>OZ024772.1:6841464-7441464 GCA_964017025.1 Stenichneumon culpator
GAAAATGTCTGTACGCACTGTAGCGCTCGCAATTTTTTAGTTATCGGGCTAAAAACGCGTACACAGATGGAATATGATCACCCGATGATCTCATTAAAATTTCAAGAAAATCGATCGAGTCGTTTAAATTTTATGTTATTTTGAACTTTTTGAATTTCATGAATTTTTTTTTCAAGACGCATTTTGCCGTATTAAATATTAATCTACGAATAAAAAAGTGTCAGATTCGTGATCAGCGTGAAAAAAATACATAGAATACAATCTCGGAGTGAGGAGTAACGAAAAAGTTTATCGGGCATTTATATAGTCAAAATGACAGAAATGGGTGATTTTGCGTATTTTCAAACAGCGATTCCTTTGCTTCCCGATGAATACTCTATGGTACGCTATGTATTTTTTCGCCTCGAGTACAGATTCGACAGCCGTTTTGACCAAAAGCGCAAGGTTCGTGTATTTTTCGCGCTAAACCTAAGTCGGCCAACAGTTTTGCTTAAAAGTTAAATAAGACGTTGATATTGAAAAAGCTGAAAATTGAAATTTTCATATCGCTTCCTCATAAAAGTTGAAAGTTGCAAGTTGAAAGTTTAAAGTTGAAATTTTTATGTCACTTTCTCATAATGGCCCTTTATTCGCTAAGCTTCCTCTATGAGGAAGCCAAAAATATAGTGAATGCTTTCTCATAGAAGGATCTTTGCAAATACAGGGCCATTATGAGAAACTGATATGCAAATTTCAACTTTCAACTTTCAACTTTTATGAGGAAGCGATATGAAAATTTCAATTTTTTTCAATTTATATTTATTTATTTTTTTTACAAAAAGCGATCCAACTTATCGTTTCGTTCGCTTGGCGGGTGATGGATTATATTTAAACGCCCGGTAACAGATTTCTCGTAACAGGAAACGCTGAGACGTTGGAGTGACTGACATACCGTTCGGCTCTCAGGCGAATATCGTGTCTGACAAGCACATACTCTTACTACTGAGCGCCACCACCTTCCATCGAATTCTATGGCTCCGTCGTGGACATGGCTAAAAGCGGGCGGCCTAGCGATGCAATAATGTTTTATACTTTCTGTTCGAAGTCGGAGTGCTGCGGAGTCATCGTCCTCGAAGCCACTTGTCCCTTTATACATACATACCTGGTCACACCTGTAAACATTATACCTATTCGCTTTAGGGCTTTACAGATAGGCCGGCCTAGCCAGCTAAAATATCTTATCCGTATATATAATAATATATCTATTTTAGCTACATTAGCCGGCTAAGCTAATACAGTCTTGGAATTGTTTGATGAATTTTTATTCATTTTTTTTTCTAATGTTACCTGCAACGCATTCCGAAGTATTTTCGCCCGCTGAACATTAATCCGCCGGCCTAAAGTACAATGCTACATTAAGGGGCTCTATTTTATGAAAATATTGGGTTGGGGGAAAAATAATGTCTATATTCGTGATCAGCGGCAAAAAATACATCGAATATAGCTTTGAAACAAAAAAAAAATCGAATGAACAACAATTTTTCAATGTTTGAGGCACTTTTGGAAAAACGTGGATTTTCGTGATTTTCAAACGTCGATATCTCGGCTCCCAATGGAGTTAGGAAAAATCCAAGGTGCCTATCGTGTTCTACGGGAAAAAATACACAATATAGAGCCCTGTCCGAAGTTTTAAAATCGTTTTATCGTGCTGTTTGAGGAAGTTAAAAAACGCAAAAAATACACCTGAAAGGTCAATTTTTTGCAATTTTGCAATTTGCAATTTTTTGACGAATTTTTTTTCTTCTCAAATTAACCGCCACGTATACCGACATCTTCTTGCGCGCGAACACGGATCCGCTGGCCTTTTTGGACTAATAAAGTGCATCACGACATTAAGGGGCTCCATTTTATGCACTTGACCGGCTGAAATAGCTTGGCCGGCTAAAATAGTTTAGCCGTCTAAGATGGCCTATCTGTACAGCCCTAAATCACATTAATAAATTTATATATGGTATATCTTATTTTTATTTTAATAACTTTTATTAAAATAAATATTAATATACAGGACAACACTAGAAAAGGGTCGTTAACACGTTGTTATTGCATCAGACGCAGGGGACGTTTATCCCAATCTCGTGAATATATGATCGACCCTTTGTGAATTACCATCGTTCCGCATGCCATGACGATTTAATGGAAGTCCTATTGCCATCCCGTTGGTAATTATGTAAAACGCTCGAAACTCCTATTACGGTCCCTTAAGTCAATTTTGCTGGACGTTACAACATATGGGCTATGCAACTGGCATACATTTCTCAGTGCTGGGAGCTTCCCCCGAGCGCAACAAATGCACATTCGTCGAAACACGTGTATTTCATGCGATCACGATCTGCATCACCGCGAGGGGGAGGGGGAGGGGGCTTTGTCCCGACTCGTTTATCCCGACATAAGGCAATTGCGGCCGAAGCCACTGTAACGATCACCCAAATTGGCAGGTGCACGTATATAATTGACGTATCAGCGTTTGCAGCCCCCCTTCCAGCGTTTCAATTGTGCTCATGCATACATGCACAATGTTGACGCTCCGCGTGCGGCCACATTCGTTTGTCATAATTAATTATTTGTAAAGTGATCGGCGTTGGAGTGAGTTAGTTGCTATTGAAATTCCCCCAGGCCTCCCTTTGCGTAATACCAGCGCTAAACCAGTGTTTTGCGTTATCGCGGTCCGGCTTCGCTGATTTCGGCGCGATTGTGTTTCATTAATGGTGAACTCCCGCCCCGAGAGCGAGTATATGCAAGCCCCGTCAAGCCTCGGTGTCATCGTCGGAACGCCACTCTGAGTGGTGTTTCGCTGATCGCCCGAAAACGTTCGGCGTCATTCGAATGCCCGGCTGGAGGATTCGCTTTGGCGGAGGATTGGGGATGCGCCGAGCGGTCAATCAACTCCAACAGATACATCCGGCAGTCGCTCGATGATGCCATGGCTGGCTGGTCGTCGATTAGAACACCCCACGGCGAATCACGAGTGCAAATTAGTTACGTCGATCACGGGTCGTAGAAAATATCGGGTTGCGCACTTCTGCCCTTTGTAAGACAGATAGAGGGCCGGGCAAAACGGAGACCGCCATTTGAGACGGGACTTTATTCGGCTTATCTCCTGAAACATTCGTGAAACGGCTGGCTGTGAAAAACCTGAAAAATTCAGAAAATTTGGTATTCAACCAACAAACCTGCTTAAGAACCTTGCCAAATTGTGAATGACCGCGATCTAAGTTCTAACGGCAACTTTTGGGTAATGGTCCATCGAACGCGTGATATCCCTCTGCAATAACCCTCTTTGCCTTGGAGCACTTTCCCGTCTGCATTGGACCTCCCAGTTGTTACGCGATGCTCGATATTCCTCCGGAGTGATTCCCGAATAAAGTCCTCGACCGATCGCAAGCCTGATTAATTTTCCGTCGACAGCATAAAAATTGTTAAGTAAAGATGTTTGGTCACGCTTATATTTCTTTATATGATTTTTAAACATTTTTCCAATCCATTGTGTCTGGTAATTGAAGACGTTCGACTAACTTTCCATCGGGTAGTTTCACGTTGGCCCAAGATGGAAAGTTCACTCCAGTGTCCTTTGAGATAGTCACTCAGCGCCGCCGAGGGAAGTTATTTTCATCGACGAGAACATGGCGCGGGCAACGAGTTTTACCCTCGTCAGGCGAATTCTATCTCGTGTTCCGATACATTGGCCTGCTATCTTTCCGTCTGACGATTGTAAGTCTCGCCTGCTCGTACCGAAAGTGGTGTCGCGAACTTTTCCGATCGGAAACTACAACAGGGCAAACGTCGACGGTGCAACGAGAAAACTGAACGAGGGTAACGAATGTGACAAAGTGGAACGACGAGTAATAAAAATGTTGAGAATCTTACGACTGTGCACGAGGACTTTCAAACGTTGAATGCGTACTCGGAGAATTTCCAGGGAAGCTCTAACTACCGCTTGCATTTTTACATCTACTTTATGACGCTGCGAGGCGAAACAGGGGAAGTATGGAACTGCGTACTGGAAAATTGCGACCTTCCAAATACGGAGCGGAAACTTTATAAACGTGAATACGAATTCCGCCAGGTTTTAATTAACTTTTGCACAAGAGCTCGTATCCGGCTCGTCGCAGAATGTATTTACATTTTAATCGCAGATTACATTTTAATGGATTAAGATAGAGATTTATTAAAACCGACAGAAACATTTTTCGATTCAAAAACTTCAAAAAACTTCAAATCAAGTTTGGTTCGTCGTTTCACTAAAAATCGCGTTTCTCGTACCAGAAAAATGTCTTATGGTGACTATCGAAGAAAAGACCATTTCAGTGATTTTAGTAAAAAAAATTCTCAGTATCCGCGACCGCGAAATAAAGTGGAGTGAAAGAACCTCGGAGCACAGCTGCCGTGCAGAAGACACGGTAGTATTTTCACAATCGAATACGAATGGGGGCGCGACTTGGGAAATATTGTTGGGCAGATTTCTCCAATGTGTAACGCCTTTTCATTGTGTCTCCTCGTCGATGTCCCGAGAAGCGGGAGAGAAACCCCTGGTAGCGGGGCTTCTCGACCTTGGAATGAGTACGAGTCGGGACGAGCTTTTATTAAATCATAGTCGAAACAAAACGAACCAACCGGAAATCCCCGAGTAGACAGGTATACATGTATACATAAAAATATATGTATATATATACTGAAATCGGTATTTCCGCCTTAGCTGAGGAAAATAGTACAAGAAAACAGTTACCGCACAGCTTGCGCGCCAGGGTTGCACCAACGTGGAAGAATAAATCTCGTTACCTCTGACTCTGGTATCGTAAAGAGCGCCGAAGCAAAACAATGCCAGACACTGGTTTACCTCGCCGATCTTTCGCTCCGACCCCATTTTTATTTCCGTCTCTTCGCTAAACTCTATCTTATACTTCGGTGAACAGTAACGTGTTTTTCCCCGAACTGGTCATATAAATTGAACCATCTTTATCGGAGTAGGGCGGGTGCAATCTTTCCTCACTTCCTGAGCCGTATGCTCCCGCGTAAAGATCTCTTGATTGCCAACTCGAGCTGGTACAGTATTTTCCTCGGTACGCAGTTCCTCCTCCGCTCTGGATCTGGGAGGAAAAAATTTATCGTGCGATAGCAGCAAGCGGAGAAATCGTCGTGAGTAGAGTAGAGGGTAGTTTCACGCAACAGGACGGCGAGAGTGCTGGGAAAATATCACCGTGGGTAGGGAAGAGCGGGGCAAAATGGGACAGCGGGGGAAAACAGGGCAGAAAATCCAGATGTATCAATGGGGCAAAATGTGGCGTCTACATTGTTATTGGAAAATTGCGTTTTGGCCTATTGTCCGGTTTTGCCCCACTGCCATGTCTTGCCCCGCTCTCCCATACAGCGGGTACTCTAAAATTCTCATATACAGCGTGGTACTATAAAAGTGTCGAATAAAATATATCGGTGGTGACGAACATTTCTAGCGTAAGTGAAGACGTTGAATGGGTGTAATTTTGTGCAGATGCAGGGGCTAGCGGGCCAAAACGGAACCCGGAGACTTCTTTTGATTAAGTCTTCCGGGAAACATTGCTAAGAATCATCCGATTTGCCCGGCTCTCTTCTGTATTATGGTTTCGAGAGACAGTCTAGTATTTATATCCAAGCCGATTCTTTCTTACCAGCTTTATCGCCACTTTTTATATTTTCCATTTTACCCGGTACGTTAAGTTTCGTCTGGGAGAGTTCGTTTCGTTCGGGATCCGCTGGAGGATTATTGAAGATTGCCGATGGTACTGATGACTTCGGGAAGTTGAAAAAGATGGCTGCTATAGAGGAAAGCCAACAGAGACGAACGTATTGTTAGACGGTAGAGGAGAGCAGCTCCTCCTCGACCTCATCGATTTTTTTGCAAACGTACAAACATCGGACCACGCCGGCAGCCGGCACCAGAGCTCTGCAGCTGCATTAGTGCGATTTATTTATTTTTCTCTTTTATCAGCGCGATCTTCTGTACGAGTCGACTTTCATCTTTTCTCTCGGCTTACATCCATACTCGGTGGATATTGATCCGGAATTATTGAGATCGCTGCGAACAATATTGACTAGAGCCTTCCATTCGACAGAGACACGTCCATTATAGTAAAAAAAATCCAATATCGTACAAGCGGCTGTTTAACAACCAGTGAATAGCGACAAACTCAAGGTAGATAAAAATAAAAACAGCACATACTACTTCGACCTATCTGAAAAAAAAATAATAGTAATAATCCATGGTAGAAAGATAGCTCGAGGAAATTTGCTTATGCTGCGAATAGAAATAAAAATACATGCGGCAGACGCCGTCTTGTCTGATGTTATACAAGTATAGTATATAGTGTATTTCTGTCCTTTCGTCTCGTCATTTCTGCTCCGCTCTAGATGTATCATGTTCTTTTATTATTTCGCTTATCCGCGCTTCTCCTCGTCTACCGTCGCCGCATTTCAAACAACACCAAACTGTCGCTGCGCTTTGCTCTTTTTTTTCCTGTACTTGTGGTTTTTCATTCCAGCAAGAGGCTGAACATGTTTGTATTTGCATGAACCGCGAACGTAGCGCCACGTTTATACACACCAGCGCAATCGAAGCTATGTCGAAAGTCGTGATGCTATACAAGGGGGTTTCTATGCAGACGGTGAGCTCGGCCACGTGCCGGAGTCTCGCCGGGTTCTATCAGAGTGGATCGTCACTTATTGTGCATCAAGGCTCGATCTCGACGGAGATGGAATTTCATGAATGCAATTTTGCGATTATTATCATTATTGCTTTAAAGAAAATGCTCGCTCTTCGTCGAACTCGGAGTGATGAACGAAGAGAAGCGAACTGTCGGATTCGCTCCTTGCCGCTTTTGCCAATAATAATAACTGCACCAGTGTAGAGGTTCGGAGTAATCAAGCCCTCGGCGCACCCAAAATATCTACACTCACATTTTCATAATTTATCGCTCAGCTTTATTCCACATTAATATAAATTTTAACCCAGATTTGATAGAAAACGCTTTACCAAGTTTATGGAAATTCTCGATATATTGGAATTTTATTCCACCGCGTTTCCATACGAGTCATCGTCGAGAAGGAAATGTAAATCGTTCGCTCAAGCGTTGGAGCAGCTATTATCGAATTCCTGCTTCCCAATAGAGTATCGGGTAATTTTGAGTAATCTACACTCGACTTAAAAAACTAAACTAAATTTTTATATTAACAAAAAAAAGTTTGCAAATATTTTTCTTTTTGAAATAAACTTTATGTGTGAAGTATGGTCGATGGGCCGGACAAGTTTAGCGATAAAAAGAATTTGACCGGCGGTGGTCCAGTGAAAAACGAAAATTTGCGGGACCGCACTGCCGCGTTACGTGATCGAAAGATCGTTCGGTTAGTATATCGATATGAGTTACGACGGCGTGGGGTGTGCGCGCAGCGGCAAAAGAGTTTCTCCGCGGCTCGCGGGACTGAATTGTCACGTAGAAATTCTCGATAGATCGGAGGGATGATGGGCGGGACGTGACCAGTAGCCACTAGCCGCAGAATTACATTCCGAAACATTTCACACGTCCGTCTGCAATGGCAATCGAAGACTGTTCGAACGCTTCCTCCGGTATCGATCTCTCTCCGTCTCCTCCTTTCACACAGTACATCGGGTACGGAGCTCTAGAACTGCTCTGTTTTGGAGCAGAGGAACTGGCTACTGGCCAGCTATAGAATTTGCACCTGTGGTGGATTCATTCGGATTCATAGAAGACCGCGTACATTCTATCCACACGGTAATAGAAGGTTCATAGACTTAACAAACATCTCCGATCCATCCGGAGAACCGCAATAGTTTTCTATTCAATTTTACGATTCGTTAGCGAGCCGTCTGCTTAACAAACAAATATTGTGAAGCTGACAAGAAAAAAAAATTGGGTTCTATCGTGGGCGAGAAACTTTTGTTACATGTAAAATCAAATGGTTTGCGTTTTTCTCTTAAGTCGAAAATAAATTGCACCCGCAAACTCAACGAATTGTTAAACCCATAACGAAGGATTTTCGGAGATCGTTCTTGAAAAGAATGCGATAAGACCCCCAAGGCTCAGACTTCCGCGTACGCAAAGAGAAACGAGAGATGGAGGGGATGAGAAAAGACCGGAATTTCGTAGTCCGAGCTTTGATCAGTTGGCGGTGAGGAAAATCCGACAAAGCCGTAAAAAGATTGGGAGGCAAAGGAGTGACATGCAGGTAGAGAAGAGATAATCTCAGGGGGATTGGGGAGGATGCCCGAGACGAAACAAATCCGTTTGAATAATAAAATGTCATGAATGTAGTAATACAATCCTCTTGCGGAAGAAATTGAAGATAAAAATTTATAACCCGGTAGGTGGTCATAATGGAAGGCTCGTGGGATTCCATCCAGCGATAAATAAAAGTCCATCTTGATAGAACGAGGAGCTTCGCGACCGGATATTCCTGTGGCATATTTGATTAATGGCAGGAGACGGCATTAACGTTGTCTCGTCCGTGTAATCCTCGGTATTCGACATTGGTCGAACCGCCGCAGCGCGCAGGGTCTGCTAATTGCGCCTTCGGGCTCTGCACCACACATATTTTCCATCCTCCTGTTGCGGTTAACTCGATTCGATGCCCGTTCCCGTCTGGTAACGGGATCGCTCCCTCTCGATTCGCTCGAGGCCTGTATCTGGTCCAAAACAATCGGGATCCTTGACGAGCCGCACTCGCGTCATGCGTTCAAGGGGTATCTGTAGACGTATTGTGTTCCGGCATATCCCCTTTACGTCGAGAGGCTGCGGTACTGTCAACCTTGGTGGCGCAGTGCCGTCGTGGAACCCGACGAAACTAAATGGATCTAATATCGTCGTCGCCTCCGAGGAGCGACGAGACTCGACGACGTACCAAAAGATATTGTAACAGCGACGTGAGATGCGAGAATTTCTCAAAGCATTCGAGCCTTGAAGTTTACGAAGTTACATTACGGCAAACGTGGGTACGTAAGCATTGAGCCTTTCACACGGCGGTTTCGATCCTCTTTGCGCAGGATCTCCGCTCGCGGATGGACATTCGGAGACAATTCTCTTTGATACGCCTCGGCCTTTCTTGCGACATCTTGGGAAAGTTTCTGGCGAGACGTTCCAGAGCGCTATATATTATAGGGCCTTATCGGCCCTTTCCCGACCTTGTCAGACGCCGATAAAAGTTGCCAAGATAAAAGCACGGAGTATGGTCCGGTCCATGTATCACTGATTTACGTGTTAATAGTGGTGGTCCATATTTACCACCTTCACCCTAAACAAAATTCTCCCACACTTGCAGTGGAGTCTCGGTGCGGAACGAATGATAATAGCGATCAGGCCAGGCAATTTACCTCGAGCAGACAAAATTGGAGTGATTACGCCGAATCGGAAACGAACAGCTGTCATTCCATCCTCGTTGCGGGGTCTCGGCACGATATCCATAGATAATCGCAAACTCGGTCGTTTGTTTCCGGTGAAGGAGAAACCGCTTCACGGTGCTTGATGATTCGAAACGCGCCTTTATCGCTTAGGGGCTGTACGCTGCATTGCCGAGTAGGGATGTTCAAGCGCAAAGCTCCTTTGCAGCCTTTGGGCAAGATGACCAGGATGTATTACACCGGCGAATTTGACCCCGGTCACTCCATCCACTCTCACCGAGCTTTCCCTGAGGAAATGCGCCAGAATCTAATGGGTTCCCGAAAGGCCGGCTGTACAAATGAGCCGCACGGTTCGCCTCCCCTGTGTCTCGGAGACGCCATCCCTCTCACGTTCGGCGAAGCATCGAGTAACGTCCTCGGTTCGGAATTACCGATGTCGCTGAGCGTAAGGTTCTACACCGAGCAACACAGGGAAGTTAGGAGTTAACGCTTGCGATGCTTCGTTGATCTTCCTATAGTAATACGCCGCTCGTTTACGACGCTACAACCTAACGTGTACGTCTTGGAACACGGATTCTCAAAGTTTCGTACATTTCCGGTTGAGGAGGGAAGGAGAGACCTTGGTCTTGAATGAATTAACGGTTTCTAAGTCCCAGCGTCGGAACAACGATGGGTAGGGAAGGCGCGATCCCAGCTACACAAGCGTCAAAGTTTATCGACGGATCGACGAGGATTTAGTCCCGAGGAAACTGCAGTCAACCAGAAACCCCCTTGTGTTTTCGGTGGTGAATATTAACGAAGGTGGTACCCGGAAGCATTGATTGAAAGGATGCTTCGTCAAGCATTTCGGAAATTTGATGGAAAGTAGGAAGTTGATGAGACAGTGGGATTTAATAATTGAGGGTACAATTTTGTGTTTTTATTATCATTCGTTATATCCGTTGGGTCGAGTTGATTCCTGGGAGCAGGTCGATCCGTCAATTTGAGCAATTTTCCTATCCGCCGGAAACCACATCGAATATTCATAACGCCCTGGACGCGACGCTGGAATCGGAAAGTTGTTACTCAATTAGGGACGCACCACCCGACTGGACACCGGAAAGTTGAACCGAAACTTCCGTGTCGTTTAATTATATTTGAAGCTATATTTCCCGCACGGGGGTGGACGAGTTTTACGTGCGGGCATGCCGGTGTGCACATGCACGCGATGACACGCCACACACCACTTCGCGACAGATCCCGCCCGCAGCTCGCAGTTTGTCGAGCGTATTTACGTAGCGAACTGAGCACATATTCAAACATAACGACAATTCATCGACCCGGGAGCAGTGTGGCGATAATGTGTGGATTTAAAAAAAATGATGGAAATTACGACCGGTACGAAAAGGACAATATATGTTGCATTTACCCGACCATGTATCTACGAGGGTACATGCTAGATATAAAACTTTTAGTGGAATTATACTGGTTATTAATATTATTTTTTTTTTTCATGTCGCAAAGCCCAGTTTTTTTTTTTAAGTTCCATGAGAAAGGTCCATAGAGGATTGGTTTTTTTCCCCGCCTGACGCTGAATAAAAGGCATCTCAGTGCCGACAAGATCTAATTACAACGATAGCTTAAAGTGATTAAATTTTTAATTTTTCATCGAAGCCAATTTTCCTCGCACCTCTCGTCAGTCCAATTATCCTTTAACGAGGGAACGATTTGTTTCCCGTGAAAGTTGTGCACCAGCTGCGGAATACATTGAGGATATTATCAGAGACCCTGCGGAGCCGTAATGGTGACAAAAAGAATCTATTCCATGGTGCAGCCGTATATATCGATGTGCATATGGCATATTTATTTATTTTTTTTATTCGCCCGGGCGTATCAATTTTTATTTTTAGTTTTGCCGTGTACGGTACGACGAGACTGACAATTTTTCATGAGTCAGTGGTGCACAGTACGATTTGGCGACTGTTGGGAGAAATAGTAGCGACCAAAATATACCGATCAGTTTCACCGCGCGCAACGGCGATATCGAAACGGGAATCCCTCTACTGCACTCGAGGGAAATCGGGTTTTTCGCCAATTTTAATTGTACGTTCTGTATCCGACCTGCTCGACCAGCTGTACAGCCACGCTTTCGTATAAGCTTACGTTTCGATCGAACGAAAAAACTTTCATCCAGGGAGCACATCCAGTTATGCCGATAACTCTCTAACCAGGAATATTGCCAACGACAAAGTCCATCGGCTTTTTCGGCGATATTACTCTCGATCCCGCTGTGCGGCGGATGGAGATGCCGCTGGTTGCACAGTCGGACTGCATCGCGTCCATTTCGTACAAAATACGGTGGGGCGAAATGGAGCTCCATTTGAGACGAGACTTTGTTCCTTTACGTCCCGCGAAAAATTGATTTAAAAAATGGTCCGTTTCGCCCACTGTACCCTAGGCTTTAAAATTCAATCGGGCTTTCCCCGCCCCTATAAACCAACTCGTTCATACCAAATTCATGGTATTCCCTAGGTTCATGAAAGCTAGTCGAGAGTCCTCTGATCTATACAGCGCGAAATTACTTTACCGGGTCTGTGCTCGCGATATCGCGTAATGACACAGACGATCGTGCACGACCGCTATTCAATTTTTCGTTTTTTGCGATGTGAATTGCAACGTAATCGATAGTTCGTGTTATCAGTCGAGTGCGTATACTACGTGCCGTTTCCGGGCAGCAACGATGCATCGCCGCTAGACTGTAGACTAACGGGATTGAAAGATTAGACAAATGGGAAAGGGAGCAAGCGATGCAAAAGGAAAAAAAAACTACCGGGCATACAATATTTCAAAGGCACAATATATAGAGGAGTACTGGGGAGAACGAATATAGATGGGCCGCTAAGTAATAACCGTTCGGTTGAGTCTGGTGCTATGCAATTACGGCTTTTTAAATATTTTCTTTTATGGAATTCACAACAATAATTTTAAGAATCCGAGAAAAATTGCACCTCGGAACCAAATAGAACACCACTCAATCTCACTTTTTTTAAATCTGTCCCTACTTAAAGGGTATTGTTCTAAATGCTTATATATTGCTGCCTACGAGCAATATGACGTTTTCAACTCGAGTTTTGCGTCGTCGGCACAGCAATTCACAGTCCCTCGAGGGTTCTTTTGTCACATTTTTTTTTCTTTTGCTACTCCCAGTTTCGCCTCGCAGGAATGCAAATGTATACACAACCTCCGTTGAAGTAGGGAGAATATTAAACAGAACCTTCGTGTCTCGATAAATTCCAGTTACCTTACAACAGAGACTTCCCTAGAGGCTCGTGTGTTCATTTCCTGTCGCCATGCAACTTAATCCCTGCTATCCTTGAGCTTTGAAAAATGTTGGTTATAGTCAACATCGGAGGTTCGTTCGTTGTATGTAGCGTACATAGAAGGTCTATAAACCCGGGGCATTAGCTGTACAACTTTTTTTTTTCAAATCTTTTTTTATCGTCAAGAGAATCGCTCCAGGTCGATAAATCGCTAGCTAAACATCGTATACGAAAATCCGTGCCGGAAGCAAGAACAATGTTATTTTCTATGTCCAACATTTAACGAACCATTCTCGAGTGAGCGAAGCGCGCTATCGCTGGCAGTCCAAAAAAGTAAAAACCCATGTCAAGGATAAAGTACGAGGCTAAAAGTTACGCCGGTAAAATCTGACGCTGCTGGTAGAAGAAAAGTATTACATCCCCCACTTGGCAAGGCTGCCTGCGAAGAGGACAGAGTGCTTAAGTGTAAAGAAGAAGCGGCATGGCGACGAGAAAAATTGTTGGAGTATTTGTCACTTTTGAGCCGCGGGCGTTTCGCGTCCTACTTGGAAAGCCCCTCTGGTCTATTATTCTTGGTGGAGGCCACAAAATCGCGTCAGTGTCGAGGGTCACACCTCTCGGCGGGAGAGCAGCGGGAAACGGCGGTATATTAGGGTAGGTTACGCACTCGACCGAGTTCGGCCCCCGGCATGAGCACACGACAAAGGAGGAGCTCGCGAGGAGTACCGCTAAACGAGCCGAAGTTACGAGGCTATTCATTTTTTTTTTAATTCCTTTTTTTCGAGCAATTTACGTCAGAAAGCTTTTCGGAACGATGAAATACCTTAAAGTACTGTTACGAATATGTAGCTGACTATTCGTTGAGGCACACGATATTAGTTAGGTTTGACAAGAGACGAACGAATGGACGATCGATAGAAGATCGATCGTCATGTAGAACAGTCTTGATCGGACTTTCAGAGTAAACAGACGTTTGACAGTTCGTGTTTGAGATATTTAGCTGCCATTGTACATAATAATATCCGCCCCAAAACCTAATACGCGCGTTATTCATTCCCTTGGACGTAACAGTACTTTAAGGTAGATCCTTTAAATTTTTTAGTTGTCGTTCGATATTGAGGAACGTTAACTCATTTTGTCGAATGAGATGAGTTTCCTTTCTTGTTTCTTGCATAAAACATTCCCGTTGAATAATCCAAGGAAACGTCGAACTTTTCCTTGGATTATCCAAACAAGCTCCTCTCGAGGCCGGTTTCTTGAAATCATGTTGATATCTGTTACGAGAGAAGTTGACTGAAATATGTCTGTCGCTAGAACGGCAGTACACAACTTCAAAGTTGCTCAGAAAAGCATCGGGACTTCGTAAAGTTCAGCGATGCGATTTCCGGTCCTGAGACGCATGGTTGCAAGGAGCGGGGAGTGTATCGCGAGCAAAGAAGATGGACAAACTGTAGAAGTTCCCGATCCATCAGGATAGTGCGAGGTAGAGAACGAACGAGGGATTTAAAACTGCTTCCATCCAACAAAACCTTTGCAGCTCCACCAGGGACTTGGCCGTTGGCTCAGTGCCAAAGTCCGGTCGATTCTGATAGGGAAGAGACCCGATTGCTCCCGGTGGATCACGGTTTCGAACGCTCAGGGGAAAAACCTGATAAATATATTGATATGTCGCGTCGAAGTGTTTGTTTTTGTTGGACCGGTCACGGGGTGAGTGTGAAATTTGTATTGAGATTGTCACGATGAGATTTCCGAAAGCCACCGTTGGAATGCGGAATTGAAACTGGACGTAGCACCCGCACGTTTTCGACATGAATAATAAGAGCGACAAAACAGCTGTTGCTGCACGCAGCACATACTACGTTTAAAGATAAAAATATTTTTTCAAAATTGTCAATTTTTTTAATTTTGAAAAAGGTCCCGGTTTTACATATTCTCTGTGGAAATGGGTTTTCTGAAGCAAATGCCGTTGGCAGAAATTCGATATCTCGAAAAAAATGTCGACATTTATAAAGTAGAAAAATCATGGGGGGGGGGGGGGGGGGGCTACCATTTTTTCGACAAAAATGATTTTTTTCAAAAAATTTTTTTTAGCATTTCGTCGTTAATGAAATCGGTTGGGAGATATGCGACTTGAAAGCAATGGCACTGGTTAGACCTCGTTATCTCGAAATTTTTCATTATTCGCGATTAACCACACTTACCGTGTGGGAAATTTCAGCTTGATCGGTCAAGGCATTCTCGAGTTAACCGGTTTAAAATTTTTCACGTCCGTTTCAGACACACACACACACATATATCCGGACATTTTTTCTAAATGTGATTTTTCGATGTTTTGGAACATTCTGAAAATGTTTTCATTAAAATCTCGAAATTTTTTGTTTTTTACCAAAACAAAGCTTCCTCTATGAGGAAGCAAAATTAAGTAATTTAATTTTCATTTTATTTTATTTCATTCGACGGATTTCTCCTTTTAGATAATGATAAGAATACATTACAGAAAACAGTAGTAAATGAGATCGTACGCCGGCGTATATCACAAAAGTTACAATAATCGAGAACTAGCGAACTAAAGTTCCCAATAAAATCAAATCGAAATACAATTTAACAGACATAAAGTCTTTATAGTCGAGGGCCAATTTAATTTTTAAGTTCCCCGGCATCAAATAAAGAGTCGTCGCTAGCACCGGCAGGACGGTAGAAAAAATGAGAGCGACTAAGACATATTCACGTAAAGAAATGTCGAAGGTGTTTCGGTGAAGTACAACCACACCACGGTAACTTATATTCAACGTTACTCGGATCGCGTAATGTACTTGGCTGGAGTCGAGTAGCTTGGGGAAAGTGGGGAATGAGAGTCTTCAGACTAACGATATACTCGAGTGAGACGCGGGGTTTCGAAGTAAACCAACGGAGACAGGAGCTTCCGGGCATACTCTCTCCGCCAGTTGCCAAAGTCAAGGTTTGTTGAGGTAGGCTTGCAGCTATCGCGGTAAGCCCTTGGCACAAGCGATACGAAACCAAACCCAGCTTGATTTATAGCCTATTCCCTCGAAGGAACTTTTACCTGTCTCGCTCGATTCCCACCCCTTCGTACGGTCGAATATGTTACTGTCGGATATTATATTTGCCAAGAAACAACAAACCAAATGACGGACTGTGTTTGGTCACTTTAATATTGCCTTCTTGCGGCAGTTCAACCGATTTCTGTTGTGATCGTTTCTGTTCATCGTATGCTGTACCGTCAGTGAGGGTGATTCTGGGTGATATGTCCTTGATTTTTTGAGAAGCTGAGCATGAGCTACAGACTTAAAAGATGGATAAAAAATTGGTAATAATAATAATTATTTTTATTATTACCCTCAATTGCCGTCGGATTCCTGAAAAGCTCTATTTCATGTTCCATGAGAAAATTTCGGATTTTTCGTATAATAAAAACCACTTTGCATTTTACATTGATGATGGACGTCGCGGTGCCTTCAGGAGCCATCACGAAACCTCAAAAAACTCCCTGAGAGTCTGCATCCGAGATTTTCACGAACTTGAAAGCTTTTCTATGACCGAACACGTTCCTTCCGTGGAAGCGCCGCGATTTATTTTTCACGACTCCAGCATAGCCGATAGAACCGCAGCAGCGTTGAACACCCGCAGCATGCCAAATCTCGTAGGAGTTTCTTTCTCATGCTCGACAACGATGTAATGTCCTGTACGATGTGGGGAGAGGACGGGGCAAAGCGGAAAATTTTGCCAATTTATCGGGCACATTTTCGCCGGTGTCCCGTTTTGCCCGCCGAACCCAGTGAGCTGGTTGGAGGGGTTAAGTTTTTATCGAGCTAACTGCGGTTTTACGCCACTCGAGGTGATCAACGCGTGTTAAAAAAACAAGAAAAAAAACAAAATTCTTTGCTACGTGCTCGAAAATTGCCCCTCGGGTAGTCGCCAGTTCGTTTTTGTTACTTGGCATCTCCCGCCGTTCGCTTCCGAACAAACCCCTCGAATTGCCGACAATACAGACATAGCGCTGCGGTAAAGCGGGGGCTCAACCCACCGGCCTCAAGGGCTTATCAATCAGTGAAATTGTACGTATATCTATATAGAAGATCGACAAACAGGATCGCGCACACTCTACTCACACGCGACCTCACTATCCCCTAATTCCCGACTAGTCGGCGCAACTGAATTATTCCGGGCATCTGCGCATTCCATTGAGCTCCAATTGCCGGCAGGAATTTACGTTAAGCGCGTCTGGCAGTTTTCCACCGCTATTTACAAATTTATAACTATACAAACATATAAATTTATAAATATATATGTATACATAAATTTGTCGACGTATTCGTAAAATGAAAAACACAGTCTCTCGCGTACTCGTTTGGCTCGCTGCGAAGCGAATATGCCACGAATTTTACGTTGAGATTAAACCGAGGCTTGTTAACTGATGGCGACTGACGGCGAGGATGGGCGCGAACCATTTATTGTCCAACCCAACGGCATTGTTAGTCCGAAACGGGGATGCAATGGATACATGCATAATGTTTGGCAGCCTATTGCTTCGACAATTTATTCGAGTAAAAGAAAAAAAAATGAAGCAAAACGTTGATGCGGAGCTCGACGTTATCGGACGATCATCATCCTCCGACATCCACGAATTCGGCTGACGTTGTACAAAATTGGATGGGAACCTATTAAACTCGGCGCTCGTAATTCCGTATGAATTGAATTGCGAAGTGGGTAGAGACTAATTGCGCGATGAGTTTTCGAGAGCGTTCAACGCACACAGACGAGTTCGTGTACTTTTTTTTTCGCCGTTCTCGCGTTAATAGGTTGAAACGTGGAAAGAGGAAACGAGAGAAAAAAAACCGTTCGTGACAAAAAACACGATGACGAAGTGCGCAACTGCAAATTTTAGTGAAACACTCACGGAGAAGTGAGAAGTTTAACGGAATGTTGAGAGTAGACTGCGGAATGCAATGTGTATCGACGTGCGATGGTGGGCCATTTGGCCCACCCCGCCTGTTAAGCGGGCCTCGATGTATTATTCCCTTACACGTTTCCGATGCGCAAATTCACGGTGAACACGGAAAGATTGTAAAAGGGGTCTTTGCACTTCGCAACAAGTTGCATCGGAGATACAGCGCGTACATTTGCATACAATAAGATTTCCTCTATTCGAGATCAGACTATTTTTACGGCCCGCAAAAAAAAAAAAAACAAAAATCGTCGAAAATGGTCCGTTTTGCCCCGATTTCTCTTAATACTGTTGCGACCGCGGTTTACGTCGATTCTCTGAACGCAATAGGAATACTTTAATCCACCGTTAATACCCGTCAACTGTTTTAAACAATCCTGCTAATTCCCGGAAAATCCTGTATGTGCAATTACCAATACGCGGGTCGGGCGTTCCATGATGATTAATTGTAATAGGTTGTGTGAGAATTTCATTTTCATTACACGGCAGATTAAATTCTCGTGCGCTTTCACATGAACGCGCAATTATTAATTAGTTGTGGTGCTGCGATGAGAGTAGCTCGAACAATATAGCCACAAACGGGGCCACATCAATGAGTTTCCACCGCGTTCTTATCGTTATAACGTTCAATCGTTTATCGCCAAAAAAAATCTCTCGATCGCACTAATTCCTTTTTAACTTTTTTATTTTTATATTGTGCTCTGAATCAATAGTTTACCGGGGGGAAAGAGCTTGTATTTCACACCAACCTGTGAAGCCCCGGTAATCTGCTTGTCGGGGCGCGAACTAAAAAAAAAAATCATGTTCGCGCCACCCCTCCGACCACTTGTATTGTTTTTTTTTTATTTTGTTCTGTTTTCCCCATCGAAGTTCGACGGGTTTGCCCTGAAAACTCGTCGACGGCTTTTGTCCGAAGTGTGAATGCTCGAAACCCGTACAGTCTATGCTTTGAAAAAAGCTCGGGACAATTGTAATTATGGGAAACTCAAAGCTGTGGGCGTGAACACGACACGCACACTTCCGAACTTCTTTCTTTGTCAATCCCGTCAAATGTCACGGTGCATATTTGTCGCGTATGTGCACTCAGCGTTATTATCGTCTTCCGTTCAATCCGGAAAGTCGATCCAATTACGTCGTAGATGTACCGGAGTACCCTGACAGGCTGTCAGGTTCCCTCGATTTTGAAGTTACCGTGGAGCGGGGCAAAACGGACGAGCTAAGAAACAAAGGCCGTTCTTATAAATTGACTATTTCGATAAAGCCCGATTTAGAACTTTTCCTCAATGTGCACTGAGAAAAAAAATGACATAGTAAAAGCAACAATACTGACTTTTCACCATAAAAAATAGTTCCCAGGCGGAACGTTTACATTTTATAGTTACGACAGTGACAAAAAATGATGGTTGCAACTGTAATTGTAATTTGACCAATTGCATATATACTATCAGAAACTGTCTATATAGACGTTCCCCCTGGGAACTATTGGTATAATAGAAAATACTATCCTTTTTCTCAGTGTGCCCAATACCGATTCGGCGGTTTGAGAGTTCCACTACATTTTATCGAATTTTTTTATGTTTTATGAATCATATCGCTCCGTATCTGCAGTTTACAGCGCTCCCATTTTGCCCCGCGCTTTCTTATAGGTCACAAATTAATTAAGACATCCGTCAAGTGCCCTCTGCCAATTACTCCGAGTGTGTCATTATAATGAAGATTGATGAACGTTCTGTGAAGAGCACTTTCGAGCTTAACGGCTCATCTGTATCAATCTCTTGACTGTAAGAATGGAAAGATTACCCTGGAACTTCCGGAGGTAACCCCTTCCTTTCTCGATTCGTCGAGCCACCTTTGAGAGTTTCCTTACTCGGTACAGACGAGAGCTAACTCGACTCTCGACGGTATCGAAATAAATAGATCGTGCAATGGTAACGCGCAATTTTAACCCGTAATATCGTCCTTTCTGTTTTCAGCTGTTGGCGTCAAGTCGGCCGTCGGTATGGAAGGGAGCCAGAACGCCGGAAAGGTGGACCGAGAGAACAGCGCTATCGAGTGCGGAGCCGGAAGTTCGACCGAAGGGTCGCCTGAATCCACTTCCGGTGTCGTAAAAATCGAGACGACTATTTTTCCGATCGAATCCAGCAGTTCCGATGGAATTTCGACCTCATCGATGGATGACCTTGAAAATGTCAAAGCTTCATCGTACAATGCACCGCAAGTGCAAGAATCCGCCACCTCGAGAAATCTCACGATTGCAAAATTCGAGCGTATCGTCGACGAATCCGAAGAAATTTGTACGCACGACGAAGGGTCAAAGTTTACAGGAGGACCGGTGGAATCATCGACGAGAAGCGACGATAGTCTTTGGAACCTCGTGTCGACGAGTTTCGGTCGGGGAATCAGGATATCCAGTAAGTTTCGAACGGTGAGGACGTTAGGCGACCGCGCGTGCGGCTCGACACCGACGAGGAGGATTATGTGTCGACGCACTCGCTTGCACGACTCCTCGATGTCGTTGTCCTGCTTCTACAAGAGATACGCGCCTGGCCTCGCGAGGCCCGGCGAGCCACTTTCGCGAGACGTTAACGCCAGGTATTTGCAAGGCTTATTCAACGATACTTATAGCAAGAGAAATGGCTTCACATAGTCAATTTTTTTTCTCTATTTTTTTGTCCAATTTTCCATTATAAGCCTTCTTTGATCAATTTCCTCGTATGTATCTTATCGATTCTGTAGTATAATGACGATTTGAACAGTGGTGAAACAGCAAGGATCGATCGATCGAGTAAGTTCGTAATTAAATGGGCTACATAGAGGGGCGTTCGATAATCAGCGTCACTTTTTAAATTGCGACTGAAAAAGTAATATATAGTTGCGCTTGAGAATAAAAAAAAATGCACAATACCATTAAATCAGTTAATTAGCGACAAGCAGATATTGAATGGCGCCTCATGGATATAATATTCGCTCGGTGGGTTAAGTAGGGTCCGACACGGGTCGCACACGAGACCACCGTAGGCACAGGTCGGAGAGCTCGCGTCTATGCGGCAATAATGTCGTACAGTGCTCTCCGGTCGCGTACTCGTTACCATAGCAGCATCTCCATTCGGGTATGCTGAGAGAGCGTCGCACTAAATCCGTAATGTACTCGCACACCGATGTGTACGACACACGCGTGCTGAACCACCCGATAGGCTCCACGAAATTCGCACTTAAACGCGATGTTACGAGCGTACGAGGATTCGCGTGTACGAGCGAACGGGAGGAAGCGTATGAAGAGACACGGAACACGGGGCAAAACTGGAGAGAGGCTCTCTCGGTACCCGCGTCAAGTTCCGTGCCTTCGGTCATGATCAAAGCCGCCTATGCACCCAGGGCATCTACTGTGTCGCGCTGTTCCGGTGTGACACGTGCAGCTGCAGCTGTCCTCCGCGTCTCCGAGCATCCCTCGCTGTTTCGACTCGATATGCCTGTTTCACGTGCACGCACGCTTCCGATCCATTCGTTTCGATGGCTTAGTCCGGCTCGTTTACTATACCGATCTTGATACTCTCACGGGCGCGCGTCCGCGATTCTTTCGTATTTACGATTAACCGAGCAGATAGAAAAACGTGCCATGAAACGGGTTTCTTACCATTGGTACCGTCACCGTTTCGTCGCCGTGCCGTCATTTTTCTATCTGGACATGATCACGTTTTTCTTTTACACGAAAATATCTTCGAGAATAGAAAAATAGCAATCGAGGCATGGCTCGTGATTGAAATCATCGGAGACTATAAATTGAGGAATGAAATTACGGAGATTATTAATATAGCGAATTAGCGAGGAAATATAACGAAGTCATCTTGCGCATTTATGATCAGCGATGATTTCTTTATTTTTTTACATGAAAATACCTTCGAAACTTTGAAAATGGCAATCGAACCTGCTGCGAATGAAATCATCGGAGACTAGAGTGGGGAATGGAACGACGGAGATGATTAATACAGCGAGCTAGCGAGGAGGAATGACGAAGTGAGTAGGAATCAGCTGCTCAATGCCAGACCGTGAGCGAGGAGGTAAATGTACTGCGAACAACACGGTGTGTGTGCGTGTGTGTGTATGGGTTTGCGCGGTAGTTGGGTACCCGGTTGTGTATGCCGACGTGAGGCCGCGGAACTCGAAGCGGGGAGTGAATGACCCGTCTTTGCCTTCCCAACTCGCCTATCTCGTTCGCCCAAAAAACACGAGACCCTCTCGTCCCTCCCGAGAGGACCGTAACACTATTTTTTGCAATTCTTCAGTTCTAAGCCCCGTTCGAACCTGGAGTATTTGTGAGCAAGTTGAAAGGAACATGACAGCGAGAATTGGGCAATATCGCCCGCAGCATTAAACATCCTCGTACGGATTTGCAATTCCGAAACTCTTTGGTCCTCCTTGAGCGTTACGATTAATCGGAGAAGCGATCGATCGGTCTATCAATCTCACGTGCCTCCCCGTTCGAAAGGTCCAACGGAGACATTCATTTTGTGTGAGAGAATATTTGTCTACGTTATCCGGGTCTGGAGATTTTTGTTTTTTTAAGAATCATCATAATGGAGTACCGCCTGAAAAAAATCGCGAGGGCAAAGCTGGAGTCTTCGAGTCTGTGCGAGAGCTACCGCGGTCTACCGAGAATTCTATCCCGCGGTAGAATAAAGCATTCGAGATAACCTGCGCGATACGCTCCGCCTCTTGTTCTTCGCTGATCCTGCACGGATGCTGGGTGCTATCGATCACGTGTGAGAAGAATCGTTGAAGTGTCCGAGGCTCCGCGGCTCGGGAGACGGTCCGAGAATCAAAGCGATTCTTCTTTTGCCCTCTGCTTGCGACTCTCCGCGGCCTTGAGCGTGACGACCTTCCAAGATTTTACCATATCGAGATGGAGCATGAAAAGCCGTAATGAGCATTAACCATCAACGATATTTACGCATGAAACCAGAACGCATGGAAAACTAGAAGTCGGTTATTTAGTGGGAGTAGAGCGGGGCAAAACGGACCACCACTTGCAATATGGTTAGATAAAATATAGTCCTTTTCGTCTGTTTACTTTGTGAGCGATTTTTATTTTTATTTATATCTTGTTTCGTTTTTTTTTTCTCATTTCCCATCACTGCCTGGCATTTCTCTTCGTATCCTCCCTGGCACGATCCCGCCACCGCGGCGGAGCGAGCTGAACACACCGTCGGATATCGATATTGGCCGCTCGCCTAAAACATCGCCGACGGGGTCGAGGGAGAGAGACCCAAAAAGGAAACGGAGCAGCGAACTCGACCCGGAATACCTATTAACCGCGAAAGCAGCGCGGTGAACTAGCCGCAGATTAAATGGACCACCATCGCTGCTGCTGCACCGCTCTGGTAACGATGATTGTAGCGCCGGTCGTAAAAGCCAATAAAGCTGGTGCAGCGAGGACTCGTCGAGCAATTTTTTCCCCCGTTGAAACAATCCGCTGATTTTTCGGCCTACTCTTCCTCCCTCTGAGTTACGATCGTTATTATTCCGCCGACGAGTAAGGGATCGACGAAAATGAATGATTTTGTCCCACCAATAATTAACGACGTTTCGATATCGATAAAAAATAATTTTTGTAAATCTTTACGACTACCGGTCCTGCAGCAAAATAACTTCCACGTGATGCAGAGTGGCCCAGCAGAAACGACAATCTTCTCCCGAGCCCGCGTGGCTAGCCAGCCGGGACAAACACCCCGGCTCGCATTCCAATAACGCCACGTCATTTTTCCCCGGCCCACCCGATTGTTATGACGTCAGTGTTGTTGCACGTGTCCGCCCCGAAGGATTCCCGCTCCTCCCGACAGGAGCGGCTCGTGTTGCGGCTCTACATGCGGAATACAAGCAAACCCGGCATAGAGGTGTCGCACCTCGCGCATGCGCACACTTGCATCTCCGCGCTTTGCGATATGACGGAACACAAAACAATGAAAACCAAACGAAACGAGCCAACTGCGATGTAGCCCTCGAAGCCAGCACCGCACATGAAGAAAATGTGGAATAAAGCGGAGAAGATTAAAACTAGATAAAGCTCCAATCTATGAGTTACGATCGCGTCGGTGTGACGTGACCGACGAGTACGTGCTATAATTACAATTATGACACGTTACGCTTCGTGACCAGTTGTCTGATCGCAGATGACGCTGAGTCGTCGAACCCGTTCGCCGTTGAAAATATTAAGGAGGGAGTCTCGTCGGGCAGGGAGGGAATAGGCGGCGCCCTCGTACGCGGTGTGCAACGTGCGGAGCAGGCAAGACTTTACGCAGGGACGGCCGACGCAACTTGATATACCAGCTCAGATAATCGAAGATTTCTCTTCGAAATACTCGGTGACGATACTTTTTTATGATATGCACAGAATCGTTCAAGTCCAAT
This sequence comes from Stenichneumon culpator, assembly GCA_964017025.1. Lineage (NCBI taxonomy): Eukaryota > Metazoa > Arthropoda > Insecta > Hymenoptera > Ichneumonidae > Stenichneumon > Stenichneumon culpator. Next base: position 6,865,556 of record OZ024772.1, read on the forward strand.
CAAAATGTTGACACTTAAAAAAAAAAATTGTCTAATCAAAACCGTCGACCAATTTACAATTAAGGCAGCGACGCTTCGTACGACTCCATCGTAGAATCACGAGCAAGCCCCACGATTTTCAATAATTATTATTTCATCGAACTGTCCGGTAACCGACCCTCTGCTTTTACAGATATTGTGGCATGCACTATAACTCTAGTATATAGAAAATTCCGCTGCTAATCTAACGGAGATGGCAACGAGACTCCCTCCTTAATGCGATACCCGAAGCTCCGCCGTGCGGACTGGCTCGCGATACGATAGGCATTCTTCAGATTTTGAGGCGCAATTACCATCTGAGGGCCGACCGCATCGCGGGGGCCCTCAATTGCCCCTCGACCGCGCATTCCGGGCTAAGGTGGCCGGCCCGCGGGACCGCGACATTACGTCCACTTCCGGTGTGCGGAAGAGGCCGCTGCACCGGCGCGTCCCTCGTCCGTCCCGTTGGGTATGACGGTGGTAGTTCTGGGTCTACACCGAGTTACCTCTACACGGGCGCGACTGGTAGCGAGGCTTTCCCGAGCGGTGGTTGGCGCGAGCGAAACGCCGGGCCTGCTGAACGATGGATCCACTGCGATGTATTAATATTGCGGTCTCGGCTCGCCGGCAAGGGCCTTCTCCTCGCTCGTCTTTCATCTCGCCGTCTCTCGTCGTGGCTCGTTACCCCGCCTTCCTATCTCCGTATCTTCGTCGACCGTAAAAAAAAAATATTAAAAAATAAAAAATCCAAAACCCTTTAGTGGGCTGCAGAGTTTTCGATGCGGAGATAAAAAAAAAAAATAGAGAGAAAAATAGAGAAAGGCAAACTCGATACCTTTGGAGCAAAAAGAGCACTCAAAGCTCTTGAGTTCGAAAAGTAATCACGAGAGGGTCCCTCTCGACTTGCGATTGCTCGGGTTGTCTAGTATATTTATTACAAGCCGGTGAGATAAATTCGGCGGATGCACGTAGTACGTCGGCGGGATTGGTCATAGGCCGGTCCGTGTGAGATACAATTTATTTTCGGTATGGAAGCGATTTCGGAGGCCGCTTGCCGGAGGTTCCCGGAAGAAAAATGTCTTACGTATGGAGCCAAATGGCCGAGAATAAATATCGCGGTTCGGTGCACGATTTGCTCTCTTCCTCTCCGTGGTTCAACGTGCCGGAAACAAACGGCTTGAGTCCGCGCCAGAATCACCGCGGTCGCGAGAACACGATTTCTTCGGGAAAAGGGCACTCTCCTGTTACACTTGTTCACTCCATTCCTCACGAATTTTCGCGTTACCGACGCTTTCAAGGACCTCCGGAGAGTATTTTTCAGGATTTTTAAGGACGCGATAATGATCGATCTTTAGCCATGTGGAAGTCACCACAAAACATTTTTTCAAAATGTCGGGAAAAAGAGTTAAAGAGAATTATCATTTTTTCACCCTCACGAGCCTGAAATTATTTCCAGAGCTGCTGCTCTCCGCAAAGGAAGAATTTATTCCGATGCGCAGGGAAAAGCTATGTTCCGTTGGAATCGAAGTAAAGTCGCGGGATTCGGGGAAGCTTCGGAAAAGGCTGGAGACGCGATTCCGCGTTTTTCTCGCGGGGAAACTCGCGTGGAAAATCTGGCAACGCCGGAGTGACGAGAGCGCGGCGTTGGGTGGCGAAAAAAAAGGGAGGATGGGGAAGTCCTCCCGACGACCAGAGAGTGCCGCCTCGTCTGCGGGTTTCTCTCCTGTTCTCTCTTTAACCCTTTATCCCCGTCTCGCCATCGCCCTCGGTTCTCCGACCGTACGGAACCGAGCCCAGGGAGGGAAACTACAAAGCTTGGGATAGGTTCGGGTCGGCGCAAAATGGCTGGACGGCGCGGCAACGTCGAGAATCGACCTATCGATTCTTGATTTCCGTCGGCCCAGTTTGTTTGGCCTCCTCTCGTTCTCCTCTTTCTCCGCTCTGTCCTTTTCTCCCTTTGCAACCTCTGAGGCCCTCGCTCACACGCCCGGTTCCCATTCAGAGTACCTCGGTTTGTGTACTCCCGATACTCTCAACCCCGTATTGCGCCGGTTGTAACAGCGATAGTAGTAACGGGCCGTTACCGATCGGACGGCGACGATGAACAACGCACTTGCGTTCAGAACTATCATCAACGAATTCTCGAGTACCGCGAGCGAAATAACAGTTATTGCAACCGCTCAGGACGATGCGGCACAGACGCGGTAGGTAACGAAATCTGTCATCCATTTTTATTTTTTTTATTTTTCAATACAGTAGTAGTAAAAGACATTTATTGACCTCCCATACAATGCTAGATCTATTTTTCTTTGGAACCCTTTCTCTTTGCACATAATGCCATATGGTTGGCCAATAGGCCATGGACCGAAGTCCTTCAGCCAATCAATACAACATCTCACAATCTGATTTTCCTCGAAGAAGTTTGACACCCTTCAAATAAATGGATCGCAGATTTTTTTTTTACCGGTCGAGTCCGGGTCAGGTGCTGCAGGGGAGGTTTCTCGTCGCCTTAATCTAGAATGATTGATTCGTGGTAAACGACCTTTACGAAAGTAACTCTTCGATCCGATAACGCGGAACGAGTTACGGAAATAGCAAAAGCTCGACTCGTTGGTGGCATTTCGAGCACACCTCGGTTTTGCACCAATTTTTTTGTGGTGGATAATTTATGTGCCGGCATCTTACGCTCGTTAACTTCGTTTGCCGGTTAGCACTCCCAGAATATTGTATAGACGGTCGCCTACTCGCTTAATCCCCTCTGTTGCATTCGAGCAACAACGCTTAGAAATCGGAATAAATAAAATGATATAATCAGATTAAAATAATTATTAGTTGTTAATAATTAATAATAATAATTATGAAAAAAATATAATAACAATAACAAAATAGATACGAAAATATTTCACACAAACCCTACGACTGGGCCGCAGCTTTTAAGCATTGAGAGCGAAGGCGTAAAACGTTAACGACGCGGCATTCGAGTACGTGAAACCGAGACCACGCGTCGCACAAGCCACCATACGCAACGTCGCAACTACACGTTAAGCCGACGGTGGAATTATGGGCTTCGTAAATCATGCCAACTGCTCTGTCGCTAGCAAGTTTGATAGAGTCCCTGAGGAGCAAAAAAAAAAACATGCGTATTAAACCTCCTCCGCCACACATATGTACGTGTGTGTGTGTGTGCGTGTGTATATACAGATCGTATACATTCCTCGGGTTGAACGAACGAAAAAATAATAATAGTAATGATAAAAAAAAGATCGAAGAGTTCAATGAAATATAAAAGCGTACACGCGAGAGGTGCAGCGTCATAAGTTGGAATCGAATTTCGTTGAGCGCGGAGTGTACAAGGAGACGACTATTCAATAATGAGAATTCCGCAGCGAGCCTGCTACTCCGTGGATTCCTTCTCGCATTCCTCGCGGGTTAAACGGCACTGGCCGACGGAGCGCGGCTAATGTTTCGCTGTCTCGGGTCTCGCAGCTCGCGAGCCTGTTCATTCAAAACCTAACACCCCGACGATCGTCGAGCCGGCGATTATCTGTGACTGACGAGGAGAATTCAAGTTAGCGGGAACGGGGGTAAAACGGACTATTTTTTTAATCACTTTTTCGAGGAACCTCCAAGCGGCGGTCTGTTTAGCCCCGGTCTCTCCCGTGATCGTTAGCAGAGAAAAAAAAAATATAGAAAATGAAATTTCGTTGAACCTCGAGTTAACGCGAGAGGATAAGGTCCGTTCCGACCGAGATATTTCTCGTCCCTCGTCGGGCATTAAGTCATTAGCGAAAACGAGATAATTCTCGGCGGCTTCGTCCACCGTGCACTGGCGGAGGTTGGCGATACCGGGAACCCCTTTCGCGCTCTCGGCTCGTTCGCACTTTCAGCAGTGGTATCTCAGCGGTCGGAGTTTAACAGGCAGGGTAGGCAGGTAATTTCGCAGCACGTTACTTTAAATCGGGCTTTCTTTTCCCATCTCCTCTTCGCTCGCTCGGCGACCGTTCCTACTTTCATCTCGCTCCTCTCATTTAGCAGTGATCCCTCGTCCGTGAAAGAACGTCGGCTGCCTCGTTTCCTCGTCGCGATACTGAGAGGATTCCAAGGAATCGCCAATGAGTACCCGACCGTACGGCATAATAAGCGCGTAATACGCAATGTTTTTCTCACCATATAATTCAACGATTATTTCATCCGAACAATATAATAATAATAATAATAATAATAATAATAATAATAATAATAATAATAATAATAATAATAATAATAATAATAATAATAATAATAATAATAATAATAATAATAATAATAATAATAATAATAATAATAATTGGATTGCTGTTACGCTGATTTCGTACTCCAGTGGGCACAATAATTTTCTTGGAAGGGTAGGTCAGTGTACTCGCGTTATATCCATAAACTCTGGGCAACCAGATTTCCCCCGGTGAATTCTCGTCACAGGGGGGCTTCCATCCGGAAGAAGAGGACACCGACCGGCGACAATAAAAAAAAGAGAGACGAGCGGGTCGGAGAGACAAAACTGAAGGGTCGAAGAGATCGGGTTTCGAATATCCCCTTCGAAACAGGAGACTCGGTAGTTGTGCGAGATCGGCGCCGAAGGGTAGTGTGATCCCCCTCGTGACGAGCTCGCCAGCCGCGGGAGAAAGCCGCTCATCGGGTTCCTCGAAATTCTGTACCGGACCTTCCCCAACCGTTTCCACGTAGGGCATTACGTACAGCGGCGGTTCGGAGGGTTCTCGTCTGCTAGGGGATGCGGATAGTGGATATCAACCGTAGTGGCGCGCCCCGTTCCATGAATAAGTTGTAGTAATAGTAGTTTTCAGTGGAGAGAGCGCAAGAATTGCGGGGGGGTTCGGAGTGGTGACGGCAGTGAGCGCTCAGACCATAGCGAAGGCCCCGTACACCACCCGGGCGAGCCGGGTACGAGGACGCCGGCGTCGGCTAGACGGAGGGGTGAACATGCATAAAAAGGGAGCGGCGGATAATTGGCGTCGCGTGTTAACCGCGGCTCTCGTACCGGCGAACTATGGCGACAGAGCGAAGAGGAGCGTAAACGAGAGGAGAGGAGAAACGCCCGAAGAGGGAAAGTACAGTAGCGGAAACTAACTCGCGGAACGAAGGCCCTCAGGAGTGTGCACACGCGGCTCTGTCTCGCTCCGGCCAGAGGAAAGAGAGAAATGCGGTCGTTTGTACTCGCGGTGAAAAGAATTCGCAGGCTTGTATGAAGAGCGGCGGCGCCGTCGTAGTGGCTCAAAAAAAAAAAAAAAAAAAAAATACGGTAACCCAGTGACACGCGACGGATCCGAGTCAACGAGGCGAAGGAGCTCCCTCGCCGTTCGTATCGGCTTGATTCGATAGCTTTGAGGTTTAAATTTTTAATGAGCGATTGATGAAACTTTCGTCGCGATAAACTTCTGCGGGTCCATTATTAAAACGGGAGTTCTCTTTATTTATATACTTAGGGATAAATGAAAACTTTGTTAGGAAATCTTCGTTAAATGCACAACCCTTTTAATTCAACCCTTTTTACCGTGTATAGAGAGTTAGCGCTCGGCCATAGCTTGTTTTCATTCCGTCCACTTTCAGCGATGCCGCGTGAGCCCCTGAACCGTGTTTCACCCATCTTGTACATTACGGAATTTAGTTTCCCCGACTGTTTCGAACGGGGATTTGGCAAAGGATTCGTCGATGCGTTAATGCTTTTTTTTTCGAGTGTATCAATGTCACCGGACTATAGTCCGGTGGTTCCGTCGTCGCGGCTTAACAAATAATTCGGCTAAAATCCCCCGGACTCTCTCTCGTCGGGGATATATACACGCTGTGTATATGTTGTCCGGGCAACGTTCCACGACCGGTCGATGCCTCTTGTTATCATTCTGTTTCGCTTTCACCCTCACCCGTGCGCTTCTCTCGCGAATCGGCTCTCGCTCTCTCCTCCCAGCCCGTTTCGGAGAGTTCTCTGGCCGCCGGGTAGCGTCCCGGTGGCGCGGCAGCTTCAGGCGTGGCCCACCGGCCTCTCGCGCTGGTAACTGCGTCGTGCAATTTGCCGATGAAATCATCTGATCCATCGCCCGTCACAAAATTCAGCGTCGGCAAAAAACCTCCATCTCGTACCACGCTCGACCTCATCGTGGCTCAAAGTGTCGCCCAACGAGCCATCCTCATCTCTCGCCGGACCGGAAGTCTTCGGAACCATTTCGCAAAACAGACAAAAGAATGCATAAAAAAATGTGACCACCCCGAAAATCGGTTAACGGTCGATCTACGGCAGCGCGTCGTTAATTTACCAAAGCTCCAAAATGGCGGTCTCTCGGATTCTCTCGCGGCGTCTCGACGCCGCGATGCACCCCGGCGGGCGGGAGAGCCAGGGGTGGTTGCCGCTACTACGACTCCCGGTGGCGTCGCCGCCACGGAGAGCACGTTGCATTGTTATCACTCCGTCTCGCTCGCTCGACCGCCGCCGCCGCCGCCAGATATCGACCGGCGTGCGAGCGAGACGGGAGAATTTTCTTTCTCGGTTCGTCGGTCCGTCGCTGGAGCGCGGCGATTTTTCTCTCTCGTTCAGCCTCGCGCGCTCCCCCACCGGCGAAACTCCGAGCCGCCGCGCGTCTCCCTCGCTCCCGGTCTCTCCTTCGTTATCGTCGCGTCCTCGTCGGTCCCGCCGCGATCGCGCCTCGCCTCTGTCTGCGCGCACACTTACTCTTTCCACTGAAGAGCCCTCTCTTCCAGCGGCCGGTTCACTCAGCGGTTTCTACTACGCCGTACGCCAGCACGTGGCGCAGGCGTGGGTTTGTTGTCTCTCGTTCTCTCTTCTACCGCGTACGCGCTCACGTAAGACCCTCCTCGTCCCTCCCCCCCTCGACCCGTTCGGCACCACCATCTCGGCCAACGGCCGCTGCATTTATTGAACCGATTCTCTGCCGGCTCCTCTCGCTCTCCGCTCGTCGCCGCTCTCCCTGCCCTACCGGTCGGCTCGCCTCCTGGCGCGGGTTTACGCCCGAGAGTCTCTCACTCCCGGCATCTCCCACCTTCTCGTCCTTCTTATCCTTTTCTCAGTCCATCCGGGCCGGCTCGTTCACGAACCGCCGCCACTACTGCGAAGCCTCGCCGGGCTCGGCCCCGGCGTTTTTGCCACTGCGTCGCCCTACCGTGTTTTATTTTTTTTTACCGGACCGGGGAGGATCTCCTTTATTCTTCTTTAATTACTTCATTTTTTTTTTTTGATTCTCGATTTCTGGGGATGATGTTCTGTCCATGTTTTTTTCAATTCCATTGCTTGTCAATCATAACATTTTTGTTTATAATTTATTTTGACGCGTTTCGGATGGATCAGGTAATGGCGGTTGGCGCTTAGATTATACAACCGAATGGCAAAGAATAACGAAGTGGAATCGAAAGCGGAGGCGTATCAGGAGCGATCTGATGGTACGTTATGCATACGTGACTTTCACGATGACTGTAGAGTTTCTGTTTACACTCGTTGACGTCGCATGACGCAACCGCAAATATTTGTCGATATTGTGACGCGACTCGCGCGGCTTTGAATGTTCATTGCGATAAACTCGTGGGGCGGAATGCGTGTATGCTATAAAAAATATATTAAAAAGATTGGAAAAAAAATGAGCTCTGCGTGAGAGCACCGTTGTCGACACACAACGATAACATTTCTCAGTATGATGTATCGTCGACGCGGTATACTCATTGATAAATGCAGTTACGATGAATTTATGTATATAAATTTACAGCGATAACTATTTGAAGAATAATATTATATAATTATCTATATTATTTTTATTTTATTGACGCATTTCGTTGATCGTGTTGACTAAGAGTTATTTCTCTCTATTTATTCGAATCATTTCTCGTCTCCGATGATAATAGCATATACGCACCGTACGGAGAATAAATAATGTAGATTACGAGAACCAGGCGCCACCTGCACGATTCTTATGTTTGCCTACCGCTCGAGCGCGTCAGATAAAACACGCGGGGCTGTTCATCTTTTGATTCAACGTTGTATCCGGCCGCTATTACTGCAGTGCTGAAGAGGCCCCCGGCACGCATTTCCTCCATGCCGCGGGCACACCGGAAGTCATAACTTAGCGATCGAGCCCGCGTTCTTCGCTCCAGTTATTTTGTTCATCATTATTACCCGCATGAATTGCGACAGGGCTTCGTATCATTAGCGGCCAGCGCACATCTTTGCCTGGAGCACGAACGAACCAGCGTATACAGAGAAAAAAAATTTACTTGAGGCAGTCCTTGCGAATAGCGTTCACTTCGCATAAGTTTCAGAGAAATGAGAGGGAATTGCAAACACTTCTGGATGGTATGAAAATCTGAAAATAATCGAGCATGTTAAAGGTGCTGAAAGATTAATTTTGCCGAATAATAATTCCAAAATGTTATTAACAAATATTAACCTTTTTCATGAAAATGATTCGTTCATTTTTCTGAACAAGCATGAATTTTTTCAGATTTAAAAATTCACTTTGAATTTTATAACTTTCTACACATTCTTCCCATATTAAAAAAAATTCAAAGTGAATTAAAACATCTGAAAGAATTTATACGTATTCAGAAAAGTGAATGAATCATTATCATAAAAAAAGTTAGGTTTCCGGGAGATTCGTTGATCAATTTTATTTTTCATCGATTTGTTAATATCATTGTGAATTTATTATTATGCAAAATTAATATTTTCAGCACCTTTAATATGCTTGAGTTTTTTCAGATTTTTATACAATCGGAAACTTATGTGAAGCGAACACTATTCGCAAGGACTACCTTAAACCGATGAGATGGCGATTTCGTTTTTGCAATGTATGAGCGTCATTGGTCTGGCACCACTTTCGGCAAGTGGAAATACCCGTGACGTGGGGGGAATTGGGTTCTGACGTTACGGGTATGTGACGCTTTACTCGTTTCTCCGAAATGTTATTGACGATGGTTTGCCCGTGGTTTGCGAAATCTTTCGGGCACATTTATAATATACACATCTCCCCGGTTACCGTGCGTGTACGCTACACAAACAAGTACATAGCTGTTAAGTCGGCAGGCATTAAAGTCTCGAGGACACCCGAGCCACGACATCGCCGTCAAACCTTCATTGAATTACAAGTAGAGAAAAAAGGAAAAATAAAACCTCGACCTCTCTCGCATTCTCTTTCTCTATCGCACTTTCGCCCCGTGTAGAAACGAAATTCGCATTAAGTGGCCGGGATTGCAATTCGAACGACAACAAACGCCGGCAAACACGGAGAGTAAACAAGGCCGCGTAACCATTTCGACGGCGAGCGCTCTCGTATCCGTGCGGTACACAAACATCACGCATGTGTACGTTCTCGTTTATGCTGAGAACTGTGAATCGCCGATACCGAAAAAGATTCGTCCCTAATCGCCGCTTATCTCTCGCTGTGTATTCCCACAACGTCTTCTTCGACGAAAATCGTTCGTCAGGTGTGCAAATATTTCGTGCTTCGCGGCAACGACAAATTTCGTACATTCATCAAACATTTCTGATCCGAGAAACTATCACAATATTAGACCCGAAAGCACAAGATATTTATCAGAAAGAAGAACATTTATTGACACGTCTGATCTCTCCAAGCTCGTTTCACAGACTGGCTTTTCTCCCGTAATAAACAAAAGTCGGTGGTTTATAAACAAGATCGTTACTAAGGACAACATACATGATAACTCATACCCTTACATACCTTGCTAATTTTTCGATATTTTTTACTTGTTAAATTTAAAAGAAGTTAAGTTAAAAATCCGGTTCTAATACCCTTGGATGCAAAAGTCTTTTTTTCCATGTATAAAGTGAGATTGCAAGTAGGTTAAGTCATTGAAATACAGTGGGAAGATCAGGCGTTTCGTGCAACGAGAGATAAGGCGCTGTGACGTAGTGGAAATTGTAAGCGCGCAGAGTCCGGCAGTAGTAACGGCCTCGGTGTACTACAAGAGCCGGCGTAGCTCGGATAGCGCGGGAGCTCTCGCTATCGTGGCCATCGAGCGCGATAGAGAGAAGAGAGTTTGTCCTCGTAGAGAGAGGATCGATCGGGCGAACTCGGCGGAGTATCCCGCCTCCGTCTCTCCGCCTCCTGCGTGACGTCACGTTACGTCACACAGAGGAGCTCCAGTTGCGCGCGTGAGCGCCTCGATGTACCGAGAGTTTGCGCGTCGCGTCCTGGCGAGCCCCTTTCGCCTCCCTCCTATCCGCTTTACTACAACCGCTGCTGCTGCCTTCTCGAGGGATCTTCGCTTACGCGCACTGTACTATAAGCGCGCTATAGTGAGTCCGGCGAGCCAGCAGCCAGCGAATATCAGAGTACCGCGAGGCAAAAAGCCGGTTTCGTTGGAGGAGCGGCGCATGCGCGGCATCTCTGAATTATGCGGTGGCGCGCGGTTCTCTCGACGTCGGCGAGCGTGTAGCTCAACACAGGCTCCGATCCTGACGTTCGTACTTGGTGTGTGTGGGAATTAATGTTTCAGCCAAGACCTAGGCCACTGACGGTGCCACTGGTACGAACGCTTTTGCGCATTGAATCTATAATATCTCTACGATCTGAGTAAGATCGATATGCAGCTCCGGGTCATCCGTGCAGTTATTGATGAAGAAAGAAACCGATGATTCGGGAATAATTCGCTTGCGGTCTGCCGAGCGACGGTGGGGCGAGATAAAAGAAACGTCGGGACGAGAAGTTGGAAAGAAACGTTGATCGGCTCTTCGAGTGCTTTGGGGATGCCGATAGGGTAGAAATATCGCGATAGCGAAACGTTAGGTTGCCCCATGAAGTAGCTCGAAGCCTGCCGCGTCCGAGCTCTCGAAAAAATCTCGTCCGGCCTACAGACACAACAAGGACGAACACCGGCCACGGTCGGAGCAAGCAGCGAGCCTTTTTCGAGAACTACTTCTGCTCTTCTTCTCTTTCCGTCCGATCGTTCGCCAATAAGCCCCTCCGACACACTCCGTGCCGCGCGGACCGAGCAAACAACGCACACGCGTGTCCACCGTCGCGGCAGAAATATTCTCCGAACAAGTTTTAACGTTCGGAGTCGTTAAAAAAAAAAAAAATCCTCGAAAATAAATGATGTTTCGAGATGTACGCGCGAGAGCGAAACCTCCGACGGGCCGCGGTACAATTTTGCAATAAATATATCTCCGGAATGAGTGGACACGGCGAGAGCTTTACGCGCGGAGCCGCGCGGGGCTCGACGGTAACGACGGTTGGCAATTACTATAACCCCACGATGAATCAAATGTATACATGCGGAAAATATATTCGTAAAACTTCTCGGCGAAGATATGCAGCCGAGTCGGCGATGAAAAAAAAAAAAAAAAAAAAAAATTAATCGCAAAACTCAACGACGCGTATGTCGAACACTCGTGCGATGCAAGGGTGTCCGGATTTTCCCGGTGCATTCAATGAGGTCCGCGAATTTAATTGAAATCCTGGTCCCGGAGACGGCCGGAAGTATACGTCGAGGTGGCACGGGCTTGGAGAGGATTTGCAGGGATGAAATTTGCAAGCGTCGTTGTTCGCTGCATCCACAAGTACACTCCCCGTATCACCGCTGCCTAGATGTGTACGCGGAAACGAATGCGCAATGGGAGAAACGTACAGCTCGCAGCTTTGCAGCCCGTGTTAGCACGTACGTTCGTGCATCGACTGCTGAGAAACGAAAGGGCGTAACCAACGACATTTAACACGCAAAAACTATGCGGGTTACGCCCGTCTGTTTCTCAACAGTCGATATATGTACACACACGTGTGTGATTTAATAACACGATGCACGAGGGTGAAACAGCGTAGACGCGGGGATAGAGGGCTGGATTAGTTGCGAGAGTTGCCGGAGCTTTGCAATAAAGGGGGTTGCTGCTGAGTAGGGTTTGGACGTGGAGAGGGTCGGCCTGCTACGCAGCGCGAGTCCGCTTACGCGAGATAAGACATTTTTTTTATATAAATAAATAAATAAACAGAGTCGAAACAATATTCACATATGTGTGGATTCTGAAGGGATGCACTATACGCAATTCCTGGACGAATGAATAAATACAATTTTTACACGGATGCAAGCCTCAGGTGCGAGCTTCGATGCACCGAGAGGCACTGGTCGCAGGGAGAGCCCGTTGCCGAAGGCGAAATGCAAACAGTACCGGTAGCATGTGCTCGCCTATCCTAATACGTATGAGTTTCGAAGTTCGTACGGGCGGGATGCATGCAAACGCGCGAGGGACTTCGAGTACGTTATATATACAGCACCGTATGAGATATAGAAATATTCGCAAGGATGTGCCACTCGGCTGTGTACGGTAGACCGCACACAGTAAAATCCACACAGCAACTAAATTCGTCGCGTGTCCCCGCGTTTCAATAAAGCACTTGTACATCTACGTGCGTGAGGCGTGATAATTGTGTGAGTTGGCCAGTGACTCGACTCTGTCTGCTGCTCTCTGCTTCTCGTATTTCTCTCTAATCCCCTCCCGCTCCGGCCCTCCCTACGTTCCATTCGTTTTCGTTCCGTCTCGCTTTCTCCCACTCTGACGCACATTCATTCACGCACGGCAAGAGAGAAAGAACCGAGCAGAAACGTTGGGCGAAGGGCGAAGGTGGTGTTGGCGCCGAGCAAGAACATCAGCCGGCACAGCCGGTGCTTCGTCTCTCGTGTATGGGTGCGTTCACCTCCCGGGAGTGTGTTGTAGAGGCGCGCACAATCTCAAGCGTCGAGCGACTATGGCCGATTGACACAGCTACAAAGAACCCGAGAGTTCGATCGGGCTTGTGTGTAACCCGGCTCGTACCTATCGTCCACATTTGTATTGAAGCCTGTAACAAGAATTTTATGTCCGCACACGAGGAAGAATTATTATGTGTGCGAGAATGGCCGGTAGGTGTAACGGCAGTGGTAGTAGTAGCGCGCGGCAGCAGCGGCGGTGTGCAGCGAGAAACCGTTGCGAAAGTTAGCGGGAGTGCGAGAGAGACGGGATGCGCGAGCGGTGTGCGCGCGAGCGGCGGGAATGGCAAGGTTTAGTACTACGCGGGACGCCACGCGAGAAGCACGTTGCGTTAATCGCTCCCCACGATTTTCGCGTGTTCCCTCTGTTGCGACATGCTTGTGTATCTTTTTTAATGTTTCATGTTTGTTTGATATGTTTCATCGTCTCGTGCGTCATCCACATTTATTTGTAGTTTTTTGAAGCACGCGTCGCGGTCGTGTCAGTGTAACCCAACCGTCGTTATCCCCCGAGCCCGCGGCGTGCTTCGGCGTCCATTCATATCGGGTGTGCGTCTTTTTATTGTTGTTTTGTTTATCTCTCGTCGATTCTTCGTTTTCTTTTTATCGCAGCAAACTACGATCGCCGATAACGAAAGGATAAACGACGAAGTGTTTGTTGATAATATTTGTGTGATAAATCCGATTGATTCGAGTGTTTATGTGCGCGGTTTGTCGATTGTGATTATATTCGTTTGTGTACGTAAACATAGATCGGTCGGTACGGAGTTGATCGTCAGCTCGGTGGTCGGGAAGAGCGCGGAGGAGGTTTTTTTTTGTTTTTTTCTTGTCGAATCCCGCTGGAATATCGATCGTTCGATACATGCTGTAGCTGGCGCTTCGAAAGCGTCTTACGCCTCGAGACCGCAGCAGACGCGCGCCGTGGTTACCTCGGACGCCTGGGCGTTTTCGCTTGGCGGGCGCGCTTCCGCGAAAGCGACCTAAACATCGGGCGACTCTCGCTAACTGTCACACAACGACCCGCCCACCCCCTCACCAGAATCCGATTCTCAGAACGAAAACCATTATGTTAAAGTAACGAAAAACACCGTGCCGTACGACATATACATAGATATATATATATATATACATATCTATATATATTTATTTTTTCGTGACGGACTATACGATGCCCCGGATCGCGTGTAGAATCCAACAGCGTGGGCTCTCGAAAACGCACTCGCCGTTCATGCTGGACACCTGATAGAGGACGCGCGCGGAATTAACTCTATCTATAGGTACAAGGGTAACAACGTATTAGGTGAGAATTTTTTGCATCGATAACATTTTTTTTTATCCTCTATCCTTGTACGTTCATACGAGCTTAATTGAGACACAAAAAAAATATAATAAATACACAAGATTATCCCGGCGTGCATGAAAAATTGCGGAACAAAGCCACAAGAAATAAAAAAAATAAAAACACGACAGTGTCGAGTCTCGTCACGTGGACGAAGTACGGTGAGGAAAGAGGGCGGGAAAGGGGTTGAAAAATAAAACAAATTGCCGTCTCGCCGATGCAGGTCGTTCCTCCGGGGGCAAGCTGAGACCCGCCAGCTCGCCGTTTCTCCCTGGATTGTGTTCCGGTGGCCGGCGGCCCGGCGACGAGGCGAGGGAGCGCGGAAACCCCCTCAGGACTGTCTTGCTCGCTTCTTTTCTACCTCAACGTTTAGCTTGTCCCGCTTAGCGGTTTCTCACTGCTGAAGCGCTGCCGCCTCCGCCGCCGCTGCTGTTAGCCAGCGCTTTGACTCGGGCTGACGAAACATTCGTTTGCTCTGACGCTGACTCCCTTCGCGCGGGCGCGGGCGCGCGTAAGTTCTCGTCCACGCCGCTCAACGGTCGTTCCACCAACGAATCTTCGTCGGCGCTGCGAGCGCGCGCGATAACTTTAAGTTTTATGGTGTTTTCGTTTCGCCAATCAATCGCATTCTTGCTCGTTAAATGTTTCGCCCCTTATCGCTCACTCGCTTCGTACGTCGACCCATTATCGCTGTTTCTACAAGATTCCCCCCCCCCCCCTCCCCCAAAGTGTGTACAAGATTCACGTAGGCATATGTTCTTAGATGTTTCTCGAGCAAACGAGGGAAATTATCTTTTGACACGCGTCGAATGTATATCAGAGAAACAAATTAGATGAAAGGCGGACAATTTTCTCTGCGCTCGGCGCGACGCGGAGGGAAATAGATGACGGAGGGGAACGGGAAGTGGCACGTTTAACAGCTTCCTTCCACTCGCGTGAATCTCTTTGAAGGCCCTAATAACGTTTGGGCGTTTATTAAATCGGGTTGTCGCGCGATACGAGAGCGCGGCTCGCTCTATCGGGCGCGCATCTCTCCGACCGGATATACTCGTATCTGTACTTCAATTTTCGAAGCTTCGAGCAAGCTGACACGATCTCTCCGTGCTCGGGCGTTAGAAAAGTACACGGTAAAAAAGAAAAAAAGATGCGTACATTTAACAAACTTTTTTTTCCACAGGAACCGCTATTCTTCTTTCTTTATCATTTTACTTCTTTAATTCTCTTTTATTTGTCAACGTAAAGTTAAAAAAAAAGTTCAATTGATAATAGAAGAAGCATTGCGGTCTTTACTGGAAGGCAAAGTTTTGTTAAATGTTCAAACCTCTTTTACCGTGTAAGATGGTTTCGAGCATGAGAGAAAATGTTACGAGCAAGCGCGTAACATTTTCGTTTGTCGGAGCGCGGATTTCTCTGGCCCCGAGCCACTGGTGTTACACACGAGTTAGCGCGAATTCGCATTTTCAGATTTATTGCCACGTGTTGTTTGAAAATAAACTGGGTAAAGCCGTTGATCGAATATCCGAGAATTTTCTCGACGTCACCGTGACCATTTTTCCCCGCTCTCTTCACAATTTCATCACTGTTCTCGGACTCCCTTTCTCTCTCCCTCATTCTCTTTTTTTTTTTAACAAACGCGCTCGTTCTCGTTTCAGCGTTTCGCAATACCTTCCGGCAATCGTAAAACCAACGTCGAACACCCGCTTTACACAGTACACTCGACCGCTTTCCGCGTATCCAATGACGAAGCTCTTCCCCCCCCCCCCCCAAAGCTATACGGGCCATTTCACCACTATTCGCTCTAAATATTGCCAATATTCCGAGCGTTTGAAAAATTCGCCAGAAAACAAATAAATAAAATTTTCAAAGCTTTCAACTAGCGTAAAAATTTCCGCGTCCCCGATACCGATCAGGTATCTCGCAGTGTACACAATACGGTACATTAACCCCAGAATACCGCACATGGGTCTGGCGGAATTGCTTCGAAGAAAATCGTTTTAAGAATTTTTAATCTGAACCGTTACAGAAAAATGAAATAAAAAATAATTTCTACTGCCTCAGTATTCTGTCCGGACGGAAATCTTGCTTGCCTCCTGGCGTTTGAATTTCGCTATTAATCAAAACTAAAATGGCCTAACGGCTTCGGTCGATGGCCAATTGGCAATATATGTAATCTAAGTCTGTTGTGTACCAAAAAATGTCCCACGTTATGCACTGTCAATAAATTCACTATTACCACCACTACTACTAAAACTAAAAATATTGATTCCTGACGAAGTTTTGCGGCGAATAAGTCATAGGGTATCCGGATTTTTTTTCGCGACTCCAGTTAACACGGACATATTTAAGTTTTATGTCTGTCGGGCTCTCACCGACACCCGCGTCATAGTCCACGGTCAACGTTCCTCTGTTTAAATCATTACATTTTTTCTAAACTCCACATACCCGAGAGCACTCGCTCTTCGCAAAGTCTCTCCGGCTCAACAGCAAAAGCTTCGGGATCAGAGCTTCCACGCGGACGCGCGCGCGGGCGAATTCCCTTCTCGCTATGATTTATCGCCGGGGACTAAATTTACTGGCGAACTGCGCGAACAGCACCGGAGCTCTACCGGCGAGAAAGACAGAGTAGAGGGTAGAGAGTCTCGAGCCGATCGGCCGCAAATCACGAATATCTCTAATTAATTGCACGGTTGTCTCCCGAAGAAGGCACCGCGGGTACGGGCGAACGATCTCCCAGTATTTTTTTTTACATCCACTACGCTAAACTCGGTGCCATTCGTTATTCGTTTGACGCAATATCTCCGTGTCCTCTTCGCGTTCAATCTCCGCGCAGGGATTCCCGATTTTCTAATTTTACGTACGTGAAAAATTGCCAAGTCATTGCCAATACTCTTTCGCTTACACCCCCCACCCCTCCTCCTCCCCCGCCGCAGATAAAATAAAAATAATTAAAAAAAGAATCTAAGCGGCAAGGCACGCCCAACGACAGTAATATTAATCGATGCTCTAGCTACGTCCGGATCTCGGCATCTTGCCGAATTAATTATAACCGGTTTTTTTTTTCGGATAGAACTGGACGGGACGCGGATATTAAATGTTATCAAGGTATCTCTGGGATTTCGCGGAATCTCAAATGCTATCGACGTGAAAAAAAAACATTTAACATTTTCATCCGATAGAGAAACCTCGCCAGATCGTAATTTGTGAGGAATCGAAGTGCGACTATCCACATAGCACGAAATATATGTGTATATTTAATTATTTCAATGATAGAAATATAACTAAATTAATTTGAAAAAATGATTTCGCCTTACGTTCTTCACGTGACATTTGCCCGACTAAACATCGATCATTCTTTCGTTCTTGAAAAGTCCTTGAACTGTATTTCTAGCCTATGCCGGTCACCGCCGTTCCGTTCGCTGCTCGGTCAGCACTCCCCGGAATTTACCAAATAATTGCGCAACGGACCTTGAGATAGTTGGTAATGTTGTTTTTTTCATCATGAGCCCACGGCGGTTTCTCGGACACGACATTGTAACTGACCGTGGAATTTATCTGGAGTGAATGGTGGGAGGTGGGGCGAGAGGCGGGGGGGGGGGGGGGTGTCCGATAAGAATCACGAAGGCTTATGGCGACGGAGCAACTTGGTATTTAATTTTATTGGATCATCCGATAAAGTGTGCCAACTCGCTGATTTTAACTCCGCTCGTGCCAGCTCTGTCCGCAAAGTGCATTCGCTCGTGGCTTAATTACCCCGGTGATTTAGAGTCCTGTTCGGTAATACGCAGCAACAGGGTCATTACCATTCGAGCCGTGGATGCTCCTCGTTCCTCGTCCTCCTCTATATCGTCTACACGGCTCGTCGTGTGCACTCGTAACCCAACCGAGCACGCTGCCAGTTTACGTTATACGTACGTAGTAAACGCGAGCTCGCGTAATCGCTGGCCATTCAACGATAGGAAATATAACGATTAGAAGCAGACACACACACATACATATATATATATATATATATAAATATATGTATCCGATACGATTTGTTTGGCGGCGAGCGGCAACAATAAACGGATAATTGGGCAAGTCAATTATGCGAAACGATTCACTATTCTACCGTCACGCCCCCCCCCCCCCCCCCCCCCCCTCATTAAGCATTAGGGCGACTAACTCTAACGGCATACAGTGCGCCGCTAATCGTAACATGAATTCGCAATCATGCCGAACGAGGGATTCTCGCGCGCGTAAATTGTCAACTTTGAATCGTTTAAATTACGATTGGATTAAGGCCATGTGAAAGACGTACCACGTGACATTTGAGTGCGAGAGAGATAAATGCATTTTTCGAATCAATGCCGTTTAAAACCGGTTGACGTTTCGGATAAAACGGAAGCAGCATCGGACGCGGTATTAAATTGTACATCCGCTAGTGCTTTGCTTTTTCCCGAAAAGTCTTCGGTCTCTGAATCGCATTCGTTACAGATTTTGGTTACTGAGTCGTTTCACATGTCCTTAACTTGATTGAATTCCCAATAACAATAATAATATATTATTTATTATTATTATTGTAACAAAAGCAAGAAACAGTAAAACGGATATTCACGTTGAAGCAAGAATTCGTTAAAGTTCCGAGAACAGATTGCCCGTGCGAGATTAAGCTACTAGGGAGCGACTTATTGCCACTTGACTTGGCGATAACCGAACTCCGAGCCGGGCAATTTGATGTTAACGCACATCCGCGTTCCCCGCTGTCCCCCGAATGTTTTTCATCCACTCTCGCACGCTCGGTATGCGACTTTCTTTTTTTTTGTTTGCCTTACCAAACATATCTCTCAGGCTCCGCGTTTCGTTACGAGCGAGGGCCGCGTCAGTTCGACGCGCCGTGGACCTTCCGCTCGCGCGGACGAAGTTCCGCGGTGCCTTTTGTCATGCGATACCGCAATTTCGCCCACGGAGAACCGAAAGAGAACCGAAACTCCCGTCCGTATGCCCTCCTACAGAGGAGCAATCGCCAGGCACAAAGATCCGAAGAAAAAAGCGGCGAAAACGCTACCACAGAGAAACGAAGAGACCCGAGTGCACGCAGCATATTCGCAGTTTATCTTATTTCGCTTCTCGTCGGGTCGTTCCTTCGCGCGGACACGACTCTCTCTCTCTCTCTTCTCCTGTGGTCCAACCGCCGGAGCTGGCACGAAAACAGTCCAGTCGGGATTACGCGGCCGAAATTCGAACCGTACGATCCGCCGCTGTGGATCGCAGTCCACCGTAGGTAAAAGGCCCAGTTTATGACACTTCTACGCAGCTCTCTCACTTTAAGCGTGTAAAATCAGGGATAAACAAGGGGGACCAGGAGTTGCAGTTTGTGACCCCCGAATACGCGCTGCCCATTGGCTGCATATCAAATGGAGGGGGGAGTCGACTATGCTAGAGGTACCCCTTTCACAAACTGGGATAGTGAAACTTCTGCGCAGCTCTCTCACTTTAAGTGTGTAAAGTCATAGGGATAAACAAGGGGGACCAAGAGTCGCAGTTTGTGACCCCCCGAACGCGCGCTAATGGTGTGGGGAGCCGGCTATGCTAGAGGTTCCCCTTTCACAAACTGGGACAGTGACATTTCTACGCACCTCTCACTTTAAGCGTGTAAAATTATAGGGATAGACAAGGCGGTCCAAGAGTCGCAGTTTGTGACCTTCCGAACGCGCGCTACCCATTGGCTGCATATCAAATCGTGCAGGAGCCGACTATGCTAGAGGTACCCCTTTCACAAACTGGGACAGTGACACTTCTACGCAGCTCTCTCACTTTAAGCGTGTAGAATCATAGAGATAAACAAGGGGGACCAAGAGTCGCTGTTTCTGACCCCCTGAACGCGCGCTACCCATTGGCTGCATATCAAATGCTGTGGGGAGCCGACTATGCTAGAGGTTCCCCTTTCACAAACTGGGACAGTGACATTTCTACGCACCTCTCACTTTAAGCGTGTAAAATTATAGGGATAGACAAGGCGGTCCAAGAGTCGCAGTTTCTGACCCCCCGAACGCGCGCTACCCATTGGCTGCATATCAAATGGAAGGGAAGCCGCCTATGCTGGACGTACCCCTGTCACAAACTGGGAGAGTGTCAGAAACCGGGCCCTTTACCGTACACGCGTTCGGCGCATTTTATTTCCCCCTTCCCGAGTCCGATAGTATGTTTCTCCGAGCTTAACAGATATTATATATTCCCCTGTCTCCCGTCACGCCGCGATCCGTTGGTATCAAACTCCGGTCGATGCGCATATCGTCGAGGGGTGCGGAATTAAACGAGAAGGACAAACACGAGCCCCGAGCGCAAAGGGGCACGGTCGGTGAAAGAGGTGTGGGGGGGAGCGATTTGCCGATAGTCCGTTTTGTCGGGGATATCGAACGTCCACACGAGCGATTACGTTGCACGGTCATCGTGTGGACGAGCGCGCGCCCATCGACTATCGGGGCGTCGATTCTCGTCGCGTTTGTTATCGCTGCACTGGACCGCGCTCTCGCCGCATCGTCCCGAGCTCTCTGCAGAGTTCCCGGTGCACTCCGCTCGCAGCCTAGACCTCGCCGCGCGCCGCCGAGAGCGGGACGAAACGTGAGAGCTTTCGCGGGGAATCCGTCGCGCTCCGATCCGTTCATAATACTGCAATAATCGCCGACTCGTATCGTCCATCAACACCGGCAAACTGCCGACCACGGGTGCGTCTGCATAGACAGACTTTTTACATATATATGTATATATAATTATCTCACTTTATCGGAGGTTTTTATTCCACGCTGCCACCGCGTCGTTAATCGATTTTCGCACCGTTTACGTATGAAATAAAAATCGCTCCATAGCGGGAACGCGGGAATTCTATCGGCGGAGCTGAGAAAGCCGATCGAAATATTCATTAAATATTAATTTAATAAATATCATATTTATTTCTCGACGAATTATGTATGTATAAATATTGAATAATAATGATAATACATAATCCGTTGATCGACCAACCCATCAATCGGTGATTGCGCGCGGTTGGGCGGTCTGCTGGTATATTCGTAAGTTTAGGGGTTGCCGACAAAGATGGCTTTACCCTGATCCGAACGACCCCGATATGAACGTACAAGTATAGTGCAGGATATAGTACTGGGTTACAAAATAAAAGTTATAAAATAAAAAAATGTCTTGGATAAAAGATAATTAATTTTTTTTCTAAGTCTCGTGTTATTCACGTAAATGTTAATGCTGTATGTCTCGGTCTTTAATTTCAGTCGCAACTTAAAATCGATGAGGGATTTTTTGCGTAAAAATTCGAACGCGAGTGCCTCGCTCAGTGGGAGAACGGTGGCATCGTCAACGGTGTAAAACTCAGTCGACGCGTCGCAAACTCGCGAGATTCTTCGATCGATCGATTCCTCGCTGACGCACCATCGATAAGGTGCGTGCGTGCGTTTGTGTGTGTTGACACGGGCGTACAAGAAAAAAAAACATCCGTTGGAGGCTCGTCCGGCACTGAGAAAAAAAAAAAAAAAAGAAAAGAAAAACTACATACAAATATCGCGCGAATATATCTGTACACGAGGATCGTCATCATGGATTACAGACTCTTGTCGAATAACAACAATAACTATCCCACCCATCACCGTGAGTATTGAACCTTTGTACTATCACTCGTTCTCGTTATCGTTATCTTACACTGTAACAATTTTTATTTTATTTCATTTTTCTTTTCGTAAAAAAAAAAAAGATTGTCTTCACACCTTACTCAGACACGATATTCACGTAGTAGTTCACTGTGTAGACTTGTATCGACTTTTTTTCATCACAGAGTCCGTTCGCGAAAGGCCGGACGAATAACCCAATTTTGAGAGTCGCGAAGCATCGCTAAAAAAAAAAAAAAAACGAAAAGAAAACTCTGTACTATTATAGATAAAGGCACACGAGTTAAGATGCGGTGCTTCGTTACTCTCGAACTGGCCGATTGCTTTTTCATTGTATATATCGCAGAGTGTGATATCGCACTCCACGCGCGCACGCATCATCAACGATCCATATGTGTATCCTCTTTAAAACGAGGAGTATTAATTTATATGTTTTAGTACTACATGTGCGTCTGAATTTAAATATATGTGTGCGAAAGTGTGTGTGACACGTTAATTAGGTGATAAGTTAATAAGCTAAGGTGACGATTCGCGATACTTTATCGAGTGTCTCGTGAGCGATATCGACCGGGGCTGTATTTAGACGATGAAAAAGGCACAGCTGCCGGAAGTTCCCTCGAGGCCCTCGTTAAATTTCGATTGTCTACGCATTACACATATATTGTACATACGTTGACTACATCGCTTAAGTCACGATTTTCTATTAAAACCTCCGCCTCCTTTTAAGGATTCACGATTACGAGAAACACGCAGAGCCCGTGGACACTGTTTGTCACTTTGTACAGTAGAGGGAAGGAAGAAAAATCTCGAAGCGCGGGGTCTCTCGAGATAGTTTGAGTGGTCCTTGAGCCTATCGCGCCGTCGCGAGCAGTCGTATTTTTTTTTCCTAGTCGAATTTACGATCGGGAACGTTTACGCGGTCCATTACCGAACGATCATTGTTTGGTTGAAGCGATGTCTCAGTGTGAGTTACAATTTACGATTTCTTCGAGTCATACGGAGTTTACTGATCGGAACCGTTTCGGTTTAAAACTGTTTCAAGTTTCTTTAAGCTGAAGTGAAGGTCACGTGACGGAGCCAGGAGTGTGAGAGAGGTAGCGCCATTGGGTTGACGATGGAGGGAGAGAGAGGAACCGAGAACTTGTTTTACTTCACCTTAAGGGGAAGTGAAATATCGCGGTCGGTAATGAAAACTGTAATCAACTTTTTTTCAAGGGTGTTAATTTTTTTTGAAGAAAAAGCATATTCGAGCCGGACGCACACGGTAATTTCGCATCCGGCCCGAAATCATTTTTTTTCTCAAAAAAATTAACACCATTGAATAAAGTTAATTTGAAAATTGCAACTATCTCTCTCACACTCATGGCCCCGTCACGTGACTTTCACTTCCCCTTAAGGCGGGTCGAGCGCGAGGCTCGGATGGCGCGCAAGGTGCGGGGCAGGTCGTGTGCGAGCGAGAGGTCCGCCATGCGGCCCCTCACTTGCACATGCCAAGCTTGCCAAGCTAAAGCCGTAAAGTTCCATGTAATTGCTTGTTGTTAACTAACAGTGAAGAACAAGTGCGTAAATTTTTGTACACAAGTACCGTACAATATTCTTTACAGTTTTCAATCATTTGTTTGCAACGTTTCCGACCTGAACTACCCTAGAAACATTAAAATTCATCGCTTATTTTCAATCTGCCACAAGAATCAATATTAAATGGTGCAAATTAAAAAAAAATATCTCTCGAAAACGATGAAGACGAACGCATTCGAACTTTGCAGTTACACTTGGACCGTTCATATCAATGCGTAAAAAAAAATCAGCATATTTTTCTTGATGACTTTGTAACGCTCGACCCTCCTTAAACAGAAAACTCTAATGCTTATCGGAACGTGGTCCCTAAAAAATTACTGGGTTAGATCGAGCCGTTTGGATCAGTTAAGATTAATTAACCGGACGTTCGGCTGATACATGCGATTCGCCCGATACCCGCAGAGCCGTGCGTCTTCGAACCAACATTGCGGTACCAAATCGATCGGTCCGAGCGTCAATGCGGTCCAGCTTCGGAGCCGACAAAGCACTCGATTCTCCGAACGGTATGCAACGCTCGAACGGTTCGCCAACGCTTCAACACCCGTAGTTAATAAATCAGTCGTTAACTGAATGGCTGACACGTTCTGTGCACGAGGCAAACGTGAAAATAACTCGTCAGTGTTCTGGTTAGCTAGCTCTCTACTTCCGCTACATTAAGCCCTACAATATTTAATATTCGACCCGTTTATTTGTTGCCTCGTCTTTTTTTACTCCCGCCAATTATAGTCGTAAAAGATAACTTCTCTTCGCAAACTGTAACTTTCTTTTTAATCTCCCCCGAGTCCCGTGCGGAGAATATCTCTGCACGTCCGCGCGGCTCGACTATTTCGGAGCCGGACCGTGTGCGTCGGTAATCGCGCAAAATCGTTAACGTCACCTCGGTGACCTCGTTGGAGAGCGCGGGGTTGGCAGAGACCGGGAAATATCCGCCAGGAGCCGGAGAGCCTCGCTCCTGAGCGAGTTCTCCGGTTAGTCAACGGGACGCGCGCGGGGGAGACGCGGAGGGAAAGCTTTCCTCGTATAAATCAGCGGCCAGGGGATTTCAGTCCGTGGGTCGAGGGAGGATATAGCGTGCGTATTAAAATGGTAAAGCGCGAGCCACCAATCAGTGGATCAGCCTCGTTACCGCTCCGCACTCATTAACCGAGGGTATTAATTTTTCTTCTGGCGAATCTCCAACCTTTGCGACTTCGTACGCGAACCTCCGCCGATGGCTTTCCTCCGGAATCCTCGGAGCTTTTTTCTCCACTTCTTCAATTTTTCTTTTTCTCCTCTCGGCGCTGTCATTTTTTATCCTTGCTATCGCTCGCGGCTCTTGGATTAAGAGATCCGTTCCTCGAGACAACGAGGCAGTGCTGCACGTTGGAGCTGAGTCGGGCATAGATTTGGATGCTGGCAAACGAATGGACATTGCATGTCCAGACTCACATTTTGCCCATTTGATTCTTTCAATGAAATCTTTGGAATTTTTTTTTGGTACTCCATTTTGCCCCCTGTCTGCAGGTTACAACATCCCCGTTTGCCCGGGTCTTCCTAACGATAACGTGGGTACTCGTGATCCTAATTTCACTACGTTTGGTCGCGAGAATCCCGAAGCGTACGAGAGGATAGCAAACAAATCGTCCCGATCGGAGAATGCATTAATCCGCCCGCTCTTTCCCCGGCGGACCTCAAAGTCTTAACTCGTTGTCGCTGCTGCCGGAGCTTAGTTAATTAATCGGTCGATTCCCACGATTGGGGCTTCTCTCAGGATACACAGCGAACGCGTTTGTTTAATTACAAAGTACGCTCAGCGCGCAGAACTCTCGTCAGGGGAGAGCGGGGCAAAACGGGCCATGATCATCTATTTGTTATGAGACTACGTTTGTTATACCGAGAAAATTTGTGAAAATGGGCCGTTGCGCCCCACTCTTTCTCAGTAATTTCCCTCCTCTCTGTCGTGATGAATAATCAGTAATCTTTCAAACCCACACTGTAAAAGTCAATTGTAAATTTAATGTATCGAAACTTGAAATTTGCTTACATGACTTACATTACTTACATTAAAGTAATTTTTTGTTAACATACCAGATATTAAAATTACAAATCTCTTGCCTCAAACTTACAAACAATTTTAATTTTTTTAAAATGCTGCAAGATAACGCACATGTGTTTGAAATTTCAATAACGGTTTATGTAAAAAAGCTTCCAATACCGTTTATTAATTTTCGAACAAAATTTTTTGATAGTGTATTTTCCCATTATTTAAAATGTAAGGCAACCTGATCGTATCCGCTGATCGACCCCCGCAAGGGTATTGTCTCCCACCGAGACACATTAATCCTACAATCGCAGTTACGAAACAACCATCGCAGTTGATCCATTAATTAAATGATATTCGCCGCCAGACGTTGACGCGTTCCAATTAGTCGAAGACTGATGAGAGTCGAGCCGATCTCGAACAGGCAGTTCAACGGCGCAGAGAAATTCCGTGCCGGAGCGAAGATTTAGCTTGCTCGGCCTCGGTTCGTGTCTCCTCCGTCCCCGTGCCTATTGTCACGTCTATTTCGTCTCCGCGGCCGAGCGTCGGCGACGCCTCGCAGGCGCGCACGACGTATCTTTCTCCACAGTCGTACGTGTGGCAGCCCGTCGCGTAAACAACCGATTGCTCTCGTTGCATACATGCCCTCGGGGCACTCCGGCGCGCCTCTCTCGCTGAGTGACAACCGCGCCATAGTCTCCCGGTGTATGGCTTTGCCACTGTAAGTTCCGTCTGGCCTACAGTGGAAACCCGGTTAACCGAACGCTCGATTATCCGTAACTGGCCCAAAATTTAATTTGTTCCCCAATGCGGTATAGCAAGACTCTTCCTAAAAAAAAACTGCCACTTTTTCTCAAACTGTTAAGTTCCGTCTGGCCTACAGTGGAAACCCGGTTAACCGAACGCTCGATTATCCGTAACTGGCCCAAAATTTAATTTGTTCCCCAATGCGGTATAGCAAGACCCTTCCTAAAAAAACTGCCACTTTTTCTCAAACTGTTAAGTTCCGTCAATTTATGACTCCGGTCAATTTATGACTTTGGTCATGACTCCGGTCAATTTATGACTTTGGTCAATAAAAGATGGACGATTTTTTAACTGGACACCATAAAATGAGCGGTCTTGATTGAAAGATCCTTAAGCCGGATTTTTGGGACACAATGTTTTCCATTTAAGTGTGCGAGGTGCAATTCCGTCGGAAAAAATTGCCTCTCGGCTAGGATAATCGAGGTTCCACTGTACGATGCCAGAAGCGTCTCCTCGCGGTGTCCTCCTCGATGGCACGACGTGTCATTGCCGTGGCGTCGCGACGGCCCGCGAACCCTTAACGCTCCGCCGAGAAACTCGGACGAACGGCATTTGTGCCAATTGCCGAGGTGCTCCTGGGCATCGATAATTTATAATCGACTCCGTTAAACGCGTTAGGCAGAACGAGGCGCAAGTATCGCCGATTGTTCGCCAAACGATCGCAAGGTCCGTTCAATCTCGTGTCGCCGGTACTGCGGAGTTTTTGTCTCCGGACCTCGTCAAAGGAGGAACGATAAGGTCGCCCGAGATCAGCGTAGGCCACGGCGACGAGGCACGCCGCGACGTTCCCGACGACGTGAATGAACGTGGGCGTTTCCGAAGAATCGCGCAATCCGGCATGGGGGTTCGGAGTTGTGTCTGGGTGACGAGCTAACAATTTTACCGTATCTATTAATAACTCTCGAGAAGCGAAGCCGAGCCGCTATTCCGAGATACCCAACGCCGTGTGAGTTCCCCACAGTCATTAAGGTCACAGTCTAAGTGTCGGTACAACGGCACGGGGAAACCGCGTGCTTTCGCAACGCATGAAAAATTTCACTTTTGCCCGTTTCGTTTTCGGTTGTACAACTCAATGTCCTTTCGCGCCCAAACTTCATACGCGAAAAGAAACTGTTGCTGACAGTGGCGCGTGACCTTTTAGGATTTAGTGCGGCGGTTCGCTCGTGCGTAAGGTTCACTCCGGAACACCTGGTCACGTTACCCATCGATCCTCCCATCGAACTTTGCATGCATGATTATTTTATCCGTATGGAAATGTGTCGTCGAGGACGCTCGTCACAAGCGGCTGTCACGAAGTTCAACGGGCTGTCAGATATCGAGTGTCGGGCGAGGAGGTCTCGTGCTAGTCCGGCCGAAGTGACCATTTTTTTTTCTAAGAGGTCGACCTCGAATTCTACGCCGGGGCGAAACGGAATGGTGTTTCATGTTCCAGGTGACACTGCATTTCGTGTCCTGCGAAATGGTCCGTTTTACCCCGCTCTGCTCAATTTTCTTTTTTGTCGACTTTTATTATTTGAGTTCCTAAATTCCCATGGGGCCTGAATAGTAAGATCGTTTCGAGAATAATCGAAGCGCACGTTTGACCTGGATACGGTTTGAGAAAACAAAATCTCGCCATTATATCTCTGCATCCATTAAACTAATTTATTGTTTACAAGCGCCGTAGGCTTCTACGTCGTTTAGCCATTAACGTCCCGGAGGCGAGTGACCCCGATAGTCCATAGGTGTCGGGACACAATGATAAACACAGCGAGCTCGCATAATCGCCACGTACATGCACTTCCACACCGCGTCATATGAGAGTATCAACGCAGTAACATCGCGACCCGCATCGTTCTCCCGCGATCCTTTCTCCCCTGCGCGGACCCTGCGGAAAACAAAACAGTAGCGTCATAAACCTCGATACACTTTAACGCGTTGTTTTCCGTTGGGCAAGTCATTTTTAGCGCGGCGGATTGAGCGCACGCTTTTATGGACATCGTATGAGAAAAGTGAGGCCTTTCTTTTCCAACATTTTTAACGAAATTGGGAACCGGAGATTCTATGGATGATATCCAGAATTGGCGAATTCCCTTCACCAAACGCACTCTCGGCAGTCGTTGCGTGTCTTCCTCAAGGTGGCAGAAACGCGCCGCCTCTCAGGGTCGCACGTGATCCTAATTAGGGTCACGAATAGGAACATATTAGAAAGCTCGCGCATTACAAGGGCGTCTGTCTGATATTTGCATTAGGTTTTGTTTTGTTTAACTGCTGTCGTTGATTAAAGGGTTGATTCGAATTTGATAAAAAAATTGTCTCTTCGAGCCACCGGTGTTTAAACCGAATTAAAAACTGGACGCGTCGTGGTAGGTGTTTTTCGAAGCGAATAGTTTTCATGTCTGACCGATAACGCCGGTATCTCCTTTGATGCATTCCATATATTTATAATTTTTTTTTAAATGGCCTCAGCAGTAAGATAGTTTATAGTCTTTCCATTGAGTACGTAAGTTACTTACCTTAAAAGGAATTCCTGCTGTCCCTTGCAAATTGTTTATTTAATCTCCGTCAACGGTGTCTAAACCTGAGGCTTCCGTGCAGTTTGATCGGGACTCTGTATCTTGCTCATTCGCTCTTTATCCTCATTATTTCCTTAACGGATACCTCAATTAGCCACTTCATTGGGTCAATTGTCGTTAAATAACGACGCCGATCCGTGACGATACCCGGCTCGGCACCTCAATTCTCATTCGCCGTACAGCGCAAGATTGGTTCCGAGTGATATCGTGTTATGGCACTTGATTATAGCCCTCGGTAGGTATCGCGACTTGGTGCTCCTTATTTATGCAAGCGCGTTTGGTGCACGGCTCGCGCTGTCCACCCGTCGACCCGTTTCTCAACACGATGCACGATATTGCAGTCCCCTCACCTCCCTCCCTTGACCCCTAAATAGTATAATACTTTGTCGGCTCGTTTTACGATTCACCGATCGAGGAACCTGCCTTTCGAGTTGAATGAGTTAGGGGGATGAAAGTTGCAAAGTATACCCGAGTTATCGATCCTATAATCGGACCGGCGCTAAGCTAGATGCCGGTCGAATGATTCATGAATCTATTGCCGGGAACAAATGCCTGGCATTACCTCATGACCTAGGATCATAAGATGTTGACCCAAAGTCAAACGGCACGTAATTGCCGGAGCAACATTTTAGTTCCAGCGGCTGCGGCTGGACTAGCTAGTTCCTCATGAATAGCTATGCGGACAAATCAGCAATACTGCCAATTAATTCGAGTCAAAGGGTACTTTGTGCCCCACGTTTGCCATAATCGCCCACAACTCCTCTCCAGATCCAGCAAAGCAAAATCCCCCTTGGCAAATGTCCACCGAACCAGCCATCCTTGATAATCCTGCAGCTGGATTTCCAACGTGAGCCTTCTTGGCGCATTTTAGGTCTCCGATTGCCCAACAAAGCAGCCAACCACCTTTTCCACTTGTTCCTCTTTGAGCAGCTCAATTATACACTTTTTGTCGTCCACTGCCTCGAAGGTCGCGTCGATCCTCTCCTCGCTCCGCGCTGGATGAGTCTCCGATGTGTACTTCGCGCGGGTAAACTCTAGCTCGACGGGTAACAAACACAGGTAAAAGAAAAAAGAAAACACGGGTAGACACCGGAGCTGCTGATCGCTCAGTAGGCCAAGGCTGCGGGGATCCGCTTCGGCTCGCTCCCGTCGTCTCGTTGCGAATCTCATCTAGCCGAGCTGGCCGCAGCCTCTCCGTCTCATCGTCTCCTCGGCTGTACAAATGTGGATACCGATGGTCCCATGCCAGAAGGGCGTATGTGCTTACAAAAAGTTAACACTGCGTTGCGTATTTAGGGACACGTCATACTCTATACTACGGCGCAGACTCTATTCCTTCACGGATATCCCACTCGCTCACGCATATCTGTGATGTTTACACCGCTT
This sequence comes from Stenichneumon culpator, assembly GCA_964017025.1. Classification (NCBI taxonomy): domain Eukaryota; kingdom Metazoa; phylum Arthropoda; class Insecta; order Hymenoptera; family Ichneumonidae; genus Stenichneumon; species Stenichneumon culpator. Next base: position 6,895,664 of record OZ024772.1, read on the forward strand.
CGATATCTGGCGGAGAGGAGAGAACAGCTTTCCTCGCGCAGTCCCAGTAAAACGCCGGACAAACGGCCAATTAACGGTGGAAGGTACCCTCGTTACCTGAATATCTTTGTCGACTACCTGCGTGCGCCCGCGACCGCGGGGCGAGACCGGCTGTCGCCTTGAATTTATTGGATCGCTTATAGATACGTCGGACCGACTCGTTTTCACATTGGAAAAAAAAGTCGCTCCTATAATAGAGATAAGGTAAAGGTAAAGGGGCCAGTTTCTGACACTCTCCCAGTTTGTGACAGGGGTAGGGAAGAGCGGGGCAAAATGGGACAGTGGGGCAAAACGCAATTTCCCAATCATTTTAGGATGGAACTGTGGGTTAGGGCTGTAGAGATAGGTCGCCCTAGCCGGCTAAAATATCTTATCCGGCTAATGGGTTTTAAAGTTTGGCCGGCTAAGCCGTCTTAGCCGGCTAATCGGTTTTAACCGGCCAAACTGTTTTAGCCGGCCAAATGCATAAAATTGTGCATAATTTTGTGCATAAAATCGAGCCCCTTAATGTCGCATTGTACTTTAGTCCAAAAAGGCCGGCGGATTCGTGTTCAGTGTGCAAAAATACGTCGGAATACATGGCTGTTAATTTTTAAAAAAGAAAAAAAACATCGTCAGAAACTTCCAAGGCTACCTTTAGAGTCCATTTTTCGCGTTTTTCAACGTTCTCAAACGGCACGATAAAACGATTCTAAAACTTCGGACAAGATCCTATTTCGTGTATTTTTTCCCGTAGAACACGATGGGCTCCCTGGATTTTCTGTAGCTCCTTTAGGATCCGAGATATCGACCTTTAAAAATCACGAAAATCGAAGTTTTTTCAAAAGTGGCTAAAAAAAAAGAAAAATCGTTATTTAATCGATGTTTTTGTTTCAAAGCTATATTTCATGTTTTTTTCCCCGCTGATTATGAATATAACAATAATTTTACTTCCAACCCAATATTTTCCATTTTAATCCCAAAGATACGATTTTTCGTGCATAAAATCGAGTCCCTCAATGTCGCATTGTACTCTAACCCAAAAAGGCCGGCGGATTCATGTTCAGCGGGCGAAAAAACTTCGGAATATGTTTCAATGTTAGGTAACATTAGAAAAAAATATACATATAAAAATTCGTCAAAAAATTCCAAGACTGTTTTAGCTTAGCCGGCTAATATAGCTTGGCCGGTTAAAACGGATTAGCCGGCTTAAATAGTTTAGCCGGCTAAGACGGCTTAGCCGGCCAAACTGTAAAATCCATTAGCCGGATAAGATATTTGGGCCGGCTAAGCCGGCGTATCTGTACAGCCCTACCGTGGGGCAAAACGGGACAGAAAATTCAGATGTATCGATGAGGCAAAATGGGACGTCCAAATTTTTATTGTACAATTGCGTTTTGGCCTTTTGTCCCGTTTTGCCCCACTGACCCGTTTTGCCCCGCTCTCCCCTACCTCTAGCATAGTCGGCTCCCCCCACCATTCGATATGCAGCCAATGGGTAGCGCGCGTTCGGGGGGTGTAAGAAACTGCGACTCTTGGTCCTCCTTGTTTATCTCTATGATTTTACACGCTTAAAGTGAGAGAGCTGCGTAGAAGTGTCATAAACTGGGCCTTTTACCTTATCGATGTTACAGGGAAAACAGGGAAGACATCGCGTCCGGTTCTCGTCGAGATCGCCGGCTACGTTATCGAGAACTTAATTGAAATTTACTGAAGAGAGAATCTATAACATGCGATATTTTATACACGCGTGCGTTCTATGTTTACTCGGATTGGATTATGTCGGTTCGAGACGCGCCGGGTGCCACCTTGGGACTTCATCCTCCACATTCGCCATTTGCTCGCTCGCTTCTCCTCCCTCGTGCTTCTCGGTCCCTGCGCTCGTATCAGCTGTTTATCGAGCCTCCGCGTGGAGTGAGTGTCTAGACGCTCGGAATGAGCCTCCCAGTCACCGACGGGCGGAAGCCTCGATCTTTCCAAACGTCGTTCCCGTCGCCTTCGGCCCGGGGATTCGTGCTCTCTCGCATTCGGACGCGAACCCTTGTAATTTCATCGGGCCACAGTGGGCAATTGTTTTTTTTTTTTTTTGTTTTTTTTTTTTTTTCACTTACCTAAGTGGAATATTCTGTTTCTGGATGAAGAGCACTCTGGATGAAGACCCGATGGGCAAAAGCTTCCGAGTAAATTTGATATTTTCCGTCGAAAAAGACGAAACCACAGGCCCCCTCCTCATATTTCTCCCTTTCACTAAAATTCATTCCAATGGCTCACTAATTTCTTACAGCAAAAAAAAAAAAAAATCATCGTCGTTTCTTACATCGATCCGAAACGACTTGCTTGAATATATTTCATTAAATAGATAGTTGTAAATATAAATTTCGTCCCGATTAATTGAGGGAAGAGGGGGGCGCGTTGTTGCGAGCCGTTTTCCCCGTGGCGTTTTCGTATACCGAAGAAGAATCCATTAATAATAAGAATCGTCGATCAAGAGAACCTGTGATGCAGGGGGAGGGCGAGAGAGAAAGAGAGAGAGATCGGGCGTCGACGGCGAACGAGTCCAGTATAACACGGAGCTTCTCTCGCGCGCAAGATGCGAGGATAATATAAACGCAAGAGCGGGCGCGGGCGCATAAACAGAGACGGGGGCGAGGCTCCTCTCGTTGGAGGCTATCGCGTATCCCGCAATTATCGGTGCTAAATTTTTACGAGCCTCGGATAAATGCATCGTTGGGGAAAGAGGTGGCCCTGAACGGGGATCAGCCCGAGCGGCCTCTCTTTCTCTCCGAGGGGCCCTTAGTCTTTCGTTCATGCAGCGTAAGCATATGTATGCTGTACGTCTGTCATCCTCGGGGCCCCCGAGAAAGTCTTCTTCGACCGGCCTACCCATTTTATTTTTTTAATCTACACTGTTTATGGCATAACGGTCATGCGGTGTAATATTGTATAGGTATATACAGCCGCCCAATCCTCAGGCTCCAGGCAACGCCGTGCCATCAGCCAGATCTTCACGGAAATTGCCTTCTCCTTGCTCCATTGTATTCTAACATCCTAGATGGACCAGTGATGCGAGTTCGATTTATGACCGGTCATATGACGCTCCCGACACCGCCGTAAAATAATAATAATAATAATAATAATAATAATAATAATAATAATAATAATAATAATAATAATAATAATAATAATAATAATAATAATAATAATAATAATAATAATAATAATAATAATAATAATAATAATAATAATAATAATAATAATAATAATAATAATAATAATAATAATAATAATAATAATAATAATAATAATAATAATAATAATAATAATAATAATAATATACTTTTTTCCCGACTGCGCTAAAATAACCACATTCCTTGTGTGCAATACGGGCGGAAAATAGCCCGTATTGCACGTAATTATTAATCAGTGCGCATGCGCAGTACAATTTGATTACTCCCTAGGGAGTAATAGGGCCCATTACTCCCTCTGCAAGCTGTATTACTCCCGACGGAGAAATGGTCATTGCCGAATATGACGATTTTGCGACGCAAGAAATGTGGTTATTTTAACGAAGTCGGAAAAAAAATATCGTATGGCACAAGAGAGGAAGTGCCTTTTCACCTCGTGTGAATTTCTGCCCTCGCTTCGCTCGGGCATCAAACTTCACGCTCGGTGAGGAAGAGACGCACTTTCCTCCCTTGTGGCATAATATACCATTCATACTCCATAATAGAAGCCGCCACAAGGGGTTGGGGGGTTTTAAATTTATTGTAAGGGTATACGGGCCAGAAGCCCTTTTTTACATGGTTATTCATACACAAGGTTTATGACGTGTGAGATTGCCGAAAGTTACATTAAGTGAAACGCTTAAAACTAAATATAAAACATCAAACATTAAACAACAGTCGAGCCTACAGTCGCGGGCGTAAAATTATTATAATGATTATAATTTAGTAACCGAAAAATGACTGCCGATTGAAATCAAAAATTTTGTTAAAGTAAAATGGAGTCACTGTACCTTGTTTTTTTTAGTATAAAAAGTGCAGCAAATAAATATCGGCAAGGAACGAGACGGAGTTTGTGCCTCGACCAGCGGAGGGAATAATAATCGGGGTGGGGCTTCGGGAGGAAAAAATACTGGCTGGGCGGGGAAAAAGGAGTGAAAGTCGGTTGTCGCGACAGCCCCCGACAATTAGCATACTTATCGCTCTCTCTCGGGCTCTAGCCCCGACCGTTCCCATTTACTTTGTGGCAGGCGCCTCCGTCGAAAAACCCTGGCCCAAGCAATTGCGAGATAATTAATTGCCACGATAAATACACGGGGCTGTTTTATGAATTCTCGAGGCGCGCACCGTCGTGTTAACGGAACAGCCGCGCGGGCTGCAGCACGTTGTGTACACCCCGCGATAAACGTGTCTGGGAAGTTGTGATTTATCGAATTTTATTATAAACAAGAAGTCGCGATTAGTTTGAGAAGTTTTATTTTTCGTCGCTCGTTCGGCATTGATAATTTGTGTACCCGAAGGAGGTTTGCACGCGTTTGGGGTCAGTCCGCGACCCCGCGTGCACTTTCAGGCTCGCACACGGAGCTGCGCACTCGAACGGATGATATAGTATCGAGATGCGACGAGGTAAAAACAAATGGCGAAATCTTCTCTGCGGCCGGTCCGCGACGACCGCGAGGCGTGACACGCGAGAGTCGTGAGAAGCTCGGCCCCGAGAGCCGACCCTCGGCCTTGGAGTTTCACCATGTGCCACCGCAGTGGCTCCACGCGAGTAGGCAGCATCCCCGTCGATGAGACGTCCCTCGACTGCGAGACGGGACCAAGTCGATGACCGGTTCGAAACATCTTTTTTTTTTCTCCATCGTCTCCGCAACTCTCGTTATCAAGACCGATGTATGCATAGTCCCATCCGTCCTAGTACCCGCTATGCAAAATGCCCATCTCGCAATTATACAAATACAGCGAAAGTTGATCCAAAACCTACAAAAAAAAGGTTGCGAAAAAAAATAATGTAAATCACACCGAATATCGTGACAATAAAGTTTTGTCAAACTCAACTGACCGTCGATCGTATTTTCGATAGGACTATCGAATTTCGTCCACGCTATAATGTTGTCGTCACTATTGTATGTTTACGTTTCTATCGCCATGACATTTACATGAAGAGAAAATTATGTGACAAAAACAAATTACATGAATGCGCGAAACTTTAGAGTTTCGCATTGTCACGACACGTTGAAGCGTTCGATTCGCGAACTTATCCCTCGGAAGTGGACAGTACACGATCCTTCCTGATAAAAATGTCAGTCGACGCTTACAAATGTTATCGGAGATTGTAAAAAAAAAAGAAACTGAAAGCTTTCTCTTGTGAAAACGTAGTTTAATCATTGCAATATTCACAGTAGTACACGAGATCCCTTCTTATCGTACTGTAAATATTTCTCTCCGTGTACATCTCGCTTCACTCTCTATAATTAACTACTCACACACTTACTTAATTTGTATTTCGATCTATATATCTTCCATCTTTTTATAAATATTTATATATATATCTTACACTTTGGCTTTACCTCGAAGTTAACAATCTGTATCGATAGTTATTATAACAGTGTATGTGGCACGAGCCGCACGAGGCCACTGAGCGTACTTGCGTAATAAAAATACCGTATCACGTCGAGTTCAATTATGTGGTCGAGCCCGAATTGTAGATTAAACATTTAAATAGGCACAAGAAGGGCTCTCTCCGGCACCCGATATTGACGATAACGTATATCGGATGCTTGTCGCTTCTTCATTTCTATGTATCTTTACGTTCTCTTCTCTTAAGTTGCATCGAACAACAGAATGATCATTGTATTAATATCTTGTTTTTTTGTTGTTGTATATATTACAGATTGGTTCCCAAAAATGTGTTCATGCTTGGACGGAGGTTCCGCGATGTCGGGCGGCTGTGCGTCCGGCCATGCCGGGAGCTACGAGCGGCTCGGATCCGGTCCCACCCTCTTCGATTACAGCAGAATGATGCAAAGGGCTCGAAGACTGGCGGCCAATAACGCGGAGGAGTCCATCGACAGTGAGAGACAGGTAAGACAATCTCAAATAACATTTCTTCTTTTGCTACTCGCTCGTAAGAAAGCTCGTATCTTAATGGGGGCCTTGCAGAACTCGCGAGACCCGCCCTTTTTCGGAGGGGCCGCCAAGCTTAGTGTTTTCTATGTGATCGTTGTTTCCGATGTAGAGTAGAATAGAATATTTACTTGTCTTAGGTCTTTTACAAATTTGCTAATTACATTAGTCTAACAAACAATATACATTCATGAGCTTAGTAATACATACAGATAGGATACATTAAAGATAAAAAGCTTCCTGTATGAGGAAGCAAAACGTTGTTTCTTACCTACTTCTTATTGCATTTTTTTATTCTCTTATATCGCACTGTAATTATTATTATCTGTTTTCACTTTTGCAGGCGGAATTGACATTTTACAACGTCGATCTAACATGGACGAACGTCTGCGTCGAGAAGAATCTTCGGACGATCGACCTCTGCGAGCTTCTCAAAGTGAAGAGGAATGCGTCCGGGAACGCTTGGTCCATCGTGGAAACGTGGCCGGAGCTCGGAATCGGTGAGTCATCGGCCTCTCTCCGAGGATGTCGGTACTCAATGGGATATCTCACGAATTCTCATTACCTTTGCCGATTGACGTATAAGAAAAAGGATTTTGGCCGGGTTATATATTCGAGGAGGGTGTAGAAGCCGATATCCGGCATGCATTTGCGAAACTTTCAATATCATCGGAATCCTCGTGCTCCCTCGCCGAGAGTCGAAACTTTTCACGATAGACTTTCTACGACACGAAGCGCTGCCCTCCCGCTACTACTTCACTCCCGAACCTTCGTTCCTCCTTCCACCCCGTACTCTTTCGCAACTTATTAACAAAGTTTCGCGGTGTCCGTCGAGGGCGTCGTACCGGAAAGACTTTCGCGAAGAGTCTCTTCTCGTCTCGTTCTCCGCGCCGTTCAGACTCCGTGGCCCATTGTCATGGGCACTAGACGGCGTCGTTTTCCCGTGTTCTTGACTTTATCGTGCGATAACTTTCACCTCCTCGCATCTCCGACCAGACTACTGCCCACCCACGAAAACTCGGACAAGACACATACAGCCGATTCTTTTTTTATCGTCATTCGCACGCAAGTGTAGAGCTGGAAGTAATTGTGGTAAATAGTAATCACTACAAAGTAGGACTCAGCTTCACTTTTCCTCCCGCTAAATCACTTTTCCTCCCGCTAAATCACTTTTCCTCCCGCTAAATCACTTTTCCTCCCGCTAAATCACTTTTCCTCCCGCTAATTACTTTTCCTCCCGCTGGTCAAAAATCGGCCACTTTCCACCCCCAATGCGGCATGGAATAGGGCCTTTTTAGCGTAGTCGGGAAAAAAAAAATTGTTTACAGTTTATGTTACCGACCGGGCACTGCTCGAGCGGGGAGCAGAAGGTTTCGCCCTGGAGCGACAAGTTATACCGAAGGGACGCTGCTGCGGAGCGGATGCTAGAGGGATCCAAGTTTAAGGTTTCAGTGGCAGATAAAGTGAGGACCGAAAGAGGGAGCAGGGAATGTATCGACGAGTTGAGTAAAAAAGTATGGATGCCTCGACCCCGGGCGACGAGAACGAGACTCGAATATTCTCGCGCGCCCGAGGACGCGTCTCGGTCTCCGTACGAGCCGAGCTTCGCATCGATACTCCGCTGGATGGGTTGCAGTTATAGTTTCTCAGTATCAGTAGGACAGACCGGGACAAAATGGAGTCCCATTTGAGATCAGAATTTATTTTTATTATGCGAATAAAAAAGTAGTAAAATCGGTCCATTTTACCCCAGCCCCCTATAAATGTGTGATGTCGGCTATGTCCGGACTGGGCGATGTGAGTATATGCGCTGCGACGAGTGGAGGGTCTGGAACGGGGCGGGAGTCTCCTGGCCAGGGCGAGGAGGGGAGCGAAAAGGGCTGAGAGAGCGATGGTTAGGAGAAGCGATTGAGAAATGCGTAGAGGGGGCGAGAGGGAGGGAACGAGGCAGCCCGGGGGCATCGTCCTGGCTCGATGTAAACACACGGACGGTAAAGGCAGAAGGGTCGCTCCTCTCGGCCGGTAGAGTCCTCCCTTGAACGAGAGACACAAAGGAAGGGAAGAAAAAGTGGGCTGAGACGTAGAGAGATTACGATGATGAAGAAAGTTAACGCGATGCAGGTGGAGCTTGGTCGGATGGGAAAGAATGAAAGAAAGTGGAAAAGATCTCGCGTGGCAGACGCGATCGGCGGCGGGTAAGATTTCTTTTTCGCGGCTGTAGTTCGTCGAAGAAAAAAAAAATACAGAAAGGTGATGGAGGAACTCTGAGGTCGATGGTTTTTTTTTTCTTGATCTCAGAAAGCACAGCGAAGATTGATGAATACGTCGAGAAAGTAAGGAGAAAGGAAGAACAACGTACAGCGAAAAATTGATCTGGGGAGAGAGAGAGAAAAAGACTTGTAAAAATTCTACATGAAAGACTTTCGTATCGGTAAATCCGTCAGTAGTTGGGGGGGGGGGGGGTGAATGTTGTGGGTGATAAGGAGAGAGAACGTATATGAGAAGGGGAGAAGAGAGAAGTTAGGGAAGAAAAGACGTGGCGAACGACGAAGTTTTCTCGAGGATGGGAGGAGCTGAGAGGGATAACCTTCGTGCTCTTTTCTGGACAGAGAAGAGCGAGTCGAGAGCGTGCGGAAGCACGGGGCAAGCTCGACGCATAAGCGGGTTTTGTGCATTGTTTCTCAAGGTAAAAGGATTTTCCTTCTGCTATGCCTGTTGGTTTGTTTTTCTCTCTTCCTTCCACCTTGAAAACTTGGGAAATATTGAAAGTAGACTGTGACATTTAGCCATTGGCAAAGAGTATCCGAATCGTTCGATTATGCATCGAAATATGGACGGACGTTGCCGTCGCTGCGTTCGTCCGGTGAAGCGGCGTTCACACGAGGCTGAAGTTTGACGCAGTTCGTGAAAAACTTCCAGTCGCGCTTATAATGACTTTTAAACATTTTTTACTCTCAACGGGTTGATCGCGCAGATGGTGCCAGGTTCATATATTAATCATACGGTTCTAGCCACCGAATTAGTTTGATTGCGGTAGTTTCATCTCAGCGAGCGTGGCGCGGACTGCAGTCGGGAATGAGAGCGAGAAGGCATGCAGAAACTCGGTGTGCACGAGTCTACCGCAAAACCGATAAATTATTACCGGGATATCTTTTACTGGTGTGCGAAATCTGGGCTCTGTGAGAGCACAAGATTCGCGAGGTCTCATCGCTCCCTGCGAAGAGGGATAAAGGATTTTCTCGGTTTTGATGCTGCTGCTTGCGCCGCGTGAGGTAGAGCAGGGTAGAGTGCTCATGTCGCAGGATCTTCAGCAGTCGACTGAGTCGGCGAGAGGGAACACACAGCGAGTCTTGGAAGCTTTCCCATTATTTCGAGGTCGTCGCACGTACGGGATAGTGGTGCGCTCTGCGATCCCAAAGTGAACCTTCGCGCGACGCGATCCCTCGGGACTCACGAGCGACGGGGCGATATATATATACGTGTATATATATATAGGAAATGAGAAATATAGCGAAGGGGACAAGGAGACGAAAAATGTCTCACCGATATAAATCTTAGTTACACTCATCGCCCGGCTGGAAACAAAAAAATGAATCTATGTATCTTCACCTCCAAGCTTTTCGTCGTCTACAAATGTGTAGTAGAGGTAGCTGAGATGCACACAAAAAATTAGAAAAATAGAACACGGTAAAAAATTACTCTAAAGTTGATGGCAAACTTCTTGTCCGACAATTTGCTTTTTATCACGCTAATTTCACAATTGTCATCAGTTAATGGCCTTTGTGGACAATTAATGGTTGTGAAATTTACTTATTTTTAAACTGTGTATTTACTTTATCGAAGAGAAATCGAAATTAACAAAACCGGACGATTCGAAAGCTAAACTAACGCTGGTGTTGAACGCATCGGCATCTTCCAACAGACGATAAAGAAATAAGAAAATTAAACAGAAAAGTACACGGTAAAAAATGGCTGTAAATTCGACAAACATTTCTTGTCCGACAACAATTTGTTTTTTATCACCCTAATTTTACAATTTTCGTTAGTCAATGATCTTTGTGAATAAAAAACGGTTGTGAAATTTGCTTTTTTTGTACTATGAATTAACTTTATCGAAGAGAAATCGTAATTAACAAAACCGGACGATTCGAAATCCAACAGACGATAAATTGCGGAGTTCGGTTCCTCGTGTCCCGTCCCGTCGCCGCTACCAAACTTCCACCGTGCGGGGTAACAGAATCCGGCGGGCGAACTCGCGACAGAGGATGAGAGAAAGAGCGGTGGACCGCGGAGCGCAAAAAACATCCTACCCAATGACATTCCTGCGACTATCCTCGTCTTTCCCGCGGTCGTTCTCTTCGCATTTTTATTATTCTTCTCCTCCGGGGCTTGGGGAGGCCCCTCTTGTTCGCTCGACTGTTCGCCTCACCGCGTCCTATGCTCGACTCTTTTCCACACGGTTTGTTGGTAAACAGAGTGTGCAGGCAACGACTCTCCCGAATACCCGGGCACGGTTGGGCGTCCCTCATGTGGACCACCCGTCCGCAAGAGCCGTGTGAGGCAGCGCAGCAGCGTCTGGTAGCGTTTTTTTTTTGCCAATCGGTCGCGGCGCTCGCAGCTACGAGTAAAACGAAGCACTCGTTCCCCCTAAGGAAAAAAATAAATAAATACAAAACTGGAAATTATAGCTCGCCTCCCAAGTTCCTTCTAGTCCGATAAATGTTTCTATTAAATTTCTCTCAAAGTTCTCTCGAAAGGTGGTGATAACGGAGCTTTATTTTTTTATTTCTTCTTCATCTTTTCGAACCGCGTGGCGAAGATGTTATTACACTGTTGAGCCACGAAGGTGCCTATAAGCCGGTACGGAGTGGGTGTAAAACGAGGACACGCGAGAGGTGAAGTGTAATAGCACCGGTGGAGAGAGGCGGCGTCGAGGGGATGGTCTTTCGTGCAAATAGGGAAACCTCGAGGGGTACACATTCTTCGCGGTCGAGCCGTTACCGCCTCGTCACATTCCCGGGGCCTCTCTCGCACGCTCGTCGTCGACGTTCTCGACACGTGTAAACCGACGGAGAGACAACGGGCCTGTGGTTGAACCGGGCAAAATACGCGTGTGCCTTTACACGGCCATCCGGCGGGGCTTCCGACGTTGTATTAATCTCAGGTACAACACCGTAGCCCGCACGGTGCATCGCACATTTTTCCGCCGACGTCGTTAAACCTTCGTTGCCACCGTGAGTCAAACTGACTCGGCAAGCGACACACATTTCAATTTTTTTTTTTTCTTACAAGATGTACTCATTCATTTTTTGAATGTATAACACCTCAGAAACATTTTATGTAATGCTCAGAGTAGGGAAGATCGGGGCAAAATGGGAGAGCGGGGCAAAACGGGACAGTGGGGCAGAACGCAACTTTCTAATAATTTTTGGATGGTACTGTGGGGCAAAACGGGACAGAAAATCCAGATGTATCGATGGGGCAAAATGGGGCGTCCAAATTTATATTGGAAAATCGTGTTTTGGCCTATTGTCCCGTTTTGCCCCACTGCCCCGTTTTGACCCGCTCTCCCCTATAATAATCCATAATTTCATAATTTTTCGATAATTTCGTAATTTTTCCATAATTTCATAATTTTTCCATAATTTCATAATTTTTCCATAATTTCATAATTTTTCCATAATTTCATAATTTTTCCATAATTTCATAATTTTTCCATAATTTCATAATTTTTCCATAATTTCATAATTTTTCCATAATTTCATAATTTTTCCATAATTTCATAATTTTTCCATAATTTCATAATTTTTCCATAATTTTTCCATAATTTCATAATTGTTTTGCTTCTACCCGACCGACAGTTTTTGAACAATCTTCAAAATAGGGTCAACGCGATCGACACTGAGAAATATAGTTGATCGCCCCAAAAGTTTGACCTGCCGAATCGATTTTTAATTTCAGACAGTCAGTGTGTGAAAGACATTTCGCAAATAAAAATTTCTCACAGCTCTCGTGTTATAATCACACCCGCGTTCGAGCCGCGGACGAACGTCGGCGGGCTGTAATAGACGCAGTCCATCGAGCGACGCGAAGCGGAAGCGGCGAAAGAACCAAGTCGGCTCCGGTACATGGAACCAATTAGGTTGAGGTGCATAATAACGCCGGACATCCTACGTTGCTTCGTCTTCGCAACGTGTGCCGCGTTAGCGTTAGCAGAGAAGAAGCCTCATTTGGTGCTCTCCCCCGCTTGTTCCACCCAGCTCCCACTTTTCGCTCTCGCAGTCTGGGATGATACTTGACTCCTTCGCCTCACAGACGCTCCCGCGCTTAACGCGCAGTCGGCCTGGCAGTTATACGTCGCCCCCACGAGCTCTGGATAAAGCCTACATTTGCATCTCCCCCTCCGTATACGTTATGTGGAGTATAAAGGATGCCACGACCTGGGCCAACCCGCGAGCTGCCAGACCGACGCTGCGCTGCTACTGCTATTGCTGCTGCTGCTGCTACCGGGTATCGATTCACGGCCTGCATTGTGCAGGAAAACCCGCGCCAAAAGGGGCGACGAAACGGCGGGACTCTCTCGAATCATAAAATTCAGGAAGCGCAGTAAAGAAAGCCTTGGAGCGACAGACGAGCGAGGAAAAGTGAGATAGGCTTGGGGGATGAGAGATGCAATGGTTATATGCAGAAGGGTACAAGGGAGGATGGGGTAAAATGGACTAGTTTCGAGATTCAATGAAATTTTGAAAACATGATCAAGTCACCATCCGGATAAAGCGGTCCATTTTGGTCTGAGAAAGTAAAGTATATGGGAGATCGGGGCAAAATGGCACAGCGGGGCAAAACGGGGCAGTGAGGGCAAACTCAATTTTCCAATAATTTTTGGATGCCCCATTTTGTCCCAACGATGCATCCGGGTTTTCAAAACCGTTTTGCCCCATGTACCACCATCGCCACCATACAAAACTTATTGGAAAATTCCGGTTTGTCTTATTATGCCGTTTTGTCCCAATGTGCCATTTTGCCCCGCTCTCCCCTAACGACATGAAACGCGACCGATGACTCGATCCTTCGGGGGTTTATCGGATATTCACGATCCGGCCTGATCCTCGATCAGGCTGCGAGATCGCAGCGCCGTTTGTGAAATGCACAGTGGCCTCGCGTGCCTTCGACGTATTGTATACACAATTCGCTGACGCTCCCCTCCGGTAACTCGCGGCAAGCTTTTATTTTCGAACTTCGTTTACATAATTGGCGTAACGTTTTAATTGGCGCCGCTCGATTCACGGGCGAGGGATCGAGCAGGACTATCGTGTTTCGTCGTTACACGCCACAGGCCCGCGCGGGGGCGTCGGGATCCTCCGTCGTTATACCGATGCGACGGGGAAGCATCCGGAGGACTTATCTGCCACAATCTCGATCGCAATTGTAACACGAATAATCTGTTACCACGCAATATATGAGACTCTGGAATTACGTACACCGCTCATGGACCTTGTGGGAAATTTGATTTTTTTTAAATCCTAGAGCGTGTAACTTCTATAATATTGAGAGTTCCTTTATGGTACTTTGAGAGATACATTGCATACATTCTGGCGTTTTGATTAAACAACAATTCAACTGAAACATATTTATTTTTCATTGTATAATTTTTATTTTCCTTTCTTACTTTTTCTCCCTCTATAATTTTTTTTGCTGCAAATTTTCTTTTTTACTCGTCGTCATATTTTTTAATTACCGTGTTTTGAGGGGACTTGTCTCAGGACATCAGCAAACGACGCTATCTATGTATATATACCCATTTTTGGCAAAGTAGAGTAGGCAGAGTCTCCTGATCCGTCAGGCCCATGTGCGGTGTTATTTAACTGTGTAGCAGTTGCGTTAACAATTTTCAACGTGTCGACTGCGAAACCAGCAATCCGACTGACGTGACGCCGAACCATAATTGATTTTTCGCAGTGAAGGGTAGAGAAAGAATGAAAAAAAGAACGAAGCTGCTAATCTTTCCATATCCCCTTTCCCATTATCCCCATTTAATTGGACGTTTTGTCATTGCACGTTGAGCCAATTATGCTCTCCGCAAAATGCACCTGCGTGGTTTCTCCATTCCTTCAATTTACAGTCTCGTTTTCCATCCCTCTTCCACATTGATAGACCGCACATATGCATCGATGCATTCGTCGACCAGGCGAACTTCTCATTGCGTAAAAAAATTCATTACACGCCAAATTTAAAAAATGAGATTTTCATTTATAAATACAAGAGAACCGTATCTACAGAGCTCATCGCGATAACAAATTATAATTGCTAAAGAGACTTTTTATTTTTATTTTTCAGAGCGTACGCTCGAGGACCACGAGGACATACTCGCGACGCACCGAGAGATGGAGATGTTCGTCTCTCATCACGAGAGAAAATTCATCTTCTGCATAGACTTCCTCAAGTACGAATTCTTCATCGATCCGAAGGTGAGAAGTCGCCGATGATGTACCGAGTATCGATAGCGCCGAGTGGGTGTCGGACGGAAGGAACCTGTAATGCAGACGTTACCGGCTGCTAGTCACATGGACACACGTTGGTACTCTACCGGCAGAGGGCACTGCTCTATTCGGCGTTGCCCGTGGTAATCGCGGAGCTACTTTCCAACTGTTAACCAGTAGGGGCGTCCGCAGCCGATGCCCATGCGACTTACCAGCGACTTCCTGCATTACCTATCGGGTGGAGCAGAAATACTCCTTACCGACTTCCGAAACTATCCTGTACCTCGCTCGAGGTCAGAAGTTGTCTGCCGTTAAGGAGGACGCCTATCGTTTTCACCGACGATACGACTCAATCGCTTACATAAAAATTGTATTCGATTTTAACGGTCGGTTCGAAGAGGGCGTTAATCGAAGCTACGAATTTCGAGGCACCTTTCTCTATAAACGGCTATAAACGAAATACCCACTCCCTCGGTCGTTTTTCCCCGTGTGTCCGGGACGATTAACCCGACGAAAATTATCGCCGATTGTGGAAAAAATACGGGAGCAATTAGTAGAATCACCAATTAGGATTGCACAGAAGACCCACGGTTCTTCGGTTTTAGCTGCTTACCGGCGGCATCGTTCTCGAGGGTTGCACACTTCCGTAACTCTTCCCTCTAATTTTCCTCCGGCGAGCACAGAGAGAGAGACAGGGCTCCTCTCTCCGCCACGGCAATTTCGTTCTCGCAGATTCATCGCGCCCAGTCGCGTCTGCAATGCGCGCCCACGCGTTGCCATGTGCCTGGTTTTTAATTTTCGTAATTGCCGCTGGAATCTCTCCCCTTTCGTTGACAATTTTTTTTTGTCGATTTTTTTTTCAATTTTTTTTTTTCTCTTACGCCCCTACCATTTCCACCGGCGCGAGCTTTCGAGAAGGGAACCTCCTTTCCCTCTGCTCGCCAGACTGCACCGACGCCCCCTGCGAAAACTGCTAAGGGCCCTAGACACGCTTCTTCTTTTTTGTTTCACCCTTCTCGCGCTGCGTCTACTTCGTTTTTTTTCTTCTTTCTTTTTTTTACGCCTCTCGCGCATCGGGCAACCCTCCGACCGTAGAAACACTGCCGGCTTTGTCCGATACCCGACGTCGACGGGAGGGACGTCTCTCGCTCATGCTATATCGCGTCGCGCCAAAATGTGAATTTCCGCAACGACAAGTACGCATGAATAATCAAAAGCGGAGAAAGATTACATCGGCCTGCGCCAAGAGAGAATGTACAATCCGACGGCGAGAATGCAAAACGCAATGGCGAAAGAGACGAAACTCTAATATATATGTGTATATCATTTGCGTTGCGCGGTAATGAAACGCAGCGACGGGGCAAAACGGACTATTTTTCTTGGGGGTTGAAAAGAAGTCCCATCTCGAATGGGGGACACTGGTCCGTTATGCCCCCTCTCTCTCTCCCTCCTTCTTTCGTGGCAATAAAACGATATAATTCCTCCGCTACCGTATCTTGATTTGTTGTGTATCATTTGTAACATTCACCCGACTCGCGTTGAAGAATCCTCGGAGCGAAGTTTCATTCCAAGATCGCAGCGATCAAGCCAATTAACTCTAACCCGATGATGATAATAAATAACGCGGGTTCTCCATTCTCACGTGTGGCAAGAATTCTTTTGCAAAGATCAATTAACCGGGGGTAGAGACCGGTGATCGGGATCCTCCGGAGAGGCTCGGCTTCGGCTATTAAAATGCGATTAAGTTCCTCACACCTGTTCGAGATGGCGAGGTACGATAGCTTTCCCTGTACGGTAATGCTCTCCTTCGCGTGTAGTATTCGTTTGCGAGAGGCGTGTGTAATCCAAACGGTGTATAATTAAAAGACCATCACAAATTTATTAACAAGTCTCCGAGAACGATGGCTTTAGTAGCGTTTATATGCCGGTCAGCGATACTAATGAGCGACTATCATTCAATTAAACGTACGATTATTCATTTATTATTATTTTTTTTACTAATGTTTTTTTTTTATTTTTATTCGTTTCCGTTAAACTTCCTTAACCGTGTCATCTTACGTGTTTCAGCAATTTTTCCCCTCGGACATGGTGGCCTTCCCGAATGAGGACGATCTGGGATCGTTCCGCGACGACGAGAGCGCCTTGAGGGTGAGAACGAGTTTTACTATCGGCTTTTATTTTCTTAACACCTTTGTCGTAATAATTTTTTTGGTCTTTCTTTTTTTTTGCAGTCCTATCTGGCTCGTAACGATGCCGAGTGTCCGCAAGTCTTCAGCTTCGCTTGGCTGCGCGACGAGGACTCGAGAACCTGGAAAAAGACGTACATGTTTCTTCAGGGACGCAAGCTCTACATATCGAAAAAAGTTAGTACTTGCGCACGATCAACTCTACACCTCGTGTATTATTTTTTATACCTTCTAACTCATGAGCAGTAAATTGGGTTTCTCGCACATGAGTCGTAAGGAATTTAATAAGAAAGAGAATCGGATGTGGGGAATTTAATTTTATTAAAGTTTAGGGACTGAAAATCACACTTAAGGCCCAAAACGTAACAAAAATTGGCAAAAGTCGAATCTTTTCCAGGATTCTTTTTTAATATACTCTGGGGTGTTCCACCTCATACACGAGTTCTAGGGTTAAAGAACTCTAAAGGACACTCTCCGTTTCGCGGCCGAATCTAGTTTACACGGAATGAAGTCCAGCGCTGGGTGGAGCTAGCCGAGACGCGGGCCAAGATAAGTGAGTTGCGGCTAGTTTACACACCGGGCTGGTTTGGCTCGCACATGAAAAGCCTCGGACAAGGTTGCCCGGCCACGTGATGCTACTTCGTGTGCCACTAAGTTGCACATTTACTCGTAAATTGGAGTTTCCAAGAACCGGTTTTCCCTCCAGTTCGGCACATAACAGCCCTGGCAGTTCAATTACCTGGTCGGGCAATAGCGTAAGTCCGTTGCGGCTTGCCCGGGGCCCTGCCCATCGTTCGGTGGCTACTACAAATCGTCCTTCCTCAACCCCAGCCTCTCCTCTCGCGTCTCCGGGAAACTTGCTCGGTCGGTTCGGCGCTAACCGCAAACTCCGAACTAACGATCAATCACCGTTTTCATAACTCACCGTCGAGCTTTCGGGGTTCCACGCGGGCAGTGAGAAAGAGACCGCGAATCTCGTAGACTCAGCGACGGTGAAGACCAAAAAGTTTTCTTTCGCGAAAAAACGAGTAGTCAACGTGGAAGGAAACTCTTTATTTTTAAAAGGTAGCGAAAAGAGGCCAAACGCACCGGGTACTTTTATCGGCAACAGTTTTCGTCGTTACAGTAGTAAAGTTGCGTACAATTTCCGTGGCTTACGTACTACAAATGACACTGACTTGTGTCGTAACTTGCCTGCGACTTTACAGCGCTCTGCGAGCTCAAACTTTTATTTATTTATCAAATCTCTCACTCGCACGAGTGATTAGGTCTTCGACCTCTGAGCCACAGGCACGTTTCGTACATTTTCCCATACTAGAGATCGTAGGATTTTTAGAAACACGCCTTTCATTCTCTCGAAGAAATTAGCTGCCTGCCGCTAGTAGCTTTCCCTCCGTGGAGAATCTCTCGAATAAATTAACCGAAGTTAGCCAAGCGATTTCCAGAATTACAGGGTTGCATCGATAGTTGGGATTACTGGGGCAAAATGGGACGGTGGGACAAAGCAATTTACCAATAATTTTTAGATGTCCTATTTTGCTCCATCGATACATCCGGATTATCGGTCGCGTTTTGCACCACTGGTCCATTTTACCCCGCTTTCCTCATATATCAACGGGATTCGGTTATGGAAAGAGAATCGGTCTCCGCCATACTGGCAATATCGGGAGGGCCCTCATTGTTTATCGACAAGAGCACCTCCCCGATAGGACACGCTTTCCATCCGTCGAGAATCTCTTGAATTTTTTATCCCATCCACCGGAGCCCGGAGACTTGGGACTTGACACGCGAATTCACCCGTCTATCGATTTCACGTCTCTTTCGCGTTCCGTCCGTTTTACCTCATTCTCCGTCAGCGTTCTCTCCCCGTTCATTATGCACGAGACACGCAAACTTTTGTCACAATAACTCGTGGATGCCCAATAGGGCGGGGGGGGGGGGGGGGTGATTCTCTGGCAAAACGTAAAATCTCTCCGCTTACCAATTATCGGCCCAAATCTCCGCCGTATTGTAACGCCCCTGCTTTACAACTCTACCAGAAAACTTTCCGCCGGAGAATTATATTCTGGTAGAGTTTGTAATCTGGTACAGATTACAAACGGCTACGGCACGGAACAATGGCCAAACGAGTGCTCGATTTTCACAATGGTTTATCCACAATGTTGTGCATTTATTAACAGTAAGGAAAGTCGATTTGTATTACTGCATGGGTCGTCAATCGAGGAAACTATTGATAACGATGTTTTTGCAAATACATAAACTGATAAATGCAAATTTCCATGACGATACATTTTCGTTAAGTTTTTTCAAAGAAGAATCCTTATTTTTCAACCGATTTTAATGTACCACGGCTCATTTTGTTTCTCAATCGTTGCTCCACCAATTCATCGTGTAGATTTTTTAAATAGTCTTAGCCGTTTAAAAATTACAGCAGTTTGTTTACGGGAACAAAATTCTGCGATTGGACGATGGACCGTATTTGTCAAACGAACAACCTACAAAAAACCCACTTGGTAAATTCGTAGACCAAAGTTTATGAAACAAAATGAGCCGCGGTACATTAAAATCGGATAAAAGACGGATTTTACTTTGAAAAAAAAAAAAAACTGACCAAAAAAGTACTATCATGGAAATTTGCACTTACCAGTTGTTCTTTGAAGACCATGGCGACTGATGTGTCTCTTGGTTGAGGACCAATTTTGGATAAACAATCGTAAAAATTTAGCACTCATGTGACAAGTGTGCCACGCGCTCGCTACCTTAATACGGTCGACAAATAATGCGCATTTTTTTCCTCTCTTCATATTGTGCTCCATCGCGCGGTGAGAGAGTCGCAGCATTATGTTTGCAGTACGATTCCGGTCGCCTCGGTCGCTCGCGCCCGGCTTCTCTGCCTCTTCGCTATTGTTCCCAGCTCGGCTTGTACAGCGTTCGAATTTATCGGAGGATTGCTCACCGGGGCATGCATCGGGACCCTTAATCACCCAGAGCGTGGCAATAAACCCGCCGTGGCAGCGGGCACGAAATTCTGTGCTGTTCTGGGGAGAAGCTGCGTCGTAGCTAACAGCAGTTGCAGCAGCCGACGTCCGAGGGCCGGGAGTGCGAATCCGTCCACGATTTACAGCCAATCGGTTACCTGCTCGTTCACGGAGCTCCCTCTAGCGCGCACGTTTGCCGAGGCAACCGACGCGATTATTCCTCACCGTCCTCCGAGCGCGCCACTACCTGCTGCTCTCCTACTACACAACGTTTCGAGTGAATTTAAAGCGCCCTGTAAACACTGTAATTCAGGGTGCAAAGTGTAGAGACCGACGGTGAAGTGCACGAGGGAGGCCAAGGTCCGGAGCTAAATGGATTACGCAATCGAGCCGGAATTTTCGGTCCATCGTCGATTTTTGCCGAACAATGTCGACCGTACCAGGGAAACATTTTTTTCTTCCTCCCCTGGCTCCACGCACAGGGGAGGTGGAGCGATATGTAATTTCGGCAGGTCGCCGATGTTCCGCAAGCCCTGACGCTAGGTATGCGAATCGATATGGGAACACACACGGGCATGCGAGTCACGGCTCTTCCTCCCTCCGCACCCTCCGAAGCTCCCTCGTTCGAGCGTGTTCGAAACTCTCTCTCTGCACTGTCAGAGCGATATTATCGAATAGCTGAATATCGAAGCCCTCTCTCTTCTGCGAACACACCAAAGCCTCGACGTTGCCGGCCTCCGCGCCTTTTCAATTAAATGGAAAATGCCACTATAATTACATTCCTATCGGTCACAGACAGAAACACAAAATTAACGCTGGGAACAACTGGCGGGGCGGGAGCAGAGGAAACCGGAAACATGTCGGCCACTTTACGAAACCTCCAAATCGTTATTCGACGGGAGGGAGGCGTCGTAGCGAAAAATATTTTACTCTCCGGAAATCAATTTTCAAAAAGACCAATAAAATCCTCGGTTGGCGTTAAATCGTCTTGTTCGCTCTTCTTCTTTTTCTTCATCTCGGCCGCTTCGCCAGCGCACTTCGACCGGCAGAAGGGTTTCTTCTAAACGCCCGTTTGAAATCTTTTTCTAGATGCTCTCCTCGACGTTGGTTAGTCACGATGTTTTCTTTTTATTACGTCAGTAGCGTGCTTTCTACTCAGCTCGAAACAGCTTGAAACTCGAGTTGATTGGCTTCGAAACTCGGCCCCTCCCGGTAAGAACATGATGTAATTATTTGAAGCTTGGCTCGTTGCCTGTTATCCTACTCCTCGCTTCTTCTTCTTCCTCCTCTTCTACTTTGTCTTGTACTTGTCTTTTTTTAAATCATCGACAAAGCAACCCCTCCCGTGCAGAAATTTAGTTGGGCGGCCGAGATAAACTATAGGGCCATTACAGGCATACCCGTGGAATCCATAATAGGGAATCCAAACTAGAATCCTACAGGGCCCAATAAAGGAAAATCAAGCTTCAATCGAACGATCTACAGTGAAGATTTCAACAGACGCCCTATTTAGGTTTGTTGGGGATTCCATAATAGGAATAGAAAATTAGAAACTTAGTGCTGGACTCTTATTAAACTTAATACATAAATCATTTATTAGGAAAAATATTAACAATGACATTAGTAAATCAGAAATTGAATCAATTATTTTCACGGAATTTGTTATATTTGTACTTATTTATGACGACCCTGCGAAAAATGCAGTTACCAATTTGTTTAAACGTATACGCATTATTGTGCAATTGTTATTTAATTCGTCAAGGGTTATCGATACTGGTGACTTTTTAATATTCGGTCATACCAACTATCGAATTGTTCATTAGCTATGGTTAATTAATTGTTATTAACAAAAGGCACAATTTCGATAACAAAAAATTATTTTAACCGTTCACGAATAAATAGTTCTATTTCAATCATTTTAATCGCATTCATATAAATGTTGCCATAACACCTTCTTTAACTTCAAATAGACAATAAAAAACTAACTCTACTAAGATGTGAACAGTCGAGTGAGCTAAGGAGCAAAGCAGCAACCACAGGGAGGCAGGTTCGAAACCCACCAACAGCAAATTAATTTACAATATGTTTTTTCGGCGATCTAAATTGACTACAATCTTCAATAAGTAAGAATCTCTAATGAACAATGCGTAACAATTCAAGAAAGATCCGTAGATAAATATTTATCAATTTAATTTATGTACTAATTTAGTAGGGGCTTAATGAGGAAATTTATAAAGGCCCCATACTTCAAAGTGTGACAAGCCTAGTCGGGCATTGGTTAGTTTTCCATTCTAGGCCCCGTAAAAAGTCGGGGAATTCTAAAAGGGCCCAGACAACACCCCTGACTAAATTTCTGCACGGGGTTAGAGCTTTTGTCTCGTGCCCCCCCCCCCCCCCCCCCCCAAGCGAAGACTCCCTCTAAGTTTCCGTTCGCTCTTTTTGTCTTGCCAACGTCCCTTTCGCGCGTTAATAATATTATGATGGGTCCAATCTAGGACGTCGGATTGTCCCGTGGTATAATCTCGTCCGGATGTGGGTCACGCGAAATTCTCGGGATAGCGAGATCCGACGGGAGAATCATCGACGAAACTTTCCCCCACGGCACGTAGGAGACGTCAAATGAGTCTCGTTTCCTGGCTCCAATTTCGTTGACCGTCGCTTCACTCGGAACCCATTTATTTTCACGTGGTGCGGAAATAATACGGAATTTCGAAAACTTCATAAATTGGACCAACAACGATGTTGTAAAAATTTGCGGAGCTTTTTTTCACTCGAAGGTCTTCCAGTGCCAAAGGGACGATGACATTGTTTCTCTTTGCGTCATTATAATGCATTATCGGTGGAAAATTGAACATGGGAGGGTCAGCCCCGTGGAAACGAGTCTCCGGTCGATAGACGGAAGAATGATATGGGAATTTCGAAAACATCACAAATTGGACCGACAAAGATGTAAAAGATTGCGGAGGTTTTTTTTACTCCAAGGTCTTCGAGTGCCAAAGGGACGATGACATTGTTTCTCATTGCGTCATTACAATGCATTGTCGGTGCAAAATTGAACATGGGAGGGTCAGCCCCGTGGAAGCGAGTCTGCGCTCGATAGTCGGAAGAATGATGACCCACGATAACGGGCTGTCTCGGGATCGAGGCTGTGAGATCCCGCCGTTGACGTGCCGGACAGGGGTTCCCGGTCGCGAGAGCCCGTCCGGTTCTCGCTTCTGGCCCCACACACACTCTCTCTCTCGCCGGTAATTAATATCAGGCTGACGCGCGAAAACATCCCATTACCTCGAAGCGCCCGCCAAAACATCGTTAGGCCTTGACGCGGAGCCACCGTGCTCTGTTACATCGCACCCGAACGAACGGCCGAAGCGTCATGATACTTGCCTTTACTTTCCGCTCGCAACGGCCCGACACCTTGGAAACTCGCTGGCCGAACATTATCACGCTGCGTAACTTCGGACACCGGCGAAGCGGTCGTACAGAGTGAGGAAAAAGAATTGGGACAGGCTTTCGTCAGCGCCAAAAAAAAAAAAAAAAATAGCCAAGTTTAGACTAACGTCCGCGATCGTAAAAAGAAACGAAATCTTAAAAACTTTTCCCATCATTCTAGATCACCATAAAAAACAATTGAGAAACAAGCTCCGTTTTATAGTCGAGGCAGACAGGATTTTTAAAAATCCTGCACCGGGTTAGTCCCGAGCAGTTTGCGCAAGGGCCTCGAGGTCTGACTAGAATCTCTTTGGTCGGTATAACTGTAACGACCTTCGTGCGTGTCAGCGAAAGAGGGCGATAGCTCTTTGCCTGATATTACGAGGTGTCAAAAAGCGAGTAGCCGTCGAGCACGAGAATGAGAATAGCCGATCGATCTTGTGGGGACGGCGAGGGATATGTATGATCCCGTGTATGGAAACGGAAAAGAAAGAGAGTCGCATCGGACGAGGAAGGGAGAGAAACGGAGAGCGGTGGAGGTCGAGGTTTAGCGTCGGGGGCGACTGCAGGAAACGGTGAACGAGCATGCAGCTCGGCAGTATTTCAATCCCGTGGCCACCGGGCGCATAGCGCGAAGCCAACGCTGGAATATATTGCTCCCTCCGCGGAATGACGCTTTATTGCTGCAGCGATAACTCCACGTCTTCCGTGCGTTGCTCTGACCGTTTCTCGGTTGGAGAGAGCGTCGTCGTAGCGAGCGTTGGGCACCAAACGCGATATCCACTATAGGTGTACGTCGCGTGATTGCGGCGAAAGAGGCTTGAATGTAGCCTTAATCACGTGAGAGGGATGAAGAGCAGCGGTGGAGGTCTTTTCCGACTGCCCGACTCGCATCTCTGCCGATCTCCCGATCGGCCAATCTCGCCGGAGCTGGCAGTTCCCGGCTCGGATATAAGACGAGATAAATATGAGGCACGAAGGATTTTTACTCGGGGCACAGAAAAAACAAAGATGAGAATAACATTACACATGGTCGGGGCAAGTAGATGACGAACGTGATCGGACTATCAGCAACTCAACGTCCCGTCCTCACTTCGCGTATCTCAAGACTGCGAGATGGCTCCGAGCAGAGAGGATCCTCGAGGGTTCCACGAAGTGATCTACCGAGCGAGCCGTCAAGAGGCTGATAAAGATCCGGTGAGAGGAATGAGAAAGAGACGACGTTGTGCCGGTATAAGAGAGAAGCCGCAGCCGGTCCGGGGCTTTTCAGCGGTTGGCACTATCAATGCAGAAGCCGAGGAGAGGACTTACTTCAGCCTCACGTATCCCCGTTCCGTACACGATTCGCCTGTGGATGTCCTCTTTACCGAACCGTCCGAGCGTGAAGACAGACGGAAAGCGTCTGTGCCGGGCTGCTCTCCGGCCGCCTTCGTGAATCGAGAGGAGCTAGGAAAAGGATCCTTAGACGTAAACGGGGAGATCCTTATCCGCCACGTTCCGCACGACGCTCGTCATCCTTCGTCTCTTCAACGTCGGTTCGGTGCGGGGCCAACATCCCGGCTCCCTCTCTCGATATGCTCCTTCGGATCCTTGATTCACCGCTGGTGCCGCTAGACCACTAGCGAGTCCTTGACTTTGACCGTCGCGTCGGGACTCGAGCCCGCGGGCAAACGAGCAGTCGAGCTGCCCAGCCGGAACCTCGAGCCTGAAGGCGTTTAATAATAAAACAAAACAAAAAAAACCTCCCTGGGCTGCTCAACTCAAGCTACTAGGCTCGGAAACTCGTTCCGCCATCATCACTCGTCCTGGCAGTCGGCTCCCGCTTCATCTCGTTTACTTTATGTCCTCCCAAAGGTTTTATGGATCGTTGACTTATCAGTGAACACACGCGAGGCCGAGACTACTCTCTTTTTATTCCTCGCAGAGAATGGTTTGTTCTGGTCATTCATTCAAACATTCTTTTCTTTTTCGAAAAAAATGTCGGCTCATTTTCTTTATTCGCACTGTTAAAAAGAAAAAAAATGGTATGCAATTTAATGTACCGGACTGGATTTCTTAATACAAAAACTGGTATATTAAATTTCATGTAGAATTGTGATGAAAAATGTATGTTCAGTGTATTAAAAACATTGGGAATACTTTATTTTTAATAATTTTCCTTAATTTTAATTATGAAAGGACTGTAATTTTAAACATTTACTTTAATTTCAATGTAAAAGTATATTAATTTTTCATCACAATTGCACATTAAATTTAATGTAACAGTTTTTGCATAAAAACTTCCAGTTGGGTACATTAAATTTACAATTTTCTTTTAACGGTGCTCTTATTTTCCGATTTCTCGATGAGTAAGCAAAAAATTACAGACGATACTCACGGAAGGAGCTCTGTACTTGTATTATTCTTGTTTCTCCGGGCGACGAATCGGTTATTGTTACGGTGCGAATATACGCCTTCCTTTACACGTCGGCTGAAGTTTATTTGATCGTTTTTTTTGTTGCGCCGAACAGTGTCCATAGAGGGCAGCAAGCGATGACGACGATACGTTAAAAAGTCCGGCCTGACAAGCGTGCAAGTTCGAGCAAACAACTATGACTGATGACTCGCGTCACCGGTCCCGTGACTCGGAGCCTCTTTTTGCTCTCCTATCGTTCATCCAGCCGAACGGGGAGGGAGAAACCCTTTTACGCTTCCGCGAAACCCCCTCTGAAGGTGACTCGGCGAAAGAATAACTCGATCAACGGAACAAATCCAAAAAATAACCTTCTGATCTGGTGATTAAAAAAAAAATGCATTAGCAGTTTATCCTGCAAAATTTCGAAAGTCGATAGTTTGTATTCCGTCCGACGACGGATTACCGAAATTCCAGAAGAACCCTTTACATAGTTTCCTTTCTTCGGTTTCCACCATTCCTTGTTGCCGCTTCAAAGTTTCGGGGTGTCAATGGGTTGATCGATGACTCGCCGCCTGGATGCTCGCCGGCGCATAACCGGCAGCTGAAAATTCGGACGGGTTGCGAAGATGGATTCGCAAATTTGCCTTCCACACGGAGAGACCGCGCGTCAGTCGAGTTCGCGCTCGGACTTTGCCAAAGCGGATCTAGCGTGCACGCCCCGGTTCCACCGTCGCGTTTGGTGTATGTACGGACGGCTTAGAATCAAATAGGCGTAACTCGTACACTTTAATATGGCACGTACGACCATTTCATTTTCATGCGTCGATATATGTACGGCGTTTCAACCCCTCGAACAAAACCAGCGGCGTGAGGTAACAAAGCGCTTAGGGGGAGAACTCATGAAACTACATAATATACCACTACGAGCTACAACACATACTACCGCTACTTATACCGCTGCTACAGCTACATCACAGCCCGGCGAGAAAAAGTTGACGAAGTTCGCGCTTACACTGAAAGCAAGGGTTGTTCAATTTTCCCCGACGAGTGATTCATCACTTCGGCTTTTGTTAACGACGATTACAGCCACTTCCGGTTGCGAATAGTTGCTCGAAGGCTCTGAATGCACGGAATCACCGGCGCTGGCAACATTGACGATAAATGTATAAATTCGCAACGGAAGGCAGTTAAGCCGGGGATCTTACAGTCTTGAGATGGATAACGCAGTCGAGGGCTTGAAGTGGCGACGGCTGAATGCAAATCCTGTCTGAGAAAAAAAAATGCATGAAGAAGAAAAATCTGGAAACGTCGAAAGGCCGAGGGTTAAAGAGAGGAAATAAAAAATGTGAACGGAACAGCGAGAGGGACTCCCCGGTAGCGGCAACTGCCTCGGGTCACGCAATTAGCTGGTTGAAGTAAGCGAACCCACGCGAGGATCTCTCCTCGCGGAACAGGATTTCCACGAAGAGAGCACATTACTCTTCGACTCTTCCGGTTTTCCTCGCAAACCGAAGTGGAGCTTGCACAGCCAATCTGTGTTAACGGGGATGCGAAAGCTAATCCACTCTCCTGGACTCAGTCGGTAACACAAACTGTAATCCATATTTTTTTCCAAGGCAGCTCAGCTTCGGGGATTCGCGACGCAACGCTGGCGACGAAAATCGGCGAGAGTCGTACCACGATATTGCGATAGATCGCGAAAGGTGTAACACGGGTTGCGCATACCGGACGGCGGACATCTGCGACCTGGCCGGGCGACCTTTGGCGTGCATTCATCCATCTCCCTACCGTGCTCTCGCGAGGATCTCTCGTCGCGGAACAGGATTTCCACGCAGAGAGCACATTACTCTTCCCGGTTTTCCTTGCAAACCGAAGTGGAGCCTGCACCGCGAATCTGCGGTAAGGCGAGTTGAAACATGTACCACGTCATCTATGAGTGCAAGAGAGTTGCATGTTTCGAATCATTGCCATGTAAAAAAAATGATTAACATTGGGGGTCGAAGTGAAGTATCATTAGATGCGGTATTGAATTATAAATCAGCTAATAGCGTCTTTGCGAAATGTCTACCATCTCTGAATGCCATCCATTACAGTTTTTGTTACCGACTGAGTTTTTTTTTACCTCGCCTTCACAGCGATGTGAAAGCTACCCCACCTCGGACTCAATCGTTAACACAAACTGTAATGCATATTTTTAGCACATTTACATCTCTACCACTCAGAATTCTACCAGATAACAACTCTACCGTATTAGAACTCTACAAAAATCTCTACCACTGAAGAAAAAAACCTCTACCCGAATTGAAATAAAATTCCGAGAGAGATTTATTTCAATTCCAGTAGTTTTATTTCAATTTCGGTAGAGTTGTAATAAGGTAGAGATGTTTTATGGTAGAGTGGTTATCTGGTAGAGTTGTTATCTGGTAGAGTTGTGAGAGGTAGAGATGTAAACATGCCATATTTTTCCGAGGCAGTTAAGCTTCGGGGATTGGCGACGCAACGCTGACGACGAAGAGGCAGCGAGAGTTCTGCCACGATATTGCGATAGATCGTGAAAGGTGTAACACGGGTTATGCATATCGACCGGCGGCCATCTGCAACCTGGCCGGGCGACCTTTGACGTGTGTTCGTCCATCTCCCTACCGGGGTCTCCGTCTACGTTCATTGTCAAAGCGCACACGGGTCGATCACGCGTCAGCTGTCATCGCTGTTATATTTCAGCGAGGCTTCCTCCCGGCAGGCCTGCATAGGGTACAGCGGTGCACGTTTGGGAGTCCCGTAGATGAAAGGATTTCCCGGTGTGGGCGAGATAGGGGGTGGAACAATGCGCGGCGCAACGATCTGTTCGTTTGTGTCACGCAGTGTGAGTCGATTGTCTCGCGTATAACTCTCCACTTCGGCGCGCGCGTGTACGTGGGTGTGTTGCGTGTCCTCGAATTTCGGGTCTCTTCTCTTCATCGCGACAAGAGTAACCCGACTACCCCGTGTCTAAACACCGCTGTACCGACCGTATATACGAATTTTTGTGCGCCCACAGCGGCAGCAGCAGGAGTTCCACCCCTATCGGAGGACGCGCGTCACTCGGCACGCATAACCCACAGGATCGTGTTTTCTCACGAGGGTTCCTCTGCGTACAGCCTGTATAGCTGACTTTATGTAGTCGTCTCTGTCAGACTCTGCTTCTCATGGAAATTATAGGAGGGACGGAGAGTGCAATCGAGTTCGTGCTGATAGAGCGGTTTTCTGGTATGTTTAATGACCGTGAGATTCGCCACAGGTGTTATTGAGTCGACCCAATTGCAGGGATTTTTTTTTGGTGGTGATTATGCCACCAGATATGGTCCACTCTTGGCTGGGATCGTATTTGGGTGGTGCAGTAAAACCTCCATGCCGGTTCTTCGACAACCGAGGTTTTACTCTACTCGCTCGATGAACCGCTCGATGAACCGCAAATACTCGTTATATTTTAGTTGGCGACGTGTGAGGATTATAGATCAGTGAAATTATGGGATTAATTATCGGCGCCGACGATTCGGTTACTGCGAAAGTCTCCGGAGTTCCTATTGGCTGGTTCGCAGAATTGAAAAAAAAAAGTTTAATCTCGGCGGGATCGAAGTTCAAAAAGGCCCCGGGGCGAAAGAGCTCGAGTGGGTTCTCCACCCCGACCTGGCGAATATTTTCCATAGAAACTTCGTCAATTTCAAACTCGCTGAGGGAATTCCGACGACAAACAACGGTGAGAGCGGGCGAATGCGAGGGGCAAACTCGGCTCGTCGACTAATTATCGGTCGGCTGCTCCCGCCGGAACGGTCGTCGGGTACTGGATGTACCGTGGTTCGACGCAACTGCAGCTGGAGTTGTTTTCGCGGGTCGGGCAGAAAAATCGGTGTCTCGATCGGTTGGCGTGGGGCAAAACCGACCCGCATTGACCAGTTGAAATGAGATGTATATTTTCTTTTACGCACTGCGAAAAATGTCTGATCGATCGCTCGATGTACGATATACATTATACGATGTACGACATACGAAGGTGTATTATACTCGACGGTCGGATTATCGAATCAAGATTCGCGTGGCCAATTAGGGTGCAATGCGCGACGATTTTTGGGCGACTTGCGCGGTCGTCCAGTTCCATTGTGCATTGCGTCAAAGATACAGAGGACCGAATAGTAGCTGGCTCGCCCAGCTGACACCGAGGACCGACACACACACACAGGGAACACTGTGCATAACGCGAGCGATATTTTGCGAATAATAACGCAAGAGAGGTTACGAAACGGCCTCCCGGGGCTCTTCTCGCTGTTTCGGTCTTGCCTCGTGCCCTCCCGACCGACCAGTAGCCACATGCAGCCCCAGCTGCTGCTGTTTCAGCCCTTTCACGCAATTCATTCTCCCTTATTCGTTTGCTTACTGCCCGGATTCCCTCCGGCATGACGACCCACCCTTCCGTCCATCGGCCCACAAACACGCCCGAAACTACCGCGAATAGCTGGGTACAGGGGAGAGCGGGACAAAGTTATCGCGGGGGCAAAATGGATTCGATCCGAAGAACAACGAAACTTAGGCAACCCTACTCGGGCACGGAGGTTCATTTGGCCCCATGCAATTTTACTTCATAGTACGAGTGTATCAGACTCATGTTGCGTCTTAAAAAAGAAGGTTGAAATATGTTGCGCAGGTCGACGAAACTCCGTGGATCCCTTGACTGGTCCACTTTGCCCCACTGTCATATATTTGTACTCGTAGCTATACCGTAGTACGCCGATGGCTCCGTTCCCGCTTCTCTTCCACCGGACAAAGACGTGCCGGTGTCATTGCGACTGTATTGGGTAAGCCAGCTAGGGTGTAAATTCAACCCTCCGCTCGCGCAACCCTTCACCTTGAGCCACGAAACGGTCCACGTGCACGTCTCGTCGCCACCCATTATCCGGTAACGCTTTCCTCAAAGTTCAATACCTTGGCAGGGAAGAGCCTTTGCTTGAGAGTCCCAACACAGCATCACCACCGGGGAAAGTCAGTCTCGTCCCCGCATCGCTATTATCCTATATAGATATAATACTTTACCACCGTGGCGATGATATGCCTCTCTGCATCCAGGCGAAATGCATCGCGCGGCCAACTTCCATTAGGTAAATTATGGTATCGCCACTTTCCATTCCTGGCGTGTCTCCAAATACTCGCATTAACCTTTCCTGCACGCTCCTTTTCCCTCTTTCACTCGATCCGTTCTGTGCTTTCATCGGTGCCTCAACGTGCTTTGCAGTCTACTCGGCCCGAGTGCCGTTACACACTATCGTAGGTCATTTTTTTTTCTTCTCATTTTAGTGCACGTAGATCATATGCTTTTAGTCCAGATGCGTTCGATCACGATACATAAATGCGCCACGTACATTTTTCTTCCGTTCATTTCTTCAACCCGCGTTATATCTTCGATGCTCTTTCGGATCAAAGGGCTGATGATGAATGCGATGGAGCAATGAAGGGTACCGAACAGACTCACACGGACACGCATAGCGCAGGGGGTAAAACGAAGTCTGTCGTTCGGGCTATACACGTTAAATCTGAGATACCTCGTTTTCCCAATGTTACGTTTTCTCTTGCACTTACCTTATTAGGCACGTGTCTAACTTGTTCTTCCTTGCGGAACTCGCTCTTTTCCGGCGTTCACGGGCGACGAGCCGCCAGTTCCATTAGATGAATTATAGCTGCGGGCACGAGAACACGGTATCGGTCTTGACCAAATATCGATCCGCCTTCGAAAAACATGTTCGACGTGAGAGCTTCATACGCAGCGGAATGTGTCGTTCCTACGGATCTCTCGCATCCGTGCAACCATTTGTGTAATTATCTGGGCTGGGATTTACTGGTCCACATACCAAAGTTCATGGCTGCTTAAGATTTTCGATTGATACTTGATTCTGCAGATGATATATCAAGGTCCTTCATGCGGCAATTAGGACTGTACAGATGGGCCGGCCTGGCCGGCTAAAATATCTTATCCGGCTATTGGATTTTATAGTTTGGCCGGTTGAGCCGTCTTAGCCAGCTAAACTATTTTAGCCGACCAAGCTATATTAGCCAGCTAAGGTAATACAGTCTTGGAATTTTTTGACGAATATTTTATTTATTTTTTTCTAATGTTACCTGTAACGTATTTCGAAGTATTTTCGCCCGCTACAGTACAATGCTACATTAAGGGGCTCAATTTTATGCGCAAAAAATCGTATTTTTGGGATTTAAATGGAAAATATTGGGTTGGGAGTAAAATAACTGTTATATTTGTGATCAGCGGGAAAAATTACATCCAATATAGCTTTGAAACAAAAAAAAATCGAATGAACAACGATTTTTCAATGTTTGAGCCACTTTTGGAAAAACGTCGTGACTTGGTAATTTTCGTTATTTTCAAACGTCGATATCTCGGCTCCCAATGGAGGTATAGAAAATCCCAATGGAGATATAGAAATCCCCAGTTGCCCATCGTGTTCTACGGGAAAAAATACACAATATAAGGCCTTGTTGGAAGTTTTAGAATCGTTTTATCGTGCCGTTTGAGGACGTTGAAAAACGCGAAAAATGGACTGACTCTAAAGGGACTTGCAATTTTGGGACAAATTTTTTTTTCTTTTCTTTAAATTAACTGACAGGTATTACGACGTATTTTTGCGCGCTGAACACGAATCCGCCGGCCTTTTTTGACTAAAGTTCAATGCGAGATTAAGGGGCTCGATTTTATGCACGATTTTATGCACTTGGCCGGCTAAAATAGTTCAGCCGACTAAGACGGCTTAGTAGCCGGCCAAACTATAAGATCCATTAGCCGGATAAGATACTTTAGCCGGCTAGGCCTCCCTACCTGTACAGACCTAACGGCAATTACACAATGTATTTCGATGCCGGACGCCGCGTATCACAATTATTAATCGTCGCCTACACGATCTCCCAATTACGCAACATCCAGCTTGCTCTCGATCGAAGTCACCAGGCTCCTGAGAGAACGAGGCAGAACCGGGCGAGATATATTCTCGGCGTCGAGTAATTTCGATTGTAAGGTGCACAGCTTGCAGTAACGGTAGTTGGTAGTCTATGACATCCATTGGTTCTATTAGTTGAATTATTACCGTTGCAGAAGGCACAAGCCCGTATGCTTACCGGCTTTAGTCGAGGGTGTACATATCTACGGGCTTTCAGTAGTGTCTGCTGGTCTAGTTCGCGAAGCCATAGGAGCTTCGATCCTAATGCTCCTGCGGTCGGAGAGTTTCCCTATTATATTCGTACTGTACACATTTGCGGAATCGGAAGCGATAAATGTGTCCGAATGGATTTCGAACAGTTGGACTAATTTTTCACGCGGTTCCGTGGTGATCGTCGTCGAAACGAGTGCCACGATTAGTAACCGGCTTACCGGGGAATCCCCCCAAAACGATCTATCACCGGAATAAATTTCTCGCGCCCGAAGTTCATCAAACTTGGACGACGGAACTCCATTCAAGTTCGAAAAAAAGAAGTGGTTATCCCGTTCGTACGGTACGGTAACCGGGTCTGCGACATCTGGAGCCTTCAATTAACTAAATTATAGCGGCTTCGCTCGAAGGAGACTGGCGCTTTACCAAATCCCGAATTCATCCTTGCTCGTAATCGTTTCGAACCGGAAATTCCGATGATGCATTTTCTACCTCTGCCAAGTTCTTCTCGCCCGGCTTATCGAACTCCTCCGGCCCCAGTGCTTTTTACCGAATTTATATATATATATATATATATAATATTCTCTGCCGTCTGTCCGATCCAATATTGCGTGCATTACTCGAGGTCACGGGCAAAGCCTCCATGTACCGCATTATATGTTTTCGAGATCTTTTCGGCATTCGCGTGTCGCACATATGTATTACTTTCATACATTATTTACACATTTTTTCGTTCTTGTTGCAGACTTTCTTTCCGACTACGAAATTTCTGAGATCTTGTCTGACATCGCCGAGAAGCTCGATCTCGTCGAAAACCAACTGCAACAATCAAAGATCCATGTCGCCCGACTCTGCGAGCAGCTCCTCAAGTTTCCCCAGCTCTCCGACGACTTCCAGGTATACGGGGAGATTTCAGCATCAGGTAAACTTACAAGACTATTTCTTTTTTCCATTTATTTACGACCTTGACGGCTTTTGCAGAATATTTGAATAAAAAAAACTTCATTACGGTATTATACGCGTACACACAATATAATACGATCTTGTCATTAATAGTTTGTTAACGAGGGATATTTCTCTTTCTGCGTAATATCGTAGAGCCGAACCGGAGTGGCTGTTCAACCACTAAAACCAGAATTTCCGAGAGCGTATTATAGTGCAGGATAAATTTCGTCTGTCTACGTATGCTCGAGTGGGTCTGGCAAACTCTCCGGGGTTGAGACGAAAGTGGAAATGATTATTCTACGAAGTATACTAGACAGAGCTGATCCTTGAAAAGTATAATGAAATATATACGAAAGGTTTCGCATTCCACGTGGAAAAAAGTATATGCGTCATGAATGTATCTAAATCGAAAATCATATATACGAAATTTTTTTAAATTTATTTTCGCGGATAATTTCCATATCTGGGATTTTGGAGTATATTTCTGCTGGGTGCGTTTAAATATAAGCAATTTATATGTTTAAAGAATTAATAATGTACGAGAAATGAATTACATTTTTCCCGTATATTTTACATGGCCAGCTCCCGAGAATTAATTGTTTAACCGTAGAACGCATGCCGGGTCGGGTTCAGACACGAAAGCGAGATATTTCGAGTCGGGTGGTACAACATTGTTCTGTGCCGCTGGGATTTCGAATATCCGATTTCGGGGTTCATTGTGAAAAACATCACTGGCCATTCCGCAGATCGGCTTTCAGTAGAAATTCGGCAGTGCGGACGTTTCCATGAGCTCTTCACCGAAAGCTCTTCACTTCTAAGCCTCTTTAACCGTTGGCCTAGCGGAGTTTCCAGCAAACTAATGCAAACCCTCGAAACCGCATGTGTTGCCTCTCCACCATGAGCCTCTGTATATTAGTTGACTAGTCATAGCTACACGTTATAAAAGTAATTTCGAAAGCTTCATTGACGTAGTAATTTCATTTAATTTTTAATTATTCGATGTAAATCAACTCGATCACGCAATTAATTAACTCGCGATTCATAGTTAACGGCATTATTAATTCCGGGGCTGGTTTCTAGCCACAGAAAGTATCGAGTTCGAACGTCGAGCACTCCAGCTCACCCTCGTCCATCGGCGATCTCTTCTTATTTTCTCCACTTTCAGCCGTCCTCAAGTCCATTGGCTTTTTTATTTATCTTACCCTATCCTTACTCCGGGAAGCTTCGGCTCCGCCGACGGCAAACAGCCCCGAAGGCCGCAGCTGAATATTTCATCGCTGTTTAACTGTGTTTCAGGGAGAGAGGGCTATCCACTTTGCTCGTCACACATCGTAACGTAGTTAAAACTTCACTGGATTCTAAAAAAAAAAAACAAAAAAAAAGAAAACTCCTCCACGAGTCTGCGCGTCGCAACACCGGAATATCTCCGTCAGCTTTTCCGGGGTTTCTAATTCAGGATAAGGTTTCGAGGTACGGCACGGAGGAGCGGGCGTAAGCGACAAAGGATCTAGCCACTGGCGGGCGACAGGTCGACATCGGTCAGACGGGTACTCTGCGCCTGACAGCCCGTCCGGAGCTACTTACGCCCCCGTGCCACCCGTTCGTTCGCTCGATTAATTATACAATTAATTAGCCCGGCTCCAGCGCCACTTGCCTCACCCGGATTCCTCTCACTCCGTCCGACCGAGTCTTTCGATTTGTCTCTTCTCATTCTCTCTTCCTCCCGCATCTTCGGGTATTGCGCTCACCGGTCCTTTCGATCGGTGTGGCTCACTCTCTCTCTCTCTCTCTCTCTCTCTCTCTGGACACTCAGCTTCCGGTACCGTGTTCGCGACAAAGCCGACAAAAAGTGTCTGTCTCTGAGGCTGATGCTCCTGACGGATTTCGCCACACTCGTACCAGACTCGGATAATGGTATTACATATCTCACGTTTTTCACCCTCGTGCGTTTCACCGCTTCACGACGATTCTGTGACAACTGACGAGCCTCCCAAACGTTGCATTGATGTCCGCGACAGACGGCTAACCTACTTTATCGACAGTGTCACGAGGATTTACGTAAGATCCGTTTCGCCTCTGCTCGATAAGTGGATAAACCTTGTCGATCGAGATTTTCGGCCGGAAAAAGTTTGATCACCCCCAGAACAGTTTTGATACCCTTGGAGAAAAATGGTTTACAGTTTTCCTTACCGAACGAGCGTGCCGTCCGGGTCTAGGAGAGCTTTCGCGACGCCTTAAAATCAACCCCATCGGTATTCCCATCCATCCCTTAGTCGCCCACCCAAGTAATAAGGGTAACCAGTCTTCCTGACGTAAATTCACTTCAACAGGGCCCTTTTTAGTGGATATTTTCTTCGGCTCCTTTCGGAAGTAACGCAGTTCCGTAGCCATTTAGTCCCGGTGACTGGAGGTGGGTAGCTCGGAGGTTCGCTACGGTCTATAGCTCTCCCCCCCCCCCCCCGCCTCTACACGCTGAGGATGCCGGTACCAGGTACCGACGAATATTCACCCGGGCGGGTTATATATCGGGCGTGAAATTGCATTAGGCCGCGTTAGGAATCCCAGGAGCGCGCCTCCGCCGCCGCGGATGCTGTCGGGCGAGCGTTAGGCCAGTCCGCGACGGCGATGCCCGTCGGGATGAGAGGAGCCGAGAGGGGTTTCGAGCGAGGAGAGGGACAGAGAGACCGGTGGCGAGCGGTGCGAAATGATTGGAGCCCTCCCACCGTTATGGAACGTCCCTCTGCTGAACGGTAACGAAGTTACCGGGGAGATATCCGCCGGGTCAATTACGATGCTTCTGCTGGTTAGTAGCTTAACAGCCCCTCTCTTAAAAATTCACCGCTCAACTTCACCGAGCCCGAGGAAGCGTACCCACTTTATATACGATGGGCGGTTCGGCAGAAGCGGCAGCGTCCGGCGGGCTTCAAAATTACACCAGACAATTTCATCAAGGCCTCCCCGTCGCGCCCGCTCGGCCGTAAAAGATGCATTATCCATTTAATGTTAACGAGTAATTGGTACGGTAATTTAAAATAATTTCTCTCGTGTCGTTAATCGTAGAATCGCCGCACACATGGATCGCGTGGATTCGAGCCGTTTCGACAAAATCTTGACTTATTTTTTTTACAATTATTCTTTACTTAGGTACTGTTTTTTTGTAATATTTACAAACAGTACAATACCAGTACACTGAGCAAAAGAAATGGTTGAATTAAAGAAATGCGCGGGGACGCTGAGCAACAAAACCTGCTACAATGATACCGAAAGTGTAGATCCATTGTTTTTCACACCAAAATTGTATTGGCACCGGTTTTGAAAGGTTAAAAACAAAACACCATCTGGGGCAAAACGGGGTACATGTCCCCATTTTGCCCCAGTACCCCGTTTTGCCCCGGCTTCCCCTACGTTCAGAGGTGTATTTTGTTGGTACAACAAAAATGTTTGTTTCAATCGACAAATTTTGAATAAAGTGAAGCAAAAAATCTTTTAACAAAACAATGCTTTATTTTTACCGAACAAATAGCAGCTTTGAACGTATGTCACCGCGTCTTTTGGTTTATCCACCCAATTTTTTTTCTTAGTGTAAAATACCAGTACAATACCAGTACAATACAGACAGGATATAATATTTGGTATAACCTGACGGTTCGATCGTGACAATGATTCGTTTATGATATTTATCGCAACAAATAATTTCTCGCGAGACCCTGACAAACAACCGTTACAAGCTTTCGTTGCAGAATGCGAAAGAAAAGAAGAAAAAAAAGTTCAACGGGAAAGGCTGTCGTTGTCACTCGACGAAGGAGTCAAGGCGGCAAAGAGTGGCGTAAACAGAAAAGTTGACACTTCCGTTCAAAGTATCGTCCCCGTCGTCCGAGCATCCTCGGAACTTCCGGTCAGCGAGCTCTCCTCCGTTTCGTGCCATTCTCTCACACCGCCTCGTCGCGTTCCCTCGTCCTATCGCAGAGCTGTAAAAAGAAAGCGAGAAATAATGCGAAGAGGGGGCAGAAAGCAAAGAGACTTCTAGTGCAATATCGATGAATGCAGGCTATAACTTTGGTCCGGCAGGGGCAAACCGGCACCAGCAGGATCGGCAGTCCTCACTCGAGAGCGAGACAAATTTCCTCACGCTCGAGAGGTCTCGTCTAGCAACTCGAGACTCCGAGGCTTCTTCTGAACCGGCCCTTGTCGTCGTCGCCTGACGCCGTTCCAACAAACTTCTCTGCGCGACCTCATCCGGCGACTCTCTTCTTCCCTCGGTTTCATCTTTTTCCGTTTTTTTTTTGTGTCCCAACCCTTTTTAAATATGCAAAATCCATCAAGGCCAGACCAACTGTTTTGCTATTACTTCCTCTTTATTTTTATATCCGTGAGAATCTTATGTATATATTGTAACGAATATTTAGCTAACTATTGGTTGAGGCGCAGGATATTTGTTAGGTTTGACAAGAGAAGAACGAACCGACGATCTGTACAAAGTCGATCGTCGTGCAGTCTTGATCGGGCTTTCAGAGATAACAGAC
Source organism: Stenichneumon culpator (assembly GCA_964017025.1). Classification (NCBI taxonomy): domain Eukaryota; kingdom Metazoa; phylum Arthropoda; class Insecta; order Hymenoptera; family Ichneumonidae; genus Stenichneumon; species Stenichneumon culpator. The sequence continues at coordinate 6,933,930 of OZ024772.1, forward strand.
GTGTGACTGTTCGCGCTCGAGATATTTAGCTGCATACTTGATAATATCCGCACCAACACAAAATACGCGGGTTATTCATTCGTTCAGTCGTAACTACACAGAGAAAAATAGTTCTAGTTCTCTAAAAAAATGTAGATCGTTAATAATATATTGTTGTGGTAGCAAAAATATTTGGCTGCTACAGCAAAATATTTTGTTGCCCCGGAAATTTTTTTTCTCCGTATACATGTTTATTGGAAAGTTGTTTGTTTGTCCCAACTTTTAAGAATCCAGGGGGTTCCCCTCGCATGGTCGAAAATTAGATTTTCAACCTGTATATCCGATATACCTCTGGAAATCTACACTTTCGGTATCAAAATTCCATCGTCCATAGCTCGGCCCCGAAGCGCCTAACTACGACAACCTGCTAGTATATTATACAATAGCCGGGAGTGACCGCTTAGCAAATGTATTGCGGCACCTGGGAAAAAGATCGGGCTTTCCTGTCGAATTCCGTAAGTCCGCACTGGAAAAGCTCGAGGCTTCGCCGGTCAGCCCTCTCGGCGCAGCTCGTACTCCCCGACCTCGCGGTCGTCCAATCGATTTTCTTTTTATTTTATTTTTTTTTTTCGAGTCACCGCACTTCCCCCAGTCTCTCTCTCGCGTGCGCAGAGAATTCTCGAAACTCGCACGGTATGCATCGAATGGAAGTTTTGGAATACCGAATATTTAAACGTCCATTAGCCGCTCGGCGGGCCAGCCAGAAGGGGACCTCGGGCTGTGAACTCTGGCTGACCTCTTCCAACAAATTCGCTCTCTCGCATTCGAAATGAACGCCCAGATACAAATTCCATATTTCCACTGGTAACAATCGAGACTTCGAAAAAAAAAAAAAAAAAATCAACTGTCGATTAAAAATTTCGCCGGATTACTAAATTCGTCCGGTTCATACACCAGTTTTCCTACCCGACTGCGGCATCAAACTTCGTTAAATTCACTAATTAAAACAATAAATATGTCAACTCGATCGGTGACCGAAGCCCCCACGGAAATTAAATATATGCAGCAATATGTACAGCCTTTTTATATGATAAAAAAAAATATACCCGAGGTGTACAAATTTTGCATAGGGATAGAAGTGATGAATATGATCTTGTCGACACATAATTTATTCGTGTGCCAATCAAAGGTTTACCGTCCGAAAAATGAATTCATTAGCTGTGACTTTTCCCCATCATCGTCCGTAAAGTGCCAGAGAAGTTTATCATTCCGCAGCTATTCGCTGTCTATCGCTGGTCTTCATCCTCTTGGTCCTCCCTCCTCCCCCATGGCCGGGGCACTCCCGGTTATCGTTTCACTTGGAAAGTGGCCTCGAACTTTCGTGATCTTCTTATGAAAAGCCACGAGAAGGGAGAGTCTGTCGAAGCGAAGCGAGATAATCTCAAACTGGAAGCACCAAGGTGGGGAGGGGGGGGGGAGGATGGAGAGCCAACGGTATTGTACCTCATCCAGAGCGCCCTAGCGCCCGGCACCTGCCTCCGGCGAGAGATCTCACGTACTTAGCATATACTACCTGCCGCTGTTAGTCCCGCACCCCGGGCTATATTATGTAGGAATAGAGCCTCGCATAATCGCATCCCGTTTAGCATACGCTCCTCTCTCATCTGTGGGCCCAGCAATAGTACTGGAAGCGTCTGCGTACCCGCATCACGTATGCCATAACTGTACATAAACGGTACCGGTATTCGCATTGTATCCGGAAGCGGCGAATACCTCCGGGTACTCGATAAAACGCTCCTGGCATTCGATCGATCGATATCCGATCGGCGAGTACGCGTATCGCGGCCCCGAAGGTATTAATCTTTGAAACATCGGCTTATCATCATCGCAAACGGTATCGCATTAGGCAACAGCGTTGGCGTGTTCAAATCTTCGCGCAGACTATCGGGCACACGAGGCCGGGGATGATGGTTGTTCCGAATTCGGGACGTGCGTACCGTACATCCCGTACTCACATATTCGGAGCTGTCGGATCAGCACGAAAGCGGATTAATTTATACGATTCTCCCGTAGGCCGAGAGACGTCGGCTTGATGTGGAATGCACGTTCGACGGACGCCGCTCATACATTACTGGCCCCTGTGGAGCAGAGAGGATACCGTGGCGAACGGATAATCAGCCCTTCTTTTTATTATTATATCGGAACAGTTTAGCCTCGTTGGATTACCGTCGACAGACAATATCACGTAGACAATCATCTCTATCTTCCGAAAAATCGGATGAGATAGTGACGAATACTTGTATCTAGCTCGTCTCTCAGCGTTCGCAAAACATTATGCCAAATTACCGACCTCCCAACGAGAGACGACCAAATTTCTGACTCACTTCTTCAGACCGTGCCTGATTGAGCCCCGTCGTTCGCCCTCTCAATCTTCTCCTGATTGATAATTTTTCTCCACTCCCGAGATTCCATCGGTGAGCGAATTTGCGGGGATTTCGCCGCGAAGCACACCCAGTGCTTCATTTTTTTTTCTTTTTTTTTTTTGCTCACGCCATCTCATTAGCCGCTCACAAGAGTTTTTCCTCGACCCGCAGGGTTTTATATATATATTTGTTTCATTCCCTCTTCTTCTTCCTCTTATTCTATTTTTCTTTTTCGCTCCCCAGCGTTGCCTAGCCGTCTGGGCTCTCCTCGCGAGCGGAACACGATCGTCGACTCGGTGGCCGGTGCTATTCTCTTAACGACACGACGCGGTGAAAGTGAAGTGGGCAAAAAGAAAAAAAAAACGCGAAATGACGCCGGAGCGGGCGTTAGCTGCGACGATGAGGCGCGGGTCGGGGGGGGGGGGGAAGTAGGAGGATGCGGAGGTCGTAGACCCGTGTGCTAGACCGCACACATCCGAGATACCCTCCGCGCATTTTATGGTCACCTATGCACCTGTGATACTCGTAATTCTGGACGGTGCCTTCCGACGTCGTCCAGGATACGTGCGTCGCGTCTATAGTTATCCCCCTGTCGGACTCCAAACGCGATGAAATAAAAGGAACGAAGAAGAGATTTTAAATAAATAGGTATATATATATATATATATATATATATATAAATTTATTTATTGGGGAGACCGGGGCGAGATTGTCCCCTAAACAAATAGTTCGGGAACAGGGCTGCCGAAAGCATAATTTATTGTCATCCAACAATGATATTTTTACAGTTTTACAGCTCATCCGAAAAAAAAAATTGTCTGGGGCGAGACGCGCTGCCCTTAAATTGTTCACTTTTTTTTACCCCTCCCTGTACTATCCATACATCTTGAGTTTCCCTATTTCTACCAGTCAATAGATAGTCGATGCGTCAATAATCCGCCAGTGCAGCCTTCTAGTTGTCTTTTTTAGGGTAGCCCGTTATGCCCCGCGTTGGCCCGTTTTTTTGCTAGCTCATCTCGCCCCGGTCTCCCCTACATATCGGTTGCTAAGAAGCAAAAGAGCGCATCCCTAGTGGTTTTACGTAGTAAATGGTTTGGAATAAGCCCTTCTGTTCGTTAGCCGCCGATGTCCAAAGAAGCGCGGGGCAAAACGGACAGTTCATACCAATCTTGCCGCGGGACATAGAAACAACAACTCCCATTCCGAGTGGAGAACCCTGGTCCGCTTTGACCCGCCCAACCCTACAAGATCCTCCGCTCCCTCGCGCAGTATTCTCTTACCGCGCTATCTGCGGAAGGCCAGAAAATTCCGAACTACCGTACAAGTTGAAACGACTAACAATCGCAACAATCGTACAGCGCATCTATCTAATGCTAATACAGCCCGCTAATGCGCGCACTCTGCGCCGGGTGATCTCGAGTGCATCGTACGGTGTAATGTCCATTAGACACGAGAATATGCGAATTCCTTGAACTCGTACAGCGCCGCAACGCGCGCGCCCTCTCGCGCTCGATACTTATATTTCCTCGGAGCCTTCGAAGCTCGTGCCAAACAACCGACACTAATTGTTTTACCTGCTGGTTTTTTTTTTGTTTCCGTTTTTTTCACAGTTCCCCCCATACAATGTAGACGAGGCCGAGCACGCTGCGTATACGCTGATGACTCGGCTCTGCAGCGGTCCGTTGGTCCGCGTGGTCGGGGGCTCTTTATCTTCCTCAAGTCACGCCGCGCGAGGCTTCTCCCTCCGCTTCGCTCGGCCATGGTTATAGCCGCGCATATTCATGGCCCGGTACATTGTATGGATGTGCATATTCGTACGATCCGACCGGCCAGCCTCGCGCAGAGCCGCGATCGTGAGTTGCGTGCAAAACAGAAGCGCGCGCGAGTTTACCCCTTTGCGGGCTTCGCTCCCCTCCCCCTCCCCCCCCCCCCCTCTTCCCCTTGTAGCCGGTCTCTGCACCCTTTCGCTCACCCGCGAACCTGCCCGCCATGTGCACGGTCATGTATCCCCTCCCTCGAGGGGCATGTTGCGGCGCAACATGTATACGGTATGCATCGGTACACGCGTTCCTCAACTTCCGTCCGAAGCTCGGCGAGCTTTTCGCTGGGGGCTGCAGAGAAAACGCGACCCGGCGAGAGGCGAGCTTTCGCGCTCGTGTACGAACGGCCGGGCTGGCTGTCGGTGGGCCGTGGCGTCCATCAGTCATTTAGTGAGCCGGCTAGAAGATTAACGACCGGGTCGATGCAAATTAGCGAACGGGCTAGCGTTTACGCGAGGAGAACACTGAGACGGAGAGAATGGGAAGAATGGTTTTGGGAAGGGGGGGAGGGGGCTAGCAAAAGAGAATCTCTTCGCGTTCGTTTGGGAAACAAATACTCGGAGCTCCGAATACACCCCGTGGACTTTTAGAGGTGTCTCCTCTATTATTTTGTTATTTTGACGTCACGCGATCCGCGGCTCGGTTCGTCGTTTTTCCGTCCCGTGCCCCAAGCGATATCGCGGTCAGTGGCCTTCGAATTATTATCGCGGGTTTCCCAATGTCACGATCGGCCGACATCGCGCCGATATTGTTGTAATGTGAGACATCTCTTTTTTGTCCATCAAACCCTGGGTTTTATCCGTCGATCGAACGTACCCGCTTGCCACGTCTCTCGAAAGCGCTATGGGAAACGACTGGATGGCTGTTCCCCTCGAATAAATCGATCGCGTGCATCGTTCTGGGGGATTGAGGTGTCTCCAATAGTGGCTCAATCCTGGCGGCCTCGTGATTCGCGATCGTTCGATCGCTACGGTCTCTCCCCCTCCTCGGTATCTTCCTTCTCGCGTTATTTCCAAGCGCCCGCGAGAATACGCTGCGTGACGTTATCGCATGTCCGCGCGTACACGCGTACACAGACGAGCAGAGCCCGTGCGGTGTGCATGCATCCAGAGACCCCGTCCGGGCTGTTCAGCTACTCGCCGAGACCGCAACGTGAAATCGATTCTTTCGAGCATTTCGCGACAGGCTATTTTGACGTCAGCTTTTTTCTTTATTTTTTTTCACCACATATAACAAGCGGGTGATGCAGCGGTAGTGGGCGATGAAAGTATACTTGAAGAAAGTGTCTCGTCGTCCGACAACGTCCGAGGAAAATCGATTCGCGAGCGTGTAACGGCTCCCACGGTAATAAAATATATGCAACAAAAATATATTGCCGGAATATCGAAATCGTCGGTTTTCTGTGATTAATTAATAAAAAGTATAATAATTGTAATAATTGTAGTATATACGACGTACGTAAAATTCCGTGACGAATAACGTTGTAGTATTCTTGTGGATTGAAATCAAAAGAAAAATATTAGAGAACATAGCGAAGAGTGTATGGCGTTTGGTCGAAAGAAGAATAGGTAACAGAGACTTAGAGTGGAAGAAACAAAACGTTAGAGGCTGAGAGAGTCAAAACGCTAATAAATATAAATAATAAAATAAAAGGTAATAAATTGTATGCAACAAACATATATTCCAAGTATATCGAACTCGCAGTTTTTCTATGATTGATAAATAAAAAAATGTAATAATTGTAATAATAGTACATGCCAAGTACATAAAATTCCGCGACGGATAAGGTTATAAAGTTGACGTGAATAAAAAAAAAATGAAAAAAAATAATTAGAGAACATAGCGAAGAGCGTACGGCGGTTGGTCGAAAGAAGAATAGATAACAGACAGTGAGAGTGGAAGAAACAAAACGTTAGAGGCCGAGAGAATGGAAAAGCTCCGCGGGGGCGCCTGCTTACGCCAGGCACGTGAGTAATGGCGTTCGTGATAATGGATCGTTGATTCGGCGGATGAGTTGAATTGAAACAGCAAACGGGCGTGGTAACGCGGAGCTCTGTTGGCCTTCGCGCAGGGGGTGCTTACCGACGGGGGTAAAAAGTCGACGAGCGATTCGGGCTCGAATGAACGTGTATATACACACAGTGTAGACGGACGCGGGTGTGTCACATACACAAACGCGGCAAGCGGCAAGCGATGCATCATAGAAGATATGGTGCGAATATGAAACATTATTTTTTTTTGTCGACTAAGTCTTTCGAAGTAAATCAAAGTTATCGGCGTTTATTGGTCGGTAAGATAAGCTTTCACGATTAGTTATTCACAATTTGTCTCCCAGCTATCTAAATAATATGCGTAGCGCATTAGCGGCGCTGATGCGAGTCGATAGCGGAACCTGTTTTTTTTTTTGCTCCGAAGAAATTAATAGATATACTACACGATACGATGTATCGCGTGGCTAACGGTGAAGAAAAACTTAACTTTAACAAAGATATTTTAAAAAATAGTAAAATCAACAAGAAAAAAATCCGCTATAATTAAACGATACGACGAGGGGCATTATTAATGCGATTCGATAGCGGAGTCAGTTTCCTCGGTGCGGCGAAATTAACAGATATACCATGCGATACAATGTTTACGTGAAAGGCGAAGATTAATTGCAAGTCGGACGGAACCCCTGCTTGGCAGCTTGCCGGATATTACGCAGTAAAAACTAGTTGGCAAATGGCTCCGGGACGAGAGAATGCTATAAATAATATACGACCCTGTAGAGTTCGAACAGAAAATAACCGCTCGCAATATCGAATACACCACGGTTTTGATGCTCGAGGAGGTGCAATCTTTTTTATTTTCATTAAAAGTTTTTTTTTAATATTTCTAACCGATCTTATACTGCAAGCGTACCGTTGTGCCGAGTGTGTGTCGTAAGAGGCCACATACGAGAGTTTGCGTAACGCAAACCCAATGCGTTAACGGAGTATCCGCACACCGGGGTGTGCCTACATTCGTATCGTAAAAGTCTATATAACTTTATTGCATTTCCTTCTTTGCTTCGGGAAACTTTGAAGTTGCTAAAAAAAAAAGAGAGAAAAAAAAACCCCAGCGAGGGGAAAATAAACGTTTCCATGAACCGTGTCTCTATACGCGTATAGTTCACGCACTCGACTCGGCGTTACGTGCACAACCGACTGTCGGATAAAGCTATACACACCGGTACGATGTATATTATTTTACGGCCAGTCTATTTTATACCGCATACCCACGGGTACACAGTCGTTCGAGAGGAGTGCGTACCCCTCGCCCACGAGCCACGATCTATGCACACACCGTCGTATTAAGGGGGTCGCCGCCGATGCTCGTAAAAGCTCCGAGATATACGTACCACTCCGCGGATTTAATGACGCTCGGGCCGGGCTCTGGAAACGCTTCATTTTTCATCGCATGTCACGCGAAGCATGAAAATTGACAAGTGTGTCGTTTGCGGTGCAGGGGAATCTCTCGGAGCCGCGCCTGTGGCCTTTCTTGCGCTATAACCCCACCGCCGAGATATAACTGACAACTTTTCTTTCATCGAGAGTACCAGACGGTAACTTGTGTCTCGCCGGTGTTTTTCATTTACCCGTGTATGAATGGCTAGATACATTACCCAGCGCATTAGTGTCCTTATTACATTCACTCGTCGCTGTGGCGTTGTTCTTCTTTTCTCTTTTATTTCTACTTCTTGAGCCGTTGACGTTCGAATATACGGGTGCATGTACGATCTGCATGTCGCTACGTGGGTAGGGGAGGAAGGGGAAAAATGGGAAAGGTAAGAATGAAAGGTCGTGGAAAAGTAACGAGGCTTGGCTATTGAAGGGTTAATTCGGCTCAATGTATAATTTGAAACGATTCGATAGAGACCTTTTTACCGTGGTCTCTCCAGTGTTTCAATAAATATTTTTCGTAAATTATCTTGGTGGCCCATTTTGCCCCGGTCCCTCCCCTACGTTCACGGGTGACCCCCGGCAGTTAATCATTTCCAATCGATGCGTCGACAGGACTGCGACGACGACGAATCGTTCGCCCACTCCCGTAGCCGCATGTACACCCGTTGCACGCGTGTTTCTCTCTCTCTCTCTCTCTCTCTCTCTCTCTCTCTCTCTCTCTCGCTCTGTCTCTCTCTCTCTCTCGCGAATCCACCTCCCGACGGTCTCTTCCCATCGATGAACAATACAGCTTTCAATCCACTCATGCGAGCCTCGGTTTAATTAAGCCCGCGGTGCTCGCGGTACCGGTGACCTTAATTGCAACGACGAGTCACACACGCACAGCAACGCGGCCGCGTATTATACACGCTTTTACAACCGGTTTATTATTATTTTGTATCGACGATGAGAGAAAATGCTACCGACGATTATGCGAATATCGATTGTCCTTTCGATGCTTCTTGGGAGATTGTCAATCCTAACCTACCGAGCTCTACTCTAGTTTGTATTCACAGCTCCAGCAAAAATGGACCTATTTCAGTGTTTTTTTTTTTTTTTTTATTGATCGGCAATCGATCAAGAAACAGGTCTTTTGAGTTAAAAAAAAGTTAATGGAACGAAGAAGATGTACCATCACCAGAGATCACCAGACATCAGATGTAGGTGGTTGATGGAAAAAAGTAACTTTCTGTGGGGTCTCGGAGACCCCCAGTGTGGTAATTTGGGGTAAATATTTATTATTCATCGAGAACATGAATTACTTTTTCTTTCGCACGATCCCGTGCCAGCTCCTTCCGCGTCCAACGTTCCACTATACTTGTTTCATGTATCTATCTACGTGGCGCACGATCCGAGACGTGACGTGCAGAGTGGCGCAATTCCAACCAGTAATATATGCACGCGCACACATACACCACGTCGCTCTTGAGCTGTTACCGATGTTGGAAACCAACGCTAATACACGATTGAATTATCGTGCCAGCGATAAATTATGTTATGGAAAGGTTTACGAGCGATTCGCATGCCGTGGGCGGGGAGTGAAAATTCAAAACGATCTTTCCGCGATTATCGGCATTAGCAAAGACATTGGCGTGGTAAAGGCGAGAAAGGGTAGATGATGCGGCTGCTGCTTGCCGGGCCTCGTGTACTTTGCCGAGCGAACGCACGAGCACCCGTCCTTCATCGCCGTCAACATCGACTTTTATAGCCGATGTTGGGGATTGCTCTCTTGGATCCGCCTTCCACCTCGACCGTTGTGTCCAACGATTTCATTGAGCATTACGACCTCGTCAGCCCTACCGTTCTCCCTCGGTCCCTTGACAACCGATTCGCGGCTTAGAATCGTCGACTTCTTTTTACCTCTCGACTCCCAAGCCCGAACAGTAAAAAGAAGGTTCGGGCATTTAACAGGCACTTCTGTTCCGGAGAGGTTCACAAATTGTAACACTTCAACTAATGGTCAACTGATCAATCATGAAAATGTGCGCGGGTTGAAGTGAGACCATTAAACAGCTCACTGCCATTTGCTTCATCCCCGTTACAGTTTCATACCGTGTAACACTTGACCGTATATCACCGATGAGTTTTTAAATATTGCAAGCCGTTGCTTCTCAGTTCTATCCGTGAACCAAACCGTATCCCTACGCCATGACATTTTTACGCATTTGTTTTTTCTCAACTACATGCTATGCTTTCCCACTATTGTATACAACTGCAATAAGGGCATGTCCCGTATATTCAATAAATAAATAAATAAAACTATACAGATTTATCGTTGATCAACGAACCGCATTATTTTAATGAAAAAATAGTCGATCAACAAGAAAAAGATTTTTTAAACTGACAAAGAAAAAATGGTAAGATTAAGAAAAAAAGATCGTTTAGTTTCATGGATAAGAACGTTTGTGCGTCAATACTAGCTTATCGACGAAGTAACTCGGCAATGGCATCCTACGACGCTGATGGTACTCTTCGCGGATCTGATTTAGCTCGAATCGAATTTTACGAGCGTCGATTGGCTGCGGCAACGACAACCCAGCGAGACGACCCAAGGCCCTGTTTCGAAATGGTCTCATGGCGATAGCCAGTTTCAGGACTTCAGTCCGAGATGTGGCTCCATGTAGATGCGAAGCGCGGTCTCTCGCGATTCCCCATTCGGGTTCCATCCCCCTCCCGGTGTCGAGCTCACTTTTGCGGACAGAAGGTATTACGAGCAGAGACCGAGTCTTAGCCCAGATTCGTCCAACGACACGCCCGCTTGTCATCTCGCTCTCTCTCTCTTTCTCGGGCAAACGTTCCTACCGTTCGGCGTCTGGATGCGGTCCTAATACCCCATTTTACGATGCAACCAAAGCTCGGTTTGGTGCACACGATCTAATATTAGCGTTGCAGCAAGAGATTGTGCAAGCGGGCATGAGTTGTGTATTAGCGAATGCATACTGGGCATGACGTTTCCACTGATACTCCAGGGACTCCGAGTCGCGACCGCTGATTGCTATGCTATATACGACCACTGAAATTACAATCAAAATAGATTATAAGAGGACAAAAAAAATGCCCATTTAAGAAGCAGTCACGCATATTAGCAGATAAAAATTACTCCGAGGAGTTACGTTAATGGCCACACAAGTGCATGGAGTTTCTTTGCTCGTCCCCAATTCGCCCTACGTGGATTAAGTCCCGGGCAAACGAAATCTAAATGTTGATACAATGGCTCCGAGCTCAAGGGAGCCGAGGAGAGAAACCAAGGAGGGCGAAGGGCGCGTTCGCTAATATTAGCGTTACGATTATGCAAACGGTGGTGCAGTATGGTTCAGCCGGTCGTGCGTGGAAGCACCAGTGGTGCGCTCTAATCCCACTCGCAACCCGCTCGCGGAATGGCCACCACGACCACGAACCCAGCAGCGAGATGCTTTAAATAAAATTAAAATAAAAGATTGGAGTAGTCTAAATTTAGATTTTTTCCACCACACCTGTCCTCACCCGGGTGGCTAAAACAGAAACCAGTTGTGCGGCAAACAAGTAGAGATATTAAAAGAAAAAAAAAAGTAAGATATAGAGTTTTCTCGCTCGAGATAGTTTCACTTCCTTGGCGCGAATTGTCGAATTCCTTTGCCATTCAAGGAGACCGAGGACCGGCACGAGGACGGAGAGGCGTTGTCGGCAAGCCATTGTACAGGACAAAGTGTCCCCCAACCCTTGCGTTCTCCCCGCTTCCCTGCATGTCTCTCTATCCGCGGGACTTATTTCCTAGGCAACGATATTGGCCATCGTTGGATAGCTCCGAGAGACTAACGCTCCAACGCGGAGGAACCCACGACGCTTCCGTTCGCCCGCTTGCACTCTGACTTTGGTACATCGTCGCCACGGTACGACAGAGCTCTGGGTTCCAATGCGCATAGCCAGCACTTTCTGGCTTTGTTGTGGTCGCCGCGACTCAGCCGTCGTCGTTCCGCGGACCCTGGACTTGTCTCTGATCCAATATCGCTTTGGATTTGACACAGAGACGTCGTCGAACGGCGTCTAAAAGGGTTTTCACGGAAACGGCACCGGTGACCGGGACAACCGGCAGCAGTGGCGGGGGAGCAGCGAGAAACGCTGCCAAAAGCTTAGAGACGGAAAAGCTTCCGGTGTCTCCTTTCTACACTACCTTTTCATACTCTTTCGCCTTTCAGCAGAAAGAACTCGTTGATGATCGCCCTTATCCTCCTCCCATTCACCGGGAAAAACGGTTTTCTTGCCAAGAGCAAAAGACTGTAGAATACTGCAGTGTGTGTCATTCAGCATTCGCGCTCCAACCGCTTCGCGCCTTGCTTCTATCCTTTCACGATGAGACTCCTCGATGTCTTTCCTCGTGTCTTGGAAAAAAAAAGAAATAATTGTTTGCCCTGACCAACCGCGCGATTAAATACGCTCCGGGCGATTTGGCTGGTTGGGTCAACCAATCAGTTGGTTGTCTATCAATCAATTTAACCCCCCGCAGTTGGCTGGAGCAAACCAATGATTTTTCTCCATACATCTAGGACTCGAATCCGTTTATAGTTTTTCGGCTCGATACGTACTTCGTTGCCGATGGCGATAGTGTGTCCGAGGGATCAGCGAAACGACTGAGAAAATTATCTCTACCGATTCCAGCGCCAGTTTGTCGTTAGTCGAAACGCAGCGAAACTCTTTTGCCGGCTAACATCGCGCGGTGCACAGGCCGTAGCTGATGGACGAGCTCGACTCACGACGAGAACTCTAATGCGAATATAATTATCATTAAGGGGGCCCGGAGGGGGTCGCCGACCCACCGTACCATTTTACTCTCCTTTCTTTTTATCCCCTCCCCGCTCTCCCCCTCCCCCCACTCCCCTCGCTTCCGCACCTATGTACTTCGTGCCTATGTGCACTCTTATGTATTCCGTTTTCTTCCCTTCGAAACCTTCACCGTCCCGCTTCAACGCTGCGTTCTATTTACTCGCAGCTCTCGCGAAACACAACTATATGTTGCCGAGTTCGAGGTAACGACACGGAGCGCACTTTGCGAACGGACGCCCCGGCGTTCTCCGAGAGGGGAAGTTGGCTCGTTCCCTCGTTCTCCTCATCACTCCGATGGAAACGCTAAGGCGCGCGCGGACCACCGTGGGGGATGATTAATCGTTCCGCTTTTCGACGCGAAACGCCCCCCCGTGAGAGACTCGCCGGCCGGAGATCGCACTTCGCTCGCATATAGAGTTCCCCCGCGCGTATAGAGCTAGCTTCGAGCGTAGCACGAAACCCTGTACGCCCACTCTTGCCCGCCAATTATTTCTCTCTATCATCTTCGCCAACGTTCTCCTACCCGCATTGTTTGCTTCGACGTCGAAAAAGAAAAAAAAAACAAAACCGAAGGAGGAATCAAAGAAAAGGCCAAAGTGCTCTTGGCTCTTCAACGTCGCAGAGATTTGGAAAGCATTTTCCACTTTATCGCAGACACTAATACGATAAAGTGCGAATAGGGAAAAAGACCGTCAGACCAATGAGTATACAATGGTGCATTGTAACCAGGCGTCGTTGGCACTGGATATTACACCGGCAAGAAATGCCGAGCGGATGAACTTCTTTTTGTACTTCTTATCTTCGTGTTCGGCGAAGTGAGTAATCCCCGGGAAGTTCTATATCACCGTAAACTTTCGACGATGAGGACGAAGAGGAAGAATATGAAGAACGAAGAAGTGTATAATAGCAACTGTAGTAACTCATCGAGGCGCAAAGGCATTTCGAGAAGTGTCGGACGCCCGCTTGGCCCGCTCCGCGGATGCGGGTAATCGCCACCGCGTTACGATCCTTCCCTCCTCGGGACCCCCCGCGCCTGTTTTCGCGATAGGCTATATCGCATGCTCGCAGTACGTAAAAGACTGCAGTCCCGTGCCGGCCTTCTCGCTCCGTTGATTCTAATTGTTTCGCGAGTTTCTTTGTTCTACAATTTATAACCCACTCGGCTCGCGCGGCTGCCGTACTTCGCTTTTGCACTCATTGCGCAATAGTCTCGTAGAGCTATGTGTCTCATTCGGTCGTTTACGGAAGACGAGGGACGAGGAGTGAGACGGTCAGCCGTCGGCAGCTCCGGTCCCGGCGGGACGTCCGCGCGCTGCTTTATCGGGAGAGTTTAATCTTGAACGCTTCGCAACTTCAACGATGAGGCGAGTTACCTTCTGCCGTACTCTCGTTAGTCGGACTGAATCGTCAGCTTCTCCATTCTGACTTATGGCGAAGATTTCAGGGAGCGGTACGTTCGACCCACCTTACAAGCGGTGCTATGGACAACAGTATTGGATAATATTCTTGGCCAGCTTCTGTCACACCTGCAACAAGCTTCGTCCTGTACCAGTCTTGCCTTTTTTTCATGCGAGCTCGTGGTGACCCGGGCGTCTGATGCAGTAGCGTTTCCCAGCGCGCATCTGTCTGACCATAGCGCGTCCCTTTTCACTCGATCGCGTTTTGTCTCGCTACGAGCAGCCTTGCACTTAATCTGATCGGGCAGTCATCTCTTCCACCATGGTAAATCTTGGGTCAATTCCTTTTTCTTCCATGGTCACGACTTCCCATCGCACGAACGTCCGGTCGTACCTCCTTTTCCGCCTGGCATCCACGGAAGCAAACCTTTCTTCTCTGCACAGGCGTTTCTTGGCTCTGTTACCTTTCTTTCTGGGATTCCCTGGCAGAGGAGATGCTTTACACTCAAATAGGAAAATGCCACTCCCAACCGTAACCAGCAGGTGTACAGGAGACGCGATTTGAAGGGGGGAAACCAGGGAACATCCTGAAAATGAGATACTCACAAGGCCGAGCGAGAATGGGGCGAAACGGACTGTCTTTACAAATTTTTCGCGGGACACAAAGAAAATCGGGGACACCTGTCCGTTTTGCCCCATCATCTCTCTATCCTTTCGAAAATTCGCTTCCATGCAGCCGTGGAATCGTCACTTCCTCTTCCACAGTTCCGTTTCTGTGCGATAAGGTGGCTAACTTCATGAGAGCAGTTCGCAGAGTTCTCTTCGCCTCGTAAACTCCAAGAGCCGAACTAAACCCCGAGTCACGACGGTCAAGGAAATCTGATCCTGGGCTCCTTGCGTGTTATCTGATGACGTCGTATGCGATCCGGACCATCGACGTATATCCTTGCGAAATAACTAGTCCGCTTCTCCACTTCCCTGTACACTCTCGAACTACGCTCAACCCGCGTTCGGTTCCTCGCCAGTCGCTCGTAAACGGACGAGTCTCTCTCGTCCGTTCGTAGGCAAATTGTCCATAAAGAGACGGACCGTCCTCTGACCGTTTCTCCGTTCTCCGACTGCAACGAAGAGAAGGCCACTGCGCGAATCGTTAAATTCCACCGGCTATTGTTTAATTTGGGCGTGTACCACCCCGCTATTCCTCTGTAAGGACCCACGGAAACGTAAACGAATTAGTTTTGGATACCCGGCGAGGAGAGTTTTATAAGGCTCTTACGTGTCAACACACCGAAAGCTTTATGGACTGTATCAGTGTCGTACGTGCGTATACTCAAAGTGCTGCATTCTCTCTCTCGGCCGATACTCCGCGGGGCATTCAGGCCAAGGACTGAAACCTCCGAAGTACACGGAGCGCTCGTTACACAGTCACGATTCAGAATTATAGCGCTATTATATAGTTGTGACATGTACCTATACCTATATATATATAAATGTCGAGCGACTTTATGCGGAATTGTCGCGGGGTTTAAGGAACTCCAAGTAGGATTATCACCTTGGTAACGAATTATTGCGTCTGTAGAATTACCCACAAAATTGGTTCGCCAAGCGGCACTCGAAGAGATACCGAGCAGGTATAATTGGAGCGAGGCTGAGGAAAGAGCGTTGCGTCACAGACGCGACATTGATCTCCCTCGCGTTTTTTCCGTGATCTCGCAAAACACGGAAATCTCGACGGACGGACGGACATACGGGCGTTTTTTACTCCGAAACAATTGAAACGCGTGTACCATAACTTGATCTCCTTACAAACTTCGTCCGCGATGAGCGAGCAAAAACAAAAAATGGCTGCACTCGTTACGCCGTCAATTCCGATGACTAACGATCCGAGCTCTCCTTTTGCCCTCGATTAACTCCCGGTGATAAAGATCGAGGATTCTCATCGTCTTCAATAATATTTCTTTCTCTCGTTTGTTAGCGTCTCCTCGGACATCCACTCCATCAATCCTCCGTCTCGTTTTGTTGTGAACTTTGCGCTCAACGAGATCTAATAAAATGCACTCTCCACCGCGCTCTCCATCCGCCTCGTTTGACTTCTCTCCCGCCTTGCGATGCCCGCGCGCTCTTCCTTCGCCTCAAGCCTTCGCGATATACCTATGGATCGTATCGGTGCCGAGAAATCTCTCGATACTTTTCCATCCTCCCTCGCCGCCACTCCTATTCCAGTCATAACTCACTCGCTCGCTAACATTCGTACGCAATTTTTATTTTCTCTCATTGCTGCGTATTCCTCCGACGTTAGTCTCTCGGTTCTTTCCTCTCTAAATCCCACTTCGTCATCCGCTTTTTACCCCGCGAAGGCGCTTCCTTCTCTGCCGGTAAAGCGCGCGCGACTCCCTTCGCCGCTACCGATCTTCCTGTACGCTTCTTCGCTTACACCGATCGCCCACTCGGTCTCTCCTCTTCCCCGGTTCTCCCTCGATTGCCGTCGAGAGGGAGAATCCACTCTCGGTCGTCTCTTCGCCAGGAGGAATCCGACTCGGAGCGAGACCGATCAATCGTCCCTGGGTTTTTCCAGCGAAACAACAACACGGACCGAGACACGAGTCGCCCCGATATATTTTTATAGGAAAAACATTAATTTTACTGCGTTTAGGTAATCAACTCGCGGATAGTGGTTTTCTTGCATTCCGGCCTTTTTCCCTCTATTCTGGATAAGATAAATTTCTCGCCGCCACCGTCCCGATCGTTTCGAGTGAAAGTTCGACAGTCTCCGATCGGACGATACTCGGGAATAATTACGATGGATATAAATTATTCCCTCCCGGCCCGCCGCTGCAGTGATATCCGTTCGAGGAGCGGTAGTCGAGATTATTTCATTAATCGCTGCTGCACCAGCAGCAGCAGCCGTCGCATCGTTACCGTACGATTTAATTAGGCTAATCCATAAGTGGACGAGGCGTCGCTTATGCAAACGAGACCGTATGCGACCGGATCTGCGCGAGATACTTCCCATGTGTGTGGAAGCGATCGCAAGCTCCGCATACCGATGTCGGAGATGCACGATGCGGCTAATCACCGTTGCCCGCTCCCTCTGTCCCCCTTATCTCCCTTCGGTAACGACGGAAAAGTCTGTACTTACCGCTAATGCCGTGTTACCCGTCGTAATGCCACATTTGTACGGCAATACGACACACAGGAGAGTAGGTTGCGCGAGGCTTCGAAATCACCTCGGGGAACGCGAACTTAACGGGAAAACTGTTTTTTTTTTTCTTTTTCTTTTTAACACTGTTCGTATTCCTGTCGTCGGGAACGACGAGTCACATGAGGTTCGAGTGTATCGGAGGTCGCCTTAAACCCGTATCCGCCTCGCGAAGTGATTAACGTACGAGCCAGTTTAACACCAGGACTTTTCGCTCGATCGATAAATAAGATCTAGCGCGACTCGGGTTACTCGGCGTAAAATTTAAAATAAAAAAAAAGTTCCACTCATCGGCGAACGATGTGCGTACACGGTGCGTAAACAAATGATTCCGAGATGGCACCGACTTCGAGGATTGTCAACGGCGACTTGCAACTTTTCGAACAAACCACCCTTGGAACGCTCTGTTATTCACTTATTACGAAGTTTCATACCAAATGCAACTTTTCAGTATTTTCTCTTTTGCGTCACTTTGATTAATAACTTAACCGACCTCTTCGGAACTCCCGCAGCCCAGCGATTGCCATCGCGATAAGCCGTCAGCGTGGAATCGATTACATTTCGTACGGAGGTACGTAGGCAAATTGTGAAGTAAATCGGACTAGAGCGTATCGAGTTTATATATTGTACACTGCACTGCAGTTTTAGCTGGCTCCGATCCAACGTTCCGTTCCAATCAGTCCGGCGATTATGCATACCGGGTGTCCCCGGAAACGTTCGTCAGAGTGCAACGAGAATCCATGCTGATGTACGTACGCCTTGGTCTCGCACAGAGGCACCGAGCAGATCTATGTATTCATGTATACACATTTATCGGCGGCTGAGAATCAAAAGGGCGCATCGCCCTTGTTAAACGGATCAAGTTACCCCCTTTTCATTATCAGCCGTGATTGTATACAGGCATATGTGTGGTACATAAGTTAGACTGGATGGAGAGAGAGACCAAGAGAATTCCACTGGAAAACAGTAGCTCTGCGTACAACCTACGCTTCTTGGCTACCTCCGCTTCCGCGCTCTCCTCCGCTCCCAGGGACAAGTAGCTTCAGGGTGGAATAATTAGCCTCGTTACATTATTCCATTCCTCCAACAGGAATAGATATGCCGTCGCAGTATGAATAGACTGGCGCGAATCCAAAGTTCGGTTTCGAACGAACGTCAACGAACGGGGTCTCGGGGGGAGGGGCGAGAATGGGTATGTATAAATGTGTGTATATAGATATGCAAATGGTTTCTCGGGCGAGACACGCGAAAAGAAAAGAGAATTGAAAACGTAAGAAAAGAGGCACCGGAGTTTCATTCCAGATGAATCGGTGCGCCTCGCGGCTGCACCGCCTGTGTGTGCGCGGCTACTCGAAAGTTTCGAGTGAAAGAAATTCGCGCGGAAGGTAATTTTGGCAAGAGCCACCGCACCCCGTCGGGTACGTCGGGCTCGGCACGCTCCGCTTCCCGTGACGAGACCGAATTTCTCTCAATTAAGAGCCGCCGAACAGAAATGTTTTTAATGGGATTCCGCAAAGGTTCGTTTTTCGTCTATCATTCTCGGACTGTCTAACCGCGCTCGAGCGCAAATTGGCGCTCGAGAATTATTCTTTTCGCGTGCAGTCAGTTACGGTATGAAAGTGAGGTTTTCAAAACCCCGAAGTGACACCGCAGAGAACATTTCTAATTTTTCTCTGGAACGTATCCCGAATGCCGCTTGTGATGGAAACGCGTGGATCAAGCAACACATTCAAGTGGGTAAAAGAACGTGTGCGGTACGTCCTAAGTGTATTTGGAATTCCTCTCGAATGTAGCCAGCAACAGAAACGGATGAATTAAGGAACACACGGTTTGTGTGCATTCATACGCTAAGAACATACTCGAGTGTCTCTGGCGTATTTCGTACGTGGCGTTAAAGCCAATATTTGCCGATGTCGCTCGACAACGACTCTCCTTCGTTATCACGTATAAACAAACATACGTGGGTATTAGACGATACGTGCACACCGGGTTCGAAACTCCCTGCACGTTGCAACTATCTTTCGGCTTGTCTGATCTGCACGGTTCGTTTCTACTTCGAGCATCGGAAACACACAGACACACACACACACACATATATGCTTACGTAAGCTTCTAATGCAGCGAGCGCTTGTGTACTATCTGCTAGACAACGTCTATCGTTATTTAGCAAATAACCCTCTAAACTTGTACGACTAGTATAATCTCAATTTGTTCCCTATCTCTGCGGAGTGCGATTCGAAGCAAGAAACGTTGCGCAAAGTTTATAACGAGTAAACGATACGGTCTCTCTGCATCGCAACACAGACACACACACATGCTCACGCCCTTATCTCTCCCGCGCTCGCGTGTGTCATTGTACTATCGGCACTTATTTATATGCGTTTAGTGTCATATAGCGTAAACACAAAGAGAACGAATTGTCGCTCCGATGACATTTAAACCAGTAGCGATAACGGGCCCATACCCGAAGAAAGGATACGGCCCAAGATTATAACGGCAAAGTTTAACAGCACCGGGAAACACGCACGGTAGCCGCAAATGGTATAACCCAATGTAATACAGGCCTATTTATCTCGCGGGCTTGCCGCGTTGCATTATTTATTAAAGATTTCTCGAGACGGATCGATTAAGAAAGGCCACAATGTGTGTGTGTGTGCGTGCGGGCGCGCGCACTCTCGTGTCAGCGAACTCTTTACCGCTTATCTCATCCCTCCTTTACAATCGTCATTAAGATTGCTGCGAAGAAAGTTCTACTCGTGAATATGTGTTTTCTTTTTTTTTTTATTCGATACATTGGAAGGCATACGTATATATGTGTATATCGGCTTATACTTGACTGTTGGTCTTCGTTACTTTGGATTTGACACACAACCTTACCTATCACCGCGATTCTCAACGCTCAACGTATTCAAGCCGCGTATATCTATCTACTTTGGCTTTCGTCGTACGTAGGCTCTATCGCGTACGTGCCCACCCCACCCCCCCCCCTCCCCCTCACCGCTCGCTACGACGGAGCAACACGACGTCGTCATTCCTCATCGCGTTCCCGCATCGCGGCTACTAGCTTACGCACTCGACGATTGCGCAGGTCAGTCGCACCGCGCTCCTACGTGTGCACCGCTACGAACGACGCTCGAGCTTGCTGCGAGTCTCGTGCTTTCACCGATTTACAATCGACCGACGATTGGCCCGCGTTCTATCGTACCTTCGAGAGCTGCGGCTCGAGTCGAATTTTTTTGTTTCCCCGATGAAAACTCGGTTTTTATTTATTTATTTGTTTTTTAGAGAAATTTGCTACACTAAAGCTGTTCGTGCACTATGAAATTCACTTTACTCATTCATAATCCATTTCGCCGAAAAATTTTCGCAGGGCCCTCCATCGATCCATCGGAAATACGACGGTTTCTCGTCGCGTTTCCGTTCGCGTAAACGTATATATGTATATTACTCGGTGCAAGTTGCCCGAACAATCCGGCGGTCGCTGAGTGTTGCTCGGCACCGGTAGCACCACGAGACCATATGGGACACAGCCTCGAGGACAACGTGGCTGAGATGCCAGGCGTGAAAGTCACCGTCTTCAACGACGACGAGTCACGCGACCCGTTCAGTAAAAAAAGCAGCCTCCTCCTTTTTTTCTCTCTTTTCACATCTCCTGCTTCTTTTTGTCGAGCGAAAAGTAGCTCCGAAGTGTGAACTTCTTCTCGACGAAGTATGAACCGCTACCCATGAAGGCGCGACACCACGCGGCATCCGAGCGGGCAGTGTCTCTCATTTTCGAATAGCCTTATTATTATTATTGTTATTATTATTATTATTATTATTATTATTATTATTATTATTATTATTATTATTATTATTATTATTATTATTATTATTATTATTATTATTATTATTATTATTATTATTATTATTATTATTATTAAAATTAGTACGGGAAAGTAAGAGAGGGGATCGCGCTTCTCGTCGGACGATGAATCGGTCGAGTCGCCGATCCTTATAAAGAACGAGGCGATTAGTAAAGCCCCGCGCCCCGGTCGCCTCCCAGCGTGGCTCTCGGATTCTTGCGCAAGCCTTTCACGTATCGCCTAGTCTCCCCGTGTACATTGTACATCTATCTTTCATGCGAACGCTCGGCTGCGAATGCTTTTCTCTCCGCTTCCCGGCTCGTACATCACATGTTTAAAAAAAAAAAAAAGAAAAAAAAAAAAGAGGCACAAGAAATCTAATCCACATTTTCCATGCCTGGACTGGAACCAGGAGATTTTTCCCGTGCCATAAAGTAGACAATACATGCATACGGCACGGGCCCGCGAGACCCGACCGCGTATCTCACCCGTCTCGGGCTAGATGACGCCGAGATACGAGCCCGACATAACCGAGGCTCGTATCGTTCGTTGCGATGGATAGAGCGGGACTCGCCTCTCGCTGGACGTTAATTGAGATCGGAGGTCATCGAGGCGACGTGACTTGACCAGATACTTCTGCATTAATCCTTCTCCACTGGGCTATGTGCCATATACAACCCGCTCGCCGACGTACCACTACTGTTACCATATACCTTATAGCCTCTACCTTCTCGTTTATTTCCGAATGTCTTGTACATTCTCCTCCGTACCGCTGACGACTGTTCTTGTACGTTCGGCTCTCGGGGGTTTGCGCTCTATAGCGTGCAAGCTAGACACAAGTTTGCCGTACGGTAAACCTTTTCCTCGTTTCGTACCTATGCGCTACGTGTCCCGCTGGCAATAACGCCGATTATGGTAAGCTCACGTGGCCCGCGGCTATGTACGTACCTATGTGCACGGTAGAAAGTGAGAAAGTGCACCGCCGCCTCTGGCGCGGGTCACCCGAGGTCAACGGAAAATCAGGAAGCTCAGCGTTCCCCAGACATCCGAGTCTTCTTATACGCGACGATAAACTTTGATTTTCCTTGTATCCTAAAAAAAAAACACGTGCCACAGAAAGGTAATAAAAAAAAATGAAAAAAATATTCGGGAGTTCTGGATGTCGAACTTGTAATTGCAACGCCAGCGTACGGCAAAGCTCACTGTGTAGTCTCGAAGGTGGCACAAGTCGTCGAAGCGTGCCGCGTTTAATCACGGAGAAAGAGAACCGAGGGGACTCGCCCGTGCGCCACGGACAATTAGATTCAACGCTCGATCGACGCTCACGCATCCGATAATTAACGAGTGACACGAAGTTCTTCGTGCGATTTTACGCCACTAGCAAAGTGCTATTACTTCTTCTATGTAAAAGAGTCGGAGTCCGCGCCTCCTCCGTCCCTCATGTTCGCCGATGAACTTTGCTCCCTGACAAAGTAGTTTCTCAATCTTTAATGTCACTATTAGCATCTATGCGCCGAAAGAAGGAAAGAAACAAAAAAATGAACAAAAGAAAAATCCTTTCGTTGTAGCTCGCAGCGACACAATCGTTGACTTTTGTTCGCACGGGGCTCCCGTTCGCTCGACAGAGAAACCCTCGTTCTCAAAACGCTGTGAAACGTACACGCCAAGTGCAGCGGCGTATTACTACAGGGCTAGTGATCTCAAGAGCACGTACGTAACTGCCTGGATACCGGGCGGGGTATAGTGTTGCTACGTGCAAACGTAACTTCTCGTGAATACGCGGAGTTAAAACCAGCGAGCGAGAGAATGGACTATATCGTGCTCTATACTCGGCAACACAATGCATGTGTCTCGGTTGACGGTGTGCCGAACGTATGTACCTTTCATACGTGTGTACCGCGGATACGTACTTGCCAGCAGGTAGAAACTACAGTGCACGGCCGGATAAGTTCGAATCTCGGTAAGCGTGCCAATTTGGCACGAGCGGATTGCCTCGATACTCCACTCTGCCTCCCGTACAGAACTTAACCTACGTTATTTCTCCCTAAGAGCAGGGACGGGCTTTGGGTTTTGCCTTCCCACCGAGCGGGTTTATCGACACTCGGAAAGTACCGTCCCCAACTTACGTGGTCGCGATTTTCCAACTTGACTGGTCGCTCGAAGTTACGCCGTTTGCACACACGCGGTTGCGTACTGTACACGCAGCACCGGCGGCGGCAGTGCCGAGTTGCAGCGGTAGCGTTCACCGTCCCCGAGAAGGGAGAGCCACGTGAGTGCAGGCAGACACCGATCAGCGACCTATTGGAGCAAGCGGGACAGAGAGGATAGTGGAAGGAACGAATAGCAGCCAGCAGTACGCCCTGACCGGCTAGGTACACGTGACACACATTCGCTTGCAAAAGAGCTATTCTCCTAGAACAGTACTCGTGCTGCTGAGGGGTCGTCGACCCGCACGTCGGTTCTCCTTGCTTATTCGCCTCTGGTCGGCCGGCACTGCGCCCGCTACTACTACCAGCGCTGTTTCTGATGTTACTATTTGCTGAAGCGAACGATCCAGTGGTTGACCGGTGAGGAATCAGTCATTGCCATTGAGGTGCATTGAAAAAAAAATGGCTGGATTAAGCAAAAATGCGGTGAGAAACGTTCAGAGGTGTATTTGGTTGGTACAACAAAAATGTTTGTTTCAATCGACAGATTTTGTATAAATTGAAGCAAATAATCGTTCAACAAAAAAAAGATGTTTCATTTGTATCAAACAAATAACAGCTTTGAACGTATGTGACCGCGATTTTTGGGTAATCCAACCAATTTTTTGATCTCGGTGTACCGTTTTCCGTTCGAGATGGTCCCAAAGGAGTTTTGGATCGTTACATGAGGCCCTGATAAGGTCAGGAAAGGGTCTAACCGGGGCCTGGCAAGGTCAGGAAAGGGTCTAACCGGGGCCTGGCAAGGCCCCGATGCACCGTTCAGAAATTTGTGCCAGGGAGGTCGATTACTGTGTTGTGACAAGCGACTGCGGAAACGCCCATCGCAATAGCAGCGATCGTACCATTGCTACGAGCACAGTGTACCTACATACGCTTCTGCCGTCCTGGTATGTGTCGAGATTCTCGGTGGTGGTGGCATTAGTAGAACACTTACCGAGACTGGCTTCGCGACGGGTAGGCCACGTACTTGCGAAATCAGGAGAGCCCGGCCGGCAGGAGGCACGACCGAGCCAATGGGCTCGAGCATATTCGGCACGTGTCGATGCATACCCGAGATTAATCAATTTCCTTAACGATAATGAGTCTCCGGTCTGTGCTTCCAGGTATACGTGTATACATGTTTTATATACGTGCAACACTGTACAGCCACCTTGGCTAGATGTCAAACCCCTCCCCCAAAGACTCTTGAAGCTTGCGAGATTGAATAATCAGCATAAAGAATGAAACATAAATGAAGAAACTACACGATAAAATTGGTTTTTTAATTGTGTCCTCTTTGTTTGTTTTCTCTTCAACGAACCATATTTTTAGTGGAAAGAGAAACGATAAATATGCGAAGGATTCCTGAGAAATACTTGTAGAGTCTACGAATACTTTTGGAGCGCCTACAGGTGCGCTTTTACCGTCGGGCCTCCATCTAATCGAAGGAAATAGAAAATTGATTACCAAGTGCCTGCTCAGAATTCAGTTCGGATCGAGGGAAAAGCGGCTGCTTTGTCGGCGTTGCCGAAGCTTACGTGCACCTAATCACCTGAGTGCTCCGGCGCGTGTATATCTATCCGGCGGTATAGAACTCCGCCGCGCTCACCGGAGTGGAGTCTCCTCGGGCAAAGTTCGACGGGAGCAACGGGGTATATTCTCGCTAAGCCCCCGCACTCCTGTAGAAGGTACGTCGCGCTTCGTGACTATACTCCTCCGAGGGATATCCGTCCCGCGACTTCCACGCCGCTGTACCAATGCTGAAGTGACGAGAGAAAGAGAAGGAAAGGGGGTAGGCGCGGGGAGGATCCGACAGGGCGCACGGAAATCCGTCGTTCTGTACGGAATAGGGAAGTTCACCGAGGGCGGAGAACACGACGACACTCGACGCGGGACGGATAGAAAATTATTATTCGCTCTCGTGGATGTCGTCTCCGTCGAGAGAATCCGTCCGGACTTTCGTTTCCCCAACCCCGCTCGCGAATTGGCCCACCCTCGGGCACGTTTTACCGAAACGTGACTGGCTAAGTCAACGACAAGATTGCATTCACCGCACCGATGTCATTCCTGTCCTCTATTCCCCCGTCCTCGCCACTTTCTTACCGACATCCCCGTATAATTTAACTCGAAAATTCCCGGGTATGTCGCCTATTAGGATTACCGTGTATGGGAGACGTTCGGAGTACGGAATGAAGTAGGAAGAGAGAAATAAGAAAAACTTAGTCACGAAAGACGTCTCGATGAGAGATAATACATCGACCGGTACCATAATTCGATGAGCCGTTCTTCTGCATCTTGCGTGTCGTGTGTTTATAAATGCACGATATATATATATACATACTATATATATATATACCATAATAGAGGCCAAGATCCTCTCCCGGTTCGGCGTCTCGAGAGTCAAGCTTAACTGCAGGTCACGATCGGCAATTGGATCATTATTGTAGCGACCTATATAATGCATGTACACTACAGATACTCGCGAACCACCAGCGAAAGAATACATCGGATCCGTGTACCGCGAACTTTGCTTGCGATCTCGAACCAAGGTAGCGTGTGCGACCGATCGATGATATCTTCATGCGATAAACATTATTGTACACGTTGGCCGTCCGTGCTTTCAATAAGGAGGCTAATATTCAACTGCTGTGTCATTCGAACTCACGATAGGGGTAAAATCGAGGTCAACGAGACACTAAAAAAAAAAGGTGAGTACAACTGCGTGCACTCAACGAAATTGCGTGGGAAAACGTCTTCAGTAATTTTGCGATCTGGTGGGATTTTTTTTATTGTCATCCAGACACGGTACAATGGGTTTGAAGGAACGACTCACAAATCCCGATTAGTCTGAGTCCACATCGGAGCGAGAATCGGAATTTTAAGGGGACTTCGAGAGATATCTTGTTTAATATTTTTCTAAAATTACTGTAAGAACAAGTGAATTGTTCGTCTATCGTTGTGTACGCACAAAGTTTTGAAAGCTGTTTAGTTGAGAAAACCGCGCATCTCGCGATCGCAACCACGTCCCGTTGGGTCGAGACGGTGGGGTTCTTTTTCCGTCGGAAAACCGCAGAGCTCTAACGACTCTGTGGTAACGATCGGCGAGAGCATGCTCGCCGGCTCGTTCTTTCACCTCGCAGGCGCAGCGAAGTCGCAGTCGTCGTACCATTTCTGAGTTAACACTGCCCCGTTCGGTTCGCGATCGTTTCACGTCCCAATAAGTTACTCAGAAACGGTCACGCTTGGTTTAAGCCACTCAGTAGACGCAACATCGGACTCTCTTCGCGAAGCAACTATCGTCCGTCTTTGTACTTTTTGCCACGTCTCCCCTTTTTGCGGTCAAACCACAATGACTCTCTCGGTACTTTATTCGAGTCATAAATCAGACACGACTGTGCACATATAACTGTCGCGCGGAATAGAATCGATTAACTTTACGAGAAACAGACCGGGAGAGAAATTTCCACTCGGACAACTCTCCGACTCTATAATTCTCCGCTGATTTTTTTTTTTATCCTTGATAGTATCTGGTTTTCATCGGATAATCAGTCGGTTGAGATCTCACCGTAATGGCAATCCACCCACTCGTGTTTCTCGTCTATCTCTCGATAACCCTACCGTGTATCGAGAGACGACCAAATTCTATTTACAATCTGTTAATCTTATCCCGGGGGCAAAATAAACACGTGGGGCAAAATGGACTCGCTCGGAAATGCAATAAAATTGTTCAGCGAAATGTCAACTTCTCCCTTTTCGGGTCTTACAAAAAGAGTCGACTTGTACCCCCCGCGAACAAATTATAGCTACACTGAAAAAAAAAATTAGCTTGCGGACTACCAAAGCAAAAAAATGTTATTTCTATTCGTTCAATTCTTATAATTCCATATGATATTGAAACAACGACAGCAAAACTGCCAAAGTAACATGTTATCGTTTCAAACCCGTAAGCAATTGTAAGAATTGAAGGTAGAATTGATTGAATAATTTCTCTCTTCGGCAGCCCGCAAGCGGATTTTACTTGATATTTTTTTTTCCAGTGTAACTGAATCGCGGTCCACTTTGCCCCGCTCTCCCCTGCCCGATCTCGCGGAGGCTGTGTCGGCATATACAGCACGCAACGCACACACCAGACCGGAATTCTCGGTACTCCCGTGTACACACCGCCGATAATTATACGAATTAACCGATCGATTCCGCACGAGTACACAAATGTGTATTCGACCGCCATACCGTATTCATAGACCGCCGGCGCGCACAGCCCACAGGTATACGATCTAGCCGTAGATGCCTATTATATGCCCGTCTACGATATTCCATCCTCGGGTTACCGGCCATCGCGTCAGCTGTTCTCCATTGAGTTCTCTGCGTATGACAAGCCGCGGGATGTGTCCAGGTGCATCCCATACACGAGGACACACGCGGGCGTTCGCCTGTCCGCGATCGTATAAGTTCGCCCGTATGCAAATACTCCGTTAATGAGGTGCAAGTACCGGTCGTAGCTGCGCCAACATTAATACTCACTCTGAGAGACCCCGAGGCGTGCCGAACGGATCGAACAGTTATACTCACGCACTCCACTCGCGCTTCTTACATCCACGAGCAGCATCGTCGCGCTCGGAGGCGGAAGGGCGTATCTGGACGCGCTTGACACGCGAAACGCCCTCAGATACGGTCTTCCGATTCTTCGCGCAAAAGTCGCCATAAATCGATCCTCGATCGATACGGTAACGGCCCCGATCGACGACGGCACGGGATGAGAAGAGACTCCTGTCGGCCCACGCTTCTGGACGTGCGCCGCTGGTCCCCCGCTGTTTCGAGACACCCACCGTCGCCGCCACCCATCTCCCATTCCGCAGCGGCGGTTATAATTATCGTATTAATCAATACCGCTCGCGGTCGGGCGGGTCCGAGCGACGCCTGGCCCGCCGTCGCTCGCCATTGGCCGTCGGGCACACACTTGCCTCCGCACGCACGAACACTGCTCTCTCCCGGATTTCCAATCTGCCGGTAACGTGTGTATTTCCCTCGTGCGTGCACGCGTGTATAAACGCGTGTACGCGCCACCCTGCCGTCTCTATATAACTGTCGCGCGCTATTATAAAGTTGCATACAAAATAGCCTCGATTATTCACAATGTTGTACCCTCGTCGGATGCACGACGGAGTCTCGCTCGAGAAAGGAGAACATGCATATACACGAGGCTGCACCGCGCATGTTGGTGCGTAAAATTACCGATCCGCGCCATGGGCGAGAGCCCGTTGCATCGAGGATGCTGCGCCGCATCGGCACGGACCTCTCTCGCTCTGTGTTTCTCTCTGTCGCCGAATAATTTGAGGCCCTCGGGGTGGAAGCGACGGTAAAGAGAATACATGAATTACAGAACGCCGCCGATACTACGCGACACACTGTGTGTTTTACATTTCACGGGTTTCACTATGAATAGATAATTGATGGCGCTGATTGGTCATTTCGTAATCATGTATTTTGCCGTGTAATTTATCCGTCGCTGTATTGCACAGAGAGATCGTCAAATACGTCACTTCCGGTTTAAAATCGACAATTTGCAGAGGGGAGGTGACGTTTTCCAGTTACAGGAGAATCCCACCTGGGTTTCAGACGATAGTAGTATTTGACCGTCTCCGTTTGACGGGAAAGTTCATCGACAGGAACGCAGGCTGACATGTAGATCGGTCTATCTTAGAGTGGATGAGAATGAAATAGAAAATATGTGTCTCTCTCCGATTGGTAATTTCCTGTTGCGTGCCGCCGGTCGAGTAATTATATATTAAAACGTGCAATTTATCCGTCGTGTTACATTGTACCGGTATAGTAAATGGATGGCGTATTGAACGGGAAGATCTATCTATGCGGATAGCACTCAGAGTTCCTAGTAAAACGTTCGAACTGGCGCAATGAGAACTCACAGTGAAGCAAGTTTTATTTTTTATCATCTCGCAGCGATAATATTTGACCGTGCCCATTGGACGAGAAAGTTTATCGATGGTACGCGGAGGCGGTCAAAGAAGAACGGGAGCCGGGGAGCATCGATTAATATCGCGCGTGAAATCTTAAATAAATGACCGCGGCACGCGATCATCCGCACACGTACGATATTTTACGATCTCGCTGGACTATAACTAGCCACGTACGCCGGAGGATATTACCCCCTCCCTCGGTCGATTCTCTATCCGAGTCTCGATCACGCTCCGCTCGTCGATCGAGAGTCGATTAACCCACTCGATCCGGCTCGCAGCGCACGACGCGAATAGGAAGCCTCGTCCCGCCGATATAACCCCAGAGGCGTGGCGGAGAGATAGCTGCAACCAATATTGAAAACTACCCGCAAGAGAGCGAGAGAAAGGCCGCCCGATGCCGAGGCTATATCGACGGACAAACGCGCCGCCGATGGTTTTACTACCGCCAATGGTACCGATTCCGCGATTCCGGGCAGAGTACCATGATCGCGGAAAGATCGGCCTCCTCGGCACCTCCGACCATCCGTGTATTCACGATGCGAAACTCACCACCGCTCCGCAAGCTCTTTCGTTCGTATTAATAATCGCGTGCGCTCTACCTGCGTGCTGCCCGCCTCGGGCGGAAACGTCGAGGCAAGAGGAAACGACAATTTTATAGCCGGTAGGTATACGACCGATAACTGGATGAAAGTACGTTCTCCGTTATACTGTAATTTTCAATCTACTCGCCGACCTCCTGCGCCTCCATCGACCAATTTGCCGCTGTACAATTTTTACCATATATCTGACAATATCGTCTGACCGTGAAAAAGTTGGTTGTTACATTCAAATAAATTCTGCGCGTTTGCCTCGTCCAGGTACCGAATATTAATTTTATCTTATTTATTATTATTATTATTTTTTTTACCGACTATTAGAGGGCACGCTCGATGAATACTTGGACTCGTGTTCTCCGACGGCATCGGGCACAATTTCTCAATACAATTTTTATGCGTTTCCGATTCTGAGAATTTCAAGTTTCGGTTCAGTTTCAGTTTGTGTTTTTTGTTTATTTTTAGAGAAATTTAGCTGAATGGAACGAATCGGACTTTGGGAGACTTTGAATTTTTACCATTCGGCATAAAAATAATTAACAAACATTTCCCGTATGCGCGAAAAGTCCTCGAGGGTATCGTGAACGGAGAAGCCCGTACGCTCGCAGCTTCACTGTGGAAAGTTTGCACGAGCGCGCTCGCTAGGCGTGCCATCGGCACGGACATAAATATTATTCGCGGCGCGAGCTGACGATAAGCTCACCCCCGGCAGGAACGCGCTCCACGTTGATCCTCTTCATGTATTATTCACGCGAGTGGCGAACGATTATCGCTGTCGGTGCTCTGGGTACGGGAGCGAGAGAAAAAAGAGCCCGCAGGAGAGAGAGAGAAGAAGGGTTTGAGGCTCGGTAATTATTTCGACGATATCACATTTCCATTTCGGTTCCGTGTTTTTTTTTCCGTTCCTCGCGTGTTATAGCTATATTTTTCCCCACTTTATTTTTCCACTCTCGATAGTGCACCTCTATCTCACAGTTTGCATCAGTCCCGTCTATCGGGGCATCGAGAATTCCCCTCGCTTTCCAATCGAACCCACTTCGCCCATTCCTATTATTTCCATCGCTCATTCCGACAAAAACCCAGAATCGTCCTCGCCACCGCGCCACGTAAATGAACCATCCACTTATCATCGTACGTAAAATCCACCGAGGCGCCCGTAGCGGCGATAATGTGAAGAAGGAAAAATTGCAGAGTTGTCTCCATCAGCGGAGAACCCGAACAAACAGTCGGAGTACACGGTACAGTGACGCTCGAGTAATACGTAGGATAGAGCGGGGCAAAAGGGCCCACCGGGGAACAAAATTTAACAATTTTAGGTAAGAATGGTCTGTCTCAGCCCGTTCTCGAGCTACAGTGCCGACCCCGGGAATCTCGGAGTCTCGACGCCCCCGGTGCATTAACTTGGGCGAGGAGTTTCTCGAGGAAAGCGCATCTCCAGTTGTGATGAGAAAATATCGGGATTATAACGTTTTTGAAACCACGAGTCGTCGAGCTCGAATCGGACGACAGTGGGCCCGGGGTGGGAGGCGACGGCGAAAGTGCAGTGAGAGGATATCAACTTTTCGCGTTGAACTTTTCAGCGGCAACGACGTAAAGACGATAATGAAGGCAAAAATGAGCGACGACTCGGGCGGGGTTCTTTTCTATCTCGTTTTGTCGACACCGCGAGGAGGAGGAGAGAACTCGGTGACCGCAACGAGCGACGACGAAATGGATTACTCGCGATATTTTCCCGCCTCCGAGACTAATGCACTCTTTCTCCTGCCTCCTTCTCCCCGCAGTTGAAACGATGCGACGTTACTCGATTCGCATTGTTTTCATTGTTTCTTCTCTCTCCCTCGCGGCGCGAAACAGCGGAAACGGAAGTGACGTATACCGTACAATGAAGGTACAATGTACGTATATATATACGTGTATATATACATACTCATAATGTATAGTAGCGAAGAGAAAGGAGATAGTCCCTATTGCGGTACATAGTATATAGGAAAGGTAATTACGAGACAGTAAGTGCACCGAGATGGAATAAGAAACGTTCGTGTCGTCTCGAGTGCTTTTACTACCTACTGTCATTACGGTCGATATTTCTAACGACTGTTTCGCGTTGCACTTGACTACGCAAGAATTATTAGAAGATTTAACAGGAATCTCATTGCAATAAAATATATATAGAAAAAACTAGGTTCGTATATCACCCGATTAAGATTTTTTATATATTTTATATGTTCTTAATAATTTTGTTAAATAAGTGACAAACTCGTTTATTCTAGTTACAATATAAAAACCTGTCCTTTTATTTCGCGTCTCATTAACAATTTTAGTTTGTACTTTTGTTCGTAAAACTCAATGCTGGATGGTGCAATCGGAAAATTAACAAATAGAAAATTGTGGACGTTTGGGGGGAACAACATTCGTGGGCAAAATTGGCAATTCGAAATAATAATAAATTTATCTCTTGATCCGTGTAGCAGTACCGCTCGGAAAGAACGAGCCTAACGCAGGAAAAAACGGCACTTTGACGTCGCGGCAGGAAGTGCCCTGCATTCACGAGCCCACGGTAATCCTACCCGCCAAAGTAAATTACACCCTCTAGTGTAACTCCCGTGAGGACAGTGACTGCATTGATATACGTGCCTGTACGTACGTACATACATACATATGTACATAATATAACCGTGCATACACTAAAAGCTGTTCCGGAACGTCGGTGCCCGACAACTGGCGAGACCGACGCTCGGACCCCAAAAAATGCCCAAAAAGCGAAACGGTCTCTGCGTGACGAGGAAGAGAAAAATAAAAAAAGGGGATCTCCGGGCCTTCTTGCACACTGCCGTGCAACACCATTGTCCGAGGCGGTTGGTTCCCATTGCATTGCAATTACGATGCGTCTGTCGTCCTTCCTCCTTTCTCTTCTTGGCTTCCCCGGTTCTTCGCACTTATCGTCTTCAACCTTTCCCCGGCTCGGTTTTCGGTCATCCACGTGTTTAATTCCGGCTCCTTTTTCCTTCACTCAATTTTTCCCCTTTATCTTGAATCTACGAGAACCGTGTGCGGCTCTTGACGTACAAAGGAGCGATGTTCTAGTATAACGGTGGGGGGAGAGTGAGGTCAAACAATATATTTTTGCAATGCATAACATTACCACGTCCGCCTCATCCATGTCATTGTTTGCGGTTATCGTTGCATGACGAGCGCCACATGTAGGATCATCCACTGCTGACCACTCGACTCCTCCCTGCCTTCGAATGCCCCCGACTGGTAGAGCTTTATGCGCCAATCACACTGTACCTCGCTCATTAAAATGATTGACCATAACAGCTCTTGAAAAAAAAAAAAAAAAAGAAAAAAACCGACCGTGTCCATTTGCACAGTTGAGATTTAGAAATTACATCTCTTTCTATCCTTTCCTTCTCGCTTCTTTTTTCTCGGATTATTTTCTGCACGCCTCGATGTTTTTTCTCTTCTTTGTGCGAACTCTACCTACGTCCCCGTGCACGCAGAGGCTACGTCACACACACACACACACACATACACACATCGAACCCGAGAGAACGTTCAACTTAATGGGCCCTCGCCGTTACATAATTGTATAATTGGCACTTGACTCTTCGGGTAGGCCAGAGCAATTCCGCGAATGCTCGCTTTTACCCTCCTTCCCGCCCGCCACCGGCGCGCGGGCGCGAATGCACCTCCTATTCCACTCTTTCTCCGTTTCATTCTCCTCTCCCCTTTCGCGCTCCCTCTCACGACTACAGGAATTAATGAATTAATTGGAGTGTGCCACTGAAACTTGGCTCGATTCGCTTACAACTCTTCGGTCCCGTCAATTTCGTGTACGCTCTCGCGTGCTGCTCGCCAACCAGTCAGGCAGCAATTCGAGCATGCTAGCCCAGCCAACGGCGTGGCAACTCACGCGCGCATGCACACGCGGGCTTTACCTCTTTCGACGATTAATGCGCCTGCCAGCTTGTAGTTTCTCGTGTAGCTTCGACCGACTTCGTATTACATTGTACGTGCACGAACGGTCACACAACACCCGGTCCTTCTGCTTCCGAGGGTAAACCGTCGATTCCTACTCTCACGCTGTCTATAATCTCATTCTCATCATTGAGTATGTACTCGTAAGTCAATAACATTCAGATTTTAAGATTGTGGCCTGCAGGGATGTTTTTTCTAACACATGCCCGTAAAATCCCGCTTTCCGTTCCTGTGAAGTGTACGCAGAAATTCACTGTGTCGCATCGCGTGCGGGAAAAATACTGCGAATGCGTACAAACCCAATATGGTCCTTTTCCAGCACTAGTGGGAAAAGTGCCTTTCTACGCACACTTCACGGGAACGAAAAGCGTGATTGTTCGTGAATTTATTACGAAAAATTATGTGAATGGCAAGGGAGTAGAAAAGGGAGTTCTGACTCGTGCGGCGTTTTTACACTCGTCAAGAAGTCCCTTTCTATGCCCTTGCCATACAAATAACTATTACATGTCCTTAGACTCCAAAAAGGCGTTCTACCGTTTCGTTCCGTCCGTTCGTCCGTCTGCCCTTAATCGTCAATCCCTTCTGGAACGTCGCCCAAAATGTTCCTTAAATATAAAAGTCTTTCCGTTGCCGCTCCCATACGAACAATCATTATTTTGTAATAGCCAGTGTTTATAATGATAAGGGCGAGTACAGTTAACGGCGTGATTTTTGGGAGACAATGAGACCGGTTCAGGGATGTTCTTTCGCACTTGGAAACTGGCGAGGAACTTCTTGCAAACTTTTGTCTTGCCGAGCGGCGGACGGTGGGGCTGGTGGGGTTGGGGGTGGCGGCCGGTAGTCCGGGAGGAGGATAGAGCCAGAAGAAAGCAAAACAGAGGCGAGACTGGTAGGAAGCTCGGCGAGAGAGTCTGGCGTTGCCGCGAGTTCATGTTTCTCTCCGCTATGTGCGTGCCAAAAGGCGGTTTTCCCGTCGCGCGCGCTTTACATACGAAACGCTCGCTCCCTCGCGAGTCCGCGTCCCTATTGTTTTTTCCGCTGAGTTATGGCAGCGGTCCACCGACGCCTTGCATCATGCGCGCTCGTGCGCACGGTGTACACGAGAACGCTCGCGCTTACGCAAGCGGCAGAAGCGGCAGCAACTGCCCAGACGCCCTGGCGTCCAAACACACTTTTTGTTTCCCCCGGTTGTCTCATTCCGGGCGAGCCCTGCGGACGACGACGCCTCCTGCGAAGATCTCATGCTGCTCTACACGCGAGACACTGCGTCCACTCGATTCGCACAAGCATAATGGGAAGATTTGTTCTCGCTGGCATAATACGAGCGATGGTACAGACGAGACAGATTGAACCGGGAAAAAAAATGCCCATACTCTTTTTTATTTTATTTACGCTGCCGATCAATAAGGACCGACTTCCACGAAAGTGTCGTCTACCAAGAGGTGGAGTCCAAAGAATCTCCCGCTTATACTCACTCAGGATACATTCCCGACGATCCCTCACCGAGAAATATCGCCCATTTTTTACTTTCTTTTTTTTTTGCCGATGAATCTTTCATGCATGACTCGTAATGTATACAAATTGTTTCAAAGTTATTCCGACCTCCCTCCCGCTCTCCCTCCCTCTGATATTCAATTAATTTGCGAGCTGAAATGTTTGCCGGGGCAGATGTACTTGCTTCACCGGTTTCACGTGCATACACGGCGATCCCGGAGTAAAGAAACCCAGGAATAATTCCGGTACCCGTGTGTAAGTGTTTAACACAATCGCGTGTTGATTAATGTTCGGCTCATACCGCATTACTCATCCAATCTACCGTCGAATGGAGCAGTGCTCCGCGCAATTAAGGATTTATTTATTTTTTACATGGATAGTGGCAATTATATCAATTTGTAATTGATATGATATTGTGTCTTCGGCCACCGAACACAACGGCTCATCGCAGTTGTGTTCGAGATTATCGGAGCAAGATCAGCTCGTTGAACATGAGAAGAGCCCGACGAGTCGATACTGCACACCGTGCCCTATGTAAACGCTGTTGCTGTTGCGCGCAAGGAGTTCGTAACATACGTGCAAGTACACACGTCGTGCCCGCGCTCCGAGCACGCAAGCCGCTCTCTTGCCTTATTTATTGCTCTCCTTATGAGCTCTTATTACAAAGTGTAATGGTTCTCATTACCAGACCACTAACGAGAGTAGTATACCACACTGCAATCTGATCTAGTCGTCGTCGTCGTTGTCGTCGTGTGTAGTCTGGCTGTCCGTTCCGAACGTGTACATTTATTTTACCACCGTCCTCTCTCATCGCTGTTCTCTTCGCCGAGGGAACGCGGAGAAACCACGCCCGCACTGTCGCCCATCGGCTATGCCATACATATTCCTCACGCTCTCGTGCGTTGTTGAGGAAAAAAGAAACCGATCCATAGCACGAATGACGATGCATCCCTAGATGCAGTTGTCCCAAAGGAGCCCACAATGCAGCGTCCGAAGAAAAATAAATATGGGGTAGGCTCTGCCATGGAAATAAAGTACATTCGAAAATATATTCGAGATGTATAATTTTTATATTTAATATATTTCGCTGAAAAATTGTATATTATGGGTATAAAAGAAAGTATACTTGAAGAGTACACGCTGTGAAATACTTGTTCTTATAGGGGATACGCGGGGCGAGATTGGCCCCCTAAGCAAGTAATGCGGCTACAACGCATAATTTATTGTTCTTCATCCAACAGTGATATTTTCACAGGTTTTAAAACGCGTCCGAAAAAAAAATGTTTGGGGCGAGACTAGGGATGTATAGGGCTGTACAGATAGGCCGGCCCAGCCGGCTAAAATATCTTATCTGGCTAATGGATTTTATAGTTTGGCTGGCTAAGCCATCTTAGCCAGCTAATCCGTTTTAGCCGGCCAAGCTGTTTCAGCCGGCCAAATGCATAAAATCGTGCATAATTTTGTGCATAAAATCGAGCCCCTTAATGTCACATTGTACTTTAGTCCAAAAAGGCCGATGGATTCGTGTTCAGTGTGCAAAAATACGTCGGAATACGTGGCTGTTAATTTTTAAGAAAGAAAAAAAAATCGTCAAAAACTTCCACGGCTGACCCTTAAAGTCCATTAAAAATCACGAAAATTAGAGTCCTTTAAAAATCACGAAAATCGACGTTTTTTCAAAAGTGGCTCAAAAAAAGAAAAATCGTTATTCAATCATTTTTTTTTGTTTCAAAGCTATATTTCATGTATTTTTTCCCGCTGTTTACGAATATAACAATGATTTTAGTCCCAACCCAATATTTTCCATTTAAATCCCAAAAATACGATTTTTCGTCCTTAATTCTCATGGAGCCAGCCTCCAAGGATCATATGCCATACTTTGATCTGAAGTATTTTCGCCCAAGACGAGCAACACCCGTCATCCATCGACACAGTGAAAGAGGATTCATTTTTTTAGTACATTATTTCTGTAGTCTATCTCTCAGTCTCATTCCTGGCAGCCGTGAGTGCACAGCGGAGGCGAGACTTCAGCTGGCATTACCGAAATAATGAAACTTCGACAATACCCAAGGTGCTCCACTACAGTCACAAAATTACCTCTCTGACCCGCTTGTGTCTCGAGTGTTTTCACAAACGAGTCTGAAAGAGACGTGCCAGAAAAACAAAAACAAAAAAAACGCTGCTCACTCGTCACCCGTTGTCTCGGTGCGTTCGGCCGACACGTCGTTAGGAAATTCTCGAAACTTCTGCATGAATCTATTATATTCTATACCCACGTTCATAGTCCGTCCGTCAACGCAGCCGACGCATCATCGCAAAATTAGAAACCGGTTTATCTCTATTTGCAGATTTGCTTAAACTATTCGATTAAAGCTAAATTTTGTCCAACATATAAATGGCCCTTACAGCGCCATCTATATAAGCCATGCATATAAGATTCGGACCCAGATGTTTCTCCAAGCTAGTTACGTTTTGGCGGAAATTAGTTTTGGTGTAAATGATAGCCTACCTCATCCCACAACATTCTTTTTTTACACGTGTCGCCAATGGATCTCGTCTCGGGCCTCGAGCAAAACCCAGAATCCAGAGCGCGTCCACTGAAACGTTATAACATCCGTCATACTCGGCACTTGATCTTAATTTCCCGTACACGTTAACAATGTAACTTGCGACTCGTGTGAGACGAGGAACGACAACGACCCTGCCAGGCAATTTTGTTGCCGCATCCTACGCGCTGCACACAGATAGATCCGAAATACGATACAGAAAGCGTGCGCTGTACCGAGCGCTGCCAGCGCCATCCAGTTATAGTGTAACACGGAAAACAGCGGCTCGCGAATGCCACAAAATTGCAGATAACGAGTCGGGTGAGTTTCGTGCGTACACGCAAAACCGAGTGCGTTCCCCGGTCACGTAGTAACACGCGTGGGGGGTTTCTCCGTGTCTCTGCCTCTCTCTCGGTCGTACGTGGAAAAGCTCTCTCTGGCGCTTTCGCGGGTTTCGGAGCGGGGGGCACCGGCGATTTATCGCTCGTACGCACATAAATAAGGGAGCGTACATAAATACGGCGCGCGGTTGCACAGCGTTGGCTCTCGCGGTCTCTATGCCTCACCGGTTCACCCGTTGGATATGGCTGCAGGGCCTATATGGTACACGGGGATTTACTATGTATCACAATGCGCCGGAGCAACGAGCTATGGGGCCCGATGGATGATCAGCGGGGAGAGCCCGGCCGGTGTGTCTGGCATCAGAGAGACATATAGGGAATGGCCCGCAGACGAATGTGGTATGCAAAGGTGCGAAACGAGGGAAAATAACGGGGAAAGGTAGCGTCGTTGGCGCACAATGCCAAGAAAGAAAGACAGAGAAGGTACGGGGCTCATCCTGGCAACAGGTTTATCTATCGGAGCAAACTGCAGACGATGATCGACGGCTGAGGCTGGAGAGGAACTGAATTATAGTGCACAGCAGCTTTTCCGTGGTTGGGAATATCACAGTGACATGTCTAATTGTCAATCGCGAATATGTTAATTCTATCGTTATCCTAGAATCTAAAATCTCACTTTATCTGCTACGTGAGTTTCTGCCCAATAAGCTCAGCAAGTGTCTATTGGGACAAACAAGTGTCCATAATGTCCACAATATAATAAGGACATCAGTCCGATATTACTAATGATTTTTCTACCCCGCCCGCCTGTGTGTCTACGTCTCGTTGGATCATGTTTCCCGTGACATTCCGCGGTTATATTCCCGGTAAATTGGCAATTATAGCCAGTCAACGCTGGTCATTGAGCCGCGAATACATGGTCTGCTGATCTCTCTGTGGCCGATCACCACGGAATTCAGAGGAGTTCCAGGTACTCTCTTCCCTTGCGGGTGCACGATCAACACAAAGGTATCGATTACGGTCCACTGTAATAAGGGGTGAGTCACGGGCATACACGCCAGGGGCTCCTCCGCTCCTGCTTCTGCCGTAACGTACCTGCAGACGACAGGTGAGAAGACTCGAACTACCAACGGTCGGCCAGTAGCGTCTCGAATGATCACGTCCTCTCTTGGCGCTTATTAGCCGCAGGGATAATAATTTATCGCTGCACACGACCAGAGCCAAGTTCGAGCATCTTTCGGACGCGAATGATTTGTCTTTTCTCAAACTCTTGAACTTCGTTGATTTTCCTTTTTTTTTTTTTTTTTTTGCATCTATCGAATCGAGTATCTGGTATAGAGTTCGAAATTCTTGGATTTCCGAGGCAACGCAGGAATAATCTTGAGTCCGGTCAAGCGAAAGTAGAAATCCGAGAGATCGGGTGTTCACAGTTCTCGAGCAGTTTGGGTGGCCCGCTCACGCAACCGGTCCAGTCTTACCTCCAGATGGCGACGAAAAACACTAGAGATGTACAAAGACAGAAGAAATCGTTGCTGGATAAGTCAAATTTGCGATAGGATGCGTGAAAATTCAGTGTCCTGAGTACAGATCCAACAAAGTGAAGGGCGACGTTATTTTAACATAATAATTTTCAATAAAATTGAAAATTGAAATTTTCATATCGCTTTCTCATGATGTTCCATTATTCGCAAAGCTTCCTCTATGAGGAAGCCAAAAAAAATATAGAAAAGGCTTTCTCATAGAAGAATCTTTGCGGATAATGGAACTTTATGAGAAACCGATATGAAAATTTCAATTCTCAACTTTTATGAGGAAGCCATATGTAAATTTCTATTTTTTTTTTCGTAATTATTTTTACATCCACACGGTATTTTTCAACCGCTCGAGCTACCCCGCAGAAAGGCCGTATCCCGCTATCGAGCTCCGTTAAGGAACGAGAATTGAGTTTGTTCAGGAAACTTCTAGACGCTCCCGGCTTCTGTATATAGTTTACCGTAGCCGTACCGTCCGTTATTTGAGGTATTTGAAGGACCGTTGAGAGAGAAATTTACTAAAAATACACAGAAATTGGAGGAGCCAGGGAGAATCCATCCGTCGAAGTCCCGAAGAAATACAGAGCGCGAACAAGAACGCGAAGCTGAATGAATGAAGGAAACGAGAGCTTTGAGAAATAAGAAATAGTTTCCTTCTCGAATTCTTACGGCTCTCCCCATTATCATGTTTCTTCTGCAGTAGCATCCGCTAGCAAGGGAAACTTTCGGCCAACTTTCAGATTATGTATTCCCCTCAGAGTTTCTTATCAATCTCTCTCTCTCTCTCTCTCTCCCCCTTGTTCCACAGAAGCGTAGCTTCCTCCTCTTCGAGTAACTACTATCTTTGTAACGAACGAATCTTTTTTTTTTCTATTTTTTTTCTCTGTCAAAGTTTAACGGATCTGCCTTAATGAATCTAAATAATCGAGGCGAAGAAGCCCGATCGAGCGCCAAATAAATCCCGCCGAGTTAAGAGGAAGAACCCGAACGAGAAAGTGTTGTCCCCTCGAGTGTGTGTGTCTTATCCGTAAACTCCGATCCATCCCCCGATTCTGAGGGTGACAGGATCGTTGCCGCGGTCGCGACACTGTTGCTGCTGGACAAGGGTCACTCATCGTCTCGTATCGCTCTTCTCATAGGACAGAATGAATGTAGTTGGTATAATAATGATAGTAACAAACGCGTCACCAACGGCCCGTGGATAACACGTGTCACTAGCTCTCTTATTCCCACCCTCCTCTGTCCCCCTCACCCATCGAAGCTTACACGTCGAAGGATATCTTCTCGATACTTTTTGTCGGCGCGTTTCCATCCTTTGTTCGCTCTTCGGGGTAGCTCCCTTCGCGCTGGACCTGAATGGTAACGTTTCACCGGAGTCTCGCTGCCGGCGCTCTCTCTTTCTCTCTGTATCTCTCACCCGCGCATTCCACATCGTGCGTGTCAGCTCGGCCAAAAAATTCGCATGGAACATCCTTTTCCGCTGTAATCCTGACTCCCTTTCACCCTCCTGGTCCATGGACCGAATATGTACTCTGTTGCTTTCCGTATCTTTTTTTAGTCCTGTTCCTATCAGCCCTCCAGCCAACGCGTCCCTTTCTGGGGATGACGGGGTAATCGAGATCGTTTTGCAATGGTCATCGTCACGTTCATTTCATGTGAAAAGGTAACAACATTTTGTAGTAGACATTCCAAGATTTCCTCTGCTGTTTGGCCTATTGGCAAAAGCTCATTGTTCACATAGATAGTGAAATTCTCCTTTAGGTCCTTCAGATCTACGGTTTACTGGCATCACTTCTACGGTTTACTGGCATCTTGCTCCTGAGGCGCACATCCTTCTGAATATTTTTTCGCTTGTCAGACAAACCGATCTGACGAGATCTCCGGCGCTTTCGCTCGTGAATGTATTTATGTCCCCGTTCGACGGGGACCGTTGTTCGGTCTACTGGCCCTCTCGCTCTGTCAATCCATGATTGACGCTTCAATTCTA
Organism: Stenichneumon culpator; assembly: GCA_964017025.1. Lineage (NCBI taxonomy): Eukaryota > Metazoa > Arthropoda > Insecta > Hymenoptera > Ichneumonidae > Stenichneumon > Stenichneumon culpator. The sequence goes on from OZ024772.1 coordinate 6,975,486, forward strand.
GCGATACAGCGAGGCAAAAGGACGACGAACCTGAGATCAGTGTTGCAAGTCGTACTAAGTGATCCAAATGTATTCGGGTTTTCGGCATAAAAGACGAAAACGTGTTTCTGGACGTGAATTTCCCCTATTCGCTACCCTCCGACAATTCGCATGAAACATACCTACCACAATGGCCTATCCCCAAAATCGCACCGATGCCCTGCCAGGGTAACACGACGAGTCTGCTGCGCGGTTCGTTCGGCTCTTTCCTTAGCCGATTCATGCCGACTCGAGACCCCCCGCCCTTATCGGGCGTGTCGAGCCGACTGGGTTTCCGAATGCCTGCGGTGAATTCATCCGATCGAACGTGTCGCACGCTCGTGGTCATTGTCGTCTCACATTTGATTGACGGATCAAACGGGATCCCCAATGAGTAGCAATGGAAAAAGCGCGCCTTTCACAGTGATAAATGAAATAAACAGCGGCAACAGCTGGAATCAGAGCTTTATCACATAGATTCTTCTTTTTCAAACGTCTCTTTTCTTCTTTTCCATTCCTCGTTACCAGCCATTTATTTTTCTACATCCCAGGTGAAGAATTGATTAATGAGCGAACATCGTACACGAGTATAGCGATCCGCGGACCGCTCTCTGAACCATTTGCTATTACATTGATTATCGTTGGAAGAGCGATGGCGTAATTGAAATTCGTCGGACCATATCGAGTTAACGACAAGAGCGAGAGAGAGAGAGTTCCTTCTTGAAGATACAAAATCACCGTGATAAGGGAGCTTCGTGCGATTGACGCCGATGGAAGAGTTCGACGTCTCGTTAGTGCATCGCGTTCGTTAACGCTGGTGTTAAATTCACGGCTGAACGAGATTGAGCTCTCCAGGGCCGGTGTCCCTACAGCGGACGTCTACCCACTTCGTCCACGCTCGCTGAACCGTTTCTTTGTGCATCTCCAAATTGATCTATTTAGCTGCATAGCTCGGCCAATTGCCTACAAAGGATTCTACTAGAATTTCCAGGTACGGGAAACGTCGCGTGTACGGTGCGACATCGTCATTACTACCGGATATCCTGTTGCTTCCGACCTTTAACCAAAACTTCAAACGGTCTGCCTCCCAGCGAGAAATCCCAAATTTAATATCATCGATGTTGTTGGTGGAAACGCGACGGGTGTACTTTGAGTCGGAGAAATTTCGTCGCGTCGATGGGAACGATAGACAACGTCACGAATTAATGAACGTGTTTACGGTATAGTTCGACTATACGGACAAGGCTGCGGCTACACGAAACTTTTGCGCCGGGGGAGTCATCCCGGTGACGGCAAAGCAGCCGCCTGACGGATAAAGCAACCTCACAGCCTGGCTGTCGTTTACCATCGGCATTATTGGTATTCACCTGCCTGTGGAATTTGTAATTCGACGCTCCTATTAAGCCCGCTCTCGCGAGGGGAGGACGACTATAAAGACTGGCGCGAACCAATATAACCCCGGAGAGACAAGAAATAATACTGCGGCAAATTCCACGAAGGCACAGGCGCACCACCCGCTCGCAAATATCACAGTCAGCCCTTGATAGATATTATGAAAATTCAGCGGGTTCACCAGAGTATACCTGCACAGTAAAGAGGGCTCGTATATTTAACAAACGCTTCGTCTAACAAAGGCTCAACAATTATCTTTATGCAAATTTCACAATTTTTTATGCCATCGAACCGAACCTTTCTGGTTAAGAGAAAAAAATAGTAAAATCACCAAGAAAAGTAATATCCGATAATTTCTTTGTATAACGGAAGTACTTTTTGCACGGGAACGTACTAAACTTTTCTACCGTCTATGAATGTACAGTTGACTAACGTTCACGTATTCTTAACGGTAGACTTGCTCGCTAACCCCCGGTATTCCATGCATTGCAGGTATAACCGTACATACAGGACACATATATCTGCGGGAAAACACATTTATCAAAGATTATTTCTCGAGCCATTGGCTCCGTCCGATTCGTCTTCTCGTCTCGCGCCGGGTTCTCTTTTCCTCCCCCATTAAAAATCAATACCGTGAATGATGGGAGGCCAGGGGGGGGAAGAGGAGGTTTAACAAATATGAGTGCGCTATACGTACGTTTACTCACACGCTGCGGAAAAGCCCCAGTAATAACAGCTCGGAGAGAGAACGTTCTGACTCTCCCTCATCATCGACACCGTCGTCAAATCGGATCCCAATCAGCGCTGGGTTATGGGATTCCTATCGCAAGCGCGACGGAATCACTGTGATTTATCGACTCGTTGTTACGCACCAATGCTTGTACCGGTGTCGCATTCGCGACACTTCAGGCCAGCTCATATGTCCGTGAATTTCTGTTCGACATTATAACGCGTTACAAATCTTTCTTCATCCACTCAGAAGAGATTTAACGATCGAAAAGTCAGATTGTCAAACCGGAAGTGACGTGTTTCCGGTATGGCGTTGCTTCCGGTAGAAAACAGAAATTTTCAAACCGAAACTCGAACACATCATTGTCGCAATCGGATGCGAATCAGTGGGGCGCAGAGTCACGCAGAGACATTGATTCATCTGTACCCTCGTAACACGATCGAGTCGTTAACGACTATCGAATTCTTCCACTGTCTCGCGATCTCAATTCTCGAACAAATCTCTCTACGAGAGCCCGCGTTGTTTGGCGCTTTACAAAAGTCAAATGGAAATCTTTTTTTCTTCTTTTTTTCATCGTACCCACGAAATGGCATCTGGCGAATCAGAAAAATGCTTCAGCGGGATATGCGCGAGGGCCAGCGGTGTACAGACTTCCGGGCATTTTCCCTCGAGTTCTCTCGGTCCGACGAGTTCCCGCGATGGAGGCTGGGAGAGCCGCTGGGCAAGGGTGAAAGAGAAAGAGTGATAGACGAGAAAGCGTTTCCGATCATTATCGATGTTTACGCCACGGCCGATTGGCTCGCGGTCGTGAATGGAAGCATTCGTGCGAATCATCGAAGGGTTGAACATTGCATATGAATCGGGCCGGCCTGTGTATTCCATACATACAGTATATTATACGCCTATACCTCATCCCAATGCGCTTCTGTTACTGCAGAGGATCGAAAATAAAAAGTTCATCCGCACAGGGAAATAAAGAGAACAGCTGCGGAAAATAAATGACCGTACCAATAGCAATGGTCTTTAATGCAAGAAACGATCGACAGGATTGCAGACCATTTTCACACCAGGGAGCTACGATCGACGCATTGTCAGATAATCGTGATCAAATATCCGCTCAGTGACTGCGCAATCGTGGTAATCGTTTGATGTATAGGCGAATTATGTGCCAACCCTTTTTTCAATCCCTTGGATAAAGAAATTGGGCAAGGGACGATCATATTGGCGAGCAAACTGATTAGAGCAAAATCGTTAAGGATTTCGTTTCAAGAAAATCGATAACTTCCCTACCACGAAAGAAAAAACCGGTGTGTTCGGTTAACATAGGTTCGAGGGTGGCCCGCGCAGTGTCGCTGGTTCGATCCTCCGGCGCGTGGTCCACGAGAGGGAGGGCGCGAGAAGAGCTCCGCTTCTCTTTTCGCCCCATGAATCTCGGGCACCCTAGCGCGTAGAGAATTACAGCTCTCCCTTATTTATAGTTATCGCCTTTTAAAGCGTATTTTCTGGCGGCTCAGGTGAGCGCGGGTGGGCCGGCAAACGAGGGGTATGGCGGTCTCTACTGTTGCACTGGCAGTGCCGGGTGTATATACCCGTTGAAAATTTAATGCCCAGTCTCGCCGTTGTTGGCCCGCGCTCTCTGCGACACGATATCACGGCTGACGATCTACGCGCACGTGTTTCGTTGCTCGTGTCTTTCTGTATTCTACCGAATCTATATATTCACATTTTACGCACCCACACACGTCGGGCCCGACGAATCCCGGAAATCGAGATTCTCACGCGTCACACACGCGATTTACTGTACTATATACATCGTCCCTTCGACACTGGCCAGATAGCCTATCTATCGCCGCTGAAAAACAACCCTATTCCCTGTATCAACAAAATCACCCAATATGCTATGAATCTCTCTGCTCTACTCCTGCGCTCCGCGTTATCAGCTAATTGCAGTTTCACACCGAAGAATGAAGAACTTAACTTTACAGCTGAAATATCAAGGTTCACTCTTGGGAGCCGCCACCGGTCCATTCCCTCCTATGCATAGCCAGTTTATCCCTTTACCTGTGACTATTAAAAATTAACATTAAAAGATATCCCCCAGAGAGAATATTATCCTCGGCTGAATGATGCATAATTAATTTGCAATTATGATAAAGAGCGTGGGAGGGGGGCGAGAAAGTGAATTCCGTTGGAGGTGGTTATGTTCTGAGGCGTAACGTTGTAGTATATACCATAGATGAAAATCCGGAATTTCAGTGGCAAGGCGTAGACAGGCTTTCGAGTATACGGAGAGGGTTTCACACTGTTCTCGTTCCCGGTATTTCCAAGAACGACCGAGATAGAGAGGAATGGGGTGGGGGATGTTAGTCTACGGTGGTTCATCCCGAGGGTTACCGACGAGATGTTCCGCTACGCGGCTCTCATCCCTGAATAATGAATCTCTCACGGCATCTAAGTCTCTCGATTTCGAGCGTTCCGTGTGCACATCTCCCTCCCCCTCGCGAGACTAAAGTATACCGGAAGACAGGATAGAGACTTCGAGGAAGCGGCGAACGCGGAGTCTCCGTACACCACGATTGTCTCAGTCCCCGCCTGTTCGGAATGGAGGGCACATAATAGATATCTCTCGGGCGGCGTTTGTCAGCGACGTTTCCCCAAATGCAGTATCTATATCCGAGCGAATACCGTATAAAGTTCCGCAGACTCTCGCTGTCTGAATAAATCAAGAAATGATCGTGGGCGATGTTACTGCGCGCCGGTGTGTGGCAAGCGCGACGCTGTATTATACATAAAACCTTACCGTCTCGAGACGTCGATGCACGAATCCGCGAGGAGACTCCGCGTCCGCCGAGCACGAGCGTCGAAGCTCACGGTGTCTCAGCCAATGTCGCACGGTTATGGAGAATTTAGTACCGCAGTTACGTATGACAGACAATCACTCACCGACAAAAGGCCGTAGGAGGGATTTCGGCGAATCCTTTGTGATCGACAATGTCTCCGGGAGTGGAGGAGACCGAGCGGAGCTACCTTCTCCGGAGCTGCTGAGACAGCGGAGCAAGAGCCAGGGCGAACATGCGGAAGCAGCCTCGCGACGGTTCTTACTCTTCTTAGGCTTCGTAAATTTTAAGTGGTCGGTACAGCGTTGGCTTTGATGCCAACGAGAGGATCTCCCTTGCTCAGGGCGCCAAAGGGAATTCGTAGAGAGGCCTCGGGGCGGGCCGAGGACAGGTCACAGGGACCTCTTGTAGGTGTCTGCCGTAGAGTAGATTTTACTCTATTCTGCGGAGGTAGAGCAGACGAGACTGCTGCCGCTCCCCGCCGCCCCAAAGGTTCGAGCGGTACCTTCGGGCGCAGTGCATGTACAAAGTATGAATCTAGGAGATACCCGAGGCGCGGAGACTGAACCCCCGGGTATTGCGTCAAACTCCCCCGCCACTGTGTACACGAGAGAGCCGTACGCAAAGAGATCTTATCAGCGTACATGTGTGATGAATGGAAACCTTTCTTTCTCTGTTGCAGAACGTCGGCGCGCTTCCCAAGCGAACACTGGTGAGTCGAATTTTTTTTTTTTATTGTTATTATTTATTTCGCTACTATATAAATTACGAGCAACGATCCGACGAGATAGTACATTTATTCCGGGCTTGATCGCCGTACACGCAGGGTAATAATGAATTTCTTTTTCCGCGCGGTTCACGCTCGAGTACGCGGACTGTAATTAACACAGTACCGTGCACGCGCACACACACACACACGAATACGGGCTGGGATATGTATGAATTAATAATAATTATTAGAGGTTTCGTTTCTCGCATTCTGAAATTATTTTTGCAACGGGTATTTATCATCGGAAACGCCGACGAGAGGAGCGGATCGCGATCCATACGCGAGGTTCCCCTGGTAACACGCGGGTGCACTCGCCGTTGCAAAAATAAAACTCACCTGACGCGCTCGTTTTCTCGGCTCGCGAAGCTCCCGATTTATATCTCGGTATTCTTCTCCGGGACATTAATAATTTATATCCCGTGGGTCGTTTTTTCGTGCCCGGCAGCGAGTCCAGCCGGAGGTAAGTGCGGGGAACTTTAACGAGGGCGAAAAGTATACTGAAATCGCGAGAATTGTCCATGACGACGATGAAACCCTCCCCGGCTGGTGACCCCAGTCGCATCTGGAATATTTTTTTTCATTACGAAGCCGACTTCCCAGTCGCGGGATTCGGTTCCTTCCTCGTCATCCTCGTCCATCCGAACTTGGTCCATCGTCCACTCATCATTCCCGAGTTTAACCGTTTCAATCCCCTCGCCGTCGGGCGATTTCTCTGTAACAGTAGCGCCCAGAAAGCCCGGAGCTTTAAGCCGATGTTAATATTTGATTTGCCAGTTGCCGGGTAGAGCGGCGCGTGCGCAAACCATCCCCCATGCACATCCCCTATCTCGACGACCGTGCACCTCCGGAGATCCACCACCTCCTCCATATCTTGCTCCTCGTCGTCGCTCTTCACAGCGCGCGCCGTCTCGCCCTGCGCGTTCGCGCACCTGTCGTTGTCGTCGTCTTCGTCGTCGTCTACGTGGTGGTTGCTCAGCAGGTCCGCCCCAGCACCCGAACACAACCCACCCCCCGTCCACCCTAGCCTATCGCTTCTATTGCTGCTCGCCCGGCGACAGCGGCAACTGAATTGACACGCGATGTCGTCGAGCCATTCATCTATCGATCGACATCGACTGTGTGTATGTCCTATCTATCTGCTTGTCTGCTCCGTGTCTCCGTGTGTATGTATGTAGGGCCGGCATTCGAGCAGACCGCGAGGTTTATAATCGTACATCGGCTGCGGCTGACTGCGCGTCTGTTGCTACACTGCACGTGCTCTCCTCTCCATCCGTACCCGCGGATGGTTTCCCGGTTGGCAACACGACCAACCGAAATCGGGACACAATGCTCCACGAGATCAGAAGGCTTTTTGAATAATTCATTGACCCCCCTCCTACCCCACTTAATTGGTATTTCTGATGACACAGGGCATAGCTTATTGTCATTGGACACTTTAGCTGACGATACAGACAGTTGGAATTGACGCGCTTGCGGCTATTCCTGTTGTTCCGGGGCACACGGTAACAGCCGATTCGATTGCGCATTTCGCTCTCTGGAGCTTCATCCTCAAAATTAATTTAAATTTTTGTAATAGAAACCTTATTCGATAAACGGGATAGGGTTTCGATCTCCGTAACTAGACCCAGATGCTCGTGCAGGTGTAGAGTTCCCTTGTTATTTTTGACCGGTAATCAAAAATTTTCTGAGCTCGGTAGGGCGGGCGCTGAGCGAGGAGCATTCTGTGCGAGGTGAGCGTGAGATGAACATGCGGGACCATTTATAATGTCATTGCGTGCGTTTGACGAGCGCGACTACCGAAATAGAGGCCCGTCGTCGTGCGTTCGTGTGTGTACAAGCCGAGCTCTCTTGGGATCTCGTACCGTTCACTCGCGACCTTCGAGCAACCGCCGCTGCTCCATCCTTCCACTCTCGCGAGCAGTCAGAAACGTATGCGAGATAAAGCTATGCACCTGCGCAAGAGGCAGGAGGGAGACGGAGACATGACATGACCCGTCGACGCCTCTCCTCCGAAGGTGCCCGTCAGCTGATTGGAGCTTTGCCACCGGTGTTTTAATGGATCCACACTGCGGGTGAGAAGATCCAGGATTCTTGGCCCGTCGTTGCCGCAAAAATCTTGCCCCTCCGTCTTGCCTTAATGCCCTCCTCTGTGCCACGGCACAAAGGCTCTCCCACTTGGATGGCTGAGCTTCTGCGACCATCCAGTGCTGCTGGTAGATGGAGACGAGAAACAACTCTGTACTTATCAAACGGGACATCGTAGGACGTCCATAGCCGAGTTGGCACAGGGGGAAGCAGTGGAAGACGAAGCCGTCGGGCGTTGCCTTGATAAATCGCAAGCGGGAGCTAAGTGGCCTGGACAACGAAGCCGCGTCTATAATCGGCGCCACGCGACCACCGGTGGTTCGCTCTTCGCTATCTTACGGTACAGAAAATACACCGATCGCTCGGTTAAACGTTTCGCGTATCCCGCATATCGGCGCATAGCAACACCGGGAGAGATATGTCCGTCGGGAAGTCAGGAGCGATGACGATAGGTTCTACGGTACGGTTCACGACCGGAAACTCTTGAACTCTTTGTCGTTTTTTTTTTATTATTCCTTTCTTCATTCGCGCCTACTTTCCACTGGCAGAGCCGGAGTCGCCATACGGCTAATAACTCAGGAGCATTTACGAGCGTGTATAATAATGCGAGAACAGGTCGCCCGCCGGCGGTAGCAGCAACAGCAAACACCTGCGTGCGCATATCGCTTTGAGCTAAAAGAACACCGGAGCTCCGGGAATTTCGCTCGTGATGCAAGAGACAAGGGTTTAAAATAAGGAAGGTGAAGGCTTCCTCTTTATCTTCTCGGTATCTTTTTTTTTTCTTCTTTCCTCTCTCATAATTTCGTTGGTTCTCTTCCTCTTCCCTTTGGGGGGGGGGGGGGGGGGGAAGGCGATCCGGGCGCGACAACGACGAGGACCGCCGGGACGGAAGTCGCGATGAAATTTAATTAAAAACTTTCCACCGCGCAAGTTCGTCGCGAACGAGCGAGGCGAAACAACGACCGTTTCGTTCGCCAGCACCGAGCGCGTCTAATTTCTTTTGACGTATCAACTGCCCGTTGCATCGGCGCAACCGAGCGGTTGCGAGAAAGAGGCTCAGGCCCGTTTCGGCCTGTCTAATTTCCATTGACCCCCGTGTCGTGTGCCCGAATGAAACGGTTCGATTCGAACGACTCGCGCATGCGGACACGTTGCAATTTCACTCGACGGCCACTTTCATAGCTTTATCTTTTCCACTGTCCTTGCAGCTACCGGCGCAGCTGCGGCTGCGAAACGGTGGCGCGCCTGTCGCCCCCTGGCAACAGAGAAAAACGGTCGTTATTGGTTGAACGTACACCCCGGGCTCTCTTTCTCTCGGCTGTTGCGCTTCCGCCCTTTCTCGACCTTCCTTTCATTTACAGCCCCATCATGTCAGACCACCCACTCCATTTTTCGTTCACCTCCTGCTTCTGTTTCTCCGCTCGTATTGCCCCGAGTGTGTATCGCCTTCGCGCTTTCATGCCGACCAACCGCCACACCTTTGCACTTACGCCTCTTTAACTGCTCTCCACCACCACCGTTCTCAAGATCGCCACCTCACTTCGTTCTCACCCTTATCGCGCCAACACCCTCTAGCTCGCCTTTTTCGCCCTCTCACGCTTCTCTCGTAGTGCGGCCTTTTTTTTCTATTTTTTTTTTTTCTCAAACGATATGTACGCACACGCCTGGTTACATCGCCCTTACAAGGCGACCCACCATGTTTCTCGCGACCTCATTACGGAAACTCTCAGCCACCTTCGCGGCGGTAACCTGTTTTCTATGAAAGGGCTTCCTGAAGCGATATACAGAGAGGAGCGCAGCAGCTCTATATCGTCTCCTTCTGTGCCGCTTCGTACTTCGCCGAAGCGGTCGCTCTCGGGTACCTGCCGTGTAGTAACACGCTTCAGGGATATTGAAATTTGCTGGAAAATAAAACGCCCCGTCGACGGAAAGACGTCGGTTCAGAAGTATTTTTTATTAGTTTGCCACTGATGCTTTTTTTTCTTCATCTTTTTACTTTGCACGAAACAAGTTGTTGCCCCGAGAAATAGCGCGGTTAAATACGCTAAAGGCGATTAGTTGGTCGGGGCAAAAAATTGGTTGTTAGCGAACCAATTAATTCGGGCTCTTTGAGGGAAAATGATTTTTCTTCGTACGACTACAATTTCTGGTCTCGTTATTGCTGCACGTGAATTACGCGAACATCGGCGCCTTTTTCTTTTTCTCCTCCCTCGCGTATTTCGAGAATCTCGTCTCTATCATCGATGTTATTATTACGACGCGAAGTCTGTTACTTCTCCTTCTCGGTGCGGTTGAGAAATCGCTGCCAGCTATTTCTCAGATACTTCTCCGGTGAATGCGAGTTACAGAAGTCTAGACGGCGAGCGAGGGCCGCGTGCGGGCTTTTTCCCTTTGGCGTTTAGTCGGCGTCGAGGAGAGAGCACGTGCTCCCTTCTGTTCTTTGTCCCTGCAGCAACTGTGCACGCCTCCTCACAGGGACCATTTACTCTTCCCGGAATTTTCGGGGCCTTCAAGGGTTCCTCGTTCTATGGAGCCTCTCTTCCATCTTCTCCCGCACACCTCGTCTGAGTTCCCTCAGCCTCGCGCGGCTGGCCCTTTAAAGTTTAAAGGGACTCGGTTCTTTAAAAAAAAAAAAATCCAACATCTCTCGAGAATCAGATGTTCGCCGAGCGAACTCTCGTTAAAAGAGAGCGAAACGTGACTCGGAACGAACGAAATACAGCTGCCGATTTCCACAACGCCTCCTGTCCGAGACCATGAAACGAACACAAACAGACGTCGCACGGGAATGCGCAGACCCTTGGCTGCTTTAAACTACTCTCGTAATAAAAGGCCATGTTTGTTCACTTCGCGGCTCCGGTGCTCTTTTTTACCTTTTTTTTTATTCTTCATTCTAATTGACGACTGCGCTGATTAGAATTGCAAATTTCATCTTTTCCCGACTGGAGACTCGTACCAGTGCGGCAGTCTAACATAATCCGGTAACTAACCTTGCTCAAGTAGGTATACAAACGACGAATTCCCGTCGCAGCGTAGAAAGAGGGACAGACGGAGAGACAGACGTGGCGAGAGAAAACAAGAAAGACCACCGAGGGAACGAGAAAATCGTCGACGATTCACGGTCGACCGGGACCGAATAAATCACGAGCGCGCATTGCATTCGCGTGCCCGAGGACTTTGAGAGGAGAAAAAAAAACGAAACGAGCTAAAGAAAGAACGTACAACGAAGAAAAAGAAACGAGTAACAGCATCCTATTTTTACGTCACTCCCCCGCTCCCTGTTGAGTTACGTAACTCTCGAGCGTGGATTCCCTTCAACATTTATCAGGCGTCCGTCGAATCACGTAGGAGTCGCACACATTAATAATGACGATAATAATGATATGTCGTATAAGGTTCGAGGAAGGTTTATCCAGCTTCGCGTATTTCCCGTCATGGATTCGTTTGAATATTGAACAGTCTTCGTCTGAGGATTTAACTGACGCGCTACATAATGCATACATAATGCGTGTACGAAACACAGTTAGAACTTACGTGTCGTGGCGGCATCAGCTTGAATTTTCCGATCCCTCGAGCACAATCGCGCGAGGGCCAGCATACGCGCGAGAACAAAGTTCGAACGAAGGACCGGATGGCCGACATAATTCATAGGGAGATTAAGCCGGCCGATTCGAGAGAGGCTTACCCATTTCGCTGGCGAGCAAGATGGAATAGGATGGAGAGACTGAGAGGGAGCTGAGCCAAAAGCCCCCGAGGACCAAAAGAGATTAGCCTGATGAGTTCCAGGGCAAATTATTAGGCATTAAGCTCTGGGCTGAAGACTGAGCTCGGCCGCTTACCGCACACTCGACCGTGGCTCGTGTATACCGAGAATCGAAGCGGAGAGTGCGGATATATTATCCGTACATTATTCGTATATTACGAGAGTACACACACCCGGTAGGATCCCGATAGAAATCCATGAGGTCAACTAAACAGAGGGATACAGTAAGTATCTCGCTAAGTTAGCGCCGTCGGTGGCGGCTTTATTTAGTCCTTTCCAACTCTGAACGCCACGACACGTATTCCTTACGTTCCTTAATTCATCCATTGCATTCGCTGGCTACATTCGAGATGAATTCCAAACGCATTTGAAACGCATCACGGATGTTCTTTTACCCACTTGCCAGTGTTTTTTTAGTTCAGCTGCTTCCGTCACTGGCTGCATCCAAGATACATCTCGGATGCAGCCAGAGGGGAATTGTCTCTGTAACGTCACTTCCGGTCAAAAACCAAGATTTTCAAAGCGAAAGTGACGGTACACGCACTTAGCGAGAGGTTACTTACGGTCACTTACGCTCCAAAATCGAGACTTTTAAACCAGAAGTGAAGTTTTCCTGTGTGACGTCACTTACGACTTAAAAGTGAGATTTTCAAATCGGACGTGACGTTAAACGCACTTAGCGAGAGGTTACTTACGGTCACTTACGGTCCAAAATCGAGACTTTTAAACCAGAAGTGAAGTTTTCCTGTGTGACGTCACTTACGACTTAAAAGTGAGATTTTCAAATCGGACGTGACGTTAAACCCACTTAGCGAGAGGTTACTTACGGTCACTTACGGTCCAAAATCTAGACTTTTAAACCAGAAGTGAAGTTTTCCTGTGTGACGTCACTTACGACTTAAAAGTGAGATTTTCAAATCGGACGTGACGTTAAACGCACTTAGCGAGAGGTTACTTACGGTCACTTACGGTCCAAAATCGAGACTTTTAAACCAGAAGTGAAGTTTTCCTGTGTGACGTCACTTACGACTTAAAAGTGAGATTTTCAAATCGGACGTGACGTTAAACGCACTTAGCGAGAGGTTACTTACGGTCACTTACGGTCCAAAATCGAGACTTTTAAACCAGAAGTGAAGTTTTCCTGTGTGACGTCACTTACGACCTAAAAGTGAGATTTTCAAATCGGACGTGACGTTAAACGCACTTAACGAGAGGTTGCTTACGGTCACTTACGGTCCAAAATCGTGACTTTTAAACCAGAAGTGAAGTTTTCCTGTGTGACGTCACTTACGACTTAAAAGTGAGATTTTCAAATCGGACGTGACGTTAAACGCACTTAGCGAGAGGTTACTTACGGTCACTTACGGTCCAAAATCGAGACTTTTAAACCAGAAGTGAAGTTTTCCTGTGTGACGTCACTTACGACTTAAAAGTGAGATTTTCAAATCGGACGTGACGTTAAACGCACTTAGCGAGAGGTTACTTACGGTCACTTACGGTCCAAAATCGAGACTTTTAAACCAGAAGTGAAGTTTTCCTGTGTGACGTCACTTACGACCTAAAAGTGAGATTTTCAAATCGGACGTGACGTTAAACGCACTTAACGAGAGGTTGCTTACGGTCACTTACGGTCCAAAATCGTGACTTTTAAACCAGAAGTGAAGTTTTCCTGTGTGACGTCACTTACGACTTAAAAGTGAGATTTTCAAATCGGACGTGACGTTAAACCCACTTAGCGAGAGGTTACTTACGGTCACTTACGGTCCAAAATCGAGACTTTTAAACCAGAAGTGAAGTTTTCCTGTGTGACGTCACTTACGACTTAAAAGTGAGATTTTCAAATCGGACGTGACGTTAAACGCACTTAGCGAGAGGTTACTTACGGTCACTTACGGTCCAAAATCTAGACTTTTAAACCAGAAGTGAAGTTTTCCTGTGTGACGTCGCTTACGACTTAAAAGTGAGATTTTCAAATCGGACGTGACGTTAAACGCACTTAGCGAGAGGCTACTGTACCGCACAAGCCGGAAGGCCCCCGTGCGAGGGAAACCATGTGTATTAGCATGTACAGCGAAATCAGGCGGTGTAGGAGCGCGTGCGTTGCTCAGGCATACTGATTCTACACATACGTATGCAAGATCTATCCCTCGCTTAATGCCTCATGGTATTCCGCGCGAATATAGTCCGCGTAACGATCCTGAACCTGAAACGTGGCGGCTTGCTCCCGCGGATGCTCTCGGATGCAACTCCACTTACACAGTAATAACCAACGGGAGAGCGAGAGAGAGAGAAATCGGTGGGGAGAAGGAAGACCATCCTCTCGAGGATATATCCCTTTAAACTTCTCTCGTTCTTTCATTATACTGCTACACTGTAAGCCACACGATAAATATGCAGCGCATAGGCGGGTTTCTCAGAGCGCGCGAGCTACCTCGGCAACCTTCAATTTTCATGGAGAATTTCCATATAATAACATTTTATGAATTACAGTGCATAGGTAATTGCACTCTTACAAAGTGTTATGCAAATTTCTGCGAATCGAGGGATAGGGTTGAATTGATTTTTTTCTGCCTCACGAATAACCGCGAAGAGTGGGGGAGGGAGATATTTTACCCGGAGCTCATTCCAGTCATTTTAATAATTAGATAGGTGAATTATTGCTTTATTATCTCGACAAGGTACATTAATCGGGCTCACCGGAAAATTCCGCTCCACTACTGCCGATCCGTCTTCCGTGTTACACATAGCCTCGCGATATTCCCATCGATCGGGACAGCTCGCCCTTTTACGCCAGCTCTGTACGAACCGCGTGCAGGCATGAGAGACGTACCGTACAGCGAAGCGATTTGCATATGAAGAGGTACGCCGACGCTTAATTCTCTCTCGAATACGTTTATTGTCCTTACCGTGGCTCCCCAAACGCCGGCTGGAGGCTCTACCTATATCCGTGTCTTGCGGTCATGCACGCGCTGCTTCCTCGCGCGCTCTGTTCGAATTACCCGGGGACGCCCGATGCTCGAGCATAGTTATGTCATAATTTTCGGATTATCTAGCAGGCGGTCGCGGTCCATTTTCGACTCTAATCCGATTTCGAGCACGCCCTCGAAAATGACTCTCCTTCGGTAATCCTTCTCAATTTTTCACAAGCCTATGTCTGTCGGTCTCTGTAAGAATTGTGGGGTAAGACAGACCCCCCTTTCAACTGTTACAAAAAACTATGCGGTTGTTACATAACTTACAACTATTACAAAAATATATAAATGAAATAATATTACATTCATCAACAATACTTTAGGTATCCCTCTCGTAATATGCGCAATTGTCATCGCCTATCAGTGTGTCTATATGGAGCTCCGTGCGAACCTCGTCGGGTTTACAATTTACAATTACGTAATTTACCAAATTTACAATTATTACAAATAATTATAAATGAAATAATATTACCTTTATTAACAATAAATACTTTAGGTATCCCTCTCGTAGTATGCGCAATTGTCATCGTCAATCAGCATGTCTATATGGAGCTCCGTGCGAACCTCGTCGGGTTTACAATTTACGATTACGTAATTTACAAAATTGACAATTATTACAAATAATTATAAACGAAATAATATTACCTTTATTAACAATAAATACTTTGGGTATCCCTCTCGTAGTATGCGCAATTGTCATCGTCAATCAGCATGTCTATATGGAGCTCCGTGCGAATCTCGTCGGGTGTACAATTTACAATGACGTAATTTACAAAATTTACAATTATCACAAATAATTATAAATGAAATAATATTACCTTTATTAACAATAAAAACTTTAGGTATCCCTCTCGTAGTATGCGCAATTGTCATCGTCAATCAGCATGTCTATATGGAGCTCCGTGCGAACCTCGTCGGGTTTACAATTTACAATTACGTAATTTACAAAATTTACAATTATTACAAATAATTACAAATGAAATAATATTACCTTTATTAACAATAAAAACTTTAGGTATCCCTCTCGTAGTATGCGCAATTGTCATCGTCAATCAATATGTCTATATGGAGCTCCGTGCGAACCTCGTCTGGATCAGTTGACACGTGTCGCGGGAGCGTTGACGACCCGGAGAATGGAGAACAAACTCGCGGGAATCCGTGAGACGACTCGGGAGAGACAGTGATATCGAAAGACGGCGGTCGGGGTGGAGGAGGTGGGAAATTGTGGCCCGAGCGAGGGAGTGAAGGATATATCGTCCGCCTTCGCTCGTACAATAATTATTCTCGTTCGCGATCCAACCACTCCCGCCTATACAATATAATACCGCTATATTGTACACAGTCATGCCGGGGATTTCATATAAATTCCGGGATCGTACCTGGGCTTCGCCCGCGTTTCCGGCATCGCTCATAATTAATACTATCCTACTATACAGAGAGGAGACAGTGGGAAAGAGAGCGGTCGGAGGAAAAGAGATTGCGGAAGGGTGAATGGTGTAGGCGGGGGAGTTGACACCGCGAGAGAAGCGACTGAGGAGGAGGAGGAGGCACCGAGGTGGAGGCCACGTTCATCTCTTTTGCATATCGGCTTTGCTGCCTCCTCTTACCTCGCTCATTCCACAGCCGACGTTTTTAGTTCCCGACAACTCGCGTCCCTGTCATTCCTCGGTAACGACTTTGCGTCGCTCAACGGGAAAGAAGCCGCTGCTTGGCGGGGTGAAGCTAACTCCGTCTCCGCTCCGTAGAGCCACTGTTGGGCATTAGCGGGCTGGTGGGGCAGAACGGAACGCGACAAATCGCGTGGAATAATTAATAATTAACGTCGAACGTGACCGACATGACTCGTCGAGGAATGAACTCCGAGGCTGCCGGTGGTCCAGCTGCGATGCTGCGAGGCGAAAATCGAATTCATTTGCATATCGGATCGGCCGGGGCGCTGCGCTTCTTTCTCTCGTCACCGCTTTTATATACCTGATTGCCTGTCCGTCGGTAGGTTTCCCGTGAAAGTGTAGGGAAGAGCGGGGCAAAATGGGACAGCGGGGCGAAACGGGACAGTAGGGCAAAACGCAATTTTCCAATAATTCTTGGATGGTAGTGTGGCGCAGAAAATCCAGATGTATCGATGGGGCAAAATGGGGCGTCTAAATTTTTATTAGAAAATTGCGTTTTGGCCTATTGTCCCGTTTTCCCCCCACTGCCCCCGTTTTGCCCCGCTCTGCCCTACACCCTGAAACATTATTCGAGTATCTTCCGGATCTAAGTGAAGAATTAAGTTAATTCACTGTTGTTAAACTCGGTGCATCTTATATTTCATCTCCTCGACAGTCCTAAGCTTTCCTCGGAAGCTAGGATTGCTCTGGCGACTCTTGTGTTGACAGTTCAATTTTTCGTTCGTGTAATCACTTTGTAACACGGAATAGAGCCAAGGCCGGCACAGACCTTTGACGAGCATAATTTCTCGGAGAAGCTGTGACACAGAAGATACGGAGTCAGCTGTAAGAGGAGTAGGAGAGGAGGTGAAAGCCACTTAGGAAGAAAGGGACGCTCTCTCTTGTGGTGTCATTGAAAACGGTTTCGCGAGAATGACAGCTGCCGTGTCTCACGCTAATCTCCGCGTCGGCAGGAACCCGATACCCTCCCGGTGGACCCCGAGAGAGACGCGAATTCCCCATTTGCATTCTCCAACGTCCTACGTCCTGTTCCCACTTCCCGTCCATCCCCCTTTTCATCGTGCGCGCGCGATGAGCTACGCTGTCCCGGTATTCCTCCGTCGCGTCGATTTTCCGCGGCGTGTCTCTCGAGTTCCGACAGCTCCGAGGAACGCGAAGATCCCCGATAGGCATATCACCGAATTCACTGTCTTCCGGACGCCTCGACATGCGCGAGCATATTCCGAATATCTTGCTCGGATTTGGCTTTGAATTTTTGGAAATTAACGAAAGGTCGGTGCGGGACTCGGGGAAACTTGAACGAGAAACAATCACGAGCAACGTGTAATTTCTCCTCTGACAGTCCGTCAGGTATACTCCGACCTCGTGGCAGATGCGGAAGGCGGCGATGAGAATTCGGGAATTTAAAGAGCCACGGGGCGCAGTCGGATTATACCATTTTGACAGACAGCTGTTTCCTAGGTGATTCGTGGAAAATCATAGGAAAGCCGGTGCTCGGTGTGGCTGGTTGAGAAATCATCGCGTGCTTCGACGCCAGGCAAACGAGGAACCCTTCTCCGCTTTCGTCTTTGTAGAAAAATCGGTTTTTGGCTGTTAAAGGGGGTTCATCCGACGTGACGATCGAGCCGGGCGGTTCCTGAGCGTGCCGGGCCAAATAAGAATCGTTCGATACTAGCGTTTTATTGTGTATGCGGCGAAAAAAAAATTGTCGGAACGGTCCTTTATAGCCTACAAGAGTAAGGGTCCAATTTTAAGATGTTAGTTTGAACTTAAGATCCCTCTTGAGATCAAACTTAAGATAAGGTTTGGCCCCGAACTTGCTTGCGTGCTTAAGATCTATCTTAAGTTCGAACTTGATGTTATGCTTAAGTTCGAACTTGATGTCATGCTTAAGTTCGAACTTAAGATCGAACTCGGGCTACAATGGAATTTGCGTTCAGACTTAAGTTCGAATTCGGACTACAATCGAATTTGGAGTTTATACTTAAGTGCGAACTTACGCACGAAATCAAGTTCGAACTTAAGATAGATATTGAGTACGCAGTGAAGTTCGGGCCAAACGTCGGTCTTAAGTTCGGTATCGAGAGCGATCTTAAGTTCAAACTAATGTCTTAAAATTCGATCCTAAGTAAAGAAATTACCGGAGATTTCAATTCCCGTGCTGGCGCTTCTGCGCACAAAGGCTTCTGGCTTTATTTCCATCGTTGCTGCACTTTTCTCACCCGCGTTGATCCTTTCATCGGAAAGCTGAAGAAAAAGGAAACGAGAAAAGAGTAACTTGTCGTCGTCGTCGTCGTCGTCATCGATGCGACTCACTGCGCCGAAAGAGAATCGTCGGGACGAATGAACGAAACGGAATAATCCTCGAAGCTATCGTGGGTCCGCGTCGCGAATTTCCTCCCTCGCTCCTTCTACGTCGATTAGCCTTTTCGCTCGGTTTACTTTTTACTCTCTCGCAGTTCTCATTGGACTTAATCAGAAAAATCCTTCCGAGCGAGATGAGGATTTTTCATTTGCCTCGGCTCGCCAGGAACTCCTTCAATTGCGTCAATAATGTATACGCGAGGATGATATCGCGGAATAAAGAAATCGCTGCACGGAAGAGGAGCGTCGTTTTCATTCATTCATTCCCTATTGTCAAAGTCTTTCGAGCAGAAAAAACTGCTTTATTCATTTTTATTGCTAAAAAGAAATCGTGCAAAAAAACCTATGTTATTGATTGGTCATCGAGGCGGTCGGACAATGTAAAAAGATTCCCAGGATCGAATCCATAGGATCGAATAAATCATAGGAGTAAATTGAGAAGCAAAAATGGTTTGCTCAGCCAAAAATTACGGTAACGTACGTTCGAAGCCGTTATTTGTTTGGTACAAATAAAGCATGGTTTTGTTAAACGATTATTCGCTTCAATCGATTCAAAACTGCTGATTCCAAACATTTTTGTTGTACCAACCAAATAACACTTTGAACATGTGTCACCGCGCCTTCGTTAATCCAATCATTTATTTTTCTCAGTGTACTATCATTCTCGAATAACAGTAAATATCAAATATATATATATATATTCAATTTTAAAAAGTGGAACACCAACAATTTTTTGTATTCGAACCTGCGAATTTTTCCACACGATCGGAATACCTCGTCGAACAATCAGTCTCGTGGGAATTTTGATACGATCTATTTTTTTTTACTGATAAATAATAAACAAAAAGGAAAAAAAAACGAATTTCGTAATCACGACAGCCGTGTGACCGTTACGTAAGCCGGTGAATCGCGTTGCGACTGCAGCCGACTGTGAGCGGCGGCGAGAGCGTTGCAGTAAGAGCCAGACTATTAGCTGTCGGCTGTGTCGGGAGCGTTGTTCTGGGAAATGCACCGACACGCTTTCCGGCCATGTTCCGTGTAAGGCTACGTGGAAAATTCCAGTCGGCTTGTTCCATCGGGCGTTCGGCATGTACCAAGGCGATGCTTCGGCACGTCGGCAATCGACACCGCTAAGAATTGGCTCGTGCCGATCGCGCTATATCCATTCTGAATAAGCGCGATCGCCGTCACTGCAGGTCAACGCGCGACGATTGCAAAATGGTCGATAGCTGAAAAAAAAAAGTCGGACAAATCGGACGAGCCTGGAAGCTAGACGGTAAATAGCCTCATCGGAGCATAATTATGAGCGCATTCAAGACCGAACCCGAGACAAAAGTGACCCTCGGTTGTTCCGTGTCGACGCAATTTACATCGAATAGTCCGTCCATTTTCTGGCAGCAACGAACGCAAGCGAAGCATGTTTGCAAAAAGCACGAAATCATTTTACGTACTGGGTATTTTTTATGTTTTACTGGCCAAAAATTGTACCCATGGAGGCGACGTGTGCGGAGCCAAGAATTCGGGCTGGAGGTCTCGTTAAATCGCGAAAGACGATCCCGTTAACCGGCTGTGCGAGCTAGCGTTAAAAAAATAATAAAACGAGACAGTGACGGCAGAGTCGAGGGAAACAGAAATTAACGAGAGCCAGGAGAGAGACTGACGAGTAAAACCGGTGGGGTTTGCAGATATAATGGAACTTCGTGGGCAATCGGACTTGTGCTGCACGCTCGTGGAGCGCGGAAGAGTAAAGTCCCTCGACCGGCCCATTAAATCGTAGGAAACGATCGTAAACCATTTTCCGGGAACTCGCGTGTTCGCGTGGCTGAGGAAGTCGCACCGGCGTCGTTTGTGTTACAACGAAAGCAATGCGCCCTTTCCTCCGTGAGAGGAGAATTAAAAAAAAAAAAAAAACGCTGAGAAGCGAGAATGCAAGTGCGTGACCGAGACTGTATCCGAGGAGTAGATTGAAGTTGCCAGGTCGAAGACTAAATGACGATGGTCTACCTAAAAGTCTGCAGCTCACTCGATTTCGGTGTGAAACTTTGACTTCGGTTCTCAGACTTTTGGTAGACGGGCACGATAGATTTTCCTCGGGTCTAAGACCAGATTTTTTTCACACGGGAACTCCTGTGTTGGCTCCCTCGCATGACCCTTGTCGTTGCACCCAGATAAATAATTTATTCGTCGGGCACGCGTAAATAAATTTTTATTTGCTCTAAATAAATATTTGTATCGAGTTAAATAGCTATTCATTTAAATTCAATAAATATTCATTTTAATCAAATAAATATTTATTTGTGGGAGCGCGTCAAATAAATTATTCTTCTGGGTGTGCTTTCTCACTCGCTCCAAACTACCCTAGAGAGAAAGTAACCTTCTGCTTTCCGTGAATCCACATTTTTCCATATCTCTGCCTCTACGTATAGCCGCGAGTTTTGCCGTATTTTTTTCTTTTTTTTTATGTAGACCTACCGAATCTCCGAGGAAAAGTTATTTGACTTTCGTAGCGTTTTCCTTTACTTATTCCGGGGTAAGCCGTCGAGCTCTCCCTTGGAAAGTTTTTATGCGAACGATATTCGGGACGCGTGGGTGGCCGAACGATTGAACGGAAAGTCAGATATACTCTTCCGTCGAGGCCGATTGTTTCGGAGTACGTTCACCTCGGCGTTCCCTTCCCGGTGCCGTTCCACAGTCCGCGAAAACTCGGAGCCGAGTTCAGTGGGTTAGAGGGATATCAGCGGGGCGACAGAAGAATGCCAGCGGAACGAAAGTAGAGAGGCTCCCCTCAAACCGCTCTGGACCGGTGCCAAGGGCTTCGGATTTTCCGGAGACGTAACCGCTGTTTTTAGTGTCGTCGGCTGAAATACGCCCGAGAGAGCGGGCGTTGTATACACCGGCGGTGTAGCAGTAACACCGCCGGCGAAGCCTTATCTCTTATTCCCTTTGAAAAAAAAAAAAAATCATTTTTTTTCTCTTTCTTCATCTTCGCCGGGCGAATCGGGAGTCTCGCTTCGATACGTAAAAACACGAAAATAGACCGAAACATGTATTTATAAATGGGCGAACGGTGAAAGCGAACGGGGGGAAAGTTAAGAAATGGGGGCGCATCCGAGATCGGAGCGGAGTTAATAAATCCTCACGGAGGTCGGAAAATTCGGAGCGTTAAATGTCCGCGGTACGTTCGTCTTTGGTTTCTCTCTCTACCTGAATGTATTTCCGTTCGTTCGGTTTCTATTTTTTTTGTATTTTTTTTTCATTTCTTTTTCGACTTCTTCAGTGTCTACGAATTCACCCTCCGGGCTCCATAATTGTAATCGACGAGACGGAAGTAAAATCGGCGGATGGAAAAACTGCGTTCGATCACCCGGCGAGACGTTGAAGAAATCCTCTCCACTGCGGAGCTTCCTCGAGGGATGAAAAAAAAAACGTAGCCCTGAGGGGAATCCCACCAGGGGTCGATAATTTTCCATTTCCTTCGACGCCCGACCTGCCTATATTTTATATACCTGGCGAGCGATTTTTTTTCTTCTCCGTTTCTCTCTTCATACCTGACCAACATAGAGAACCAGAGCGGGAGACAGAAGAGGCCGATGCACATGCACACAACGAGAGAGCGGTCCCTCGTGAATCGACCAACAAAAGTCCCGCAGGAACCGGTGATTATAGTCCTGGAGAACTCGCCGTGGAGAGGGTCTCCCGATGTGCCGCGGCTATAAACGTCGCTCAGGCCTTGAGCCCCTCTCTCCGCCGACTGCAAGGGACAAAGCGAGAGGGTGAAGGTCGGAAAGGAAGTCTGCACGTTCTGCGAGGCTGGAATGCGTTTCTCCGCGATCGAGTCCGATTATCGTCACCTGGTAGGGACCGGCCAGGAGCTCTCGTCGAACGTGGAAAAATCTTCGTAAGCCCACCTCTCCGCGCGACGCTCCGCGAGAAATAACCAAAGAAATGTGCTCAAAGCGATCTCGAAGATGCGAGGTCTTTCTGGCAGCGAAACGTCAGTACCCCGCCTAGACATGCCTCTCCGCGTTCAGGTTGGACAGAGTTATGAATTAGAAACCGGGCAAACTCCGACAGCCGTGGGCGGGTCCGACGGCGCTGGCTCGATAAATCCGACGTCTATCGATCAGACGATCGTACCAGTAGCGGAATCGCACGCTGTGTCATTACCACCGTATTATTAGATCTACGGATCATTAAACGTTCCCGAGGTACGTGCGCGGCTGCGAAAATCGTGACAATCCGGAGTACAGTAGAACCCCATTTATCCGAGGTAATGTGACGAGAGCGTACGTCGGATAGGCGAAAACTCGGATAACACGGATAACATCCTCAGTTCAAACTTGTACTACTACTATATATTTAAAAAATAACACACCACTTCGTAAAAACATTAACTTTATTAGTTCATTTACGACTTGTTTCCTCTTTTGAACCATCACGATGTTCTACCATTGACTCTAGAATCGTAACTGATGTATTTGCAGCTCGCAATATAAAGACGCAGCAAACTTGTACGAGTTTAAGCGCGTATGCAACAATGTAGCAGTTACAGGCTTTAGTTACTTTAACCCTTTATGACAGTTACTTTATCCGTTTCAAGGGCATGTGATAGATACGTATCGATGCTCCGATGGTAACAAATCGCTTTCCCTATTTGCTCCGTGATGGTTGATGCTTCGACCAAAATCGAATTAGGTTTTTGTAGTCAATAGATATGAGTATGAAAACCTAAGTTTCTTTTGCTCGTCGTATCAATCGTTTTGGAGAAAACAGCGAAGGCGATTTGTTACCGACTGAGTCTGTACCACGTGCCCTTAAGAGCATGTGAAAAACTTTCTCAGTCTGTCTCCCTCAGTCCGCCGAGAGCGCCACTGATGCTGTCTCTCTCACACTCCATAGTGTTTCACCTGCTCTTAAGGTGAAGTGAAACACGCTCTCTGTTGCTCTCCCTCGCTCCGCCGTGAGACCAACGGCGCTATCTCTCTCGCACTCCTGGCTCCGTCACGTGACTTTCACTCCACCTTAAGGTGCTCGCACATCAAACAACGTTAGCCGTTTTCCGTCACACAGGCGAATCGATCGGACCGGATTGGACACCGATACGCGAGTATCAGCCAATCACGGCTCTGTGTGGACACGGCACGGCCTATCTGTGTTCCGTACGTACTTTTGTGTGCGAGCAGCTTTATCCGAGTTTTCCGTATTATCCGAGCCCACACCTCGGTCAATGCGGACGGATGAGTCCGGTGATTCGGATAACGCGGAGGCTCGGATAATCGAAGGTCGGATAAGCGCGGTCCTACTGTACTTATCCGCGGGGCGTGGATATTCGTGGAACGTGCGCTCGAGAGCTCGGCCCGAGAAAACTGAGGTTCGCAGGAGCTCGGACAGGCGTGACGATGGTCACCCACGCGTGACGAGAGGTCTCTTCACCCCGCGAGTGCAGTTTGTCCCGGGCTATCTCGCGTGTCTCGCCGCGAGCTCGGGCACAACCGCGTGATTACACTTTCATCGGTGTATTTTCTCGAAGGATCTCGCGGAGACACCGCTCGCGAGACGACGAGGCGTCGAGTTGTCCCGCGGTATCTCGCGAGATAGCCCTCGGGGCGCTAATAAAGTTCTCTCCTCCGCGAGATAGCGGCTCGTCGATCAGCCAAGGTCAACAGCCACGAGATAAGTACGAGCGGGCCGGCATTAGCAACGCAAACTAGCGCGATACTTGCATCATTCCCCTAGCGCATATAATGACCGCTCGTTTAAATAGAGAAACGAACGCGCGAGTCGTACGAGCCACGCGGTCTCCATTACACTCGACCGCTTGCGTGCGTCACTTGCCAGTGGCACTTGGGCTTGCCCGTACAGCCGACGACCAAAAGAAGCAACGAAAATAAATGAAGCCTCGCGCGCGTTTGGAGAAATCGTCATTTATCTCCTGTTCCCTCTCCGTACGCGCGAATAATTAATATGCAATCTATGCGGGCTTGGTTGTATCCATTTCCTAGCTTTCCTGCCGCGGCCATTGAAGAGACTCGGGCCGGTTAATTCCAAATGGAACCGAATCGCCGTCCTCGTAAGGGTACCAAGGGTCTGCATAGTTATCGGACAGACGTCGCAGACCCAGTTAAATAATTTATTTGACGGGTACACGCAAATAAACTTTTATTTGGTTTAATCCTAGAACACTTATGGGGTACAGAAGTACCCCAGACGACATTCAAACAGCTCTCTCCTACGGTAGAAATTGAGACATTATCTAGTCGGGACCTTCACGATAATTTAGTTTCATGATCTTACAATGTACGCAGGCCGGTAGTGGCCTCAATTACTCGCTGGCTATCGCACAGGATGCTAACGCAGCGCGCTTCGGGTACCAAAATACCCCAGTTGGGAGTTCACGTTAGTTATTTATGTAAGTAGGTGATTTTTTTTTATACTAGAACTATAGAATTTAAGTTACTATCATATAATTTGGACGTATATAGTCGGCATTTTTTGAAATAATTTTTTAATAATAATTTACCATTTTTTAAATGTTTATAATTTTATAATATAAAAATGTAATGAATATTTTTATAGAGTTAATAACTATTTATTTAAATTCAATAAATATTCATTTAAATCAAATGACTATGTATTTAAACCAAATAAATATTTATTTGCGGGGGGGCTCGTCAAATAAATTATTTTTCTGGGTGTACGATGTACGAATAGTACGATGGAAAAGTTCAGGTGTAAATAGTCGCGCGCCTTCGGCGTGCACGGTTCCCTCTCTTCGTATACGTGGTACGGCGCGTGAGCGGGGCAAAACGGGCAACGTTTTTTTATCAATTTTTCGCGGAACTTTTTCGCGGTCGGTTTTCCTCCGCTGCCTTCCGTATATAATACGAACGCGTCAACATAATGATGTGCAATGTTACCGGGAGGACACGTCGCCGAGTGCACGGTTGTCGGCTCGATCTATGTATAGCGGTGACACACGTGACGCAGTCGCGGTCATTGCCTAATCATCGTCGACGTTATGCCGTCCCGCTCACTCGAACGTGGCGATATTTCCCCGAAGACGTTCGGTCTCTTTTCCTCGGGCTATTAATCTCTGTCTTTATCGTTCGCATTTGCTTCTTGCACTTGATATCTCTCGACGCGAGCCGCGCGTCGTAGTCTCGTTTTGTCGTGGCTAGGGAGCCAGAAGGCTGATCAGCAGACAGTCAGGCGTCGCCGCGATATCGCTCGGCCTTCGTTTCACGCTCGTTCTCTACTCTATGTCCCCGTCTCTTTTCCTCTCTGGCTTGGGCTACTGTTTGTGACGCGGTTTGTCTGTGCGCACAGACACAAACCTAAGAGACTTTACCCTACGAGAGACGCGTTGCGTTACGTAGGCCAGAACGCCCGAGCAGACTGTACGGCGGTCTCGAGTCATTTTCCACGCTCGTTAGGAGTTTACCTAGATAATAGAGTTCCGACGATATCCGCCGATGCACAAATCGGAAAAAAGGTACGTTTGACAAATATTTCTTGACCACAAAGATCCGATATTTTTGTCGTTCTGTTATCCATTAAATTAGAGAGAGATATTTATTAAGCGCCCTGGGACATGTTGCCTCAAGCGCGGTACAGAGTACAAGTTAAAATGTATACATGGGAGTTAGCCAAAAATTGCACATAAACATGAAGACAAGTACGAAGAATTAAATTGTAACGATATTTTTTTTTTTACTCCAAAATATAAAACGGAGCGACTCGAGGCTTCCTCTTCTTAGATACATGCTTTATACGATGCTGATTTTTTATTTTTCTTTTTCAATCCCCGCAAGAAGTGGGAGAGACGCGTTGCCTTACGTAGGCCAAAATGCCCGTGCAGTCTGTACGGTGGTCTCGAGTCATTTTCCACGCTCGTTACGAGTTTACTTACCGATAATACAGTCCTGGCGATGCCCGTCGATGCACAAATCGAAAAAAAGGTACTTTTGACAAATATTTTTTTACCACAAAGATCCGATATTTTTGTTGTTTTGTTATCCACTAAATTAAACACTAACGATACATTTTTTTTGTACTCCAAAATATAAAACGGAGCGTCTCGAGTCTTCCTCTTCTTAGACACATGCTTTATACGATGCTGATTTTTAATTTTTCTTTTTCAATCCCTGCGAGAGGTGGGAGAGACTTTCGGCGCCAGAATAACGATAGAATAATATCGACGAAATCGAACAGTTCCTTTTACGTAAC
This sequence comes from Stenichneumon culpator, assembly GCA_964017025.1. Classification (NCBI taxonomy): domain Eukaryota; kingdom Metazoa; phylum Arthropoda; class Insecta; order Hymenoptera; family Ichneumonidae; genus Stenichneumon; species Stenichneumon culpator. The sequence goes on from OZ024772.1 coordinate 7,002,312, forward strand.
GCTTCGTTCTCCCTAGCCCCACCATCCGCCGGTACGTCTCCTATATCGCTTTCCATGTTTCCGTGCTTCCGCCGTTTTTCCTACTATCGCGCGTTCGTACTCTCTCCCTCTCACTCTCTCCGCCGCCCGATACGTAAAATATTATTCCAAGCTCGCTCTTCCGAGAGTATCCTCGAGTTTTTCCACCGACTGAGACGAGTGGAAATCCGCGTCATTCTCGTCGCTGGTACGCTCGTCGAGTCGCAAAGATCCAGGGCGACGGAGAATCGCCAGGAGTGCCGGGAGATCGTAAAAGTGAGATAGGAGACCCACCCGCTACCGTTTTCACACGCGCCACACGCGCTCCGCATACCTCCTCCGTTTTAGTGGATTTCGAGTTGCCATCGTTTCTTTTTTTTTTTTCTTCCTCTTACTTTTACGAGCAGCGAAGGAGGAAACGCACGAGCACAGAGCACGGCCTACGAGGCACCTCTAGTCGTGCCGTTGCTGAAGGCCTCCGAGCCGAGGAGACGCTTTCCGATAGCGGAGAATGGAGAACGCGTCCCTCGGGCGCGCCGGGAAAGATCCGCGCACCGGAAGTGATCTCTTCAGCGACTCTCTTTGTATCGCGCATGGGAAAGATTTCCTTTTCTCGGTCGGCCTTTCGCCTCTTTGGCGTGACCATCGCGACGCGCGGTCGTTAAAATCCTGATAGTCGTTCCCTCGATAACGGAATAATATTAATGGATTTTTGGAAAATTGTGACGCGGACTCCGCCCGCGGCACCTGGGACTGAGGCAACAGTCGGAACGTCGCTCCAGCACAGTTTGCCACGCCAGGCTAACGATTATTTATTGAGTTCTGACAACCGCCAAGAATTTCAATCCAGACGTACGACTCCTCTGGGATATTGGGATACTGTGCTGGAAGCTAGAAGTGAGACTTCGCAGGATCGTATATCTCACTGTGACGCCCACCTACACCACCTATACCCGGACTTCAACGTTGCCGCTGCTCCAAAGTTTCCGTACCTCCGGCTGCGCTCGCCTCTCCTGCCGGGGGGAACTTTCGATTCCGTGTATACGGGATAAACGGGGACTCGCGACCGGGATCTCCTCCGGGAATGACCAACGGAGTTTCGTTGTCGGAGAGTCGCCCTGTCAGCGGCAGTGCCACTGGCAGAACGTCGAATTGAAAAGGATACACCGTGAAAATGATAATAATAATGCTCGAATAATGCAGGAGGGACGCACGAAAGATGACAGAAAAATTGAATGCCTTTTGCGTAACCGCGATAAAGCTCGCAGGCCGGCTGTTGCACCGTTGCATAACGACGGTGATAACAAGTGAGGAGGGTCAGGCGCGGATGGCCGACGTACCCGCGAGACCCGATCCATTTCGGTCCGGGATTTTCAGTCGACGTTCCGAAACCAAAATAGGGCCGAAGACCGTCGCGAGAGGAGAAGATCATAGTTGGTAGACAGTAAAAAATAATTTCGTAAAATCGGAATACGAAGTTTCCTGAAAATCATTTTGTACAATAAGTGCCGAATTTGTTTGTTCATGCTTGAATGTACAAACCTGGCCTTTTATTCCCTAGGTCATTAACAATGTTAGTTTTAGGGCTGAGCATGTAGGCCGGTCTAGCTGGCTATACTATCTTATCCGGCTAATGGGTTTTATAGTTTGGCCGGCTAAGCCGTCTTAGCCGGCTAAAGTACTTTAGCCGGCTAATCCGTTTTAGTCGGCCAAATTCATAAAATCGAGCATTGTACTTTAGTCCAAGAAGTTTAGTCAAAAAATTGCAAGGCTTCCCCTTTCGAGTCCATTTTTTGCGTTTTTCAACGTCCTTAAACGGCACGATAAAACGATTCTAAACCTTCGGACAAGGCCCTATATTATGTATTTTTTCCCCGTAAAACCTGATGGGCACCTCGGATTTTCCCTACCTTCATTGGGAGCCGAGATATCGACGTTTTTCCAAATGTGGATCAAACATTGAAAAATCGTTGTTCATTCGATTTTTTTGCTTTCAAAGCTATATTTGATGTATTTTTTCCCGCTGATCATGAATATAACAATTATTTTATTCCCAACCCAATATTTTTCATTTAAATCCCAAAAATACGATTTTTCGTGCATAAAATCGAGCTCTTAATGTCGCATTGTACTTTAAGCCAAAAAAGCCAGCGGATTCATGTTCGGCGGACGAAAATACTTTGGAATACGTTGCAGGTATCATTGGAAAAAATAAAATAAAAATTCGTCAAAAAATTTCAAGACTGTATTAGCTTGGCTGGCTAAAACGGAATAGCGATTGGGGAATTAACAGATAAAAAGTTGTGGACGTTTGTGGACAATAAGTTGTAAAAAGTACAAACTTTTTGTACCGTGTACGGTATGTTGGACGAGTGTGACATTAATATCCGCGGAGATACGCGGAGGTGCGGCGATATGAAAATAATACCAGAAAATTGTGCTGACGTGCACCGTTGCGGGCAATGCGTATCCCTGGTGTTACGATGACGGAGCGAGGGAACTCTTTGATTTACGAGAGCGTGGTTCGCGGATGTCTCATCTCTCGTTGCGTTCGCCAGTTCGCAACTCCGCTCACCCGGCTTCGCATCTCGTCCTCGCATTTAATTGCTCATTTCTGGCAGCGAGTCTTCGCGGGTGAGAGCGGGAGAGAGCTGGAGAACGTGGAGAAATAGGGACGCTCGTAAGCAGCGGCGCAAGCTCGCGATGAGATTTAGTCGCTGCTGTTGCTGCTGCTGCTGCAGCGCGCATAATTATTCCCCGATTCTCCAATTATCTCGCGAGGCGCGCGAGCACGCAACAACTTAATTAGCGCTACATTGTTGCAAATGGTTTATCGTTGAAATTAATATTTGCTTATTCCTGCGCGCTTGCTCCTTCGCACAGTGAAACTATCGCACTGTCGTCGTCGTTATTCTGTCTATCCTATCGCAGATATCTCAAGTCTCTTACTTTTTTTTCCATACGCTTCAACCAGAGCTCTTCATCGCGTCATTATGCCTTTGAAAACGCGGAACACGCGAAGGCCTCAGCTCCCTCTTATCATTCAAATTGACTGTCATTATTATCATTATTGTCATCAACCTTTTTCTTACTCTTTCATGTCATGCACCTCATTACCGTTGAGTTTGCGGTGCTCGTAGCTAACAAAGCAGACACACACATATGAACTCCTACATATTACAAATACGAAACTTCCTATTCGTGTATCTTCCCGTATGTCTTTCATGTGTCTATTTGATTCCTGAATTTTTCTCTGCAGTTTCCATCGCCGTATATAAATAAATATATATATATATATATATATATATATATATATATGTATGTATATGTATATGAGATAAAACGGGAGCTGCAGAGATGAGAATAACGTCAGGAACGAACTCCGCAGCGTGTAGTACGATGCCGGTACAAAGGTTTGCCCGGTAGTAATGCGCTGCTTCGGGGATCCAAAGTTGTTTATCTTGAGGACCCTCCGTATGACAATATTTGCTCTCGCGAAACCCTACCTTTTCTCCGCGTGTGTCTACAGTGAAAATATATTTCGCATACATCCGTCCCACGTACTTTCGCGCGAGTAGCGAACGGCGAACCGACGCTACTTGCAGATGCTGTCGCGTTTACGGTGAGGCAGCCCTCTCTCTCTATCCGACTGCAACCTGCGAGGTCACTGCGAATTCGCAAAGGACAGAGAGAACACATTTGTATTGCATCTTCTATGCAATCCTTGTTCGCAATTCGTTGCACTTCAGATATGTATGTCCCGCAAGTCTTTTCATTTAATCGCTGTTCCTCTTTTTTTTTTTTTAGCAAATAGTCGTTAGAATTATTTGCTTATCATTATCATTCAATTAGGCTATGTGTGCACAGTTGAGACTTTATCTCAAGTCGCAAGGAATGTGTTCATGCGCGTGCGTTTCTCTTTGAGGGCCGACGCTTGTTCGTTGCTTCCATTAAAAATTCACGAGACGTTGAAGGCTCGGCGCGAGTCAACTTTGCCTGAGGATCGTTCCATCTGGGCAAACCAGCCGGGGACAGGAAGCGCGACGAACTTCATCGCCAACGGAAAGCCCTTATAAGCTGAAATTGTTTATCTCTCCGAGGACGAGGCCCGAGAGACCACCCAACGTCCTTTCAAAATATTTTTTTAAAGGGCGAATGCGCCGCAATGCGCGAATCCTCTGTCGCCGCATTGCGGCAAGTCAGAATTTGTTAATAAAAAAATATCGCGCAGATTAATTTGTACATTGCTTTCTCATTGAAGATTTGACAATTTGCAAATACCAAGAAATCGCTACCTTTACCGCGAGATTTACCGGAAAAACGTAATTACCGGACCGGAAGTAAAGTTTCTTGCTTTTTTTTTTGTAAACTAATTTTTGTACTTTCGTCTCGTCTACTCGATCTATGAAACGCATGTTTCAGGTTCAACTTCACAGCTCGCGCACTATCTAATCGGTGTTACAACGCGGAACCAGCTGCGCGATTAGACTTTCGCCGTGCGGATCGAACAATATTTATTTTGCGAGCGTGTGGATTCTGCCTCCTGCGTTTTCAGTCGATCGACTGTTGCGAAACGGTGGTACGTGATCCTGCTGGATATAGTTTGTTTGTTTTTTTTTTGTGTTTTATTTGAAAATAACATTCGACCGCCTTCGCCGTTCCGGATTATCATCCAATTCGTGAGATTGGACCCACACACAGATGGTCTATAGCGTAGGCTATAGCCGACTCTCCTGCCTCCGCAACGACTGTTATAATCCATCGGGTTTCCATAATTCAGGCTTTTGCGGATAATAAAGTCCGTGGAAATTGCAAGAACGCAATTTTACTCGATTTCGTGCCCAGTGGATTTCGATAGCAGTTTGCGAAAGACGCGCCAGTCCTGCCTCCCCCTTCTCGCTCTCTCGCTCGTTATTGCATAGAAATCATTTAAATCATTTTAATACGTCTGTGTTCTCTTGCCTATATCCACGAATGGCGGCGGTTCGCGTAGCCGTATTATCGTCTCGCCTCGGGTTTCGCTGTGTGTCGAAATTTTGGTACTCTCGACTCTTGCCTTATCGTAGGCAAAACTGTTCGGCAAAGAAAAGAAAGAAAAAAAAAACAACAACAACAACAAAAAACAAAAGCACTTTTTCCAAGGGAGTGACGATCGCTGACCGTGCGGCGGTCGACGACGGAACTCTGCGGTTCCCGGCGAAGAAGAAAATACAAAAGAGAGACCACCTCTGGCTTTTATTATTACAGAAGCCGTTGGGAGCGAGACGGTGGCTCTCGAGCCTGGAATAAAGAAGGAACGAAACAGCGGATGAGAAAAAGAATAAAGAACAGGACAACAAAAAAAAAAGGTTTCCCGACCATCGAGAGCACGCTCGACGAAACGAATGGCATTAACTCCTCTCGCCGCGATATGTCCGATAACGAAATCCATCGTCCTCGACTTCTCTCCCTCCCTCTCTTTATTCTCTCGCTTTCCTATATAACCCCCCTGCGCGCATGTTGTAGTAGGGTGCATTATGCGTTATGCATTATGCATCGCACTGCTGGTGTGCATTCGCTGCACCTTCGCGATTCCGTCGTCGTCGTCGACGACGTCGCCGCTTACGCGAAGAGAAAAGGTGGTGCGCTCAGCGCAAAAAGGTGCTGCCGGTTCGTACACACACACACACACACACACTGAGCTGTACACGACGCGGAGAGGATCTTCTTTCATAAATTTATGGATATTCGAAATCGTGTTCACTCTCCTTTCATCCCTCATTCTCTCGACGCTGCTCTCTGCGCCCTCGGCGGATCTGAGTGGCGGCTCGAAAAATTCTCTTGGCCCGGTGATGGTGTGGGTGAGAGGTCGCGAAGAAAACATTTTTCACTCGTGAAATCTCGGAATTTACATCCGGTAAGAAAGGAGAGAGGATCGCGCGAAAATCGGGAGAACAAGAGATAAAGATGTTTCGGCTTTGCGCACGCATCGCTGTACACTTGGTGTATAACAAAGTGTGCGGGTTAAGTGGAGAGGGGAAGAGTAAGAGATGAGAGGGCATGGGACGATTTGCTATCCGGGATTTAGAGAACTGGCTGGGGAGGGGAGGGATTGAAAGTTTTCGCCGCATCAACGTGGATATCCCGCTGGGCTGCGTGCTGTATTGGTAGGGTAGAGCGAGGCAGAACGGACCATTTTTTTACGAATTTTTTTCGTGGCATGCAAAAAAAGACTCATCTCAAATGGAAGTCTCCGTTTTGCCCCGGTCTCTCTCTTATATCTGTACGAAGAAACGCGATTCCGAGCTCTCTCCGTTCTTCCCTCGCATCAGCCCTGCTCACAAGGAACGTGTAGTGGTTTGTAAAGGAAACGTTTATGGATTTGTATTCGAGGTAGGCAACGAAACGCGAATGCGCGCCGTAGGGTGAGACGGTGAAGAGAGAAGGTGAAGTGGTTGGTTGTGCTGGAGGGAGTTAGCTGGTGAGCTGAGCCGCTCGAGAGTCGAGCTTCTCTGTGGCGATGTCGACGCTGCTCAACCCAAACCCCCATCCTCCGTACGCTCTATAAGTATACATATATATACACGTATGTAGCTATATATACACATATATATATGTATACCTCGCAATTCGTACGCCAGCTTCACATTTTATCCAATGTTAGTCGTCGTATTTCTCTCGTGCACGTAAGTTTCCTATCCACGAGGAAGCTCAGTTTGCCGACTGCGCGGTATCGGCTGAGAGGGGGGTTTCGGCTTACTCAGTTGGTTCAGTAGGACATATCGATCCGTGGGGTTGCAGAAAACCCACCCCCTGTCGTCCCAGCCCCTGCCCCCTCCTTCTCTCTTTCTCCCCCCCAGAGCGAACCCATCCGAAGTAGGCATGCTCGGTGTGTCCCTTCAGCTCTCCTACCTTCTCGCTTACCCTCTCTGCCCTATCTCACCCTCTCTTCCTCATCGCTTTCAAGCTGGATTCTCAAGCCTTCCACCTCAACTCTTTCCCTTCCTTCTCTCACTCTCATGAGTGGGTATTATACATTACGTGCACGCTGTACATGGATATACATACATATACATGTGCATACACAGAGCATACTGCAACTCTACCGTGACTGGCTTTCTCACTCCAAGCTTTAAATTTTCTTTTCTTCGTCCCTCCTCGTCATTCTGCTTCATTCCCTTTTTCATTCACGTAATTCTCGTGGCGTTTTTCTCTTTCGGGATAGCGAGTGGGAGGGGGAAGGGCAGGGAGAGGTTTGCCAGTTTCCTCCGATGGCCAGCAGACCTTTACGCCAGCAAGCTGGAATAAAGCACGATAGCCGGGCTTCCGCCAGCCCTCTCTTTTGCCCTAACTATAACCAGGAGCAACGCGGCTCGAAAATTCAGCCCCCCCCTCCCCCTCCCACGCCACCCCCGCCGACCGCTAGAACAAAGGAGAGCTCCGCATTTTTGTCCAATTCCAATTAAATTCCATCGATATCTCGAGCCCTGTGGCCTCGAAACTGGCTGTACTTGTTATATGGTGGGTACAACCCTTTCGCTCCGTTCCGCGCGGGACATACCGAGGAGAGAGAGAGGGCAAGCGCTCCGAGGGAACGATAGTTGGGAGCTGCGGCTTCCGCTTAGCATACTCGCTTTTTGCCTGCACTCTACGTGTTCCCACTCTCTTCTCTGCGTCGAGAAGAACGGCTGAATAAAAAAATTTACAATCGATCAATTCGGTTCATATATGTAATGGCACTCACTGCGAGTGACGAATATCTGTTGCGTGAGCTAATATTCAACCATTCGAAAATTTAGCCTACTTAGGGGAATAAATTTCCTAATGGTTGAATTTTAGTTCATGGAATGGTTAGAAGTACTGTGTATTATCAATCGCGATTAGAACGTGAATCAATGATTCTATAGAACGTGAACCGTGGGGAACACTTTTGCTGATTCAATGACTCAGTCGAAATAAAACAGTTTTGATGTTACGGTTTCTTTTTTTTTTTTTGTAACTTTGGCGTGATTGCCAAACTTCAGTCTCTCTTCCTACATCCGTTTTCATCTTTTTATCTTATTTTTATTTTTTACAATAAGAAGAAAAAAAAAACTACCCGCGAAACTCACTCGCGAGATTCCAGCACAATGCTTCCTCGGAGTTTCCTCGCGTGGGGGAGGGGATGGCAGGGTGAGCAGTGATTTATCGCGGCGTCGACGCGAGAGCCTCGGCTGCTGCTTCTGCTTTTGCTTCTGCTCTCCGCACTGGTGCTCCTGCTGCTCTCTTCTTCCTCGTAAGAAGAGTCTCCTCGAGAGTGTTCGCAGCTCGCTCGACCGCTCTCTCACACACGGCAGTCCGGGAGAGCCGAGCGAGGAACGAAATATACGCAGAGGGGGAGATGCGGGGGGGGGGGCAAAAGTGAGATACAGAGAGATAGTTACTTCACAGGCGTCGTCGGCATCTCTCGTCGTAATTCTTAATAAAGCCAACGCCGAAGCTTCCCCGTAGAGATGTAAATTACCTGTCGTCCAGGCTCGATTAATAATCGGTTGAGATACTCGAACATCCCCCTTTTCCTCGTCGTCAACCCTTTCCTCCTCCTCGGGCTCTCGTCTCCTTCCATTTCCGAGCACCGCGAACTCGCGCTTTCGTCGAAAGCTCGTAAACGCCCGCCCCGCCCCGCATCTCCCGTCTCTCCCCAAACTTGGCCGTCTCGGAGGGCGCAGCGACGTCGTTAACTTCGTTATATGCACAGTTTGCTCGCTCCTTCGAGGAATCAACCTCACTCCGCGCAATCCCCACCCCTCACCTGCTCCGCCTAGTCGAAAACTCGCTGCATCAGCTCTTTCGGTTGTCGACTAACAAATTTTTTCAAAAGCTCCATTCCACGGGTGTAAAACTTTCAAATTCGTGCGTGTATATGAATACGTTAAAGTTCCAGACGACGCCGAGGATCGTGGGAAGATGAAGGGAGATCCCGCTCTCTCTCTCTCTCTCTCTCTCTCTCTCTCTCTCTCTCTCTCTCTCTCTCTCTCTCGTCCCTCGACAGGGAAATGTCGGAGAGCCGGAATTCGCTTCCTCGTCGTTTTCACAGGCTTGCTTTTTATCGAATGAAACTTGCGAATGTTCGTGAAAGGGATCGTAGAAATTGGACTCGGTGCGACGTTGGTATCGCATCGACGGCGCTGTTCCCTCTCCGGCGATTACTATATCCAGCGGCTTATTCTATATCCACATCGGCCCACGGTCTACGAGACTGAAATGTTCTTTTAACTCTCAAATGAATTCGTAATGGGTTAACTCCCCAATTACTCGGGGCGTTTAATTGAAAAGCATAATGAGATGGAAAAGAAGGTAGCGAAAGTCTCTCGTTCTCTACCCCGGTGCGGAACTTTTCACGACGACGGGGTCGGAACCGGAAAATTCCAAGAGTTTATACTCTCTCCTCTCACAGATCACCGAAAGTTGGAGCGAGCCGAAGGGATTATTCAGCCGGAGCCGTTATTCTTCGGGAGCGGTATGCTCAGAAATGCACGATGACGATCTCTCGCATTAGTGTTGGTTTTTGTCTTTTTTGGTTTCGCGTACCAATGTACATCCAGCGATCGCCGGGAGTGGGATAAGTTTTATGATCGGTGAGTAACGCGTGCGTGGCTTCTACATTTTGCCAGTGGCTCGTAAAAGTAGATCCATGGTAAATACCGGACATTCTATCGGGTCGGGTAATGGATGGGGCTCCGTAAATTCGTTCGATAGCGATCCAGTATTTGGTACTCGTGTTTTCCACGAATTTTCCTCCTCTTACACCCACAAAAATAACTTATTTGGCGGGCCCTCCGCAAATACATATTTATTTGGGTTAAATAGATATTTATTTGGGTTAAAAAAATATTTATTTCGTTGAAACAAATATTTATTTAATTTAAATAAATAGTTATCTTAACGAATAAAAATATTTTTGTTAAACCAAATAAACATTTATTTGCGGGGGTGCCCGTCAAATAAGTCATTTTTCTGGGTGTAAGATTGTTCTCGCGAAGCGCTGCTGCTGATGAGCTATTAAAAAATGGGGTAAGCTTCATGAATTTGTCCCGAACATTATTTATGCCCCGAGGCAGCGGCATACCTAGCGCAGTGCCTTGTTTCGTCATCGGGGGGGGGGGGGGGGTAACGTCGATACGGGGAATAAAGAACCCCTTGTGTTCCCAATCTCTCCATCTCCCTTTCCCCTCGGCGCTCTTTGTTTTCGTCTCACCGGATCAATCTCCATCAACGAAACGATCCCTTGATAAAGCAACGATCCCATGCAGATGTCTACGGTACAAGGAGCGAGGAATTGCTAATAAAAATTGTAACAATGGACGCGCGAACGAGGGGAGGCTGGAAATGGCAGAGCTACCGAATGAAAGTGATCCGGAGGTCGTAAAAACTCTCGTCCGAGATTCGACCGAAAGACAGACAAAGAACGGCAGCGCCCTCCATCTTCGCGAGAATCGCATAAAGAGGAATGATCCACGCGAGGAATATAGGATGTAAAAAAAAAAAGAGAAAATTATTTTTAAAGGATGAATGATTTTCCGATGACTGGACCGACGATTTTAGCGAATTTTCATCGAACGATAATATAGTAGATAGCGATTGAATAAAACCAAAAAAAAAAAGCATCACGGCATCCCATTCTGACGACTCGGTGACAGGGGACAAAAATGCCACGTCGTTCCCACCTACCCGGAATGACAGAGCCAACTGACATCCGCCGAATGGAAAAGTCCGCCCCTCTCGTCTCTCCGCTCCTCTCGTGTTTCTCTTCGCGTTACAGTCTCTCCAAAACTACCCGCGGAGCTGAATTTTTTTTTCCGCTCCCTCCGGGACAGCGAATCCCGTTTGTGACATCGCCAGTGACAGCCGGTTGCGCGCGTTCGAGCGGGCTCGTAAAATTTTCGAATTGTTTTTTCTGGCTCCGACTTGGCTGTCGGGCGCGACCCCTCCTGCCTCCGATCCCCGTTGCAGCCGGCCACGTGGTCCTCCGAATAACTACTGTGCGTCCTGGCAAGAGGGACCGACAACAGCGAGAGCAGCACGCCGAAATCACGATAATACCAGGAACCATTCGTGAAATCGTCCCGTGTGCGAGCTCGTAAAACTTTTCGAATTATTCAGTCTCTCAGTTTTGTCGGGGCACGAGACAGGAATCACGCACCCGGTCGTTTCAATGTTGGACTCGAATAGCTTGACTGTACTGAGCGGCCGGTCTCTCCCTGTCTCGAACTACGGGTTCGGTCGTAAAATTTCGGGAGCTCACAGTTTTCCTTTTCGGTTAGTCTGGTCGCTCAACGCTTTCACTCTTTTTTTTTCTGTTTCCCTTTTTTGTTCCTATCCTGTTTGCCGTTCCCGCTCGACTTCGCCGTGTGGGAATGAGCACACCATAGCGGGCAGACGGAACCAGGCTGACTGACAGACGACTTTTCGTGCCGAAACAGTGTCCGTGGGCGGGGGGGAGGGTCGCGCACGTGTACCGAGAGCGGAAAACTCCAGCGCGAGTTACAATCCAACCGGGGAAAACGCTCGTGAATTCGCGCGGCTCGTAAAATCTTTGGGCGACCCTTCGTGCCTATGTTTTTCTTCTTCTTTTTATATGCACGCGCATGGTTTATACAATATCCCCGTGGGCTGTCGTTTGAGAGCGACGATTTCGTTTGCGTTACGGATTGGCAGTGCTTGTATAGGCACCATTTCCACGTGGGCCATATAAAGCCCACGTTTATAGCACGCTGTTGCTGCCTCGATCTCCGCCTGAGCTGTCAATTTCACAGCCGTCCTCTCTCCCTCGCTCTCTCTGTCGGGGTCTCGATTTTTCATGCCTCCCGACCGCACATCCAGCCGATAGTATAAAAATTGTTAGCGAGTCATTTTCAAACACTTCTATTTCCAACCCCTCTGCAAAACTTCACGCCCACGGAGAACGCCTTCTGGAGATCGTAATAATCGGAATTTATGAAAACGGCACCCTCTTCCCTCGTCGGTAACGTAAAAATATGTTATTTTTATGCGACTGTGGGTACAGATATGGATCTTCTCACTCTCTCAATATTTATTACACAGAACCGGCCTCATTCCTTCTTATACGTTTCTCGTATTCCGTGCGGAAAAGAAAATTGCCTAATCGCCCTTTTTTTCTGTAATCATGGTCGGGGCAAAGAGATGCCTGAAATCGGGTCATCGGGAAACTGAGTCAGATTCTATATCACCTAGTCGCGTCTCCGGTCTCTCCACTAAAACGCTATCCACCCCGTGGTACACTTTTTCTTGTCGCAGCGTGACGACTTTTCTTTGCCTCCGCTCTATCTCGGTTTGTCGAATTCCAACGTCCTGGTACTATCTTTTTTGTTAATTTTTTCTTTTGTTTTGTATCCCCCGCAGCTCAACCCCGCATAGACTTCGTCGCGCTGTTAAACCCACTCCGGCTCGCCCATTCACTGGCGGGGGTGGGGCCGTCTCCGGCCATCGAAAAGTTGGCTCGTAAAACGTCGTGGGTAATCGGATAAGTTTCAGTACTCGCAGCCGAGTCGTTCTCCTCGTCTGGGACTCATAAGACGTCGGGGCTATTTCTATTTCAGCGCTCTCGTCTGAGTCCTTTCATTCCCCGACGGTATATCAAACTGATTGCGAATCCCGCTCGTCCCTGGGGCTTTCATGGCTGCCCCAGCCCCATCGCCGATCGGTCAGTTTAGCGCCGGAAATGCAGAGCGGGCCGGCGCAAGATAACAGCGAGCGAGTGTAAAAATTCTTCAATGGAATCGCTGACGTGGTTTCCAAGTATCAGAACTCCGTCGGATGAGCGTTACACGAGGCAGAAGGAAAGAGGCGAAACCGGCAACAGGGAAGAGACGCAAGGGATGGATAGGGGGAACCGGTTTTCCAGAGTTCCGCGCACGTTCCACTTCCCGTTCCCCGTGAACGGCGCCGATTATGGCAAAACTTTCGCAGCACCTGCTGGGATACTGCTATACCTAGCAGTAGTATCCGTGCCGTATATGGCTCGAGCGAATATAGCAGTATAGTTAGTGTGACAGCCTAGTCATGCCGTAGTCTACCACAGAATGCCACCGTGTGCGACGGAGGCGTTCCGAAGGTAATTTTGATGGAGGTACGGCGAACGCGACAACTCCGGTAGAAGTTTTGGAGCGTTAGGCCGGGTTCTTATCAGGCCTTTTCCGGACCCCACCTGGACCTGATGTAAAGCTCAAAAATTTATGCGTGTTACACCGAGAAAAAAAAATTATTTGACGGCCACCGTTTATATGGTTTAAGTAAAATATTTATTTGATTAAAATAAATATTTATTTTAATTACATGTATAGTTACTAAAATGAAATAAATATTTATTTAAATCAAATAAATATTTTACTTAAACCAAATAAACGGTGGTAGTCAAATAAATTATTTCTCTGGGTGTATTTAATTCGCTCGATCGTCGTAACAGTATTCGTCTCTTCGGTGGTATACACCGAGAAAAAGAAATGGTTGGATTAAGCAAACGCGCGTGACATACCTTCGAAGGTGTATTTTGTTAGTACAACAAAAATGTTTCAATCGACAAATTTTGAATAAATTGAAGCAAATAATCGTTCAACAAAACAATGCTTTATTCGTACAAAATAAATAACAGCTTTGAACGTATCCCACCGCGACTTTTGGTTAATCCAACCAATTTTTTTTTCTCAGTGTATGTATAATTGGACGGATAGATAGAGAGGGATTCGAAAGAACGAAATAATTTCGACGCGGTCGGATGTCAGTGTGGATCGTGCAAAGGCGTCATACAATAAAAAGGCGAGCCTTTGTGTCCCCCGAATCGCTTCGCCGGTTCCCCTCGAAACGAAAATGGGACGAGGTAGCCTCGTCGTACCTCCCGGTAATGAAACGTGGTCGTCCAATCGAAGTGGGAACCGCCTAATGAAATCTTTCAGCTCTTGACAAAGGAAGGTTATCAGGGAATCGTGAGACGAGATAAAATTGAGTGCGTCCTTGACGGGAGGGGGGGTTACTCTCAAACCTGATTAGTACCCGAAGGGTGACCATGGATGGGGTGGTATAAACCTGGGAAAATGATTCGAGGGAAAAACTGAATGCAGACCTCGTGAACCCGATGAATTCCGGGCGCAGCGTTCCCAGTTTCCTATCTTCTTTAACGATCGCACCCGAAACGCTCGACAACTCGGCCCGTTTTTTCGAGTAATAAGAGCCATTACCGTGTTCCCGAGAGCTTCCTATCTCTCGACCTCTTTGTTTCTCCGCCACCCGAGAATTTTTCGGTAGCGAAGAAGCTAGCGAGAGCGACGACGGTTCCGTGCCATCTTCCCTGAAGAAAGGTTCTTCCTCCGGGACAACGGGCACTAAAGGGAGATAGAGGGAAGAGGCACGGTTGCCAGGCCGTGTCGGTATCATTGCCAGGAGAGGACGTTAATCGAGTGTGGACGAGGAAACGTTATTCTCCCCTGAGGGGAAAAACACGAAATAGAGGAAGCGAGGGCTATGCCGATGGCGAAGATCAGGGATAAGGGCGAGCAAAAACGGTAGAAGGACGTAAAGAACGTACACTTAAAAAAAAAATGGTTCCCACACCTTTGCAATTTTACTCACGATATCGAGACGTGTAATTATTTTGATGCTTTAAGAAATGAATACGTCTGGTAAGTTTGTGTCGCTGAAAACATCGTCCCGGCGAGAGCGACGGACAATCGAGCGAATCCTGTACGGATCTAGAATTCTCGGGTTGCTCCTTTGTCCGCGTGCCGCAGCGCGGTGTATATTCCTGAATACATCGTCTTTAAGCTCGCCAGTCCCACCCGGAACAAAGGTTTCCTTTAGCGCTGTTACAAATTCGAGACTCCGCTTTCGGCGCCCCATCCCTGGCCGGTTTCGAGCTGGGAGATGCGAACGCGGTATCGGACTCCGCTTCTTCTCCGGGATCCTCTCGGTGGCCAAGAAATCCGTCGGGTCCTGCATCTCGTCCTTTGTACGGTGCGAGGTATCCGGGATATCAAGGCTTTGTCCCCGTCTGCGCGTGGCCCATGTCAATAGCGCTTCGACGATAAAGACACCGGAGGAAAAATGAAGCGGCTCATGAGGATTTTGTGTCTTTTTCCTTCTTCTTTTTATGGATACCGTCCAGACGCGCGTGTGGAAGCGGGCCACAAAGAAAGCACAAAGAGTGGCAAAAAGACGAAGCGGGAATCCACTTCGAAGTTGGAAAGGATCGAGGGAGTTGTAGAGGTCTTTGTCCTTGCTGGTACGTGGGTCATCGTCCTTATTCTCGCCCCTTTTGCGTTTTTTTTTTGTGGCTACTTTGCTCCTGCTTAACTGACCCCGTCGACCGGCAATACCCGGACCTATCGCTCGCCCTCTTGAGTTTTTTTTTCTACTTTTTTTTCCCTATTTTTCGCAACGCTCTCTCCCGTGCGTGCACATGCGATTTGGAATCCCCTCGGATCCCTTACCGTGTTTCGTGAGCTCTTCTCCCGCTCTCCGTCCGTGCGTACGAAATAGGTACACGGCTCGTATGTACGCTGCAACAATGCTTGTCGACACAATACCCTGTTGAATTTATGTTTACGGTTGCGGACGTGTGGTCCGCTACGTGGCGATATTATGGCTCCGTTCTCCTCATAATGTACCACGTTTTCATCCTCCGCCATCGTCCTCCGATCTCGACTATTATATCGCCACTTCTTCTCTTTTCCGGGTCCTTCGTTTTTATTATTCTCTCGGATACACGCACCGTTTCTATGGTACTATGTAGCTTGTCGAGCCATCGTTTGACCCGCGTCGTCAGAACTAGGCCGCTTTGATGGTCAGAACGTTGGAAAAATAAATCTATAATTTTATGCTCAGTTCGCTCGAAATCATAAGCGTCGACTCTGCCCTACTCAATGATCCGACTTCTGCGTCGCTCGCTCCGCGCAAGCAGATATTCCCTTCGCAGTTCCGCCGAAACAAAGAACCCCGCTGATATGCATCTGCGAAACGTTTTCCCTTTTCGTATATGGTCTTAGTTTAGCGAGAGAATCCATTCACCGCCTGTTTTTCGTGCGCTTCGTATGTTAGCGGGGTAAACAAAAAAAAAAAAAAAACAGCCGGTGGAACTCTCTTGCGCCGCGCGCTCACGTAACGTTAATTGAGTGTGGAGAATGTCAGAGATCGCGTAACGCGATAAACTGGGAATCGGGGAGGGTTGGTGCTTATATGGAGACAGGATGAGAACTGGTGATAGAAAAAAAAAAAAACAAGTAGAAAGAAAACAAATAAATCTACTAATGCGATACGGCTCCCTCCTCTTTAAGAACTCTAACTTCTCCCAGGAAAGCGGCCAAGTGGAGCCGGTGTATAAAACGCCCGTGAATATAGACGCGCTATCTTTCACTCTCTCGGCTGTCGAAGCATATAAAAAAAGAATAAAGAAACCGGTGTGGTCGCAGGTGTATTTACATGAACAAGTTTCGAATATACCTTGCGTATCGATCTTCTCTTGTTTTATTTTTATTCTCTTTCCTCTGTCCCTCGCAATCGAAAGAACCACGATAAATTAGACGTTGGCGGGTAAAAGTGTGAACTAAACGCAAACCTTTATAGGCACGCACTTTCGCACCCCGAGACATTATAATGATTGATGAGCCGAAAGTTGTATTATCCTATCTTACACAATCTCCGGGGCTGCGCACTCGGAAAGGTTCACTCCCCCAGGGTTACGGCGATATTTAATATGGAACGCAATATTTCAGACCGCTCTCGCTGTCTTTCTCTCCTGCACCCCTTTTTATTCCCCCCTTCTTTTTTGTTCCTTGAGCGATGAGCCAAGATCGGGAGTGGATCGGATCGCCCGGGGACGATCTTCGCTTCCACCGGATTCGATCCGTCACCTTTACGAGTGCGCGAACGTTTTCGTACTCGAGTGCCTCGTACACCGGGGTTGAAAGAACGACGGAATATTTGGGGCTGGTCGTACTCCGGCGATGACGCCGCTGCTTTGTCGACAGGTTTTGGGCGATATCGTCTCCCCGTTGTGTCCACATTAATCGAGGACTGCAGAAATCGGTTGGACATTAATCGCCAAGGAAACAATAGACCTTCGCATCGTTTCTCACTCGAGTTCCACGATGTGTCGAGGACGAGAAAAAAAATCAAAGAAAAAAAACGGAGCAAGCGCGAGGCCTCATCGTCCTCAGGCTCGTCGCCTTACGTGTGTAGAAGTTGCACAAGATTTAGGGTGGCTGGGCGAGGTCGGTGAGGTGCAGCATCGCGGCCGGGAGGCATCCTGGTTCTCCGAACTTGCTATCATATAATATGTGTGTGTGTGATATATATATATATATATATATATATATATATATATATATATATATATATATACGTGTATACGTCATACGTCATATACACATCATATACACGTCATATATACACGTCAGTAGGAAGCGCCGTTGGGGGGTTGCGCGGGATTCGGTATTCGGCTTGACGCCATGGCGGCGCAGCAGCGCTGCTGAGGGTTCCGAGAGAAGCTCCGGCAAGCCGGAAAAGGGGTGAGACGGAGTGAGAAGGAAACATAAAGAGGCAGGGATGGAAGTTGGGCAAGAGGGAGAGACAGACAGAGAGAGAAGCCGAGCCGCTGCCGCTGCTCGCAGGGATTGAACCCCGAGGTCTCTTTGTGTGGCAGTGGCGCACGCGGCCTCCTGTCCTCTTTGTCCTCGGTCGCGCGCGCCGCGCGGCACGCTTGCCCCCGCGTGCCAATCGATAAAACGCCCTGGTTAATGGGAATCCACCTACCACCATAAACTCACCCCCGTACTTTCGCCCCCGTACCGCCCATCTCCTCGCTCAACGTTTCAAGTTAGCTTACAGTGAATTACACAAACGGTCTCATTATCGAGAAGGTTTACCTTTTTTTTAAGGTAATAGGTGGCCGTTTGCACGGAGAGGGTCCACTTTGCCGGTACAGAGCATCCCCAATTGAAAATCCCGTACAAACGAAAGAAATAAAACACCTCTCTAGGTTAAAAAATTACGCGTTTGAAAATCGGGGGAAGAACGAAACAAAAGTTTGTAGATGTTGTTGATACACTTCCGGTTATGAGTTGAACGGGTTATAAATCTTCGCAGGATTTTTTCGTCGATCGAAGAATAGTCTTATTTATGGAAGGAAGTTTATGGTACAGTGGCTTTCGGGTTTGTATGTTTATGTGAAAGAGCAGAAAGGGATGGTGTGAAGTAGACGAGAGAGACGAAAGGTTCGAAGGAGGACAAGTCAGGTTCTTTGTCTCATTACCGAGAAGGTTTATCTTTTTTGCAGATAATAGGTGGCCGTTTGCACGGAGAGGGTCCACTTTGCCGGTACAGAGCATCCCCAATTGAATCCCGTACAAACGAAAGAAATAAAACACCTCTCTAGGTTAAAAAATTACGCGTTTGAAAATCAGGGAAAGAACGAAACAAAAGTTTGCAGACGTTGTTGATACACTTCCGGTTACAAGTTGAACGGGTTATAAATCGTCGAGGATTTTTTCGTCGATTGAAAATCAGGGATAGAACGAAACAAAAATTTGCAGACGTTGTTGATACACTTCCGGTTTAAAGTTGAACGGGTTATAAATCGTCGCAGGATTTTTTCGTCGATCGTAGAATAGTCTTATTTATGGAAGGAAGTTTATGTTATAGTGGCTTTCGGGTTTGTATGTTTATGTGAAAGAGCAGAAAGGGATAGTGTGAAGTGGACGAGAGAGCCGAAAGGTTCGAAGGAGGACAAGTCAGGTTCTTTGTCCGCACTTCCCTTATAGCGTACTTACGACGGCGATCGCGTCACGTAGAAAGGAACCGAGTGGCGAACATCGATGATTGTACAGTTATACCAGCCAGCCGGGACCCGTCATCTTTGGCTTCCTCCTTTGTCGCCGGATGAGGATTGATGGAGTCCTCCCGACAACATCAATCCGGGATAATTAAGTTACAACCCAGACCCGATACGCTACCGAATACGCCACACGAATACGCTACCGTGCGGCACAAAAGTAAGAGCGAAGGAGCTTGTACTCTAAAGAGAAAAGTTGATATCGGTGTTCGTTCTCCGATGTTCTTCCATCTAGAAAAAAAAAATTTAATCCGTTCTAAGAATCATCTGGAAATATCGAAGGATTTCGTTGTCGCCTTACGCGTATAACGACAGCAGAGCTCGCCTCCTTTTCTTTTATCAGCTTCACGAAGAGAGACAAATTTGTATTAATGGAGGCAACTTTTTTAATCCACTCAATGACGGCTCAGAACGGTTCTATTTCAATTTTTTTTTTCATAAATGCCTTTTCGAGAGAAGGAACTCTAGGTCGCTTGGGTGATGAGAACTGCGACGATTTTTTTTATCAAGGTCCCCTCCTGATTATGACTGACAACGGACGATTTTACACGCCAATCCTCCGGCAGCTCGGAGTGTCGTTACCGTAACGCATAAACAGCACTGGCTGAAAGATGTGTACAGTGGTCATAATCGCACTTGCCACCAATTATTAATACGGCCTTGATGATCCTCCGCTCCACAAGACCCTGACAATTGACTCTTTTCAAGCTCCGGGGAACGACTTCCACGGACTGTGTCTATAAACGTTCCAGCGTTGAATTCAGCTGGAAGGATACGGTTGTTTTATGAAGAAACAATTAATATTATCTTTTATCTCGATCCGAGTATGGATTCACTTAATGACCGTCCTCGTTCTCAGTTGATTCCCGTCGAGATCCCCCGTTATAAATGAGCTTTGATTTTTTTTTTCTGTATGCCACAGTACGGTATTTAAATTTGAGACGATAACTTTTTGTTTGAAACCCATCACGAACACCAGGGCGATAATCAAACTGGGTAGCTTGCATAATTTTATCGGCGAGCATGGTGAGACAGAAAAAAAGAGGAATAAAGTGGAAAGCAAAAAAAAAAGCAGAAGTTGTATTCGTGTCGAGTCTCGATGGTGTCTGGTACAGCATACACGAGACACCGATAGACACGTAGTCTGGTGAGAGGAGTCGGCCGCGGGAGGCAACGTGATATGAAAATAATAATAACAATAATAATAAAAATAGTAAATTGAAAAAAAGGAGAAAAAAAAAGACACCACAGAAACCGGCGTCGACGAGGAAGAAACTCGTTTAGCATATGCAAACCCGTGCGAAAAAGAAACTACCATGCGTGTGTCTCGCCGAGATATGCCTACAAGGCGAGAAGTCTGGTGAACGTCAATGGTCATGTACGAGCATATAGACGGAGACTACCATATACATGTATCTCCCGTCGAATCTCTCGATCGATAGAGAGATTTCTCTCAGATTCCACTTTATATACACCGTGCAATTCATTTCCTCGTTGATGATTGAAGATAACGAGAGACTGAAGCGATCACGAACGATGAGGATTTTGGAACAGCGAGGGAATGATTAATATTTATTCCCCCATTTCCTCAAATGCCCGATAATGAAAATATTTATTATTATTATTATTATTATTATTATTATTATTATTATTATTATTATTATTATTATTATTATTATTATTATTATTATTATTATTATTATTATTATTATTATTATTATTATTATTATTATTATTATTATTATTATTATTATTATTATTATTATTATTATGATTATTATTATTATTATTATTATTATTATTATTATTATTATTATTATTACAGTGATAATTAGGCAGATCTCTTAGGCAAAACAGAAAATATCGTTGGTCCATTGAGAAACCGTGATCGAGGAAGCGGGAGCGGGAGACGTTTCGAGGAGCTGCTCGGGATCGACAAGACGCTGTGGTGGCAAAGCCCGTACGGGAATCGAGGAAGGAGAAGCACACAACACTACACAGGAGCCCAGTCGAATAATCGATTCATTCGGCGATACGATAGGAAACGTCGAGTTCGCCAGGGCTCGCGACGAGTTGGCGCCGCGCCTCAGGCAGTTACGTCGCGTTACGTTAAACCCATTGCCTTTTACACGCCCATTGAGTCGAACGCCTCCGACGCTCTTCTCTCTTCTCTCTCCTTCGCTCTCGTCCGCGAGCCAGGCGAGAGCCCGAGAGAGGCTCTTTTTCGATATCGGGCGCGAGGCACCCGCGAAGTCGATTTTTCGCTTGGTCTCCCCCTCGCTCGGGCGAGCCTCGACCTCGATTGCTGTACGGGCGCGTTCGCCACTCGCTTCTCTCAAACGAGGAGAGTAGTCCTTAACCCTCGGGGGGTCTTGCCGGCTGCTCGCTGATGGTCCTGCCGCAGAGACACTCCAAGGCCCCGGACGAACGAACGGCTTTGCCGGAAACAACGCGAAGAGAGAGTCTCAACTTCTTTTCTTTTTTTTTTTTTTATCAAACGGACGAATTTTCTTTTTCCCTATGTAAAGCACATACTGCATCGAAATAAGGAGGAAATACTTGGGCTAACTTTTTCATTACTTTTGTTCTCGCTCTCCTCGTAGGGTTCTTCGATCGTGCCATTATTGTGATTCCTGCCGTACACGCCTGCATGCATCTGTGTCTATGTGCAAAAGAATAATACGGTGCAACAACGGAAAGGGCTCGGGCTTTGGAAAAATTTATCTTTAGCTTAAACTTCTCTTTTCCCGGGCTGGAAGTTCCGGGGGTTTCCATGATCGATTATTCGATATTCCCCCCTCGCACGGGAACGAAGGCCCCTCGCGATATAGATATACGAGACTGCATAATATTATAATATACTATAGAGTTTTTAAAACCCTCTTAGCTCTACAACCCGACGGGGATATTCAATTTTCACACCGCAGGGGAAAAGCACCCTCTTATTACGTATTCCTGTGGCCGATGCGCGCTCCCGTCGCCGTATATATGCTATATATTTAGTATATATATGTATACATACGTATATCCTTCCCTCACTCTCTAAACCCAACGTCTCGCTCCCGCCAACTCTTACCGGTCTTGAGGAATCCCTTGCTTCTCTTCTCCAGCAACCCCTCCCCCCTCTACTTTACCGGTTCTCTCGTTCGATATCTTTCCGGTTATCTTGCCGCAAATCTTGCTTTTTGAGGACACTTTTCATTCGAAAGTGTAAAGATGTTCTCGCATAATTTTTTTTTTCTATCAACAACCACAACTATTCTATATACAATCTTGCTGGCGAATCATTACGAAAAATTGTCTGATGAGCCAGTGGGACTCCTCTTCAACAACGCCAACCCCTTCCCCTTTACGGGTTTTTGTTGTTCAATATCTTGCCGAATATCTTGCTTTTTGAGGACACTTTTCATTCAGAAGTCTAAAGATGTTCTCGCATAATTTTCTTTTTTTTTCTGTAAACAACCGCAACTATTCTATATACAATCTTGCTGGCGAATCATTACGAAAAATTGTCTGATGAGCCAGTGGGACTCCTCTTCAACAACGCCAACCCCTTCCCCTTTACGGGTTTTTGTTGTTCAATATCTTGCCGGATATCTTGCTTTTTGAGGACACTTTTCATTCAGAAGTCTAAAGATGTTCTCGCATAATTTTCTCTTTTTTTCTGTAAACAACCGCAACCATTGTACATACAATCTTACTGAGAAATCATTACGAAAAAAGTGCTCATTTCTCGCTTCGCGTTCCGGGATAATTTGATGAGCCATTGGGACTTTTACTGCCGTTCTCGTGGTTATATCTCTAAAAGCATCACTAGACTTGTGTACCCCTGCGCATGGTTATTTTACATTACTGCTACGTACACTTCCGTATGTGGCACGGTGGAATCGTAAAGCCGTAACGTTTATGCCATTTTCGCGCGCGCGGCTTTAGACTGTTACGAGAATTTTAAAGACGCCGGGCAATATCGCGCACTCGAATGGTTTTTAGTGTAAGCGAAGAGCGAAACCGCTACAGTCGACGAGAATCTTTCTCTCTTTTCTGCAAAGTGAGAGATTCACTCGAGAGAGGAATACAAGGGGGAATAGTCCGCTGTACGTTCGATACCGTGACTGGACTGTGCACGGACTGTATGGATATAGCGAGAGTGTAGGACCTCGCGGAGAATCGAGCCGCGCGAACGGGAGAGAAGAAACTGCGTTACTGTTCTCAGTTCTGAGAGAGGGCACAGCAACGACGAGATGCCAGTTAACGCTGTGCTGCTCATGAATATTCAGAGGAAAGCGAGCGAGTGACGCGTGTCTCAAGCCCGTACACTCTCTGACTATGGAGTCAGAGCCGGAGCCTCTCGCGGCATTGAGATATGATGCGTGAGCGAGCCGCGCGTTTCACCGCAGAGGGAACAAAGTTGCCTCGCTCGCTTTTTACGGTGACGATCGTGGACTCGTATTTATTTTTATCTTTTATTTGTTATAATTAAAATTAAAAAATAAATTTGAACAACGGTAGAGCCTCGAAATACTTGTCCCCGATAAAAAAGTCAAAAAGTGGGGGAAAACATCTGTGATATCGCCAAAAAAAGCTAGCGAAGTATTATATATTATGAGGAGAACATTCAGAAAAAATACAGTCGGTCTTATTTGAGAAGATATATAAAACTTATGATCGGCCGATCGTGGTATACGCAAACGTTCATGGGCTCGTCTTTATTAATATCTTTTATTTACTATAATTAAAATTAAAAAATAAATTTGCGCAACGGTAGAGCCTCGGAGCATATAAAAAAAGTGGGAACTTAAATTAAATTCTATAAACAATAATAATACAAATCCATCCACTGTAGTCGATCGATGGATAAAATTTGGCATAAATGCTCGTAAACATGTTGGTTTCTTCGCTGGTGCGAAGCACCTGAGCATTGAGCGACGAGAAGCGTCGTCAAACATCGCCCGGGCTTGTTTCCAAGCTCGAGAAAATGTTCGTCATCCGAACACGTCCGACGCCCAAGAGCTTCCGGAACGAGGGCAAAGCTCTTCCATTCTCTTCGCGCCGCACGGAACCGTCAGCTCGTAGCATTTGTTCGAGCTCTCTGACAACGTCGAAACTGAGGGGTATACGACGCCTCGTAAATGTCCCGAGACGAGCTTGCCGCCGGCGAGCTTAGCGTTAAAGCATACGATCAGAGCTACTCATCGATCGGGTCTATTACTATCGCCGCGCTCATACGCGTGTCTTTGCGAAATTACTTTCGAGTCGAAAGATCAAAAGTGAAAACGCTCCTCGGTGTGCGGTAATATCGAGCGTCTTGCCTACCCCGTCACTTTCGCAATTACTTCCAGCTGCATGTCATCGGCATTGACAGCCGAGAAAACAAAAAAGAGAAAAAAAAGATCGTTTCCAAGAAATGTGTGAAAATAACGATCAAGATACTCGATCTGACTGTTGTTATTTTCCCTCCGGGTAAAAATCGCTTTCTCTTCCTTCGAAAATGTTCCACCCTCGTTTTGAACCCGTGCCTAGCAACACGCACTCCCTTGGGTATATTTCGACTGCTGGGAAGCGGAAGGGCGTATCTCGCAACGTTTTACGCGTTAAACGGCGTGGACACGCCCTTCTGTTTTCTAGCAGTTTAGTATATATATATATGTATATATATATATATATATATATATATATATATATATATATATATAGAGAGATGAAGCTATCCATGAATTTTGGACGATTGAAGCGTGTAACTAGCTGCGGTTACTCTGAAGCGACCGGAGGAACCGAGAGGCCGAGAAGCACGCGGTTCACGTCTTTACGAGGCTTCGTCGAAACCCTTCAAACATCTCTCCGAAGGAGCAGTCGGAGGGGGCGGGGAAAGGGCGACGGTTTGAGCTAGCCGTCGGAAGTTTGGTCGGTACGAGAGTTCCTCGTCGAGCCAATTTTTTGGCTCCAATCGATTGTTCTTATTCAAACCCGAGAAGAGCACCGACTCGAATAAAGAGCAAAAAGTGCAATTACCGAGGTTAGACTGTACCGGTCGCAGAGCCCCATGCCAAAATCAGAATACTCGAGACCGTGCTTCTTGGATCGCAACCAATTTTTTTTCTGATTGGCCCGATTTCTTCCATCCTCGTGATAAATTCGAAAATTTAATAATCGACGCTTTTCCATCAATTCGTCTCTGGAGTTAAGTGGACGCTATTTCTTTTTTTCTGTTTCAATAAATATTCATCATCGGGTCTCGTGTGTCGCGCGTGATACAGGCTACGGCTATCACGTGCACTCCGTCGGGGTCACTGGGTCACTCTCCTGTAGCTCCTCTCCTCGCCAGATTTCTTTAGCGGACCTTCGACGCGCCTTGTGGTAGTCGTCGTAGTCGTTGCGGTGCTCAGCTGCCGGCCCAGTCCGCACGTGCGTCTCCTCGGCCCATAGCCGATGTAACACAAAGAACCGGAGAGCGAGGAGAAGAAAAGAGTTGCCCGGTTATGTCTCGCTCACTCGGAGTCGTCGGCTGGAGCGAATCCAAGAGGGCAAAGAGCCACTTGGTCCTGCGCCTTCTCGTACCCCGTAACAATGTCGCGAAACTCTGCTCTACCGCTCTTCGATTCGGCCTCTTTAAGGTCGCTCGCCGCGAACTGTTTTCCCTCTCACACCCCTCTCTTACTCCGTGAGACTGCACCGCTGTCGAGGCGCACGGGGAACCGGGTAAGGGCGGGTCGCCCGAGGGAGAGTGCCAATATTTTATAGTTTAAATAAGTAAAAGCGAAAGGTCGGTATCAAAAATCGTAAATTGATATTCTTTTAACAATGCTGAAGGCAAATTCTTCCCGAAGCGGATATTTATTTAGTTATTTATAGGGCAGAGCGGGGCAAAATGGGACAGTGGTTCAAACCGGGACAATGGGCCAAAACGCAATTTTCCAACAAAAATTTGGACGCCCCATTTTGGCCCATCGATACATCGGGATTTTCTGCCCCGTTTTGCCCCACAGAATTATCCAAAAATTATTGGAAAGTCTCATTTTGCCCCGCTGTCCCATTCTGCCCCGCTCTGCCCTACACGGAAAAAAATGGTTTAGCTGCACTAACGAACCCCATTCTTCCCCGTATTTTGTAATATTTTGGTTACGAAAAGGAAAAGTAGAAGGTCGGCGTGAAAAATTGTAAATTGATATTCATTTGACAATGCTGAAACCAGATTCTTGTCACGAAGCGGATATTCATTTATTTATTTATAACGCGAATCAATGGTGGTGACTCCCATTGCCCCGTTCTTCAATGCGCGTCTTTCTCACTCTCCGCCCGACGCTTTTTTGGCACTCGTACGAGAATTCCTCGGTGTGGAGCTCGCGCTTAAATTACAACCCTTTCGTTTCCAAGGGGGCGTTACTGACCACCACCGACGGGGCAGAACAATGCACGGATTTATAGAGCGCACCCCACATTCTCTCGCGAGATCGACCTACATGCACGCACGTTACCGAGTGTCGCGGTGATAGGGAGAAAGGGAATGAGAGGAGAGTATCGGAGAGGAAAAAAAAACGAAGCGAATAGAGAGAAGAGAAAACGATAACGTTGCTGGAGTACATTGTATATTCAATCGAATGGTTCGCCCCACCCGACGGTCATCCGTTGCTAGGGAGCTCTCTCGCTCTCGCCTAGCACCCGATCCTTCTCAAATGTAGTTCATTTTACTTCATACGTATACATATACATGTATATATCCCACGCCCTTATTCGTTCGGGTGGGCTCTCTCGGCAACAGCGGCCCTCGGCACTCCGTCCGCTCGAGAGAGCCCTAGAATCTTTCGATCCCCTTTGCCCGCAAACTCTCGACTTCCGTGTTCGCGAACGAACGAGCAGAGCGCTTTGAATTTTTCGAGGGGGCGAGCGAGAGTGCCGCGCACGCGAGGGAGGGAGACCGAGAGGACTCTCGGTCAGAGGAAGCGGAGAATTATCTTTTTCCAGGGGACGGGGCAACGATGGGAAATCGCTTCGGAAATTCGAGGTAGAAATGTTCTTTCATTTTATTATCTTGAGGGAAAAAAATAAAAATAAATAGGAATGAAAATAAAATTTTCAATGGCGATAGGGACATTTTCGATAGAGGTATATCCCTCTGTACTTTTACGCGCGTCCGCATAGAACGGTGTATGTGAGAATATGAGAATCGAGAGATTCTTAGATTACCGGCTCTATCGCACCGTTATATGGGAATATCGAAAAAAAAAAGAAAAAAAATATATATATGTGGCAGATATATTCATGCAAGTTAACCGGGAGATCTTTCTCGTGATAAGGATCGATCGAGGCGGTTAAATTCCTCGCGATCGTCGTCGCGAATACCGGCGGGGGGGAATGTCTCTCTGTCGGCTGCGCGCGGAGCGTTGATCGAACGAGTCCCGCGTGACGTTATCGCTTAATAGTATCTCGTAATATCGAGGGAATCGTATCAACGTGAGGGTTTATATAAAGCGTGTGTGTAGCGTGTGGATATAGGGGTTGGAGGAGGAAGAGGAGAGGAAGATCGAAGACGATCTCTTTTCTCCCGTGCGATCGGGCTCCTCGTTATCAAACGAGGCGATGGATAGAGGGAAGGAAGGAAAAGAGTAAGAGCCAGAGAGATAAGGGAAGGTCGTGACTGGGTACTATCGTCAAAACGAAGCGTTTCGTTATACGACGAACCAGATATTTTCCAACCTTCTATAATCGACGAATTGTCTCGGATTTTGTCAAAGTAAACTGAATTTTTTCAAGAAATAAAAAAGGAAACTAATAGTATAATTGAAATAAGAGAAGCTTAGAGAATCTTAGCTCAAAACCCGAAGGTGAAATCTTTCGGTGGCGAATATCTCATTCCCTCCTCCTCCTCTTCCACCCCCCCCCCCCCCCCGCCCGACCCTCCGCTATTGGCGAAAAGATTGAAGGAGGGGCTGAGGAGGGACAGACAGAAGAAGCCAGATCAACTCGGAAGCGGCCGGAGTCACTCGCCGATGAAGGAATATCGGAAAACGATCTAGATGCGCCGAGGATTCTTCGCCCGGCGAGAGTTTCTACTCGCGCACAGGTCGCCGGTAGAGAGAATCGTGAGGCCTGGGCTCTCGCGTGTTTGCTTTCTCCCCCCCCCCCCCTACCTCGCCACTCGGGTTTGCTGTCATACCCGTTTTCCGGGTGAAAAGTAAGTAAACGGGGAGTTCGGACGGGTCTCTCTTTCTCTCGTCTCGGTCCGTCCAAGACGAGTATAACCAGCAACCAGCTGACTCTGGAAAACTTCGTCCATTATCGTGCGGTGCGGCTAGGCTGCCGCTGCTGCTGGCACGTTGCGCCGAGTCAACCAACTGGGAGTGGAGGGGGGGAATGGAGTGAAATATCGGGTAACGATCCTCCCTTACGCTCTCTTCCACGCTCCTCTCTCCTTTCTCTCACTTACTCTCTAACGTAGTAAAGTGTCGAAGTCCTGGGTAGTTGAGAAAAATCATATACAAAAAAAACTTCATCCCCAAAGCCTTTCTCATGCCGTATATTCGTCCCTCCGTATTGTATAGTACTGTCCCGGAATAAAAACACTCTCGCTTCGGCGATTCTGCGCTACGAGGCTCTTCCGTTATTTGTTCGAGGAGAAAAAAGAAAAAAATGTCCGCACGATTGGCGTAATGGAAAAGCAGTACGAGATTTCTCGGGTCCGAGTGAACACAGCGGCGAGTTTTTACATCGTGTCGCGCGGGGGAAATAAATTTAAGGAAAAAAAAGGTTATTTTCCCGTCGATACGGGCTCGAGAAAAGTCTGGGACGTAATGTGACGAGAGCGAACGACTCGTCGGCGCTTCCGGTGTCTCGGAGATACATCGGTGTGCGCGCTGCAGTCACAGCTGACTCGGGAAAGTTCGTGGCAGGTCGCGCGTTCGCCTGTACGACTGCGCGCGCAGCGGGTCTCGAGCGTGGGGCGGGGTGGGGAGAGCGCGGTGCGGGCAGTAACTCGTAGACGAACGTCGGTGAAGGCAGCGCGAGCGGGGGTGTCGGTGTGTGTGTGTGGGAATTGCAGCGGCAGCAGCTCCGCCGAACGGCCGAGTGTGGACCCAGTGGAGAATAGAGGAGAGGATTGTGTCGGAGGTGGTATAGAAGTGCCGGTAGAGAAGTGGTGGCGAGCAGCAGCGGCAGGCGGCCCGGCCGACATCGAAGCATCGCGAGGGTACCGGGATCCCAGCTGACTGGCCGGTCCTCGGCTCGGCTCGGCTCGGTTCGGCAAACCTCGGATCTTTGTCTGCCGGCCGTGCACGAGGGTACCGGCGAGCCACTGCTCGCTGTCAGTTGGCGCTGCGACACCGGAGGGAGATGACGGTGCTGTTCCGAGGGACTACTAACATCCGCACCGCCTCGAGGAAAGACAGTTGAAGATTATATATATATATATATATACGAACATTATATATATGTACGTTACGAAACGAGTAAGGAAAGAAGGTCGGAAGATAAAGTAACGAAAGGACTTGGATCGAGGGAGAGACGCTTCGAGGGAAACGAAAGGGCACGACGGACGCGGATCGAAAACTGGAGGAGGACACGACGAAGAACCGGACGAGTGCACGGAGGAAAGGTGGATCGCGTACCGAGGGAACAATTGTAAGAATAAAAGACAGTGCGGAAAGAATCATCGTAAGAAAAGCCTAGACGGAAGGTCTGAGCTACGCGAGGGATTCTACCAAGATTTTCTGGCGAAGTCCTCCGAGAGACATTTCGGCAATCCAGAAACGGCCGAGACGAAAGGGTGATTCGCATTTTTTTTTCTTCCGAGTAACGCAAAGAAAACGCTGAATCGTCTCGAGCAGCCAGTAAGAGACCGTCGGACAGAAAACTCGAGCCTCCCCGTGAAACGCCAAAGCTCGACCCATTAGTTTCTTTCGCTTAAGTTTTTGTCTTTTCTCGTTTTTTCGATAATTGAGACGTAGAGATCTCTTTGTGATAATAATAAACAAAAAATAATCGTGATAAAGGGTGGAACGTCGTCGTCGTGGGATAATTGCATCGCGAGCGGCAGAGAGACCCAGCATAATAATTTTCATCGTGAACGGACATAGAGAAAAGAGATTTAAAAAATTAAATACATTTTTTTTTAAAGTGAAGAAATCGTCGTGGGAAACCCGCAGCTCGATTTGACAACTGTGATATCGTCGCGGTCACACCGGAGTCTCGAAAGACCACTTCCATCAATCCGGTATCATCGAAATTCGTCTTTTTTTCGTCTTTCGTTCGTCAATTTTTCTCCGTCTATTAAACGAAAAACAAACATTTCAACGTCTTTTTTCCCATTTTGATATCTTGCACCGTGTTTCAACGACTTTTCTACATCCGCGCGGTTATGTGTTAGTTTACCTTTTTTTTCTTCGGTATTATATTTGTGCGTGAAACAATATAAGAGAGGACAGATACGAAAAAGTTCTTCGTGATACATTATATTAATATTGGCAAGTCGTCAAGAGCACGGGAAGTGTGAAGTCTGCAACGTCAACACGAGTTTCGTTTTTATTTTATTTTATTTTTTCAACCCAAGAGCCACAGCCCAGATTCGACTCGGTGAGTTTCTCCTCTTATTCTACATCGATGATAAAACACATCGCGCAAGTAAAACGCGACAAGGAACGAAATTGCATTTTATCCTTTTTTTTCGTTCGCCGACGGCCGGTGGACTGTCGACCAAAATTATTCCGACTCGCTTCGCCATTCGAGGCTAGCTATCTGACATGTAACGTCATTCGGTTGCATCACCGCTGCCGCGGTGTATCCGCCGCGGTCACTTCCGGATTATGCAATTTTCTCTAAGTTTATCGTAATCCAATATCTCTGACCCTCAATGTCGATTCAAATTCGGCTTTATTCAAACCCTGTAACGTCCGAACGAACTTTTTCACCTCGTAACCATTAGAGGTCTGACACGTCTTTCCCACCGCAAAACTGTGCCAAAAAACGATATTCTTCGGTTTAATTCACGGTAAGATTGAAGTTCTACGCTTTTGAAAAGTTTCTGGAACGATTCTTTTTTCTTTATGAATTTTTTTTTCTTTACAGCGCTCACTCCTTGGTTATGCAATTTTCTCCAAGTTTTCCATATCTCTGATCCTCAGCGGCGATGTAAATTCAGCTTTATTTAACCCTGTAACGCCAAACGTACTTTTTCACGTGGCAGAGCTTTGCTAAAAATCGATATTTTTCGTTTTAATTCGTAGTAAATTTGAAGTTCCACGTTATTGAAAAGTTTCTGAAACAATTTTTTTTTTTGTATAACTAATTTTTTCATTAAACGGCACCAGTCCACCGGATGCATGTGCGGTGTTCCAGCTTTAACATTGGAAATCGATTCGACGATGGCTCTGCACGATGAGCTTACCGACTCGCAAATATTCGAGCGTATTCGAGTTTCGCGGAGAGAGCCAGTGGGTCTCCCGTCGTTACTTCCGTGCGCGCTAGGGGGACCGGAAGCTTATCGAAAATACGTTGTAGCCGCTCGCTCTGCGGTCGAGCGGGCTGCATCGTTAACGGAAACTCGTTGATTTATATCCTAGGCAATATCTCTCTTCTTCGGCGTTCCCTTCGCACACAAATCTTGCCATTGTGCGCGGCCGATTCTCGTTCGATTTATACATTTTGTGTATGTATATTCACACAACACACATATATGTAAATATATATATATATATATGTATATATATATATATATATCTGGTATTATGCAATTATATGAATTATAATAATTTATATTAATACATAAACTCGGAGTGGAATAAGGGGGCGCGAACATGAAATATTAACGAGGCACTCTGTAGGTGCTCTCGGCCGTTCCGAGCGCCAGGCGGATTCATGAATATTGATTTCGCTACGAGGCAATCCGCGGTAGCGGAACAAAACTAGTAGCCGGAGAGAGCAGCAGCCTCGATATCGACGAGGAGGAGCTTGCGTGTCCGCGGCACGTTTCGTTTCGAGATTAAACTCCCGGCTAACTCTTTGAATACCCGGCTCAAAGTCAAGAATAATTGACATATATATATACACGTATTCGCACGAACCTCGTACATTGTCGAGTCGGGCGATGTAAAATGTAAATTATTCCGGAGAAAAAAGAAAACACCATCGGCGACTCATTCGTAAATTTCGTTTGATCTATGATTATATTAAAGGTATTGCAATTTTTTTTATTCGCTGTCACAACAGAATTTTTAATTAATTTTTTTTCCCCACAATCTTTCAGCGAGATACGAAAAAGCGTCGAGCGAGGTCTTCGGGTGATAACTCACCGTGCATTTTTAACAGTCGTGGCGATAACCGGTGCATTGTTGAAATACTCTCTCGTTCCGGAACGTTTATAGTATGGTATAATACGCCCGAGCGAGGAAATCTCTCCGGCTCTGAGAATCGCTTCGCCACGTTCCTCTGTGCCTTTCGCGCGTTCGTGCGCCGAGCAGTTCACCCCCTTCTCGGGTGTGCGTACGTGAAGCACACACGGCGGATGGAAGCTCGCTGTGTGGAATTGCATTTGAATTGAATTTATTCCTCGAGAGAGAACGCTCGCCCGTCTCGCTTCTGCGCAGTACAGCACGCGTTCCTCAATCCCCGTATGATATTTCTTGTCGACTGTTGAAAGAAAAAAAAAAAAAAAGAAACATGACGTAAAATAAAATATTAGTATGGGAAAGGGCCCGTTAAAAGCGTGCATAGCGGCCTCGGCGAAAAATCGAATTCTAAGATAAAGTCACGATCGATAACGGTAAATTGTCCAAACGACGGGCGATAGAAAAAATAAAAATAAAAATTGGGTTATCTATCTACACAGCACGGTCGGCGAAGTGCGTTCGTTAAACTGGAATAGAGGAGGCCGGTCGACGAAACTAAAAAAAAAAAAAGGAGAAAGAGAGCCGCAACGATTTTATATAACGCTAAAGTTTAGTCGATCCCGGTATCGTTTGCTCTATTTTATTTGTACACTCGAATAATCGAGAGGTATCGATTATATTGGGCGGGGATGTCCGGCGGGGTATGCAGGTGACGGACGATGCCGTGTACGCGCCGTGTGTGAGGTAGCGGGAAACAAAAATCGAGGGGGAGAAAAAAAAAAAAGAATCACCGAATTCTCTCGCCGTCGGAACGAGGTGCGCGTGCAGTATCCGGTCTTTCGGCTATCGGCACATACACGGATTCTTGCACAAAAACCGGTAGCAGTCACGAATTTTGTTTTATTTTTATTTTGCGTCTCTTCGGCCAGCTCGCTTCTTGTATTTCGCTTCGATACCGCAGGAACGCGATGGAGAAGGAGGATGGTCGGCGGGGGGACGAGATGAAATAAAATGAAACAAAATAAAATAAATGAATTGATAGAAAAAAAGTGTATAACTTCGTTTCGCGGAGCCGGGACGGAAGTGGCCTCACCCCAATTTCGATTCCTCCCGTGGCTTTTATTGTCGAAACGTGACTGGGACTAATTGATAGGTACATGAGCTTCATCATGAA
Source organism: Stenichneumon culpator (assembly GCA_964017025.1). NCBI lineage: Eukaryota > Metazoa > Arthropoda > Insecta > Hymenoptera > Ichneumonidae > Stenichneumon > Stenichneumon culpator. The sequence continues at coordinate 7,035,676 of OZ024772.1, forward strand.
CACTCACCCCCTTTTTTCTTTTAATTTAACTTTATTTATTTATTTTTCCTCGTCCGCCCAAACGTCGAACCCGCATCTTCGTTTATCTCTCGACGTTTAAACTGTATATATATATATATATATATATATATATATATATATATATATCCAATCCTCTTGGCGGTCACGCTTCCCCGCCCCCTCACCGAATTAGTCTCGATTATATCAACCCGGATTCAAAAGCTCCACGAGTGCATCCAATACGCTGCACATGCTGCATTTGACCGATGCATCGCCGCATCGTCCCTCGACGATAATTCACTCCCTTCGACGAACCTCTCATTATTATATTAATTTATTACACACGTATCCGTCGAACTCGAGGGCCCGAATAATCGAAGGAATCGAAAGGATGACTCTCGCATTTCCGGTTTGCGAGAGCGCGAAGCAACCGGCCTTGAGAAGGTTGATGAAAAATCGAGAAATAAAACTAACAAAAAGGTGGACCGGCGCGAGGCTGAGAGGGGCGGCGCTCCTTCGGCTACTTTGAATTTTATTACGGCTATATGGTTACGTCATGACGGCTACCTGACTTGCAGCGGCCCTTTCCTCTCTTCGCGAACGCTTCCTTTCCATCAATTCGTCCGTTCCCTTCCTCCACCTCTTCTTATTCTTCTCGGCTTCTTATCCCTTGTCTTGCTCTCGCTCCTCTCTCCTGACGCCGCAGCGGTTGCGAGCACGTGCGCGAGCTTTTGCACGGCTCGGGGCACGTCACGGGCGTGCTGCATCCCGAATGAGGGACGAAATGAAATGCAGAAATGCGATCGATGCAGTTTCCACGCTTCTGCTGTAGCTTGTAGATTTTTTTTTTTTTTTTTGCGGGGCTTCGACGATTCCCGGCGAAAAACGCTTTTTATATTTGTTATCGGAATAAAAACAGCGTACAAAAAAATTCTGCGCTTTCGATCATTCGGAAGCGGTGTCGCGAGCGTGCGAAAAATTCCCAGCGAACATAACGGATCCTAAAATTTCCATAAAAAAAATATTTTCTCTATTTTTCGGAAAAACGACAAAGAATGAAACATTTACAGTTTTATTTTTTGTATTCGAACTCTGGTACTTTATTTTTTAAACGAATGCAACGCCGTTACGGACAATTAATCGTGTGGGATTTTTCACACGATCATTATTTTAGTGCGATAACAAAAAATGGAACGCGTTTTTCAATGCGACGATCGAAATCGTACCTAAATGCACGGTGAACTCGACACGTGTATCGAGCTTTGTTTGCCATTGCCTGGGTCAGACACGCGCTGTTTCGGTAAGCAGCCTGTGACTCACCGACTAATGGACGGGCATGGAACCATCGATTGATAACCGCCTACAGGTCGGGATAAATAATTGAATAAACAGTACACGTGCCTGGAATACCTAAGCAAATGTGCATCGACGTGTCTTCGCGGGTATTTGCCACCACGCTCGGCTATAATCGTCGTTCTTGTTTATGTACGAAAGGCCTCTTTATCTTACAGTTAGCGCACCGCTAACTGCAGTTTTTTTTATCCCGATTGAATTTCGGCAGTTTACTCGGGGGGGAAAAGAAACGAAAGAAAAAAAGACAAAGAAGCGGATCAACGGAATGGAGATGCAGCTGGGAGGGGGGCGGCGTTCGCCGTTTGTTATCGTTTGCCGCCAGCAGCGAGCTTACTTAGCGCTTTGTTTATTGCATTAACCTCGCGCCCCGGGCACCGTATTCCTTCCACGATATTCGTCTGTTAAACAGACCGAGCGAGAAGAGCCCAAAGCTTTACCGAAACTCACTTGCCGATCCAATTTTTTCATTATACCATTATTGTTATATTACTAGCGATCGGGCGCGTCGCGCCCGACGCTAGGTTCGCTTATTCATGTTATTTATTGTTGAGGGTAGATTATGACAAATGCTGCAGTGAAGCAATCCAATGGAATTGCATTCGTTCGATTAATTAAATATTTTCAAATATCATAGCGTGACAGCTCGGTCAGAATGCAGCTTCGTCTATTGAATCGCGATCGCCGGATAACATATTCTTAAGGCACCGAATTTTACTTCCGATTCGAATATCAAATTCCACTCCTGTGTGCTATATGGGAATTAGGATTTCCAAATTCCACTCCGATATGCTATGAATGCAGAAATTTCGGAAATATTGCATATGGATTTAGGATTTTCGGATTCCACTCCCATACGCTGTGAACGCCGAAATCTTGAGAATATAGCATGTGGAAGTGATTTATGATTTTCGAATTTCACTCTTATATGCTATGAACGACGAAATATCGAGAAAATAACGTATGGGATTGATTTATCATTTTCGGATTTTACTCACGTCCTATCTATCTATTTTATGTCCAAAATAAAGTTTCAAATGCCAATCAGAATATTCTAACCTTTCCTGGCACGTCAATGATACGCAGATTATTTAACAGGGTCAAGAACTCTCGAGGTGACATTTTGACAGGTGACAGATTGTAAAACAATAGACTCTCGAAATCGAGCGCTCGTTAGGAACCCATGGAATCCGAAATCGAGGAGCCATTGGGAACCCATGGATGACCTCCCAACTTTATTATGTATAATTATTAATAACTAGTATTAATATATTATTATTAGTAACTAGTTTTAATATATCATTATCGATAACAAGTTTTTATATAATATCATTAATAACTAGCGTTATTATATTATTATTGTCAATAGCACCACTAATAATATTGATTTTTTTTCGACGACACGCCGTGCTCTTCCCAATATGGGAATGGGGACATATTGCGCGACTCATCGTGGTCGTGGAGAGCGTGTCGTGTGATCGAGCCGTATCAGTGAGGTTTCGAGAGAAAACGCTCTCAGCTGAACGATACAGAGAAACGAGCGAGGAAGAGAGACAGAGAGAACGTGGCACGCGATAAGAGAGAAAACGCTCGGTCTCGTTATCAGGGCATTGCGCCTGCCTTTTTTTCTCTCTCACTTTTTGTCGCGCCTTATCGTTTCCCTCGACGTTTTTTATCGTGAAACCTTTTTCTACCGATACACACTAACACGCTGCACTCCGCGCCACGTACACTCCGCCGTTGTCGTGGTGGCCGCTCCGTGGCTTTTCGTTCGAGAAACCCAAGCGAACGCTTCGCATACACGTCGAGCATCGTTAGAGGTAAAACGGGAAGAAGGCAAACTCGGAAAGTGCGAGTTGGTCCCGCCCGCTTCCCCGCGGTCCGCCCCGATGTACCGGCGTAATTATTTTACACGGGCCGGAGGTTCGCGAAGACAATCGGGTTAGTAACGAGGCAATGAGCGAGGTTGCGAGGGGAGCCGCGGGAAACGCAGGCCGAAGAAGCAGCCTTCCTCGCACGGCAAGGGTCGCACCGTGATTGACTCCCGAACTAACATCAGTCGTTGGCATCGCCGCGTCTCTCGCCATCCGGCGGCGCTTCCTCGCGAGCCAATAACTACCGGCCAGCGGCCAAGTATCGCGACCCTCCCTCGTGGAAGCGTTATGGAAATGTCGCGCGCACGAAACTCCCCGGGAACAACTCACTCGTTGACGCCACTTTGCCTTGTTGGCCGAAGAATCGCTAACTTGATAATTAGTCCGGAGTCTCTCGCCGGTGCAGCGGGTTTCCGTCTCTGTACCAGCGGAAGCCGCTCCACCGGCGGATACAGGAATCGGCGCTCTCTTGGAAAGGAGACGCTGCCGCGGAAACTAATTTAACTAATTTTCAATTCGCTGATGAATTTTTGCCATCGCGGAATATACACGAGTTTGTTACATTCCGATAAAGCGATTGCCTCCACGACGTTCCTGACGAAAGCGTGTCGTCGCTGCGTAAACTACAATTAAAACTTTGTCCGCCGCCTCTTTCGAATTCACCGAGTTGTTCGAACGGAAACGCCCGCGCGACGCTTAATTGGAATCCGCGGTCGAGACGGCGATGAACCGTGGATGGATTTTCGTGTAAGTCAGCCTTTGGCTGCAAGTTCGGCTGAGGCGCAAGGCGGCTTTCCTCGCGTGCTCTTGGGTGCATACCTTCCACTGGAAAAATCCAATCTACCGAGAAAAGCCACGCGCACGGAGAGGCTAGCGTGTCTCGTCTCAATCTTGGAGCTGGTCTGTATCCCTCCGCGCTTCTCGGAATCGGCTAAAGTCGATAATTGAATCGTACCTTTCGTCTCGCTTCGGGGGATCTCCCGATTCATCCACAGCTTTTCCCTGTATCGCTTCCATCCTGGTCTTCGCGCGGCCTGAACCTGAGAAATCGTTGAATGAGACGAGGGACTCGTTACGCAATGTCGCCCGTTCTTATGTAGCATTGGGAGGGGGGGGGAGGGGGGGGGCAAAAATAAAAAGAAAATCAGGATTCTCGCATTACGGTGATTATCGCGCTTCTGCAGCTGGGATTTGGACGGAGCGAAGATATAGGGGAGAGCGGGGCGAAATGGCACAGTGGGGCAAAACGGGATAGCGAGACAAAAGGCAATTTTCCAACGATACATCCGGATTGAAAATCCGGATGTATCGTTGGGAGAAAATGCGGCATCCAAAAGTTATTGGAAAATTGAGTTTTTCCCTCACTGTCCCGTTTTGCCCCGCTGTGCCATTTTGCCTCGGTCTCCCCTAGTATAGCCCGGTGCGCGATGACTGAAGAAGGAAAAAAGATCAGGAAGAAGCAAAAGAGGCGAGCGAGAGGAGGAAACGAGGATTTTCTTTTTTTCTTTTATTTCTTCTCTCGATTGACGGAAGGACGGACGAACGGTGCGAAAAGATCGGCTTGGGGGGGGGGGGGGGGGTTGGAAATACTGAGCCGAACGACGATCGAGGCTTCCTCTCCATTTCTCTCCGATGCTGTTGCCGCGGAGATCCAATCTCGCGACGAAAGCGTTTTATATATCGGAACGCGGGCTTCTTCCGTCAGGTTGCGGGGGGGGGGGGGGGAGGGGGGGGGGAGGGGCTAACGCCGGTCTCCTCTAAGTCGATAATCTTCCTGGTCCATCGGGCTCTCTCCGTCTTCTTATCCGGCTTCTCACTTTTCTCCGCGAGGCCGCCGGCGATCTCTCGTCGCTGCCGATGATTTTAGTTTTTTTTTTCTATTTCTCCCTCCACCTGTTTTGCAAAATTGCACAAAATTTACACAGCCCAGCGCCGTCGAGAAATTAATCATTTCTCGAATACGAAAACGCAGCGAAATTCCCACATTTCTTTTTTGCTTCGATGTTTCGTTGCAAGGAATTTTTTTTTTTTTTTTTTTTTTTATTTCGAATCGTGAAACACAGGGGGATACGTGGATGGGCGAGCATAGAGAGGTATCGCCCGGCTATTGAAATTCGTGCCCCCCGAGTCAGCGTACCAATTGACCGAGCCGAGAGGCTCTATAACCGGCTTGCAATATGGCTTCGTTCATTGCATCCGTCTCTCCCTCCGCGCCCCCGCTCGCCCCTTTCCCCCCTTTTCTTCCACGCACGCACGCACACACATGTACGAATGCTCCGTACCGAGACCCGTCCATCGATGCCCCCCGTCCGCGCACACGAGTCGCGAGCGGTTAGCGCAATAAAGCTCGAAACCCGAATTAACGATTTGTTGTAAAATACAGCCGTTCGCTGTACACGCGTACAGCGAACGATCGAGCATTCGCTCCTTTCGGAAAATGGACCATAAATAGATAGACATAGGCTCTCCCCCTTGTCCGCCGTGAGCGCTGTATATTGTACAAGAACCTCTCGCATAACGATTCAATAAAAAGCAATTACAATTAAAACGTGCAGGCACAGAGAGCGAGAAACTATATAAATCCAATATAAATAATTCTTCGCAAACGAACTCATTAATTAACTATCCAATGTGTAATTTCAATGACGCGACTTCCCCCGTGAGTTTCACCATTATTACGCGACCCATCATGGGCTGTAAATACGTGCCGGTAAAATAGTCCTCTTTTATTTCTTCTCTTTTTTTTTTCGCTGAGGCGAAACGAGTAAAAAAACGAGTTCGAGTTTAATAAGCCCGAGCAGATTCGCATAGAGCGAAGTGTGCCACGTGATCTTAGAAAAAAAAAATATATGTATATATATATATATATATATATATAATGATAATGATAATAATAAAATAAAATAAAAAGGGCTTGGCTAACGGGTCGCCAGCTGTTCGCGTACGACGAGCTCGCGAGAGAGTCTCTCGCGTCAAGCGCTCGCGCGGGCGCGTTCTCCGTGCTACCGCGCGCTCTCCTGCTGGTAATACCCGCTGCTCTTGCAAAAGCGTGCTGAGCCCGGTTGTTCCACGGAGAGTCGAGAGCGAGAGGAGTGTGCCCCAGGGTCTCTCAACCCGATTGACGAGTTTTCTTCGCAGTTTTATTTTATATTCGTGCCTCGCAACCGCGCGATCTCTCCGTCTCCCTCCGGTGCATACGATTTCGTGTTCTGAATATTCCGCGTCCCCGACGAGTGCGTTACAAAGAAAAATTATGAGCATCGATCCGTCCCTCGGGTTGGCCTGCTTCCTTATCTGCTCGCCCGAGAGCGAGTGTGACCCCGGACGGTCCGGACTATACGCCGGCTTTTCCGGGCCAAACGCATTAGTCTCATCCACTGTCGTCCTAATGTGAAATTCTTGAAATTCTCGATCGTCGGAGAGATTAATTTTTCTCCTCGGAGAAGCACGCTGATGGTTATTCGAAACTGAAGCCATTCAAAATCCATTATATTTCAAAATTACATTTGTCAACCATAAACATTATAAATTTAACATTAATATTATTATTATTGGTAAGGTAAACGGCCCGGTTTTCGCCATCTTCAATTGTTAAAGGGAACATTTTATAAAAAAATATACGTATCATGGCATTAATCAAGGCATTAATCATGGCATTAATCAAGAGTAAACGGCTCTTCAACATGCCGTTAATTTAATGTGTATTTAACGTATACCCTATTTATTATTAGCATAAATTGCGAATAATGGCGGTAACTGGGACAGTGGCGGAAACTGGGCCGTTTACCTTATACGTGGAAGTGTTAATATTATACGAAGATTCTATATGGAAATGTTAAACATGTAAAAATGTTTCTATTATGATTGCAATACTACTTCTAAATATCTAAAAGGACAGGACGCGTAAATAAATGAAATAAATAAATAAGCAAATAAATTATTAGTCATAGTAATAATAATAATGTGTAACAGTAATATTGATGATAATAATAATTACTATTATCATTAATTATTATATTTATAAATTTCATTTATTTTCCATTATATGAAAAAAATAAATAAAAAAGTTTATCTATACGGAAATCAGGGTCGAGTGTGCAATGATAGACGTCTTTCAATTGAGGTGAACGACTCCGCGTACCGATATTACTTTTGCCCGGTATCCGCGTCAGATATTGCAGAACGCGCCGTGTTTCTGTCCCGTGTCTCCGGGCGCGCTGCCGCTGGCCTATTCACGCATCATAGAGATCCTTAACTCGACGCGGGACACGCCATTGACTAGCCGATTTGCATCACAACGAGCGGATTCACGGTAATAGCTCGTCGAGCAACGGCTGAGGCTGCAACACGCGCGAGAGCGCCGGCTTCTCTCCTCGCGATTATTCTTCGCCCCACGGAGAGGGTGCAACTCCGTCGTTCTCGCGAACGAACGGGCAATCCTCTCCGGGCTTCCCTCCCCTCGATTACTACTACGGAAAACCAGTCAGCCTCGCGACGGACGAGTTATAAGCGCGGTGCGTTACCGTACTTGATTATTCATCTCTCCGCAAACTCCCAGAAAAAAACATTTATTTGACGCCCACCGTTTATTTGGTTTAAGTTAAATATTTATTTGATTGAAATAAATGTTTACTTAAATCAAATAAACGGTGGCCGTCAAATAATTTTTTTGTTCTGGGTGAATATATTTCACAGAGCATTTTAAATAAACTATCGAATCAACATATTCGCGAAGAATCAGAGGGTTGTTCAACCGGGCCGAGGCTCTTTCTTGGAACGACAAAAGGAGTCGAAGATTTAAGAAAATAATAATAAAAAGAATGAACTCGTAGCATTTTATTTCTGGACGCCGGTTCACTTGTATCTTCGCGATGATGGCTCGTCACGCGATATTCCTCGCGACCAGATGCTCTTCCACGGCCGTGTCCCGGGCTTTAACGATACGTGGAACTACGCCCGCGTTCGGGGATACACTCAGAGTCGTAACCGACTCCCACGTACCGGCAGGCGATACCGTCGAGGATCGCCTCGGGTCCTCGCTCGTTTACGGTCTTCCTGGCCGGGAGAGCCAGTCCGATTCCAGGTAACGATCTCGCACTCGCGAGAACCGGAAGCTCCCTCATCGCTACGAGAAGCTAGGATGGCCGTCGCGTGGCCGTCGGGCTGGCGGGTTCGACAATTTTCCTTCGTAACTACAAACGATACTTCCACGGACACACTTTTGTGCAGCATTTTTTTTTTAAGTAACATCTTTTATTTCGGTTCGATCGACGCTACCCGAATGTGCTGTTAGGACCGTCTTCAGTGAATACGTCACAAAACGACTTTTCTACTTTTGGAACTAAAAATCACAAGTGTTATAACAATGAGAATAATGTTTTTAAAAATAATTTCTAATCATTTTTTCCCCACATGGATTCCGAGATACATGAGCTAAAAATTGTGTCAATTAGCATGACCTGCATATGGTGCCGAGTGAAAAGTAACATTCTTTTTAAAAAATATATATTTCCAGACTACTGTATTAGATTTTCTTTTTGTAAAATAACATTACAACATTATTAGGGACGCATTAAAAAAATAAAATCGAGCTGTGCCCATAGATTTTCGAAGATATTACGAGTTGAAGGGGTTTTTATCTTGTATATGAATAGACAGGCCTTAACCATTGCTAGCAAAACGCCCCCCCCCCCCCCCCCCCCATTAAAAAAGGGAATATGTCACAGATCGCCGATTCTTAATGGTGGGGGGTGTTGGAGGGCATGTTGCTAGCAATGATTGAGGCCCATAGGTATCTATTTGTATACAAGTTCGAAGCTCCTTCAACTCGTAATATCATCGAATATCTATGGGCACAACGCGATTTTTTTTTTTTTTTATGCGTCCCTAGTAATCTTGTACAGTAGAACCCCGATTAACCGCTAATCCAAACTATGCTAATTGACCCAATGTTAAGCTCATGTATCTCGCAAACCATGCGGAGAAAAAATTATTAGAAATTCTTGAAAAATTCTTAAAAAAAAAAAGCTTATCCATTGCTTTATAATACTTGTGATTTTTAGTTCCAAAAGTAGAAAAGTCGTTGTGTGAAATTCCCTTAAGAGATGTAAGAATCATCAACGGCGAAGTTACAGTCGTTCGGGTATAACGCTGAAAAAACAAGGTAGCCAAGGGGAGACGGCGAAGTGGTGACGAGTCGGTTGCGTCCGTAAGGTGGTGATGTAAAAGCCGGAAACCAGAAGGAACGACTTTCCTGTCTCATTATAACAATAAGAAATCGCTGCTAGAAGTTTCTGGCAATCTCGAATACAATCTCGTACAGCCGACTCTCTTATTTCTCGCCGGAGTGCCCTGTAGTTAGAGAAATCATTATTCGCAACTGCGTAGTTTGTTCGTTCTTCTCTTGACTGCTTTTATAGTTTTTTTTTTAATGTTCACAATATCTCCGTTGCTCCGTTAAAAAGTAGGCAGGTTATATCGTACAAAAGATAGAGAGTCGAAGTATCCGCGAGGAAAGGCGAAGTGGAGGCTGCGGAGGAGGCTCGAACCGCCTCTGCTGATCGAGACAAATCGCCCGCAGTAACTCGAGCGCCGTGCTTGCGCGGGCCCGACGGACCTAAACCTGCTGCTTCTGCTGTTGGTTCCTCTGTAGTTCGTACGATGCTGCCCGCGAGCAGACGAGCCAGAGAAATATATAAGGAGGAAGAAGAAGATGAGAGGGGAAAAAAAAGATAAAAATAAAGAAAAGAACGAAGAAGGAATAAGACAGAAAGGAGGTACCGCAGACGGTGGAGAGAAATCTCCAGGGAGATTTATGGTAGACGCCCCGCTATCCGCCCCTCGACTAGCAAAAAAAAAAAGAAAAAAAATCCCTCAGGAGTCTAAACCTCTCCTCCCTCCGTTCCCTCGCCAACGCGAAATATTCCCTTCATTTTTCACCCTCCATAACTCTTTTACTCATTCGATTCGCGATTAACGAAAAAAAGAGTTTTTTTTTTTTTTTTTTTGGGCACTTCGTATATTTGTCATTTTACTTTATTTTTCATAGTTCGCCGAACGGTTACGAAGGAGATGAGAAACGCGTGCGAAAGTTCGCGAGGTGATTGATATCGTTGACGCCCCCAGGTGTTCGACTGTGCGCTACTTTCTTTATCTTTTTTAACAAAATGAAAGTCCGCGGGAATTTACTTCGGGGCATAAAGTAACGCGTTTTTTTTTAACGCGCGGGTCTCACGATAGGCACGTTTTTCGCCCGTTTCGATCCGTCCGAGGGCCGCGACTTCGATCCCGAACGGGGAGTCACCGACTGCGACGAGCGCGCGTACTCGGCGCACTTAATTGAAAAACTTTTTAGACGTATTTTCTGGAGAGAGTCCCTCAGTCTCCCTTCGCGCATCTTATAACCTTCCTTCTTGCCTCGCCGCTTCCACGTCTCTCATTCTCGAGGAGCGCCAAGCTAGGCACGAGCTTTACTTCCGGTTCCCGACGCCTCCCGAAGTTTCCTTCGTTCGCACGCGAGCTCGCTAAGAAAAAGAGGATAATTATATGCCGAAAATAAAGAAAAGAAATCAAATAAAATCTCCGCCAGTGAAACGGAGCAAGCTCGTCCAGCTGCAACGAACAATTCAGCGTGTCGAGTTTTCAATATTAACACGGAAATAACGTTCGAGTCCCGCGCGTCTCGGTCTTTCCGTCGCTCACAGTGCTCGTTTAGCCGTTACGAATAAACTTGTAATATAAAAAAGAAAAACAAAACTTATTCGTTAGAGTTGTATCAGCAACTTGTCATCAGGAACTCCCGACGATTCCCTAGTTCTGCATCCAAACCTTTACGGGTCGTGCATCGCACCTGAAACTGTGATCTAGACGTGTAAAAAATGCATGAGTAATAACTCGGCTTTGGCTTATCGTATTGTGTTTCCTGCCCTACAAGTTTGCAAACTTCTCGGTGACGGTTTTACTGCGAATGTCACTTTCCCACGATTACGTTTCCCCCCCTCCCCCCCCCCCGCTTGTATGCGCCGTTCTAACTTTAAGTATATACGTAAAGCCTATGTCGACACTTCGATCTGTCAATGCGGTTATGCCGCTTCATCAATTATCTTGCCAGATAGGGGAGACCGGGGCGAGATGGTCTAGCGAAAAATCGGGCCGACGCGGGGCATGATGGGCCACTCTAAACACGACAACTAGAAGGCTGCAATGGTGGATTATTGGCGCATGAGCACTACTGACAGATGGAAGTAGGGAAACTCAAGATGTATGGATAGTACAGGGAGGGGTAAAAAAACAGTGAACAATTTAAGCCCGTCTCGCCCCAGACAATTTTTTTTTCGGACTCGCAATCAAACTGAAATTATCATTGTTGGATGACAAAAATAAATTTCTCATCACTCCGTGCAGAAATGGCCACTTTTCCGCCCGCTTTGCGTGCGTAAAACCGCCATTTTCGCACCTTGTGATGAAAAATTTTTTACATCCCTCGTGCGAAACACTTTTTCTAACTCGTGCGATTACAGCACTCGCCTTCGGCTCGTGCTGCAAACTCACACTCGTTAGAAAAACGTTTTTCGCCCTCGTGGAGTAATGCACTAATGCTTTCGGCAGCCTCGTTGCCGCATTATTTGCTCAGGGGGCCCATCTCGCCCCGGTCTCCCCTATATATATATATATATATATATATATTTTATAATATAAAAAAGGCGAAAGGGCGGTTTACGGTGCGCAGCGACTGTCCGCGAGCCCGCTGCGGGAGCTGACGTATTTTGGCATGCCCGGCGATTCGCCGCATGGGGCGAGAGCGCAAGCTGTTCGGGTTTGCGAGGAACGGCTGGTGCTTACGGGTAACGGCGTACGTTCGAGTGAACGAGCTCGCTGTGCGCGGCTTCTCCGGTGCGTATGTGTAACGCAACTATTTCGGTACAGCAGCCGGCCAGCGTGCCAGGAAAAGCGCAATGCACTCGGTATATAAACTGCATTCTTGCGATAGCGGAGAAATGGTGAGACTTCGCCGGGCTGGTTGGGCGCGCTGTGGGTGAGTGAGAACTCTCGTCGATATACGGCACGACCCCGTCTTCCGGGCATTCGCACGCACGCACGTGTCGGTCTCTTGCCCCCTCCCCGATCGCCCCGCGTGTCGAGAACACGCACTCGAATTTCTTGGTCTTCTTATCCTTTCAATCTCTCTCACCCAAACTGGCATCTTTTCCGCATTCTCCACACGGGACAAACCCATTCTCGCAATCTCGTCCAACGATTTGTCGTGTGGCTAATTTTATCGCGTAATTTGATAAAAAAAAAAAAAAAATCGGTGCTCCGTTCCGTCGACCGGGACTTCTGGACGATATCTTTTTTTACTTACTCATTTTTTTTTTCTTTCTGTTACCCGATTTACCCATGCGGGCAGGAATATTCATGGCTCTGAAAAAAAACCACCCGGCGCCACATACGGGTTGAGTTTACTGTAGAGGGTACAAAAAAGGGGGTTATTAGAGTGCAGAAGTAGGCGGGGCTTTGGGTGTACTTTTTTTTCAACCGGCTGAAAAAGAGTAGTGAGGACATTTTTTTGAAAATGGCCTGAACCGTCCCTAAAATCGAACCACGCTTTTCAGCCGGGCTTATTTTTGCAGTCTTGTTTATTCTTTGAATGTTTCTTTTTACCGCGCGTCGGGTATTTACCTTTTCGGCCCAACGCGATGGAATAACCTTCCTTGGGTCTCGAGGGCCGTCCTGCCGGGTTTGCAGCCAGAAAATAGATTTATTAAAATAAAATAAATTTCGATCTTGAAAGGCCATTTATTAAGACGAAAGAAATGTTTACTTGCCTTAAGAAAATCCTTGTAAGATTCAATGAACGACTTTAGTGTATGTAAAAAATAATAATTCAAAGATTTGCACTCTAAAATAAATGTTTACTCGCGCCAACGAAATCATGCATTTGACGTCACACAATCGCGGTTAATATCCTGCAGCACGCATTACAGAGTCGTCAACGCGTCAGTCGTCTGAAAACAAATATCCGTTTATTAGATCCAAATAGACATTATTAACAATAAGAACAATACTATCAAACAAATAAGTATATTAGAAATTAATAAACGCTCTAAATAGGTTATAAAGCAAATAAAAAAAATTATTTGCCCTCAATAAATTTGCTGATTGGAATAAACTTTTTTCTGCGTGTCTCTTGGGCTGGTGCGGTTGTTGGGGCGGGAAATTTGGAGGGTGTCGCGAGAAGACGCGCGTAACAAACCTCGTGCACTCCGTTCTTCGGCGGCCTCTTCGGGCCTTATCAATTCGCTCTTATTAGTAGCGCGCCTTTGCCTCGGTCCCGCGCACTCGGTTTACATTGTCCATCCGGAGATATAAACTTTGTACTTCGGATATAATTAAATCTGCTTTCATTTCATCTCGCCGTCGTTCCTCCTCGCGGCTCTGCCCGAGCTTCCTCTTCGTCCTTTGCTTACCCACTGTCTTTGCTCCGTTCCCGACTCCCCACTCCACGCTTACTCCGGGGAGGGCTTCGCCGTTTCTTCGCGTTCTTGCCGCACTCTGTTATCTCCTTCCGTCTCCTCTCGCCTCTTGTTTCACCTCTCGTCATGCATACCATGCCTCAGGTGATTTGAAACAAGCCCGGAAGATAGTTCCTTCTCGGGCCCCTCCGTCACCTTCTCCGCTCCGAGGAAGTTACCGAAGTAACAACGACGTCGCCCGCGTTGCGCATTATTCTCTAACGGTATAACATATACATGTATATATATATGTGTGTGTATATATTTATATATTTTACTTATACAAAGCTAGAGTATTCCGCGAGAGTTACCGTAAATAGAAATGAGCGTGACTCGTTTAACTTTCCGAGAATTGCGATTGCATGTTCCCCGACTCTCCGGAGTCGCTTTCTACCTCCGTGTGTTTCTCTCGTTCTCGCCCGGGAGATAGACGGAACGAGACAAATTCCGCCCTCTTTATTCGGGACGAGACGCGAGGCGAGAAAGTTTGGTGAGAATTGTTAATGTTTCTTTTTATTTTATTTTTTATTTTTATTCTTCCACCTTCGGTCGGAGAAGCGTCTGGGGAGTGGAACGTCGTTGCCTGTTTCTACTTTTCTTGTCTCGGGGAAAATTGCGAGACGTGAAAACGGCGACGGCGCACGGAGAGACGCACACGTACGGAAAATACCTCGGCGCATCGTCCCGGATTGATCATGCGGAATCCACGAGCAATGTAAAACCAGTCTCGCTCGCGTCCCTTTTCCGAACTCGATAAAAATCCATTGCCGAGAGATTGACTCCCGATACGCGCTGTCTGGAGACGGCGACTCCTTCTTTTACTCTCCTCGCTGCCCGGGTTCGGCCGCGATCTTTAAAATATCTTCGTCGAATCGCGGAGTTACCATTTCAACGGTCGCTCCGCGCCTCCGCTTCGCGGAGCGCGAGAACGAATTCCCGTACGGTGATAACACACACACACACACACACAGTCGATAGAAATGAAAATTGAAAACGTGTCGATGGTATTACCTGATGCGAGAGGGGAAGAAAGGGCCGGGCTGGGGAAGGCACTTTGAGAATGAAAATTGGAAAAAGCTCTTTGGTCCCTGCGCCCCCGAAGTTGCTTCGGGAAGGAACTCTTTTTTCGTGCGGAGTTAAGCGACACAGTCGTTGGCCGCGAGTCAGTGATCGGCTACGCTGCTAAAGCCACTCCTTCATTAATGGAAGTCGAGTCGGCTGAAAAACTAAGTTAAAAACTAACTTGCCGATGACATATAGGGAAGAGCGGGGCAAAATGGGACAGCGGGGCAAAACGGGACAGTGGGGCAAAATGCAATTTTCCAATATTTTTTTTATGGCACTGTGGGGCAAAACGGGGCGGTAAATCCAGATGTATCGGTGGGGCAAAATGGGGTGTACAAATTTTTGTTGGGAAATTGCGTTTTGGCCTATTGTCCCGTTTTGCCCCGCTCTCCCCTATTTTTCGTCCAGTCAACTGATCGATATCTCTTTAAGTTTATCGAATATTCTGTAAATACGGAGAAGTTGCATCAATGCCGGGTCGTACGTTTGGGAGATACTCGAATATTGTATTGTCGTTCAGGGTGGCAGAGCCGAGGACACTGCCGGTTGAGCGGAGCGTGAGAATCGTGAAATCTTCGCCGGTGTGATTCCGGACGGATCCGCAATAGAGGGAACTCCCGAGCGGGAAGAAATGCAAATTTCCTGTTACGCGACCGGGTTTCGAGCGAAATCTTTGAGGGTCGGAGCATAAGGGGTAACGCGGAAGTGCAGCGAAGCCGGGACCTTGCCAAATCTCCTTCCAGCGAGTACACACACACACACAGACACGCAAACGCATACACTGCGCTTCCAGCCGTTACTTGCAATTCGCCTCGGCTTTGAATATGTATACCGTTTCTACGGTCCTTCGCCGTCGTATAGTATTACGCCGGTATTATATAGAGGCAAGCAAGATCAAGCAGGATCACGTACACACACACATATATAGTGTGCACCAGCTTTTACTGAGATTCATGAATGGCCGGAGATTTGGCCGTCTAGGAACCATAGGATTCCGCGTTAGTTTCGGTGTTATATAGCTCTGTTTATCGAGCGATAAAATCGTTCTCGCGACGTTATTGTACCTTAAATTATAAATTCATGCTCGGAGCAAGAACGTGGGTATAATGACTTTGATTTAATCTTTTTGTTCGGTACACTGTAAAAAAAAAGGGTGTTAAATTCAACACCGCTTCAACACCACCATGTGGTCCATATAGGTCCATTACTTTGGTGTTAAAAGCGGTGTTAAAATATGGTGTAAAACATACGGTGTAAAATCAGTGGTACTTACACACGGAAAAAAGTTATACAAGGCTTAAGCCTAAATTATTGTCTTATGTTTAATTTTGTTAAAAGATAGACGAGTTGTCTAGAAGTTGGAATGAGTTTTACTACATACGCGACCCAATAATCGGAGAGTTCGAAGAAGTCAGATTAGCCAGCTTTCCACGTAGCTTATCTTCAATATCGTTTCGAGGAAATATTTTGGTCATGAACGTAAGTTATAAATGACAGAATTTTTTTTAGTTAATATGAACTAGTCGAGTTAGTAGATCAGAATTCTCGAAATCTATGATTGTCCGAAACACCCAGTGTCCGAATATACGGGCGTTCCGAGAAACCGCGTCTGAAAACCGGTACATTTGGACTCTCTTATGTTCTCCTGTAATTACAAAAATATTGATCTTTTTTGAATTAATCGATGTGTTATAGAAACTAGAAACTATAAGCTTGACATTGGTTTCAGTTATTTTCACAAAAAAATCGGTCTCGGTCAATGAAGAACTGCTGCAATCTGGCGATGCTCTTAAGCGTCCGAGCATTGGTACCTTTACCTTAGTAAAATGAGTGCAGAATCGAAAAAAAAAAAATTGCTTACCGAAAATTGTATGCATCGGGAGAATTATAGCGGATGGCGATTCGTACGAATTGTGATACGAATCACCGTACACTATAGTCGATTGATGTATAAAACTTTGTGTAATATTTTTTTTTCTTCATTTAGCACTCCATTGAACAGTGTGGAGGATTCCAATGCCCTCAATCACCGTCGAGCCTCCGCACACGCCGAGATAAAGGGACGATGCTGTGTGCGTGCGCCTATGAGCCGGTGATGAAATTAGAATGGCATTTTGCGCCGATGACGCCCGGTGGGGCTCCGAAGGGAGAGGATAACGGAAGTCAGGACGGCGAGCGGAACATGCGTGAAGCGGAGTGAGCTAAAGGTCGACGGGTGACTGAGTCTCGCTCGGCAGACCGAGGAGGAAAAAAAAAAAAAAAAAAAGAAAAAAAAGGAGTAAATTTGCTAAACCACACGTGGCTGGTTGGGCAGAGCCGCGTTTCCCCTCGCGGCGGGAGGTCCTTTGTTTAGTCTGGGGATCACTCTTGCTGTATCCGAGGGACGAAACCGAGCCGAGGCAAGAACGGCTGATGGTGCGCGTGCTTCTTCTTCCACCCATTCGACAAACGAGTTCCTCCGCGACGGATCTCACAAGCGAATCTGCAAATTGCATCCACGGGTTAGACAGTACTAAAAACACTTGTTAATCTATAAACCGTTCGGGGCTCTCGGATGGTTGCTCGCTTAAAAAAAAAAAAGGAATAAAAAAAAAAAACCAAAAAATGCATCGATGCACTCCGCGTTCCGTCGCTGGTGCAGCTGCACATGGTGGCCACACGTATCGGCCGAGGCCCGGGCCGAGATGGCTTATTCGTCGCGGACGCCGCGCAACCGCGCCCGGTAAACTGAAACCTTTTTACGAACTTGCCGGGCAGACCGGACCGTCGTCGTAATCTCGTCCGACTCGGAGCACCGGCAGCGTCCAAGTCGGCCTCGATTTTTCAAGTGCACACGCGAACTCGTCGTCGCCACGACCGAAATAGCGTTTTAAGACCGTACGGGAGAGTCCTGCATGGGCATCGACTTGGCAACGCTCGCTGGTCGAGGCAGAAACATTCTGCTCCTCCACATTTCGTCCATGCTATTGTTCCAGTAAAGAGAAAAAGAGAGAAAAAAAGAGCAATCGCTTTGCCTGTTCTCGGCTCGTTTCTTCAAATTCTCTTTCTCGCCCTCCCCGTCTCGTGTCCGCCTTTCGTTTCGTCCTTATCGCAATCTCTCCCTCGGCCCTCCTCGCTTCCCGGCACCGACACGAGGCGTGACCCACTTGTCGTTAAACACACTCCGCGTTGATCCGAAGAGTGGCGTCTCGTTTCTGCGTCCTCGCTCGCCACTTCAAGGACCCATCCTTACCCGGCTTCTCCGGATCCAACGGCTCGATCGCCACCGTCCTCATGAAAACCGTACAAATCAGAAATACAATATTACCTTAAGACTGAAAAATCGCTGAAGGCTCTCATCCTCGTTCCTCCCGATACGATCAACGCTCGCCAACGGCCGACCGCAAGGACAACGTAGGAACGATAGCTCACGAGAAAAGAGTACGGAAGAGACGTCGGAGATTCGGCGATACGGAAGTGGATTTGGTGGGTTGAAAGAAAAAAACCCAACAAAAAAGTCCGCAACACTCCAAGTTCCGCACGTGCCTACACACGATCCACCTTTTTTTTTCTCTACTTTCTCTTTCGGCCACAGTGAACTTCTTGTTCTTGGGCGTGAGCGAACAGGGCGTTGAGCGGCCACCGAGCTCCGTTTCCCTTTTTATTCCCGGCACAGAATCGTCATACGTGGTGTTTATACTTTTGGGTTAGTCGGTAACGCTCTCCTTATCGGATAGACGGGCGAGCGCAGCCAGCCGGGAGACTCAGCTCCGTCACGCTTCCTCTCGCGAAAGTGGTTTACAGTCGGAGAATCTTCGTGGACCCAGAACCGAACGGGTCTCGGTGAGATTCCGCCCGGCTGGCAAACGAAGTGGATGCGATTTTGCGTGCGTCCTCCGTGACTCACGCTCGAGAAACCGTCCCGCCCGCTCCGAAACTTCTCTGGGGAGGCTGGAATTTCGTCTCGACCTTCGAAATCGTTGGTCTTCCGAGGCAGCTCCCTGGTGGGAACGACACAACCCGCGCAACAAAAAGTATTTAAAAAAGTATTTAAAAAAAATTAAAATGGAAGTATTAAAATGATGTCGTATTGGACTGAACAATACTCAAATTATACTCCTCTAATCTATCGCTGAAGAGTATTAAGTATGAATCCGATATACGTTGTAATATACGAGTATCAAGTATGAAGTCAGCATACGAAGCAATATTCGAGTATCAGGTATGAAGTTAATATAACCAAGAATATTCGAGTATCAAGTAAGAAGCTTGCATAAAAATTGAGATTCGAGCTTCATACTTGATACTCGAACCTCAATCTGTATACTAACTTAATACTTAATACTCGAATGTTCTTGGGTATACTAGCTTCGTACCTGATACTCGTATATTAGAAAGGTATATCAGAATCATACTTAATACTCTTCAGCGATAGATTAGAGGAGTATAAATTGAGTATTATTAAGTCCAATACGACATACTTTTAATACCTCCATTTTCAATACTTTTTGAATACGTTTTTGTTGGACAGGACAGTGTCGGTGCTGGCCGACGTTGGGCGAACTCTGGCCGACGCTGGGCCAATATTGGCACTGTCTTTCGCTCGCACTGGGACTTCTCAATCCAGCTGAACCTCCGGGGTTTCTCAAACCTCCTTCCACACCCATAGATACGCAAAGTTTCTCGTCTCATCGTGAACTTCGCTTTACCTTCGCCTCGTAACAGTGAAGTAAACATTTAATTTATTTACACAATGCCGCCGGAGGGAGTTGCGAATTGCGCCCGGCAATGGCACCGCACAAACGCGACACCCTCGCCAGCAACACAGTGAAACAGCGGTCTCTCGAGTTCTCTCGCGTGCTTTCGCATCATTTACCCCTCGGTCTGCCGTGCCCGCAGTGTGCACGACTGTGCTGCAGCGCGCTCCCCCACCCACCCCGAACACTTTTAATTAGCGGGTGCGCGCACCCGCTGCATTCATTTCCTTCTCGCATTACGTTCTCATTGTTTCGTTCCACCGGTGTTCGAGAGAGCGGGCCGGGCGCGGGCCAACTCGCGAGGGCGCGAACCGTCGTAAGAGCGAAACCAGCGGTACCGCTGCTCGGGACCTAATAAAGTGCATTCCCCATGCTCTTCCCCTCCATTTCGCCTCCAACCCCCGCACCCCCCTCGGCTCTCATTCCTTTGTACGATCTTCCTCTCGCGGTCCTCCTCGCGTACTCCGGCTCCTTCACGCCCGTAATTTTTGTTGGTACACGCGAGGAATTTTAATATGCTCCGGTGTTGTATCCTCTCCCGCTGGTGCACAGACGGACGGACACAAAATGTGAGGGCAACCACTCCGGCATAATCCACTTCGATAAATCGAGTTAAAGCTCCAGACAAGAAAATTTCGAGAGCGAGAACACGACGTCGCGACTCGGAGTTCGGAGTTACGAATGTATGTGGGAAACGTACGGTATTGTGCGATGTATCGTGACAAAACATCGTCCCTTTGTCGCCGAGTCTCGTCGATACCGAAGCGCACGCAGTGGCGCGATGCGGGATAGAAATAAAGGAGATACTGAGGCTCCAGCTCGAAATGAGTAATTACGGGAGACAAATTAGCCTTTGTTAGTAATCTCGCCCTACGTTATTTTGTTCACTTCTTTTTTTTTTTTTTTTTTTTTCATTTACTCTCGAAGAATTCTCATCTCGGTGCGTTCTCATCGCGCTGCTAGAGACTTCCGGCGAATGAATGGTCGGGTTTCTTCTCATTATTCCGAACCACGCCATCGGGGAGAGGCTCGCTCGTTCCCGAAAGCCGGCAAGAGTCGGGTGGGTGCGCGAGCCACAAAGTCGCCCGGCGCGGCAACGCGTTTTCCCCGCGATTCCGGCCTTTTTTTCGAATTACGAGAAAACCGGTGACTGGGAGCGATATAAAAAAAAAAACGGAGAGGCAAGGGGAAAATAATGGGAGAGAAAATGAGAGGACGGACGAGGATCACGAGCTGCGACTTTGCCTTTGCGCAAGCAGTCGTACAGACTTCAAAGACCGTATCCACGGTATTAAGGAATAAAGGAGGTTGAGTATTTTTCTTCCATTGTGCGCGGAGAGCCCGAAGGGAATATCTAAGACGGAAACAAGCATCTCTCCACGAAAGCGTCTTATACGTTTAATTTAACGTTAAAGTTACCGGTTATTTTAGTAAATCACCTTCCATTTTCAATGTTCATTCGAGAGAGTCGTTGCAAAAGCTACTTCCAAAAATCCTTCGACAAGTTAAAAAAAAAAACTTCACTGTTGGGTGAAATCCATCTCGGGAATGGTATTTTTGTTAAAAACTGAATTTGCAGGTTTATTGTTTATTTAATTAAACGCGAGGAGGACGGCAAATAGGCCCATCTATCCGCATGCAGATATCTGCGCCCTCTCGCTGGCACGTAATAAATTCATCGAAATTTATCGTTTCGTAGACTCGCGATGAGGAGAGCACTCGGGTCACGAGATGCGCAACGAACAGTGCGCCGGAACTGCCGCTTCGCATGCTCCCCGCTATATAGGCGTGTACGCTATTGTTATCATTCACGTATCGTGTCCTTCAGATTAAACTGTTTTCCTTTATATACAATACATATAAACCGCGGGCGAATATAGATAGACGCGGAAAGGTCTGCACCGGGTGCAGCGAGGTACCAGGCACGGGTTCCTGGTAAATCGAGTCGCGAATTCGCGTGATTTATCGGTAGAGCGTTTATTATCTTTTTTTTCTCGCCGTTCCTCTCTCCCTGAAATTCGTGTTTAAAAATAATATTTCAGCGTGTCTTGGAGTTCCCCGTCGAACCGTGACGATATTTTGAAATCGAAATATCTATTCGTTGATGGGGTAAAAAAAAGAAAGAAAATCTGAGATAAAATTTTTCAACTTTCGCGCCGAGGTCTTCTTCTTGGTCTATTGTACGCTATTTTCTTTATTCCTCGCGTAAGCCGGTTAACAAAAGAGGTCTGTTTAATGGAGAGTGACGCAGAGCAACTTTCACGGACGCGTTATCGCCGGGTCAGGGAAGACAGGAGATATAGATATACATGTCGTATATATATATATATATATACATATATATACACACCTACCGTCCACCGGAACACGTTTAATAGTTGCTGCCTAACGCCGCTGCTGCCGACTCCTTTCTTTGGCACAATCGGTCGAGTCTCTTATTAACGAGGGAAAACGAACGATCGCCGAGAGGATGCTATTTTCTCTCGCAATTATCTATTCGCCGCCGGAGAAAGGACTACTTCTTCGCGAACCGGCACGAACAACGCGTCTCTCTCGTCTTTGTATCGCTCAAGAATAGTTCTTGGACTTTTTCGAGCGTAGCGCACATCTGCTCACATATCATTTTTCTGCGTCCAACTTGACACTAATAATAATAATAATAATAATAATAATAATAATAATAATAATAATAATAATAATAATAATAATAATAATAATAATAATAATAATAATAATAATAATAATAATAATAATAATAATAATAATAATAATAATAATAATAATAATAATAATAATAATAATAATAATAATAATAATAATAATAATAATAATAGCACTAAAGTTAATTGCAGATACCGCATCGGTACGGATCGATCGGAGCAGCGAGTCGGTGTTAAAAAAATTAGCTCTCTTATCTCAATCGCGATATTGCCAAAATGACGTCATTCGCGAGAATTCGTCAGGGGGCAATTAGCGGCGTGTGCATCGAGTGCACTCACGCGTTTCGCTGTGCGACACAAGCGCGAAGGAGGTTTCGTTCGCGTTGCTCTTTCGAGCGAAATAATCTACGGTGCATGTGAATCGAGGGAGACGCAAAAAAAAAGAAAAAAAAATTGTTTCTTCAAAATCGCACGCATCCGAATCCGCAAGGCTACGTGTGTTCCGCGGAACGTTGAAGGTGAGTGTCCCGTACGATCGCGAGCTCGGGGTACTTTTGCACCGTGAATTTAACGTTGGCGAGAGAATGGAAGAGGAGAGGCCGATGCGAGGAGGTGAGCCCGGCGTGGCAAAAGCCCCTCGAAGCCAATTTAAACTTCCGACGGGATCGAGGCTACGCTGTTTTACTTCGCGCTTGGGGATAGAGGAGAGTACGTACGTATAACTATCGACGGTGCTGAACAGGCGAAGCAGCGTATCGGAGAGGTGGGTCGGCTTTGGAAGGAGCGTGACGTCGGACGATGGTACGAGCGAACGGAAACCACAGCTCTCATCATCCCCTATGCAGGTTCTCCCACGGGTCTGTAAATAAAATAATAGGGACTGTGCGTGGGCCGGTGCGAGGCTTATCGAAACTCGTAAAGAACTATAGTTTCCACGTCCCGTAAATCATAGAACAAAATACCGGGTGCATTAAAGTTGCGGTGACTCAGCTTCTTCCCCCCCTCTCGTATACTTTAACGCGGCTGAGGAAGATACGAGTAAGACGTTCCCATCGCTATCGTCGGTACACTATATAATCCGAATGCCCTGGGTCAATAAATACGCTTATCTGAAGAACTCGTTTCGGAAATTCCTGCAATGACGCCCGGCTCTATTTTATTTTCTTGCAACTTTTTTTTTGAAACGGCGAAAAGTCGAACGGTGTTTTTACGAGGGCAGTAAAGGAAGACGGAAAGGGCAGAAATTCGACTACTTTTATTTTTTTAGTATCTTTTTTTTTATTTTATTTTTGTCGTGCAAGCGTGACTGATCCTGGAATTATGTGGTTCAGTTTGCGAGGATGCCTCTAGGGTAGATATCGGTTGGAGCTTTCCGCGATCGGGGAATCCTCTCTCTCGCAGGACAAGAAGAGGATTGCGCTGGGGTTGTATAAAGCTGGCCCTACGCTTCTTGACGCTGTTACGAGCAGCGCCACGTGGGACTCTGATTTTTTATGGAGAGATTTACTTTTATCGGCCGCATCTTCGAGTCACCCGGATCAGCGAAATCGGGCGGCTGTCCCTGGCCTCGTCATCGACGAGGGCTCGGGACATAACAGCCGTTGTAAAATTCAGCATTTTGCTTCTTTCTTTTCTTTTTTTTTTATGGACTGCTCGGCAAAGTTTGAAGGATGTTGAATATCACTTGTCTCTTTTGCAACGAGACAATCTCTCTCTATTCCCTTTCTCGATAATTTTCTTTTGGAAAAAAAGGAGAAAAAAATGGTACGTTATCTTTTTTATTACCACACTGTTTCGCGAAGGCGTCGACGATAGGGCTGTACAGATAGACCGGCCTAGTCGGCTACGATATCTTATCCGACTAATGGGTTTTATAGTGTGGCCGGCTAAGCCGTCTTAGCCGGCTAATCCGTTTCAGCCGGCTAATTGCATAAATTCGGGCAATTAATGTCGCATTGTACTTTGGTCCAAAAAGGACAGCGGATTCATGTTCAGCACGTAAAAATACGTCGGAATATGTCACAGTTCATTAAAAAAAAAAGAAAAAAAATTCTTCAAAAAATTGCAAGGCTGTTTTAGCTTGGCTGGCTAAAACGGATTAGCTGGCTAAAATAGTTTAGCCGGCTAAGCCGGCTTAGCCGGCTAAGCCAGCTTAGCCGGCTAAGCCAGCTTAGCCGGCCAAACTATAAAATCGATTAGCCAGATGAGATATTTTAGCCGGCTAGGCCGGCCTATCTATACAGCCCTAGTCGACGACAGCTGTGCGAGATACGACGCTAGTCGGTCTCGCCCGCGTTTTGACCTAGTCAATTAATTTCCGTGAGACCCTCGTACGATTCCGCTCGGTGAGCACCGATCGGACGCACTTGTCGACGTGGATTTTTAAAAGCAAGATAAAACCCGAGTCGTCGAATAACATGCCGCTGTGGTGTCTCCGGACCGGCTGTCGCTTCGTGACTATCATTTATTTTTTTCGTCGTACAATAAAAAAAAGCTCCGACAACAATTATTAATATAAATATTGACGTGCCAATACCGAGGCTCTGCTAATCGGGTATGCAGAAAGCTTCGTTCCCGTGTACGACTCTCTATCGGAGATTGATTTTTCGCTACGTTGGATTCGCATCGAAAATTAATTCGCGAGTGCTCACCGACTGAATCAACGAGGCCGCGCGAGCATGAAGCAGCAGTCTCGATTAAGTCAACTAAGATAACGTCTCGGAGTGGGTATCTCCGTCCCGCTTCCTCCCCCCTGTGTCTCCGGGGATAAGTATCTCCGGAACGAGAACCGCTGAACTCGCGAGCACTGATCGCTGTCTAATCTGACCGACTTGCGCGCCGGAGTGTTTCACCTCCCACGGACGAGTTCTCTCGCCTGGCTTCGGGGCCTCTCGGGTACTCCTGGGTATCCGCTACCGGTTTTTCGCGAAGCTACTTTATCGAGACGGCTGTAGGGGGGGGGGGGGGGGGAAGCGGGGCAAAACGGACCGGTGCCCTCCATTCGAGATGAAGCTTCGTCTCTTAAAGTCTCTTTGGAGTACCCATCAAGGTCACCTTTGTTACGAGGATTACCACTCTTCTCATTGTGTCCAGGTCCCATTTTCCCCCCAGTCTTTTCGTCACAAAAGAAAAATTTATTAAAACACTCGAAAATTTCAAATGTTTCAATAAATTTGTCTTGGAATTTTTTTTTTCGTGGTCCATTTTGCCCGTTTCTCTACAACTATCGGGATACTTCTAATTTGAAGGTCAATAAAGTCGATACGTTAACGAATTCCTTGGGGATCGTTTCTTCCGAAGGGATTACGAGGTTACATATACATATACTTTCAGGCTAGTTTCATAGCTGGATATATCCACCACCCCCCCCCCCCCCCCCATACGAACCGGCAGTCTCGAGCCGTTTGGGCGTATCTCTGCGTATCTTGGGAAATCTCGCCGACTTGGCTCGGAGGCCAAGTGAACGAGTGAGCGAGAGGCCGAGGGGAGTTGAAGCACACCTAAAAGTTTTGGGAGAAAGAAAGAGAGCCCGCGAGATTGGGAGGAGGGGGCGCGATATCAAGGAAGATAGGATGTATGGGGTAGGAAGAGGCTGCGGTGTAGTAGCTGGATGAGAGAGCCAGTGGAGTGAATGCGGGCCATTTATATCCTAGGGATGTTTCGCTACTACTACCGACTCGTGCGCTTTTCCGCCGCTCCCTTCGGCGCACCCTCGGACCGCGACCAAAATTTACGGGGCAAACTTCTTTCTCGTTAAATGGCCCGACCGACGTTCCTTACGCAGGCCCCCGCGGCGGTACCTCCCAGGAACTTACGGAAGTACGTGAGGGTGCGAAAATTCTAAAGAAATTTTAGAAGTTACACGATGTACCGTTTTTATTGCTGATCTACAATACTCTCGTAAATAAGAAAAATTACCAATGAATAATTTATTCAAAATTTATTTGTCAACCCAACAATTTTTAGTCCACTTGTAACTCAAAAAAATATTGTCAAATTATAAAAAAAAAAGGCTAAACCTTTGCGGAAAGGGAATGTTTTTTTTTAACCGTACATAAAGAAAAAAATTTATTTGACGGCCACCATTTATTTGGTTTAAGTAAAATATTTGTTCGATTTAAATAAATGTTTATTTCATTGAAGTAACTATTCACTTAATTTTAATAAATATTTATTTAAATCAAATAAATATTTTACTCAAACCAAATAAACCCGTGGCCGTCAAATAATTTTTTTCTGGATGATACGGAAGGGAAAAAGGTAGTTTTCGGCGCCATCAGTCGAGCGCTCTGATGCCGATGGTTATCTGAAAGAGTGAAAGGGGCTTTTCCGTAGTTAGTCTGAAGTTCGTCAACGATAAAACGGGGGGGGAAAAGCTGTAACGGCGGGAACCTAGCGAGAGACGAAGACGGTGGAAAACCGTCGTCGTAAGTATGCCGAGAGAGAGTTTGCGAGTCGGGAAACCGAAGGCACGAGACGAGTATCCCCCTGTTTTATCGCTGCAATTCTAAACCACTTACCTACTCATGGGTTGAGCGGAGCCTGTAGCTAGATATACCGTAGTCATAGAACGCAGAGGCACGGGGCTCGTGCTTTTGTTTCGGAAATGCCGAGCGAGAAACAATAAACCTTGGTAACGTATACCTACCCCGTCGCCCGGATACCCTCGACTCCCCTGCTGTCGTTCTCGTCGACGGGCTCAAACTCGAGCCAGTCTCTCGCTCGTACTCGCTCGCTCGCTTTGCTCCGACATTCGGCTTTTCATCCCTTCCGTCGCGATTCTCCCAACCCTCCCTCACGTTCCACGAACTTTCTTCGAAGCAAACTCCGATCCCGAAATCCGGAGATTGAACGAGTAAAATATATTTGCTCGGGAGCGATAACGTTTATGGAACGTTCGAGTTCTGCGTGTCCCTCTGTAATCCGCTACTGGCAACAATCGGAAGAGACCAAGCGGGCCATCCTCGATTGCAAATTAGAATCTAAATTTTTTATGCACGAGCCACGGTGCGTTTATTCGCCGGAGAGATGTGTCGCGTACTCGAGCCGGTACCGGAAATTTAGTTGGGCGGCCGAGATAAATTTTAGGGCCATTACAGGCATACCCGTGGAATACACAATAGGGAATCCAAACTAGGACCCCACAGGGCCCAATACAGGAGTCCACTATATAATGATAAGGGATAGTCAAGGAAACCATAGAAGGGCACGCATATTTCGCCTTGCTGGGTCCTATAAAGGAAAACCAAGCTTCAATCGAACAATCTACCTTGACGATTTCAACAGTTGCCCTATTTAGGCTTGTTGGGGATTCCATAATAGGAATTGAAAATTAAAAACTTAGTGCTGGACTCTTATTAGACATAATACGTAAATTATTTATTAGGAAAAATATTAACAATGACATTAATCAATCAGAAATTGAATCAATTATTTTCACGGAATTTTTTATATTTGTATTTATGTATGACGACCCTGCGAAAAAAGCAGTTAATAATTTCCTTAAACGTATACGCATTATTGTGCAATTATTATTTAATTCTTCAAGGTTTATGGATACTGGTGAATTTTTAATATTCGGTTATACCAACTATCGAATTGTTCATTAGCGATTGTTAATTAATTGTTAATTAACTATCGTTAATCATATATCGATAAACAATTTTTCAACCTTATTTGCTTATGAATAATGCTTAATGCACAATATCGATAACAAAAAAATTATTTGAACCGTTCACGAATAAATAGTTCTATTTCAATCATTTTCATCGCATTCAAATAAATGTAGCCATAACATCTTCTTCAACTTGAAATACACAATAAAAAAAGAACTCTAATAAGATGTGAACAGCCGAGTGAGCTAAGGCGCCGAGCAGCAACCACAGGGACCCAGCTTCGAAACTCACCAACAGCAAAATAATTTACAATGTGTTTTTGCGGTGATCTAAATTGACTACTATCTTCAATAAGTAAGAATCTCTAATGAACAATGCGCAATAATCCAAGAAAAATCCGCGAATAAATATTTTTCAATTTAATTTATGTACTAATTTAATAGGGGCTTAATGAGGAAGCCTTCATGGGGACTAACAAGGAAATTTATAAAGGCCCCATACTTCAAAGTGTGACAAGCCCAGTCGAGCATTGGTTAGTTTTCCATTCTAGGCCCCGTCGAGGAAGTCTGGAAGGGCCCAGACAACGCCCCTGATTTAATTTCTGCACGGGCATCCGATAAAAGTCGATTCGAGGAATAAGAGGAGAAGGCGCGAATAATGCCATTAGGACAAATCCAATATTAGTAGGCTTGTCTGGAGAAGGATGACGGGCGAGAGAAAGAGGGAGGAAAAAAAAAGAGCACGGTGAGTTCGGCTACATGGGTTTTCGATCGCTCGAGTCGAGACCGAGTTGCTTGTTCCCGACTGGCTTGTACGCGAAAGGTTTCCTCGACGACGGATTAAGAAGACTGCACCGAAATAAAAATCGAGCGGCTTTGCGCGCGTCGAGCGCGTGATACTCGCTCGTAAAGCTTTGGAACACTTCGGAGATTCATCCATCCCCTTTTTTTTTATTGACCAGTCGTTCGCCGCGCAACTTGACCGGTTATTTAACACCGACCGAGTCGACGGACTCTCGAGCGCGTCTCTCGACAGACCGGATGGTAGACGCTTCTAATTGATCTATCCCAACCCGTTGACGCATTTACAGTCTCTCAGGAGGAAACCCGCCCGCGTATCGCCGCTACCGAACGGGACTCCTCGGGCGTTCTCCGTTTCGATAATCGAAATAAATCACGTCCCCCGCAAGTAGGAGAGAAACTCGCGGGCTCTAAGGAGTCTCGAATTTATCGCCCCATAAAGAATGTCGCGTCTTTCTCGGCCTTCTTAAAACGCGTCAAGATCTCTATCCCTCCCGGGAAGAGAGATAAAAAAAGAAAACAAAGAAGAAAAAAAATGCACGCCTCTCCCAGCCATCAATTCGTCATTAAATCACGGAGGGATAATCGGGCTTCTGGAATTATATTCGCAAACCGGTTATCCTCCGCCTTCTGCGCCCGGCATCATTAAAAGTCTCTCCCGGGTTATTGGCGGTACCGTTGGACCTCGAACCGCGCAGACTTACGTTGCTTCCTCATCGCCTCTCATATTTTATTCCACATATATCATTTATTCTTTTTAATTTGTTAACCGTGGTGTCGAGGTGAAAACACGATGCTAAAGAAATTACTGCATTACCGATAAGCCCGTAGTGCGAAACACGTCGAGGACGAGCGAGCGCGACGATGTAAGAATACGCGTGATCGAGTCTTCTTCCAGACGCTCGAGACGGGAGCCTCTCGCATTCCTCGCTCGACCAGACTGAGGCGAAAAAGCAACGAGCAACCGACCTAGGTCAACACCGACGTTTCCGTTTCGGGTTTTCTCTTCTTCGCTTTTTTTTTCTTTTCTTGCATCTCCCGTCGCGCCGTCTTTTCTCTACCTATCGCTCGCGGCCGGTAGACCTACCTGCCGCTATTGCCCTCGAAACCCGTTCGGAAGAAACCACCGCTCCAACAATCTTCCTTCACTCCTACTGTCCATGTTCCATATGAAGCATTCTTTATCAACCGGGCCACTTTTTTCGGTCGACCTCTCCGATGTTTTTTTTTTTAATATGCCAGTTTGCGGGACTACTTGAGAGGGGCTTCTGTGATTTTTGTTTTAATTTTTTAAGTGCACCGTTCAGGGTTTATGTTTTTTTAAATTTCGCTAGGGGAGACCCGGGCGAGATGGGCCTTCTGAGCGAATAATGCAGCTAAAACGCTGCCGAAAGCATAATTTTATGTTTGTCATTCAACAATGATATTTTCAGTTTTATAGCCCGTAAAAAAATTGTCGGGGGCGAGAGGGGCTACCCTTAAATTGTTCACTTTTTTTAAACCCTACCTGTTTGGGGTAGGATTTTAAAAAGCCCATACATGTTGAGTTTCCCTACTTCTACCTATCAGTAGTGCTCATGCGCCAATAATCCGCCGTTGCAGCCTTCTAGTTGTCTTGTTTAGGGTGGCCCATTACGCCCCGCGTCGGCTTGATTTTTCGCTAGCCCATCTCCAGTCTTCCCTATGTCTCAGAAAATATTGGTCGCTCAAAAAATTCTTGGGAACATTAAACTTTTAATTTTTTATCAACCTTCGAATGATGTTAGAGTCATCATTTTCCCGATCGGCCGAAAAAAGTGGCCCGGTGGATATAAAGGATGCCTCATATACCTATCTGCATGTGACCAAAGCTTAGAGAATAGAAAAAAGAATCGGTATTCGAAAGCTCCTCGAGCTTTTTCTCTGCACGCGCATCGCGCCTGCGCAGTCCCCTGCGTTTTTACAAATGCAAATCGGTGTATTCGTTCGTCGATTCGCGTACTTTGGCCGGTACTCTCGTGCAGTCGATCTCGCGATTTTTACGACGAGGAAAGTGCCTCGCGCCTCCTCCCTTTGCTTACGTAACCGGTAACGTGTGTAAAGTCGCGACTGACACGCCGGAGCGTCGTGCCATTGTATACACGTAGCTGAGCTTATCCTCAAATATTTGACGTGGCGCGCACTATGGCTCTCCGGAGATCGGCGATGCCGACCAACGCCTTCTTCGTCGTCTTGCGCCCCACCACTTTCGCCGGTTTGGTATAAGGGGAAGCGGGGCAAAACGGGGCAGTGGGGCAAAACGGGACAATAGACGACAACGCAATTTTACAATAGAAATTTGGACGCCCCATTTTGGCCCATCGATAAATCTGGATTTTCTGCCCCGCGTTTTGCCCCACAGTACCGTATAAAAATTATTGGAAAATTGCGTTTTGCCCCATTGTCCCGTTTTGCCCCGCTGTCCCATTTTGCCCCGCTCTTCCCTACATACACGCCAGACAACTGCGCGTCTTCGTGCAACGAATAGCCCGACCGGTATAAGACGCGACGTTTGAGCTCGCCTCTGTGCCAACACAGGATTTCCTGAGGAAAACGTCGGGACAGGCAAACGATCGGGACGCTGCGAGTCCCCGACATCTCTGGAGCTTCGCTATTTATGCCGCTATACGGGAAATTGTGTACCCGGGTAAAAATTAATTCCGGTCTATCACTGACTTTCGCCGCGGATCCATCTTACTGTCATTGCAAGATGGACCATCTAGGGAAGAGTGGGGCAAAACGTGACGAGATATCGATGGGGCAATGTAATTCATGGAATACCATGCGTATGGAATTCAACGATTATTGGAAAATTTCGTTTTGCCCCACCGTCTCATTTTGTCATGCTCTACTTTGCTTGTCATGCTTTGGACCAAAGTCCATGTAGACTTTGGTTTTCGTGGACCTGAGTCTTAAAGAGTCTAATCCACTTTACCGTGAAGCCTATGCATCATAAACGGCAGACTGCAGAGTTTATGGTACTGTTAGTCTGTACAGAGCAAAGTCTACGCAGACTGTAGAGTCAAGTAGGCGAGTATCAGGGTTAACGGTTATTTACGAAATCTACATGGACTTTTGGTCGACCCACCTTATAGATATACCTCGAGCATAGATAGGCGTTCCCAACTTAAACGCGAAGCTTCTCAACCTATTGCCAGATCTATTCGCACGCGCGCCTCGAGCGAAGTTTCGCAACGCATCTTCAGACCGGTTTAAAATGTTTTTTCTATTTATCCTCTCTTCGTCCTTATTGCGCCCTTTGACGCCTGTCCGATATTAATTTTATGCAAAACGCGATCCATAATGATTAAGAGCATGTGAAACACTACGGAGTACGAGAGAGATAACATAAGTGGCGCTCTCGACGGATAGAGAGAGACACGCCGGGAACGTGTTTCACGTGCTCTTAACAAGCCCGAAAGCGATGATGCTCCGACGGGTATCTTGCCGATGGTATTTTGCAACATTGTCGGGTACATTCAGGAATAGAAGGACGGACCAGTGACTCTCGTACAGCTTGTTGCAAGGCGTTTCTGGCTCCGATCCGTAGAAGCAATCATCGGCCTGCGGTCTTTCAGTTCCTTCGGGCAGCATCCATCAACTGCGAGGTAATCTTCCCGCCCTCCCTTTTTCCTGATACGCGTGCCGTATAATGACGGGGTATCCAAATTGCTCGCAACTCTTGAACCCTACACGCTGCAACTTTGTTGTGCCAAGGTAGCCGAGACTCGCGGACCTCTCTCACGTCCGAAATGGGCAAACAGCATGTAAATTATCGCCAGGAATTGCATGCGTTCCGGAATTTCTCCGCCTCGTCCTACTCCCTATTTTTCGAATTAAAAAGGTAACTCAGATTCCAATCTTTAGTTTCAACACAGAGATTCGGAGATTCTGTTCGGGAGAACGCGCTTCTGCAGCTCTGTATCTAAAATATTTAACTCTGAAAAACAAACAAAAATACTTCTGGACAAATCAATGCGTCGTTAAGCAACCATTATTCTGGTCAAACCACTACGGACGTATGCAGACTTTAATAACGTTGTGCAGTTTTTAATTAAATACATGTAGCAACGATGTTTACTCTGTTTATCCGACGATCTCCCGTAATGACAACTGTCCACCGGGACAGGCCGGACTTTTACGCGGCAGGGTTGTTGCCGGGCATAAAAAAATTGCGGTGGAGATGTAAATGCGCCTAGACTCGACAAACATCGGACCGAAGCCCCATTGCGAATTCCATTAGCCGCAGGGCTCGGCCGTACCCGGCTTTTCACACCACCGGCATTGTTGCCGAGTGCAATTTCGCTGGTCAGTCCCGTCCCGACAATTAGGAACGGGCCGGAGAAGGAACGTTCGAAGCGCGGGTGATACCTCGCGGTAGTGACAAACTTCGTCCTGCTCGAGCCGCGCCGCCGTGAATGCATATCTCGAGGACGATCTTGAACCGGTTCATCTTTTTTCTTTTGTTTTTCATTACTGTTTTTTTTGTTCCCTCTTTTTATTTCAACCTCCATGTTACTGCCTCGCTATCCGTTGACATCGTGCGTATGCACACGTCGCTTCCCAGTTGCTCACGCGAGCCACACAGGAGCCCTAACAACGGCAGACCACAATGCGAAAAATAGGACGGTGTAAAAACAGAATATAATATTACAATTTTAATTGTTTCGCGAGCGTTCGGTTAAATGGAAAATATGGAAGAGTGCGGGTGTGGCTCTCTTTGGCTCTTCGTGTTCGGTCGGAGGTGGAGGTTAATTTTTCTTCGATCCACCAACGATCCCCGCTAAACCATTAAGCCGAAGCTCCGTTTTTTCCTCCACACCACTCTCGCACAGCAGCCATGGTGCTCGTTAACTACACATTGCGAACCACAGCTTCGTGCTCGCTCGTGACGAGAGTTCTGAAACTTTGATTCTTTATCGTGCGTTGTATTGTGTGCAGAAGCGTGGATCGTGAAAGGAATAAGCATCGAAAAAACAAACAAACAGAATGTTTCGTCTTCCGTGCGTAAATGAGTTATTCCTCGCCGTCAGCCGCGCTGAACCAGCAACGGTTGCATTCCGATCGGAAAGTTACATGTTTCGTATTTGTATTCTTTATTTATTTGTTGACGGTTCGAGTCAACGAACAAGTTGATGTTTTCATATGTGCAGAGAATAATTGATAATAATAATGACAATATGCAGTGATAACGAAATATACGAATCACTCCGACTATTGCCCCAGTAATTGGCAAACTCTACCCGCGTTCATGCATAGGTCAATAACGAAACCTTTAAATGAAGCAAACATTAATAGATACGCACGACACTAACATTGTTGCATACCGTGGCACCAGCGACGGTGAACGACGATCTGCCGCTCAATTTTTTCTTTTTGTACGCTTTGCTTAGAGACAATCTTCTAGTATCTATAAAGACAATGTTCCAACGCAATCTCACCGTTTTTTTTCTCGTATTTTCTTGTTACAGGACAACGACCAACCGTGTCCTCTCGCTCACCTGTCGGACTACCACATTTACAAGATTCCGAACGCAAAGAGATACTTCAACGCGCCGTTCGAGTGGGGCGTCTGTCTCAGGCCGTCCAGCAACGCGGAAGCCGAAGACACCGAGGCTGGGGTCCCCGGTCTCAAGGTCATAGCCTTCGGCAGCGAAAAGTCACGCGCCTGCTGGCTTACAGCCATGAGGCTCGCCAAGGTAACGACCTCTTATACTTATACTTCTTCTCCTCCACCTTCGTCATTCGTCACTCCTATTCTAGAATCTTATTCCGCGCTATCCGCCAAACGGACCTCGCCGACCGCACATCGCTAGGACGCGGAATTTAAAAAAGCATTTTCTTTAAACGATCGGTTAGCATCCCGGTGAGAAAATATTTTTTCCCCCGTGCACTCAATCATTTCGGAATACGGTGGCCGGGCGGCCCAGTGGCAATTCGTAGCTGAGTAACGGCTTCCGGTGGAAGCTCCCGGGCAAAGAAGTTAGGGGGAGCGCGAACCGCGACCGGTCTCTCCCGCCCCATTATGCAACTCTTTAGGGAGTCTATTCTTCTTTCCGCCAAGTGGCGGCTCAGACCGTCCCTCTCGAGTCCGGGCGCGGTCTCTAGTGGCTTTCGTAGCTGAGGCATCGGCCCCGTTCCCTCGGTCGTTCCACGACCACCGAACCTCCGGTATACACTTTATACATCGCCAACTGCGTTACCACGACCACTACCGTGCGCGGCGAGACCACCGCATCGTCATCATCCGTGCACTTGTCGCACTCGAAACTACCCTCAGCATCCGAAGCCACCGCCCCGCTCCTCACCTCCCGGACCGGGACCGCGCGATATACCCCGAGAAGAGGAGACTCGGGAGCTTCAAAGCGTTGGTCGACTGTGGAACCAGCGAACGGAAGGAAGAGGGCACAAAAAAGGGGAGGGCAATGTCTAAGTTGAGTTGTGCTGAGACCTGCTTGCTTAGCCCACTCTTCTCTCTGCTTGCTTCTCTCCTTTTTTACCTCTCTGATGTCTCTTCCTTCTTCTCCTTCTTCTTCTTCTTCTTTCACCTCTTCTTCCTCCATCTTCTCCTCCCTCCACCTTCTCCCCTCGTTTTTTTCCACATCTTTTCTCACTGTCTTTATGTAATCCCTAATCCCCCTCGCCTCTGTCCGCCTACTCATATTTCGCTCCATCTCTTGCTCCACTCGTTTTCTTTGTAAAGCGCCCTCCTCTCGAGCTTTCCCGGACCCGCGAGAGGGATTCACCGGCCAGTGTAGCCTGCCAGAAGAAGCAACCTCGCCTCTGACTCCACCGTCTCTCTTCCACCGGCTAGTACTTAGCCCGGTTTTTTTTTTTTTTTTTTTTTAATTTTCCGGGCCAGGCTTTTGCACAACTCTTTCATCTACGATCCCCCCAGCCTCCCCAAAGAAAAAGAGCCTGGATGCGACTTTCGTCCGGAGATCTTTGCCGGAGAGACATCGTCGCCAGACCGAACCCGGCTCAACCTTTCTATACGCCAGCTTCAACCTCCTACCAGCCGACTCTCTTCTCTCGCCTCCGTTTTATTTTTACCCTCCGTTTCGCCACTCGGCGGAACAGCACTTCCATAAGACTCTGCGAGACTTCCTCGTCGACGCTCGTCGACCCAGGCAAAGCAACATTCACAAAATTCTGTACATATTTCCAAAAAAAAGCTCGCTATCCCTCCTCATCGATCTGGCAGAGAAACTCCTCTCCATTATATCCACATAATGATCGAACAAATCACTTCCGGAACTACCGCAATTATCCATCCGCCTTTCCTACGGTGTTTCACGAAGCGTGTTCACTCTCTCCCCCCCGCTCGTCGTATTCCTTTGTTTTGTCACTCGCGTAATTCCTGTACAGCTCCGCTGTAGCGATTCCGCCTTCCCTTTCGTCACGAGTGCCCGCGAACACTGCTTGAATCCCCAGCCAGCTTCGACCGTCAATCGCTAACCAATTCCCTTAATAACAATTCTCAGTGCACCGTTCGTTCCGGTATCCATGGACTTCATTACGGCGATCCGGCGTCGTTAATTAGAACCTCAGTGGGATTTCGAACGTGCTCCCGTACGTCTCTCACCGCCGCTGTCCTCTTCGCCGATCCTGTTACAGACCTCTGTTTCGATTGTCTGTAAATATTTAATATCGAACGGTGGGGATTCCACAGCGAACCAGACCTCACCGACCCGCCACCCTCCGACGAACCCCGCCGTACCCTCCGCCCGAGCGAGACGAGTATAATTCAATTACGCAATTATTCGAGAACGCGACGGTAATGCTCGAGGAGCCACCTTCAATTAGTCGACTAACCAGCGACGCCTGCAGCCACTAGCAGCGGCATCAGCTATCGCCTCGTCCTCTACTCGACGACGACACAAACGCTCGTGTCTCTCCGACTCTGTAACATCGGATCCTCTCGCCGGTGTACAACACACTGTAACAGCGTTTCGTACCATGTGTGTGTACATGGCCGGATTGTGCAGAAGTGCCAGCAGACGCTCTCGCGAGGCCTCGCGCGCCCGCGAGAGAGATCCGTAATGACGACTCTCGGTTGCGGGCCACAGGCCACGACATCATCTCCCGCGCGCTCTCGAAGCGAGTGGCCTCGATGCCTGCTCTCTATGTGTCTCTCTGAATCTCACTCTTCGTATGTGTTTTTTTTTCTTTTTTTTTTTTTTTTTTTTTTTCTTCAGATCCGCCTAGCTACACATCGTCCCGTACTATATCGAGATTCGAGGCTTTACTCGCAGCTCCCATTGCTGCCTCTTCTCTATGATATTCTATCTCGTACACTCGGTCGCTCGAGTACCCTAGAGAAATGCCAGACACTGACGGGGGCTTGGAAGACTCCTTGCCTGCAGCGGTCACGTCGAATACTCGACAAATCGCTGGTTATTTCTCATCCTCTCGTAACAACCGCGCGCATAGTGATTGAGGTTTTTTTCCCTCTGACATCCCGACGTCTTGATTTTTTTTTTTTTTTTTTTATCGTGGAAGCACCACACACGCTTTACCTCGTTAAGGACGCACATTGGCCCGGGAGAACCGCTGTCTCGCGCGTCGCAAAACACTGACGAGAAGCGATACTCTTTAGTTTGATTATTATGTTTTCTGGATTCTAACAAAAAAAAATCGTTTTGAGAAAATCTTGATTGGACTACCGTGAGTCGACCATTGCAGACATGTGTCGTGTTTCTCGGTTGATTATGAAGTTCGATGCTGCAATGGAAAATTAACCGAGTCCTCTTTGTCCGTATTTACACGAGCGTGTGTCCGTTATCGGCGTTAACTCTTTAACGTCAAAATTTTAATTGAATCCATCGGCGCCGGGGTTGCCGGCCGAGAGCGCGCATGGGGCAGGTTGCCGTGGACGGTTGCTCCATCAGCTAATCAGAAAACTATTTACCGGGCAACAAAGCCCGCGGGCCATGTACCCGCGGATTAATTACGAATTACGAAAGCCACCGTGAACTTTGAGCCGCTACGGGTAACTCTCTCGCTCTCTGCCTTCCCGGTTGCCCCTCGCCCCGCGTGACTGCTCGCCGGTAATTAATCGTTCTTAAACGAACTCTCGCCCAGAGAACTAATTGCGTTACACA
The DNA here is from genome assembly GCA_964017025.1 of Stenichneumon culpator. Taxonomy (NCBI): domain Eukaryota; kingdom Metazoa; phylum Arthropoda; class Insecta; order Hymenoptera; family Ichneumonidae; genus Stenichneumon; species Stenichneumon culpator. The sequence goes on from OZ024772.1 coordinate 7,073,409, forward strand.
CTCGGTAAATAACCGGTTGATTATCCGTTCTCTATTCAGTAAAACACATTTATCGCGGCAACCGATCTTAAATTGTTGTTGAACTTTCGATCCTCGACGGAGTACGGACCTGTGCACCATTATAAAGCATTGTCTGGTAGACGAATTGAAAGGTTTACACTGTACACATGTATGCAAGAATGTTGAGAAAAAAAAACTAGCCGCTAGACCGTTTTTTCTTTCAATTTGGTAACCTCCTCGTTCTCCGGCGCTTTCTTGACGACGTGCCAACAAGTGTGATGGAGAAAAATTTGAATGTCGAACCGGTTTTTTTTCGTTTCGATGTGTGTCTCCCCTCGGCTTCGGGACCGGCGAACCGGCTGGTGTACGAGTGTGTGCGCGATGCCGGGCTTGCGCGCCGCTCGACCGGGCGTTGCTCGTCTTCTCTTCTGGGTCGATACAAGCACCGCTGCTTTTCGCACCTGACTCTCAATGTAGCCCTATAGTTCGGAGCTTTTCACCGGCACTGCTAGCCATTTGAGTCACCGGATAGCTTAATCCACTGGCGATTAACTGCACTGCGACCGGAGTGTCACGACGAAATCTGTTGTCGATGTCCCGAAAGTTTTTATCTCTGACACACATCGATGCCTTCGGTTCGTTCGACGCAATACCTGTTGGATAGTGGAGGATATTATTGAAGTGGCATAAAAAATAACTCCGTTGTCAGGTAACACATATCACAGGTTTTGCACCATCGGTGCACTGTAAAAAACAATTCGTGTGAAACTTAACGTACCGGACTGGAAGTTTTTATGCAAAAACTGGTTTATTTAATTTCTTGTACAATTGTGATGAAAAATTAATGTTCAGTGTATTAGAAACATTGGGAAAACTTTATTTTTAACAATTTACGTAAATTTTACTGTAAAAGTACTTTAATTTTAATAATTTACATTACAATGAAAAAGTATGTCCATTTTTTTATCACAATTATACATTAAATTTAATATACCAGTTTTTGTATTTAAAAAACTGCCAGTCCGGTACATTAAATTTACCATTTCTTTTTACAGTGTAGGGGACACCGGGTCGTAATTAGGCCACTGCAGAATGCAGATACGGGGTAAAATGGGGCACCACGAAAAATTACGGAATCATAGGAGCACTCGGAGACACCAGGGTTAAATGGCTCTGGACGCAGTACGCATGCCGAGTGTAGTAGGCTCATAAATTGGGCGCGTTTGGTACTCCATTTTGCCTCGCAACCTCAATTTTTCGTTGCTGCTCAAAGTAATTACAAATTGAATTTTTCAATTGTCAGTAAAGAGTTCACTCATAGATGCGGACTCGTCGGAGCGTTTTGCCCCGGTCTGCCCTAGCTGATTCCGAAAATTGTTTTAATCAACGAGCTTCAAATTTTCTCCCGTTCCGTTGCCATATTTGCCTGCGAAATGACGACTATCGGAAATATTCGCCGGTGTTTCCAACCGGTTTCGCATGTCTCATCCCAGACAATGTGGGGCTCTGGGAAGGCGGGTGGATGGGGGGAGGTTCGGGTCGTCCGCCCGTCTTTCTCGGTCGATATCGCGGGTCATACACGCGGGGTACCGACACTGAGCTCGCTCTATCTCTCGCTGAAAGCTGCAGCACACACCGAGGCATCGTTCGGCTGAGCCGCAACCACCGTTACCACTGCCAGGATAATTCGCCGCGTGTTCGGCTGTATGTACACATATAGATCGGACGCTGCTACACCTCTAAAAACCATCTGGCGCTGCCTAAAACGTAGTTACGCATCGATGCACCCACGACACACGTACTGCACGCACGGTGACTGTGTAGGTGCACAGTGGGCGATACAGTCGAAAACTGCATGTCGTTAGAGGAGCCACGTAACGCAGGAAATTGCGAAACTTTGATTCGTTGGGAGACGGTCCAGACCACCCACCCGCTCCCATTGAATTATCTTCCGTCTGGTCCTATTGTTCGTAGCTTTTTCGATCTCGCACCGACTTCCGGCCTGATAAACTCTATTTCGCTCGTTACTCTTTCGGGCGCTGAGTTCACGAACAACTGCGAGTGACTCGATGATGCTTCTTTCATTTTTATTTCTTCACACCTTCGGAATAACGTCGCGAACAATCGACAGTGAGATCTTCGCTGCGATTCCGCGTTACCGAGAAAATTGTACATTACTCCACGATGGCGAAAAGTGTTTCGCAAGAGGGATGTACGACATTTTTCATCACAAGGTGCGAAAATTGCGGTTTTACGCACGTGATGCGGGCGAAAAAGTGGCCATTTCCGCACCGAGCGATGGAAAATAAACTTTTTGGTATTTGGTTTTTTTTTTTTTAAACTGCAATCATGTTCGGCTTATTCAGTTCCAGTACTTTCACCCTCGTTCTCTCCCGGACAGAGAATTCCAAATAAGAAGAAAATAAAAATAGCTGAGATGTTGAATTCGAGGGAGCGCGACCTGTGTCACTTAACACGCGAGATTCGTCGTCGTTACTACAGCCGGGACGACCCAAAGCGGTTTACGCATCCGAACCACGAGCCCTTTTTCCTTCTCTCTCCGAGCGTCGGCAATTCTTTGTCTCATTACGATTTGACGAGCCTCTCGAGATCTCCCGCCGTCGGGACTCGTTAGATTGTTACCGAATCGTCGGTAACCTTCTTTCTACGCCTTATCGGAAATCGGCGCGCCCTTTAGCGTCTTACAATTCTTTTACTTTTTTCTCATGATTATTCCGATCCCTGCGTTTCTCCTTTGAGCCCGGTTCGATCGTCCCCGGCAATCTCAGATATTTGTAAACTAGGCGTGGTTGCGCGGCCTTCCCGACGACTAACCTAGTCTCTTCTTTCCTCCACTGTCGTTGTCCTTACCTTCGGATACTATCGAGAAGCGACATTCGAACCGACGTCTTCGCCGAGTCATCGACATTGCCCCGGTATGGCATTTGCCGACATTGCCGCCGGACCTTGATCCGCGCACCGTCTCACCGTTCGAGTCATCGCGATTTATCTCGATCAGCGTTCATTCCACCCCGGAGCGAGCACTCTCATCGTCGTTGTTCGGCGAGCCGATTGCGACATTTTGAGATTGCAACAATATGACTCGCCGGTGGTGCTCAAAGCATCGGTTCTATCCCTATCTTACGATTCATGCTGGCTCGAAAGGCAAACGTTATCGGACCGACTGTCCAGGTCTTCTACGATTTATTAAATTTTTTTTTGAGACACATGAATCAATCGCTTCATTGTACGTGGCCGTCTTGCGAGCCGAAAGTGGCCCATTGCATGCCAGTCGTGAACTTGTGGTGAAATTACAGAGTCGCGCATGCGCAGTTCGCATTTCGTTCACATTCGTCCCTTGGGATTTTACTTTCGACGTTTTCGTCCCTAGGGACGAGACCTCACTTTTCAATGTTCGTCTAGCGCGACTGCCATTCCAAGTGCCGCAGATTCATGCACTCGTTACCAAAAGTATGATGTGCGGCGAGGGTCGAAAGTTGGCGATTGCGACTCGTGTGATTGCAGCCCTTGCTTCGCTCGGGCAGCAAACCTCGCACTCGCCGCAATCGCCAACTTTCGACCCTTGTTGCACAATATAGGGGAGACCGGGGCGAGATGGGCTAGCGAAAAATCGGGCCGAGGCGGGGCATAATGGGCCACCCTAAACAAGACAACTAGACGGCTGCAATGGCGGATTATTGTCGCATGAGCACTACTGACAGTAGAAGTAGGGAAACTTTAGATGTGTGGATAGTACAGGGAGGGGTAAAAAAAGTGAACAATTAAGGGTGGCCCGTCTCGCCCCAGACAATTTTTTTTTTCGGACGCGCTATAAAACTTTGAAAATATCATTGTTGGATGACAATCAATAAATTATAATTTTGGCAGCGTTGTTGGGGCATTAATTGCTTAGGGGGTCCATCTTGCCCCGGTCTCCCCTACTCTTTATCGCTGGTCCCAACTGCGTAGTTGAGACCAGCGATAAATAGTATATTGGGCACCCAGCGTGCTGCAGCGTGCAGCACGCTCGGTAACGCGCTCCCTCCCTCGATCGTGTATCGCATCCCTGGGTCGAAGTTGCTCTTCGACAGTTTAAACCGAGAAATTGTTTCACTATACCGTGTGCACGGCAACGCCGGAGGCGCGACGGGTAGCCCTTCCGTCCTCATCCCTTTTACCAGCTAGCCCCGGTATCCGATGACAAAGAGGCTTATTTACTTTGTTGTTGCAGTACGGTAAGCAGCTCAGGGAGAACTACAGGGCCTTCAAGAACAAACAGTGCGAGCAGAACGGCGGCGGAAGTCCCAAGGAGCAGTACAGCAGCTACAATGTCCCAAACGTGAGTGAACAATTTCTTATCTACTATTTTTATTTCTTGTTCCATTTCCACCTTATACCCCTTCGGGTTTTCACGGAAACCCATCCCGATAAACCCCCTAGCACTCCCTACCCGCACTCAGCTAAGCTACCTAACTTCCAATACGTCCGTAGCCGACTAAGCTACACTTAGGCCACCGTTTATTTGATTAAGTAAAATATTTATTTGATTTAAATAAATGTTTAGTTCATTCAAGGAACTATTTACTTAATTTAAATAAATATTTATTTAAATCGTATAAATATTTTACTTAGGGGCGAGCGGGGCAAAACGGGATTATGAGACAAAACGCAATTTTCCAATAACTTTTGGATGGTGGCGATGGTCGTCCGTGGGGCAAAACGGGGTTAAAAATCCAGATGTATCATTGGGACAAAATGGGGCATCCAAAAATTATTGGAAAATTGAGTTGTGCCGTCACTGTCCCGTCTTGCCCCACTGTCCCATTTTGTCCCGCTCTCCCCTAAACCAAATAAACGGTGGCCGTAAAATACATTTTTTTTCTTCGTGGGAGACACGGGGAAACTACGGAAAACCTTTGCCGGTACAGACGGCTATATTCTTCTGATCCATCGGTACTTTTGCACTCAAGTAAAACGCAGAAACACCTATCTATTATATTCATAAGTTGTTCCGACGGTGAACTCTTCCATCCGGGATATCACATTCACCGAACACCCAAAAAAAAAAAAAACCCCCTCGGTGTTCAATACGCTCCGTACAAATTACACTCGACAAGATAAAATTAGGATGCGCAGACGAAAACCCGCGGAACGAGCAACGAATCACGCCCACCTTGCAGCGAGAGACGTTTGCCGAGTACACTCGACAGTGTAACTTCTCTCGGATTTTTTTTTTCGCCGATCGCACCTTCGCCACGTCTCATTCTTTTATTTTCTCGTGTACGCGGCGAGCCCATGAACCGGTTGGCTCTCCGCGTCTCGGGTGTTGCGTTTCGACGGCGCCCCCGTAGCAACAGCAAGAAATTCACGGTATCACCGCTCGCGGCGTTCCACGTAGTTTCTTTTTCTGTCGCTCATGTTCCCAGGGGAATCGTCTTTCGTCATTCGCCCGCGAATTGTAATTGCGTATAGTTCGATGGAAATAACCGTCGAAAAAGTTTATCCTTGATCTTCATTTGATCTTTCTTCACGGGGCATCGACAGTGAATTATTCAAATGTGCCTAACGAGATCGAGATCAAATCGGATCCCCTTTGGCCATGCGACTTGAACATGCTAATATGTATATTACATTTTTATTGTATAATAAACTTGAAATTAGGGGAGAGCGGGGCAAAATGGGACAGTGGGGCAAAACGGGATAATAGGACAGAAAGCAATTTTCCAGTAACTTTTGTATGGTCGCGGTGGTGGTGAGTGGGGCAAAACGGGGTTGAAAATCCGGATGCATCGTTAGGATAAAATTGGGCATCCAAAAATTATTGGAAAATTGAGTTTTGCCGCCAGTGTTCCTCTTTGCCCCGCTCTCCCCTATATAATAAAATATAATTTAAAAAATACATATATATATATATATATATATATATATATATATATATATATATATATATATATATATATATATATATAAAATATAGATTCAGCATATATAAACGTTGTACCGACGAAAGTCGGTGAGCAAGCCCGTACGTCAGCGAGTCCCGACGGTCTCGCTCGTACGATCGACGGTGACTCGGTCAGTAAGTCGCGCCTCGGCATGAAACTCGGCAGGGTCGATTCGCTATCGGTCATTCATCGAATTAGTGAATCACGGCGGCGCGAACCGACAGGCCTGCGGCGCTCGGGAGGCGAAGGAGGAACAGATAGAACTTTGACGACGCAATATCTCCGAGAGAAACGAGCTGACTGGCCTTCCGTCAAAAATGCGTGGATACACGTGTACGGTGAATATGGAGTCATCCGCCTACATTTACCCGAGTGGATGTACGCGTCGCTCGTGTACAAACACCGAGTGTCTCTCACTCCCCTGGCCGGGCAAACTAATCGACGTGTGCCCCGATCTTTATCAATGACCATCGCTCTTCCTCTCTCGTTCGGACATATAATTACAGTATACATACGACCGCTATTGCGATACGAAGTCGAACAAAGTACGCCTGCCTCGCACTGTAGCGTCCCGGAGTTTCACAGTGAAATTTCCGCAGCCACGAACATCGGCCGAACGCTAAATTGACCGCATTCGCCGCATTCATATTTCATGAGAAAAATGCATTTATATAATTTATTATTATTATTTTTACTGAACACATTTAGAAGATTATGCTAATGACGTACGCGGGTGAATGCATGAGGCCGTCCGCTGAGCGGCAAAGTGCGTGATGCGTGTCAGAGAGAGGACTTATCGCACACTGTTTATTATAGTATATGCATGTGTGATGCACGCAAGCTATGCAAGCGGAGAAACACCGACGAGCGCCACTGGCTGTTACTCTCTGAATATTAAGTTCTCGTTGCACCTGAAGCAATTTACATTTACCATCGTCGTCGTCGTCGACGTCGCCGTCGTCGTTTCTCCCTCCGTGTCGTCGTTTCACCTAGTGGAAACTAAATTACTCGTAACAACTTCCAACTTTCGTTCTCTCCCGAGAGAGACTTATTCGCGAATAATACGTACACAGTGACGCCCGGGCGTAATGCACTTTGCGCGTGTGAGCGCACCTTCATTACCGGGGTTAATTCATTCGTCCGCATTTAAGTTTTACCGTATGTGAATAATGCCTTTCGGGTAGTGAGTTTGATCGTTCCAGGCTGCGTGTCACACCGTACCGGTCAGCCTCACTTCCTCGTTACTTCGTATCGCGCGGCAGCACGCGAAATCTGTCACCTCGGGCAAACGAGCTACCGGGACCCGATGAGTCAATGTGTGTCGGTAGTCTAATGTTTGACGTTGCGAGAGAGGACACGCGAATGGTACGTTTGCTGGACGCGCGAGAAACGGTAGCTTAGCCGTCATCAGTTTGCTTGTCGATAATCTGTCATGAAAAAAAAAGAAAATAATAAAATTTCGGACCTTTCGGTTTATTATCATGTAAACAGTGTGCTCCCCTCTCCTGTACAGTGTAGGGGAGAGCGGGGCAAAATGGGATGGGGGGCAAAAGGCCATTTTCCAATAACTTTTGGATGGTAGCGGTGATGACAAGTGGGGCAAAATGGTGTTGAAAATCCGGATGCATTGTTGGAACAAAATGGGGCATCAGAAAGTTATTCGAAATCTGAGTTTTACCACTGGTGTCCCGTTTTGCCCCACTGTCCCATTTTGCTCCGCTCCGCCCTGCATCGATGCGCGCTTAAACGCTTGCTCGATGCGCGAGAAACGACAGCTCCGCCGTCATCACTTTAGTTGTCTGTAGTCCGTCATGAAAAAAAAAAATATGTTGGTCCCTTAGGTTTATTATCTTGCAACAGGTTCATATGGACATGCAACTGTCCAGGCAGCGATTGGTAATCTTGAGCATCGAATTCGATAGCCAGGAAACAGAGAATTACCCCTTAACAGGAACATTCCACTTCATAAAAAAAAAAAAATGTGCACACTCCAAAAGTGTATCACACTCTACTGTAAAGTGTATACACCCAGGCGTGCTCAAACGGCTTCGCCGAATTAACGCCGCTGGCGCATGATTCATGACATTCGAACTTGGCTGGTCGGATCGAGCGGCGGAGCTACCGGTCGGGCTGGCCGGCTTATCGCGAGTTGCGTTACGCGAGGCTCGAGCGATAAATTAGTACGGGAAAATAATTTAGTTGATCAGGCTGCACGGACAGGGGGGTATTACGGTAGTCCGATAAGAATCGTAATTCCGATGTCGTGTCGGAGCAGCGAAACAAAAAGTAAGAGTGACGAGACAAATGAATTCGTACCGAGAGAGCCGGGCCCGCACCGGGTACAATTTTCACTCGCGACTTCCGCGTTCGTGCGATAAAATATCGGATCCCACGTTCGTGCAACGGCGAAGATTTTCATATCGATAGCGCCTTTTGTGTGATCGTGTCTCCGACCATTATCGCCGATGGGATGAGGTTTAATTTTTTTTTTTGTTCCTCATCTTCTCGTTTCCACGTGACTTGCCCCGGGCGCGTCCCCGTTTCGCCTATCTGAGATATCTCTTTGCAATTACGAGTATGATAATAAGCCCGAAGATTTCCCTCGTCGTCCGGCCTTTATGCCGGCTCTCGGTGATAGCGAGTCCGAATGTTCCGTCGCTGTATCACTGGCGAAGATCGCGCCGAGAAACGTAGTCGCGGCCTTCTTGGACTCATCTCTATCGTGCGGCCTCATCCGCGATCGTACGCGATAACGAGGAAATATAATCCCAAGGTCCGCCATGCTGGTGTGTAGTCTACACCGGAAAGATATGTAATTTTTCCTCGGATCTCCGAGATACAAGTTACACACGGTACCGTCCTATCATTATCGTCCGGTCTGTGTACCCACTGTGCTTGAACCGTATTCGTGATCTTTGATCAACTCGTGATCCTTCACTTTCGTCACTCCGCGTGTTTTCCCTCGGCAAAGATTGCCGCAGTCTCCGACACCGTTGCAGCTCTTCGCGAGTCCAAGGCGTGTTGGGACAGCCGATAGATAACGGCGGAGAACAAACAAATCGGGCAAACGTTCCGCGCTAACAAGCGACGTTAGATCAGCAACGAGGACTGAAGAAGAAAACAAAAATAAATTAGGGTAAATCAGGGTGAGACGGCCAGCCGTAATATCTTTTAACGTAACAAACGGATGGCGCCGCTGCTTGCACAGTTTTTAGTGCATGTGGATGCAATGCGATTGCACAAAAAATTTTAAGATTGTACGTGCGAGGGTCAGTGCGGGCGGTGAATCTCTATTTCGGGGTGGCCGGAAATTTCTCGAGCTATATTTCTAGCGCTCTGGAGACATACTAAATTATAATCTTGGTAGTAAATCAAGATTACACACTATAGTTGGATCTTTTTTTTTATTCCTTCGATAAATTTAAGCAGCGAATATTTTTCCGTGAAAATGGGTGATATGGCCACATATTTTTCGGGAGACATAGCCACTTGTTTTTCGGTGTTTTGTCAATGGCGGTCATGTCCGCCGGCTTTTTTGGCCTAAAGTACAATGCGACATTAAGGGGCTCGATTTTATGCACGAAAAATTGTATTTTTGGGATTTAAATGGAAAATATTGGGTTGGGACGGAAATGTTTGTCATATTCGTGATCAGCGGAAAAAAATACATCGAATATAGCTTTGAAACAAAAAAAATCTAATGAACAACGGTTTTTCAATTTTTGAGCCACTTTTGGAAAAACGTCGATTTTCGTGATTTTCAAAGGTTGATATCTCAGCTCCCAATGGAGCTACAGGAATTCCAGGGGGCTCATCGTGTTCGACGGAGAAAAATACACAAAATAGGGCCTTGTCCGAAATTTTAGAATCGTTTTATCGTGCCGTTGGAGGATGTTGAAAAATGCGAATAATGGACTCTAAAGGTAGCCTTGCAATTTTTTGACGAAATTAAAAAAAATATCTATATATTTTTTAAAATTAACTGCCACGTATGCCAACGTATTTTTGCGCGCTGAACACGAATCCGCTGGACTTTTTGGACTAAAGTACAATGCAATATTAAAGAGCTCGATTTTATGCACGATTTTATGCACGTGGCCAAACTATAAAATCCATTAGCCCGATAAGATATTTTAGCCGGCTAGACCGGCCTATCTGTACAGCCCTGCCATTGACCACCATAGCAAGCGGTGGCCATATCACCCGGATATTGCGGATGGTATGGCCAGTGACCATTTCCTTTTTAGTTTGGCATCTGAAACATTCGACGGAGACAATTACTCTCTTTCTGTAGTTTATTTAGGCAACATAAAATGTAGTAAAACATGTATTGTGCGATCCCGCTGCTTCTTTAGGCTTAATTAACTACCATTATTACTGTAATGCCATGTCACCCGTAGTGTCTTGGTGAGACGGCCGCTCGCAAATAATTATTCACAGACCTACAATCAAGCATCAAAAATATCGAAAGTTCTGACTGAATTACTTTAGTTTCAAGTTTCTATAGTTGATTACAACAAAAAATGTTAAGTTTAAAAAAATATTAAATCTCCAATTTTCGTTGTTTAAAAACCATGGCCACATCACTCCGACTTAGCCTAATAGTTCTATTCTATTCTGCTCTTAGCTCGTTGGGCATTCCGCGGTTGCAATCTGCCTCCTGTTCTCGTTGTACCCTCATCGCCGACGAATAATTCCTTCCTCATTCGTTTTAACATCCGATTCCCTTGGTTATTTAATTGAACCGCCGGTTGCGTAGTCACGAGTGTCTGGTAGTTAATGCGATCGACTAATTTCCGTTCGACGCGGAGAATATTTATCCCAGAACACACACACACACACACGCACGAGTCTGTTCAAATAGGATGGCCGATGAATTATGGACGCGTCGTGCTCGTCGCGTCGATGGAGCTCGAAACATCGTGTTTGCCGCGGATTATGAAATATCGACGATGCGCGAGAGCTATTTCAGCCGTTGTCCAGTCTCGTGCGGGAGTGCATTGGCTCGACGAGGCCTCTTCTCGCGCCTCGTCCCCGTCCTGCTAGACTGCGAGCTCCGGGTTCACCGTCCACATATGTCTCCGAGTCCGTAGATTCGTGTGTGTACAGCCCGGGTCACTCCGAGAATCGAGTTACGAGGAGTGGCCACTCGGGAAAACTTCCCTCGTTACTTAACCCCCGGAGACGGCCCGTAGCGTCGTCGTCGTCCTCGCCGCGGCCGCTCCTCCCAGTCGACGAGCGGTGTCCGTCGTCTCGACTTCTCCCATCTGCTCTCCCGACTCCGTTTCCCGCTCGCTGCTGCGCCAACTTTTTTCCCTCTTCACCTTCCTCCATTCTTTCCCTCCTCGTAAATACACTATCGACAGGTGAAAAAGCGAAAGGTTTCCATCGATCATTGAAACTTTTCCGTACGACCCTTATCACTTGCGAAGTGATTTATTTGACGTACAGTTCATACCTCGTCGACCGCGTCTCCTTTGCAGCGGCGATATAACTAAATCGTCCGTGAAAAATAAATAAAGGAGTCTCGACCACAACCGGCGGTGGAAGGTCCGGTACAGGACAACCCCCTCGATCGCATAAACTCTCGACACAATAGTTTTCGCATCGGTGTTAGTGTGTGTGTGTCGAGTTTCTCGTATCTCATATCATCATCCTCCGCGTCTGCTCCTCTCGCCATATTCTTCGTCTACCGTGTCCCGGTGTCTCCCGTACTTCGTACAGGCGGGTGGTGCAGCTCTTTCTCGCCTCCATCCGCCCGAGCTTCCACGCGTTTCTCTCTCGATCGCTCTTCGTTCAATCCCTTATCCGGGGCCGCGCGGCGGTCCCGTCTCTCGTTACGTCATATCAGCTCGGCTGCAGTTAACGGGCTCCCTCGTAGCCGTGGCTAGACGTTAAAGTTTGACGATCGTCGCTGCTTTTAGCAACGCCAGACGTCGTATTTCCCTTAACGAGCCAGTTCCCCGCTCCCTCCCGCGCGCCGCCGTTTCCACTCCCGTTCGCGGGGAATCCCCGCGTTCCTCACCTCAGTCTCGACGAGCCGGGCTCCTGCAGCCTGCGGTGTTCTGCCACTGCTGTTGGTTTCGAGCTACTGGAATTGAAGCCTGCCTCGCACCCATGCCACTCTTGTTACCGATGGTTGAACCTCTCCCGAGCGTCGCGCTGCCGGAAGGAAACGCCGCGACCTGATTTCCGGCTTGGCACGTTCGGAAACGCGTTCCAGTTGCTATGCGCTGATCGCCGCCCGCCAGGCCAATCCCTCCGCACGGTAACAGTACTGAATCCGTAATGTCGCTCGCTCTACCGATGCTTCGGTCCAGTGAAAATTCTCATATTTCAAAAGAACGCTCAAAATGCAAAGGCCACTTTTCATGCCCGGGGTGCGCAGCCGTGGGGGGTAAAGAAATGGAGGAAAAAAAGCAAAAAAAAAAAAAGAATTGAGGGAAGCTCGCAGTGGACGAGAGGGGGAGAGGGGGGGGGCAGAAGGGCATACACACAGAGGAGTAGAAAAGGGCGAATCGTCGTCGTAGCCGGTCGGTGCAGTTGGGGGGATTTAAAAGTCGAGCAAAAAGCCCGGTCGGCTGTTGCTACGCGGCAACTATCGACCAGCCCAGTACCACCGGCACCACCACCAGCAGCACCGAGGCAGTCTCGTCGTCGGCTACCTATATCTACGCCGAGAGCTCTCTTGGGGCCACGGAGAGGAGAGAGGACCCGTGTATAGGTGGCACGCGGTTTCCAGAGCGATAGAACGAGAACAGAGATCCGACCCGGGGACCCAGCACAGCCAGCAGCCCACCAGCCGAATGCTCATTTTCTTTTTCTCTTCTCTTCGTACGTTTTCCTTTTTTTGTCGTTTTTTCGTTTTTCATCCTTTCTCTGTCTCTATCTTTTTCTCTCTGTACGCTTCATTTCTACCTTCTTCCCTTTTCACTGTACCCGCTCACACAATCTGGCACTCTCTGTATCTTCCAGTTTCGAGCCACCCCTTCCCCCCCCCCCTCCACTTCCCCTCCTTTCCCCTTTTTTCATCATTTCTCGCTTTCGTTTTATCTTCCGCGGGGGCGGAGAAGGGAAACCGGGGTAGCCGCGCGGATGAGGGAGACAGGATGTCGAAAAGTGCATTGGTTATGCATGCACCGAATCACGAGGATGTATATATTACACGCGGAACGAGAGAGCGATAGAGGCGAGGGGTGGCTGAGAGGAGGCTGCAGACACCCCGCGTGCGGGCGTCACCTTTTATGATTACGCGTTACAAAATTGGATCGTAAAAATGCCTGGCGTAAACCGTCTGGTGCAGCGTCGGTGCGTTTGCCCCATAACCATCCTGGCGAAAGAGGTTCTCCTCCCGGTACAAACTCGCCGAGGATGTTGGAAGTGGGCTATGGCCTCTCTTCGCGAAACACTCCCGCGAGAGCGTTTTTCACCTCTTCCACTCGAATTTTCCCCGTCGCTTCCGCATTACCGCTTTTGCTGTTTTCCGGATAACCTCTTGTGTACGAGAGCGGAAGCCGATCGCTTCCGCGCCCGGTTGTACAGCCTTTCCTCGTATCGGATGCTGAAAGTCGGTGGGACTTGTCGAATCGTCCAGGATACGCTCTCGTGACTCTTGGCAGCCGATGACACACATTTCGTTCTGCCTCTTTGTGTTTTTTTACTGGCGGAATTGAGATTAGAAAAATAGTCGTTGCCCCGAGCCTTTCAAAGTGCATAATGGGTAGGTGTAAAAAAGGGGGAAAAGAAAGCAGCCGATATCGGGTCGTTATAAATAGATATATAAAAAAAATTCAACGCATACGCACGTGGCGGGCCGGGAAGAGTTAACACGTGGTATAACTGAGAGCGTTATAATATCCAGCGGTGATAGTCTCTCTCTTCTGCGCTCAAGATATTCCTGGGACCTTCGAGCCGTCCAGACACGCAGCTTTAGCGCTACGCGACGTCACACTGGGGGCGACGTATCTCGTAAAGATGGAATAAAAATGTCTGTATCGCCGGATAGCGAGGGAGAACCCGCCAAGGAGCCGTGTAGTCGTGCTCGTAAAATCAGTAGTCGCGACGATGAATATGTCCGGAAATAGCGTGGAGGGCCGAAATATGAGGAAAACAAGCCCGCCGATAGATGGAACCCGTGGAGTAGACTCGAAGAAGTCTATTCGAATGACACCGAAAGATCACAGGTAACAAGAATTTCACTCTGCTGATTGCCGACTTTCCGCTTCACTTTTCTCCTATGTCCTCGTTATCGCCACTTAGTTCGCTTTTCGTTATCGCCACTTATCGCCATCGTCAAGTAATTCTCGACCGTTCGATCCTGTTAAAAATAATAAAAATAAATATACATGACGAGAAACGACCGGAAGATACATTCGGCTGTAACAGCTAGGTCGAAGGTCGCGTGTTCGCGCACGTTCGCAGAAACTATCGACCCTGTCGTCCGTGCACAAGGTACCAACAGAGGGCTTGCAGTGCGATGTACGCTATGTGTCCGGGGTCCTCCTCCCCCCCTCGGGTCCCTCCCCGGCTGCTGCTGCTGCTGCTGCTGCTGGCTGTAATAATTTTCCGGTCTGACCCGGAGGGTACCTACCGGAGAGTGAGACGGAGTGACACGACCGGCTCAGCGCGGAAGTGAGCCGAGGGTGGCGGATAGCTCCGGGTCGGATAGCTGTGGACTCTCCGTGGATAGGGTTTGGGTATATACCATGCCAGGGGTAATTGGGCCGGCTTCCTCGACATCTAGCTAGCTTTGGCCGGCGCCCGAGCACCAGCCGGTCGCATTATCGAGAGATCCGAACGTAAACCGACCTAATCTCCTTCGTATACGTGTATATACGTATTCCGAGAGGTTCGGATCGGGCGGGTGGTGAGAGTTAGAATACTGTGACACCGGCCATTTCCGCATCGCCGACGTCCTCTCTCTCCGGGTCTCTCTCCGCCGAGGCCAATGGCGCGGCTTCCACCCACAGCCCTCACGCCACAGCCTCGTTCCGGTGCATGGAAATTTTTAATTTAACTTTACGACCCCGCCGGGACGTTCTTCCGTCTCGTATACCTCCCGCTTCTTCCCGCTCGTTCGTTCTCTCACGGTGACGCGCGGCACTGCTCCTGAGTTTCGTACCTCGCCGAGGATGGCTTCCGGTCTCTTCCTTATTTCCGTCGTCTCGGAGATATCTGCGCGATTCGGGGCGGCACTATTAACAGAGAAGATGCAGAACTCTGGGATTCATCAGAGGCCAAAAGCCCCGAGACTGAGAGAGGTCCGCGTATCCGGGAAGCTTGAAGATTACGCGGTCACGGGAATTTTATGCGAGCTGTTTGAACATCTGGAAATATAGATATATGTTCAACGCGTGGAGAATAATGCCGAGGGAGTCTGAAACGAGCGAGAGTCCTTTCATTAACCCGTGTCAAATAAAAATCGGGTCCACGGAATACTCGCGGTGGATCCATTCTGCTCTACCAACAACCCACTAATAGGAGACTTGCAGACGTACACTGTAAGAAATCTGCGGTGTAAACTGCAATGGTGTAAGAAATAAAAAAATTGAGGTGTTAAAATTAACACCATTTTGCAGTGAAAAATATAGCGAACATATGATAAATCGACAACGCGGTGTACTCTAATAAATCCTCACACCAAATTGTGTTATGAACCACGATGTCACTTAATGGTATTATTTTCTTGGGCATTAACACAATTCAATCGGCGCATTAGGTAGGTAATTCGAATCTCATCTCAGGCAATTCACCACATCGATATTCGTGATCGTGGCGTTTTTTTTTTTTTCATGAATGTTCTTTTTTTCATTTATAATTATCACGATGTACCACGTAATTACTATGTTCAGCAATTATTAGTAATCATTTATTATATTACAACTTTTATATTTACTTCTGCCGTTTAAACCCTTCTTACTCACTTAGAAGTAAAATTCGGTGTTACTGTACATCGTTACAGTGTTAGAATGTACGTTCTGTAAGTACCACTGATTTTACACCACATGTTTTACACCATATTTTAAAACTGCTCTTAACACCAAAGTAATGGACCTATATGAACCACATGGTGGTGTTGAAGCGGTGTTGAATTCAACACCTTTTTGTTTTACACTCTATACGATATAGATTTCGCTCCCATCCCGACGAACGCGGATACGTCAAAATTTCAGACTCGACGAAAAATCGTAGCTTCGATGGACGACGAGCAGCGTCAGGAGACGCGGAATGATAGGTACAGAATCCACAGTGACATAGGAATCTGGCAAAGTGAGCAAAGATCGGGACAGCGAATGATAGTCGAGACCGCGGTAAGGGCAAAGGGAATAAGAGAAATATCTTAGACGTCGTTTGGTAGAGATGGGGCTGTCAAGGGAGTGGCAGGGAAAGGGGAACGGGAGGTACAGAGTCGATTGTCCTGGCTCTTTCTTCGCGGACGTGATACGGCTTTCGCCTGGATATAAAGCGGAGCGAGCGAGACGCCAATTTTCCGTGACTCTTCCGTCTCCGTCTGGACTTGTACCTTCCGTACCAGCTATGGTATCAACCCGAATACAGAGAACTCCGCGCCGCTCGGCTAGAGCCTGTCTGCCGTGTCTGTTCGACGTCACTTCGCCACCGAACGAAGACCACCGGTTGTCTTCTGCGGGGAATCTCTCGTTACGGCGACCTCCGCAAATACTTGTAAGATACAACGACCCATTCTTGAAAAAAATGTATATAGTTGGCGGAGCCAGCGGAGTGTCAGGCGTTACGCTCGAGCCGTGATATCCAGCAGAAGCAGGGGCAGGCCGCGTTCGCGTTGCGTAATCGCCGCGAACGCTAAAGTAAAGCCTCGCGTCTCGTCCGGTGATCGATCGGTTCGCTCTCGAGCATCGTGTTCTATTATTAAGCGTTACGTCTAATGCCCGCTGCCGCTTGTAACCCGCCTGCAGCTCGTCTCGGCGTTCCTCCCTCCCTCCCGCATATGCATCGGGCTCTGTGCGCGAGCATTAAATTGCATATGCACCCGTATCCTCGAGATATACGAGCCAAACAGGGCTCGGAGGTTAATCTTTTTTGCGTTCCCTCTGCAACCGCGCATCTCCGGCAGTTGCTCCGCGTCCGAAAGCCCGGAAGCTCGTGCGCTATCCGTCTACCCGCTCGGCGAGGTATACACTTTTCTTGTACTCTTCTCGGCCCCCACGGCACGAGGGAGCACCTTGCTAAAACGCGCTCGCGCGAAGCATCACTCCGCTCGGCTGCGGCGCTCTTACCGAGCATTCGCGGTTTACTGTACAATACACGGCGGCGATTCCTCCGCTCGTGCTCTGTTAAATTGGCCTCTCCGAACGACCTTTTTCTGACTCGGGACCTTTTCGTTATTAACATTTTACCAACCAGTCGTATGTGTCCCTTTTGGAAAGAACTAAAAAAAAAATAAGTTGAAGCTTTCGATTATTTCGATACATGTCGGTATTTCCTTTGGGCTCTGCAGATATTAAATTTTGAACCGTCTAATATTTTAAATATTTTTATACTATTTCTGCTCGTATGGCAATGGTATTTTTATTAAGACAAGCAATGGGAGAAAATATTGAAAAAATAAAAGAACAAATAGCGGACACCAATGTTGGTTGAATGTATGAATCCTTTTAGCCTATGACATCAATTTCTTTAACCGCGAAAACGTCCGAGCACTCTCGCACAGCAACGAATAACAAACACTGTACGGGGATAAGAAGAAGGGAGTGTATTTGAAATACGGGAATATTTCGATACATGTCGGTATTTCCTTTGCGCCCTACAGATATTAAATTTTGAACCGTCTAATATTTTAAATATTTTTATACTATTTCTGCTCGCATGGCAATGGTATTTTTATTAAGACAAGCAATGGGAGAAAATATTGAAAAAATAAAAGAACAAATAGCGGACACCAAATGTTGGTTGAATGTATGAATCCTTTTAGCCTATAACATCAATTTCTTTAACCGCGAAAGCGTTCGAGCACTCTCGAACAGCAACGAATAAAAAACACTGTACGGGGATAAGAAGAAGGGAGTGTATTTGAAATACGGGAATGCGAATGCCGTGGGCAGAGAGAGGGAGGGCGGTAAAGATGTCATCGGCAGATCGAAAGCGGCTGCTTTTCCTTGAATCGAGAAATCCTCGGTGGTATATCCTTGGGCTGCTTTTTCGAGGCTTTCGGGAGATTTTCGTCGCCGCGTGCTTCGGCAACTTCATGGCTTCTTCCATCCGCGGGATGGTAATCTCGTCGTTCCTCACACCCGCGCGTACACCTCCCGGGGCAGAGTTCCCCGGCGTTCGGGAACGAAAAACGAAATACACAAAACACGTTCTCCGATTCTTTTCTTCGCTCCCACTCCCCCCCGTCCTCCAGCCAGCGCTGTTTATCGATGGCAATTTGTGATCGTTCTCCGACCCGACCCAACCCCTTTTTACCCACCCCGGGGAGGGAGAGCTCTCTTCCCCGTCCGCCTGCTCGGCGTCCGTAGCCTTCATGCTTCTCGAAAAGTGCACCACCAGCACTAAAAACTTCACCGGCAGTTTTACTGTAAGGTATAAATTAAAAGAACGAAAGGAACCCGGAGCGGGGAGGGAAGAACGGTGCGCGATGAGAGTAGCGAAGGAAGCAAGAACGGAGGTGAAGGCGCGCCCGGTCTGTAGCTATGCGACTTGCAACGTGGAATAAGCATCGTTTCTCCTCCTCGCTTACTGTATTCCACCGCTCCTGTCCGCATTCTCTCTCTCTCTCGATCCTCTCGCCGTTAGCGAAGTATTCCGCGCGCAGTAAAAGTCAGCGAACGTTCGAGGACTATATTTTATTCTAGAATTTATGAAGAATCTCTTTGAGCTTCGAGTCCTCCGCGGCCTCGGCGCGTTTACACTCGGCTCCACTTTTCTTTTTTTTTTCGCTCTCTATACGTCTCTCTATCTCATCGCCTTTTTCTCGTATCCCACCATGTACTTTGCCCTATTTCACTTCCAACGCGAATCTTATTCTCGCGCCGAATCCGTCGTCTTTATTCCTTGAGCCGACCCGTCGCTGCTTCCTCGTGCAGATCTATCTGGCCCATATCGCAGATGGGGAAAAAAATGAGCGAGGCTCTCCCGAGTTGGCTTTTATACGCGCGATTGCACGGGACGGACCGGTGGCGAGCCGCGGGTGCTGTTCTGTGCGGAGCCAGCAACCCCGCTCCGGTCTCGCCTCCGACCGCCCGCTCCCTCTTCCTCGTCTGGCTCGGCGAAGAAAAAAAGCCGACAAGGGCCGAGGCGGAAGGAGAGGAAGGGAACGAGCACGAGGCAATCGGGATAACGCT
Organism: Stenichneumon culpator; assembly: GCA_964017025.1. NCBI lineage: Eukaryota > Metazoa > Arthropoda > Insecta > Hymenoptera > Ichneumonidae > Stenichneumon > Stenichneumon culpator. The sequence goes on from OZ024772.1 coordinate 7,092,676, forward strand.
CTCATGGATCGCCAAAGAGAATTCTGTATTAGCGCGCCGCCACTGCTACACACAACCCTCTCGTTACCCCCTCGGCGCCCAACCCCGTTCGGGGCCCGCCGATGCCTACACAGCTTCGCGCGCCGAGAGCCTCGAGCTTAAAGGGTGGACGAGGAACACGGGAAAGGGGCGGTTTTGCTGGCAACCCGTCGACGGTGTTGCACCCGGCCGTGTGTTAGCCGCGTTCCCTCTCTCTCTTTCTCTCTCTCTCTCTCTCTCTCTCTCTCTCTCCTCTCCTCTCCTCCCTCCGCGCCGTCGTCGTTACTTTCCCCGGCAACTCGGACGGGATAAAACTTTAACTGGCTTTTCTCGCTCTACAATGGACTCGTCTGTACGCCCGTGCATTCTGCAGACTACGGAATCCAATAACCTCCGACTCGTACCCGCGAGCCGCATCACCCCCGCCTCCGCCCCGACGCCGCTGTCCAAACGGTGAACTAACCGGTCCACCATCTCCCGTCGCCGCCATTATCGCACGGTAAAACCCGATGAAAAGGTTCGAGGCCCGGTGACGCTTTCTGAAGAGGTATCGAATCCGAGGACTTGCGATCGCGCGGAATTTTTTTTTTGTTTTTTTTTTTTTTTTTTTTTTTTTGAGTTGGTAAAATATTACAGTACGCGCGATGGAGAGGAGAGCGTCAATAAAAAGCGAATGTTAATGAAAGACATGAGATAAGAGAGCGACTGGTAGCTGGGAATCGACGTCACGCTGCAGATACCAGCCGCTCTTTCCGATGAGGAAAACTATATACGCAGTTGGCTTTACTTTTATCGAATGCACTGCCGGATCATCGTTATCGCGACACGCGTGGCCCTGTTGCATCGATCGTACGATTGTATCGTTTCATTTATTATCACATCGTTCGCTAGTTTGTGAGACGCTGTCTGCGTTATTCGAATGTGTATTACTTCTTTATCCCGCAGTAAAGACAGTGAAAAAAGTTTGTACTTTTTACAACAAGTTATTGTCCACAATTTTTTATTTGTTAGTTTTCTAGTTTTAGAAACGCAAGTACGGACTAAAATTGTCAATGGCACGGTAAATAAAAGGACAGGTTCCTATATTCAAAATAAAAATATTCAATAAAATATCAAAATATTCGAAAGTGAAAAACGAGCTTGTCACTTATTTACCAACATTATTTTTACAAAATTTCGTATTCCGATTTTACGAAATTATTTTTTTCCTCTGCATTTTGTTGGTTTAAACGACTAGAACGGTGTCTCGCCGAATTTTCGTCGGTCAGACACCGCATAAGCAGTAAAGTAGGTGTTGCACATTCGGCAATAATTTTTCGTCCGCGAGTTTCAGCAATTTTGTTCCTCGCCAATTAAAAAAATTGCCAGCAAAGCAGCGCAACGGCGGAAAATTCGGCTTCGCCGGCCCGACGTGCGGTGCGAAAACGACTTGCAAAAATACGTGCGCCTCTACAGGGTTAATGGATTGCGACCGTGAAAGGGTTACAGGCAGAAAGGTCGATGAATGGCGCGCAGCCGGTCGTCTGTCGGGAATTTCCGAATCAGCCAAGTCGAGTCCGATGGAGCACAGTTCCGATGTGACGATGCGTGTGGATTCGTTGGATTAACTTTACGGTCCATCGGCAACCTCGTCACCTTCGCCCAGCGACGAGTTCTCTGCCGGCTCTTGGAGGGGCCGACGGAGATGGATGAGCTGGCCGCAGGAGACCGCGAAGAGCTTCCACGATCAGACGAATTAATTACTTTACTCGAAGCACGGCTCTACCTCGCAGGTAGCGAACATAAACGTCTTAACCGTGCCACCTCGGCGCTCCCTCGCCCCATCTTCTCCGCCGTTGTCGACGTCGATTCCACGCATTATCGGAACGTTAACTCGAATTTCACGTAAAACCCAACGCCCCGGCGCAGCGCGCGGCACGTCCTAACCGGCTGGAAGTGAATTAAAGTCAGTCCCGGTACACGCTCCTCTAGTCTCACGCGCTCGCGGGCCCGCGAGACCTATAGCGAGAGAACGGGAGAACGAGAGCAGGGAATGGTGAAACGAGTTCATGGTTGCCCGGATACGAGTACCTTTTCGAAAGCCATAGGCGTAGCCGTCGAACAATCGTTGTTTATATTGAATCGACGAGTCGACAATAATAATTGCCGTCTGGGAACAATCCTTCCCAGCCGCGTATGCGTCACTCCGAGCCGAAGTTCCGAAGGCTCAAACACCGGTTACTTGACAGGAAATCACCTGGGATTGCGCCTCGAGTTACTCGATATTACGATAGGGGCCAGCCAATTCTCCCTTCATCCGGGCTACGCATAACTCATAGCGCTCCTCCTCTGTCTCCTACCGAGCCTCCCTCGCAGTGCAGTTGCATCAGTGGATTCCGCCTCTCCCTCTTCCCTTCCCGCCGGACGGAATGGTGTATCCACCGGTACATAATACCCACTATGTAACGAGAGATGCATCATCTCCTCTCGCGCACCGCAGTCGCCGCTGCTGCAGCCCGCAGGCTGCAGAAGCGGGACTCATGACGAAGCCTCCGCTGGCTGGCTGCAGCCTCTCCGCGGCCTCTAACGATCGTGCGTGCGCCTATGTAACCTTGACATTGGACGACTTCTCCCTCCAGCCGACGAGCCGCGAGTATTTCGTCCTCTCTTCCCCGTTCACCCTGTCGCTGCTGTTCCGACCCAGCCCTCTTCTATTCCACTCTCTTACACTCCTCCTCTCGAACCGTTCCGCTCGCTCTGTCTTCCTCCTCGTCATAGGCACGAATATACTGGACGTAAATATAAATTTACGATTCGATAAACTTGGATAGGTGGATCGAAAAAAATTAATGGGCTTGGAGCGGCGAAGATGACCCGCCCGGATAAATCATTGGACAAATCGCTTCGATCTTTTTTCTGGTCGTAATGCAAGAAAAAAAGAATGCAAAAAAGGCAGTCAAGTTCGCAATGCGCGAAACTTTTGGTGGAAACAAAAGATACGAGCGGGACGAGAGGGAGACCGACCAAGGTCGGCGCGGCGAACACGCAATCCGACCCTCGTAGTCATCGAGACGATAAACCCACGCCTGCACTGTAATTATCTGTCTCCATTACCAGCGCGGCAACGGCCCGAGTTTGCTCCACGCGCAAGTATCCGTAGCCCCGCGACGTTGTCTCATGGAAGACGATCGGCCACCTTCAATTATCCTCCTCCGATGCTGTTTCCAATCGGCGCCGTCGGAGCTTCTCCGACGACGAACCGCACCGTCGCCATTATCTAATCGAGAAACGATATTGCGCAACGAGAGATGATTCAATCGGTGGTACACGTGCGCAGATAACCGTGCACGACGCTTCCCGACGCGCCGCCGGCGTACGTTGCGCGTACAAAGCGCCATTCGTCGATTCGCTTCTCGCACGTTCGTAAATTCGTGAATTCGCAAATTCGTAAATTCGCACATTTGTAAATTCGTAAATTCTTTTTAAATACGAATTCATTGTTAAAAAAAAAGGAATTGGTAAATTCTTCACCGACGTTTCGTGATACAATCGTCGATCGGGGAAAAATGATACGCCTCGATAAATTGATTCGTTCCGCTTGGAATTCGAGCCGCGGGATAGCTCGGTTGCCTTCGCCAGTAGATAAATCCCGTGTATGGTCAGACGCGGCACTCATCGCCCACTCCTCTCTCCCTTTCACTACCCCTCGACACTGCGCTATGTCCGCCGGGATAGAAACTGTTGGCTTTCCAGTATCCGCAAAACAATATGGCAGAGACGGGGCAGGGCCAGGGATTAAATTGCAGTAGATAAATCCCGTGTCGGGCAGACCTCGAATTGGCAAAACTTTTACTCGCGCGGCAGAATCGTCGTCGGCGTCGTGGTAGTGGTAAAGTTCGTAGTCGTCGTCACGCGTACGCGAACTCACGTAGCGACAATAACGTCTCCCTCACCCCGCCTATTCCTATCGCCCTCTCCGCTTTCGCCGTGCAAAAAGGGCCGTTATCCACCCGACCACGAAGCAATCTGCGGATCTTCTGAAGAAAATAGCGGAGAAGCGAGGAGAGAGAGATAAAAAAAAATAAAAAAAATAAAAAATAAATAAAAGAAACGCGAGAAACCAATATTTCGCACGGACGAGAGACATCGGGGGTTGAAAACCGCACGGAGGGATGCGCACGACTCTGTACCGTTAGTGACGAATGAAAAATGTCCGTGGCAAGGTACTCTCTTCATGCGATACATTAAACGTCATATGTCCATTATATTCCGCTTCGGTAGCGGAGAGGAATTTAATTTCGAGAAATTCGTGACACGATTATTTTTATTTTATATATTTTTTTTTTACTTCGAGAAATGAATTCAGTAAAAAGAAAAACTACCACTGTTCTCATATTCCTACCATGACGAAATATCTCACGAATATCAAACTTCCCTTTACAGATCGCGTATACAAAAATAGTGGTCATTTTTCTCCCGCGACATTGTGAAATTTTACCGGTGTTCCCCTTTGCCCGCATAGCCGAGACTGGTAAAAGTTCACCTGTACGTCGAGGGGGGCCTCGCCCAATGCCGGTTCAGGAGAGAGTACAGTATCGAGCGCTTTTCCATCGTTTTTCTTTTACTACCGCGCTTCAGTCTTTCTCATCTCTCCTCCTTTTCCACCCTTCATTCTCGACCGTTTTTTTTTCTTCTTTTTTTTTTGTATTCTTTCCATTCCCGTTCCTTTCCTTTCTCTACCTCCGGTTTCTCCATTTCGTTGAAACGCCGGGAGTGCCGGAGCGAGCCTATCCACAGGCGAGAGCATATAACGGCGAGAGCAGAAGAGAGGTCCTTTCCCAGTAGAAACCCTCGGTAATACCACACCGGCACAGGACCGGAAGCTCTGCGCAGGATCGTCGACCGCAATCCGGTCGATTCGGAAACCGTGGCAATGCAGAACGGACAGAGATAGGGAATATCCTAGTGGCGTTAAACCTGTTATGCACAGTGAGGCAGAGAGAGATCCACGGCTCTTTTCCCATCGACTATTCTCCATGGAAATTACGTTGCAACCCCCCCCCCCCCCAACCGTGTCCCCCCACCGCGTTTGATTTTTATGCTCAATACCGAATCGTGGGATTCTCGTTTTTACGAAATTCACGTCGGGGATATACAAGTCCGCGGACCGATGCTCTCTCGTTGATCTCGGCGATGCCTCGCCTTGCACTGGGAATCCTCGCGCGGAGCTTCACCGTCGAGTATATAGCGAGAGGAAAGAAAGATCTTCGTGTTTTCACGGCGTAACCCTGGCGCCGAAAGGAAAACGAACAAGTGTGCGTGTGTGTGTGTACGGCGAAAGATGAATAAGCGAGAGGGAGATGCGAGTGAGCTTTAGGATCTAAAAAGATGGCAAAAGTATTATATGGAGGAGAGAGAGAGAGAGAGAGTGGGTACACATGAGATTCGAAGACTGCGCTAGCCTCGTACTGCTTGGGAATCGGGTCGAATCCATAAATCGCCTGGGTATTGCGAGGGAACTGCGTTCTCGTTCCTCTTCTTCTTCTTCTTCTTCTTCTTCTTATAGCACTTTCTTCATACTCTCTTCGCTTTCCGTCGCCCTCACCGGACGTCCCAGTAGATACGCGGCGCTCGTGCTGCCGCTGCTGCTAGTTCTGGTACAGTGGGTTGAGGTAGGAACTTTGAAAACCTTAATCATATGGGCCTCCTAGCGCCGGCCATAAATATCCTCGATGCAAGCTCAGGTTGGCCGGTGTCCAACTTCGTTTAACCCCCGCTTAGCCATCTTGGACGCGGGTCCGCCGTCCCGTTCCGCATTTAGCGAATACACCACCCCCTTCCACCCCGCGTCCCGTTCCTCCCCGATCTCTCTGTATCTTGTTCGCTATACTTCAACGCTCTTCATCGTCTTCTTCTTCTTCTCACCGTGGATACGCCACCTTTGGCAAACTACGAGGAACCTCGTAATTATTGCGTAATCCAGGGTTATCCGCACTTAAAGGCCGAAGTCTGCGCGGACCGCAGAGTCGACCAGTTTCTTATCGGACTTGACAGCGATTCTGGTAGAACGGGTCTTTCTTCCACCTGCCCCGCAAATGTGCGTATAGATTTTTTCTTCATCCCCCTCTCGCCTCGACGGACTTTCGTGTCGCCGCGTTCGAGACCGAGTCAGTTGTAGAGTGAATCGGAGACGGGCCAGCAAACCTGAGATTCCCGCGCCCTGCACAGTCGAGAGATTACTCGAAGGCTTAGGACCGATTTAAAACGCGAGCGAAACCACTCAGCGGCGACGCGCACACGGAAGAAATAGAACCGCGACGACGGAGACGAAGAAAATAAAATCTCGAGTGAAGGTATCGGAGATGACCAGAGTTTGAGAACCTACCCTAGCAGATCACGTGATAGGAATCCACTATTTTAATTTGTAATTTTTTAAATCTGTTCTTCCCTCGCGCTCCTTCCTCCTCCGCTCGGTCTATGCAAATTCTTCCGACTATTACGCCCGAGAAGCAAGGGACGCGTGGGACGGGTTCGCTAGATGGCCCGCGCCTCGGCTCTTCTTCTTCCATAACTCATCTATTCTATCCAGACTTGTTCTTTGACTACTTGCCTCAGTTATTAATGTATCTATCCGAAGAAGAAAGACACCGCCCCTCTTTGCACTACGAACTTTCTACTCTTCTCGCTACTTCGAGCATGGACGAAACTTTTTCCTCTCCCGAGCCATTCAAATTATCAAAGACATTTCATAATCGCACGACGGACTGGCGGCTATTCTCTTTTCGACGACGGCTCCGCCAAGAGACGATTTGTCGTTGCATAATGACCACCAACCCACTCGTGTATTCGCTTCTATCCAGTCAAAAAAGATGCCCCTGTTAGAGGGCGAGGCGGGGGGGGGGGGGGGGGGCGGAGAGGAAAAGCTCTGCTTTATGAGATAAAAGTCGAGGATCGGCGCTACTGTACATCGTTGTATTCCCGGAGGTACTTCCGGGTAGAGAGGATGTTATACAGAACGGGAAAAGAAAAACCCACTGGGACACATTGCCGCTTTCTCAAAGTGTATACTCCATACCAGACGCTTATATAGCGTACACACAATACGCATATATAGGTATATATACATATACGCATATATATATATACCTATATATATATCTTTAGAATATGTCTGAAACACTTTTCTTTTCTTTTCTTCGTCACTCACTAGCTCGGCGATTCATGCATTTTTGAACGATCCGGAGGGGCGCGGGGTAGCGTGTAAGTCACTGCCCTCGGATATTTTCGTGCCGGCTACGCTCTGCGCCACTTGTTCGTGTATGTATATCTACCCTCTCCATCGTGCTCTATAGCTACGACATTTTTCCACGACCGTTACACTCGGTCTAGCGCGCCCGCCCTTTTGCCCAAGAAAAATTCTCAAGCTCCACGGTTAGCGTCCCTCGTTCGCTCTTCTTCCGGCTTTTCCGTTTTCTCCAAGGGCGCTTTTCTCACTCTCGTCCGGGCAGCGACAACGGCTCTCAGGACGCCTCTGAAGTAGGTAGACGCTTAGGACGAAACGAGGCAAAATGCCCCGACGGACGAACGAACTACGGTACAAAAGACATTTTCAAAAGTCAGAAACGTCTTCCGTCGCTTTCCGATGGCTCGGGCAGGAATCCATCCGGTCGTAGCTTCGCGCGTGGAATGCGGTGCGCAGTTGCTGTATCCATCCTGCGCGATGTACGTGCATCTTGGGCCAAAGGTCTCCTCGCGCTTGTCAGTTTCGCTTTTTCTTTCAACCCAACGTTTCGTTTCAATTCGCAATGTTCGCTCATTGCGAGCAAGTTTCCGCAGAGGGAAAAAAAAGTAGAGGCGATACGACATTGGATCTGAAAAAAAGCTGCATCCTGGACGGTGTGACGTGTTTGCAAGGGGAATTGATTGATCGATGGATCGTTATAATGGAAACGGCAAATCGTTGGATTTAAAGCCTGATCGCTGTGAATCAGCCAGCGTCTCTTTTCGTCCAAGGACGTGTGGAGTTAAAAAAATATACAGCAGCCGGAGCGACGGGACGAGGCTGGGCGTGATGCACCGGTCCCCTCCGAGCTGGAGCGTAAGAAATATACCCGGAGAGTTTTAGATGACGTAATTCAGCCTCGGGACTTCCTATCGGCGATCACGTGCGTCCTCCGCACTCTCAGGAGCGCGGACCGGTCACGGTCAAGGCCATCATGAAAAGGATCCCCCTTGCCTAGCCGCGGCACGTGTATGTATATATATCGCCGCCTTACACTGGTCGGGAGGAAGGCAGGGTTCTCCGATGATGCCCGGAATGAAAGAGTGAACAGACCGAGACTAGACGACGACGCAGAACGCGGGACGACGCTGTAGGAGGAGCAGGTCGAGGGGGATTTGCCGGCGAAGGAGAGCTGAGCAGAAAAAAAAAATTAAGTAGAAGAAAAAGTGGACGAAACCGGACCTGCCCTTCCCGAAGGACGGGAGCTCGCCACTCATCATCTCGAATACGAATTTTTTTTAACCATAATTTTTTTTTTTTTTTTATTACCATTCTCTCCTCCTATTGCCCCCGTTGCGATGACTCAGTGAAAGATTTTCGATAGGAAGACGGCATTTTTTTTTTGTTTTTTGCCGCGGATGTCCTTGGCTCGTATTTATCTTGTTTTGTTGTCGACGGAGAGTGAAATGTCCGGAACTTTGGGTTATTGCTGTAGCCGTGGGTGAATGAGTCAAGAGAGCGATGTTCTAAATAAAGAGCAGAGCCCACCGATGATGGACATCTTGTGGAGAATAAAGAAGAAAAAAAATGGTGCACGATTACGACGCGATCGATGTTTGAACGCTCGTGCATGAAACAATGTACATCGACCGTGTCCCGACACTTGGCCTCCTTGGCGACCGGTCAATCAAATGTAGAAAATAACTGGGACCGTTTGAGCAAGTTAAAAGGTGCATTGGTGTCAATAATCATTTGAGACAAAGATAGAGAGAGTGGGGGACACTGGAACGAACCTCGAGGCCTCGTCAAAGTCGCGTCTCATCTTTTGACGTAACTAAGCATACTGTACGTGAAACTGTGCGCGCGTCTGTACGTGAAACTGTGCGCGCGCTCTTAGCACAAAAATAACACAGAAATCCATGGTAAGCCTCTTACGGATCCGTCCTAGCAATACTGGTCAGCAATCATTTCGATCAGCCGCGCCTTCCATGTTTTCTCGTTCTCCGACAACGTCCCGAATAAAATGATCTTTCTCATCGAGCCTCCGAAGAAGGCAGCACGGATCGAAATTATTTTTGGGACAACAAGAATTTTTTTTTACCATAACTCATTTACCTGGTTAACATAGGGACAACAAAATATTTTGCTGTGGCAGCAAATATTTTGCTGTGGCAGCAAATATTTTGCTGTGGCAGCAAATATTTTGCTGTGGCAGCAAATATTTTGCTGTGGCAGCAAATATTTTGCTGTAGCAGCAAATATTTTGCTGTAGCAGCCAAATATTTTTGCTGTAGCAGCAAATATTTTGGCTATAGCAGCAAATATTTTACCGTAGCAGCCAAATATTTTGCTGTAGCAGCCAAATATTTTTGGTGCCACAACAATAAATTATTAACGATCTACATTTTGTTAGAGAAACCGAACTATTTTTCTCGGTGCGCCGAGGTATCCAGAGCCGGCACTATCATTGATCACACGTCCGCTGGAATACCCTCGCGGCATGATGACTCATCGACGTCACGTCGAATCTGCTCGAACCAACGTACCGAGTGCGGAGACTCTGCGAGTGTGACGAACGGGTTGAAATAGAAATAAAAAAAAAAAGAAGATGAAGAAAAGACAGTCAGAGAGTGGTAAAGAAGTCTCAGTCTGGATTAACCCTCGGTCCCCGGCTTGTTTAATCAATGCAATGCGCCCCGGCGTATTCCGCGCTGAAGAGCGAGAGAGAAAAAAAAATGATGAAAAAAAAAAAGAAACTGAAAAGAAACGGGAACGAAGATAGGATAGGGGTGTGCTGCGGAGGTGGAATTGGTGAGTGGGCGAAAAAAAGCCCGAGAGCCGGGCGGAAAGCTCGCGCCGGTGAGGGTGCGAGTGGAAGAAAGGGCGTCAGCGAAGAACGGCGCCGCGTGGAGAGAGTGTAAGTGAGGTCTCGCACCCATTGTGCACGCTTTCGAAGCTTTCTTTCGAGCGCACTCGTGGATCGAGGGTGTGCGGGGACGCGCCCGTTCTCGGAAGGCCCGCCGGGGAGTGACAATGCATCGCGCACAAGGGTCGTGCAAACATGCACGCACTGTACAGTGCAGTACTCTTACCGGGTGAGCCCCCTGGCTACATCGGCGGGTCTCTGATGAGGATTAGATAGGGAGCCAGGGCGGAGGACTCGACGGCGGCGGCTGCGGAGATCCTGCACTCCCAGGCCCACACCATCCTGTTTCGTCGTTAGTCCGAATGGGCTCGGTGTTCTCCACAGCGGGAAGACTCATTGCAACCCCTTCCGAGCCACGGCCTCGCCCGATCGAAATTCACGGCGCACCCACGAACGTCGTATTTATATTCTAATTAAAAATAGACATCATCTCTCCGACGGACCGCGTTAAGCCAGCGATTTGCTCACTAATAATTGTGGTACCGATTGCTTTCCGAACTAAAGATAACAATAATGTCGCTGAACCTCAGAGATAGGGAAGACCGGAGCGAGATGGGCTCGTGAAAAATCAGGCCGACGCAGAGCGTAATAGGCCATCCTAAAATAACACAAAAATAAAAATAAAAACTTAAATATTTAGACGTAATCAAGAACTTTATCGTTGATAGAAGTAGTAAAACCTAAGACGTATGGATACAGGCGTGGGCTAAAAAAAGTGAACAATTTAAGGGTAGCCCGTTTCGCCCCAGACAATTTTTTTTCGAACGCGTTATTAAACCTGTGAAAATATCATTGATGGATAGCGAACAATAAATTATGTTTTCCGCACGCTTGTAGCCGCATTATTTGCTTAGGGGTCCATCTCGCCCCGGTCTCCCCTAAGCTCATGCCAGGAAACAGGAATGATAATAATTGCCTCACGAGTCTCGTAAAATTGGAGTTTCGTCCGATATCTTAAACCCTCCGAAGTTGAACAATTACCGGTGTATATTTGCGAAAATTTGAGATTACCGAAACGCCGAGTAAATAGGGTTCGTGCAGGCTGTACATAGGTAGTTTGCGCCGGACGCTGGATGCTCTCGTGCGTCAAACACGCACAGGGATAATCGGGATATAACGTGCGTGGGTATTCGTAGATTTATAGCATTACATAGAGATGTGGTGCGGTCCCGTGTTCCACGTCTACGGATATACCTATGTAGCGCAGGGAGATGCATGGATGTGTGCACGTAGAGGAGAGGGAGAGCCGCGCGAGTCACACAGGCGAGCACTGAAACAGCGAGAGGGATCGGCGAGAGACGAGACGAGCGGGGCTCTCTACAAATGAGCGCGCCTGCGCCACCGCGTCGATCAGTGCAGCGAGAGTTGAATGCATCGCCGTGCTGCCGCTGGTGGTGTGCCGGTGCCGCTGCAAGCCCGACTTACACAGGGACAGCTGACGAGCGCCTAGCAACAGGCGTCAGGGGTTGTCAACCCCTTCGTTACCGCCTCTGCCCACGCATTTTCCATTATACGGACAGACACGCAGACCGCGAAGAAGCTTATGTAACCGAGTAACATTCGTCCGACATTCGTTCCTCCGATCTCCTGGGAAAAGACCAAAACTCGCGGCCACGCTTCCATACCGAACAGACTTGCCAAATACGAAACCGGCCTCGATGCGTTAATTCGCGATCAGTGAAACGCGAATTCCCGAATCGCTGGGATTCAAATAGATTCAGTGGATGATTTTGTAACTTTTTTTTTAAGTTTATTTCACTTGATTCCGAATTCAAATGGCGATTGGGGTTTGGGAAATTTAGTTTTCGACAATTTCGTTGGCCTTTATTCATGTGAGTTCTCGAATCTCGTCGGGCCGTAGCGACGAGACTGGCAGGTGAAAAATTCGCGTGATTCAAGTCCGTCCATCCGTCCGTTCGGCCGACTCTGCCCACTCGGCATAATATGACGTGTGCAGCACTTTGGCGTTGCGGTCCGTGCAGCAACGGTTGAGATTCATCGGAAAAGTGCTGGGTCGTTGTTGAGATTGTGATAGTCGGTTATATGCGTGCCGACTGTTGGAACTCTATTTCCGCAACTCCGAGAGAGAGAGAGAGAGAGAGAGAGAGAGAGAGAGAGAGAGAGAGAGAGAGAGAGAGAGAGAGAGAGAAAGAGAGAAAGAGAGAGAGAGAAAGGGAGAGAGAGAGAGAGAGAGTTTCGTGCGGTGAGTGCCGAGTCGGGTCACGCACGCACACGCAGACTGCACGAGAATCGCACGCATCATCCAGTGCAGAGTTACCCGTTCGTGCACCACCTTCGTGTAATAGTTATCAAATTGAATTTTTATAGAATCGTGCATTGATGTAAAGATAAGGTTTCCTCTTACACTGAAAAAATAAAATAAAAATTCGGTCAACCTCGCGGGGAGGTTGGCAAATATGTCTTTGGCTGAATGAAATAGTGGTTCAGTCAACTACGAGTCCTTAGATACAAAAAAAGCACTTTGTTGGCTCAACTTTGTCATAAATTTGCGTCCCAGCAAAATATTCGTTGAGTGAAACACTGCGTGATGTGGTCAAATGAAATTTCAAGTTGAGGCAAAGATTAATCAGCAGTTCGTTGAAGGGTCACCGGTGGTTGAGTAAATCCCATATATTCGATGTAGATTCATCCAGTGAAATCTGGGGTCGTCTCAACCTCCCCGAAATATCCGATCGGCTACGGCTACAAATGAGTTCAAACTCGTGCTTCTTCGACGCGATGAAACGTGATGTTAAGTGAACTGCACTGTGTGCTGTTTCAACGAGATATAAATTCGCAACAAAGTGTGAACGGAGACCACGAATTGAATAGAATGGAGTATGTAGTTTATTTGTCCTGGGATAAAATTCCCTAAGGACCCAGCAGCACAGAAAGGCGATACAATAATAAAGTTTGATATACAATTATATAGTTTGACAATTATAAAATCGATCGAAACAAAGTCTCGGCAGTGCTCTCAACCGTACGATTTTTTTGAATTAACGATACCCGACAACCGATTGGCGAGGTTAGACGAGGTTGAGCCAACCTCCGTTTCGTTGGTCTCACCAATGTTTTTTTCAGTGTAGGTACGCGTCGAAGTTGCCTCACATGCAGAGGCGAAACCGGGGCAAAACGCACCAGCGTTCTCCGTCTCGGATAAAATCTCCTTTTTTTATCACGCATTACAGAACACGCAGCAAATGATTAACGAAGGTAGTTCGTTTTGCCCCGCTCTCCGCCGCGCTACGATAGCTCTGCAACCATCAATATTCCCTCTAGCCCCAAAGCTATTACGCGATGCGTACAAATTTCCAGGATTCGAGTGCACCACAGCATGACCACCGAGATAGACATACATATATTCGTCCTCCCAGAATGGAAATGGATTCGGTGTAATTCATTGTTCTACCACCGTTCCAGAGCCATTGTGCGCGAGTGGTTATGATTTTTTGACAAATCCATTGTGCCCGAGAAATAGATTGACCAAACCAATCCTCGGAGTTCTCTCGGGGGTTTTGTCGTCGGTCGTGGCTGAAACCATGTAATAATTTAATCGTATCCCGACATGTTCTCTCCGTCGTACAAAATCTTTTTACGCGCACGCCCGTAAGAATTTTTGGAATTTCGAACGAACTCCCGTGGCGTGTTCGACGAATCGATCGCCCGAGGAAACGATCGAGTTTGACGAGCGTAAAATAGAACAGAGCCAACCGGCGAGAAGGAGAGAGCTCGGCCCAGGGCGCACACGCAGCATCCGATGCGTTCTCCATCCTCCGGTCCTCTCGCGGTTCAGACTCGAGCGAGACGCTGGGACAGGAGGCTGCGTCTCTCCTCCCTTCGTTCCGCGTTACCTCCCTTGCGGATGTCCCGACGCGCTTCCGTCCCAGCCGATCGCTATGCCGCAGAGGCCATTGTTTCATCGCGCGCACACTCGAAGGTTAACGACGTGGATATTCGCGCGCGGTGGAACTTAATGCCCCCGGCATGTACTCGTGTAACTGGAGTAAATGCGCCGTGCAACGGGGTACGCTTCGCGACTTTGAAATTGCTTTTCGCCAATCTCATCGTCTCCCGTTTTCCTCCCAGCCGGCTGCATAAGCTCTCGCCCTCTCTATCTCTCCGGGGAGCGAACCGGGACTCACTTCGGTGTTTAATCGCGTCTGTGCGACGCAATTGCGCCCCACGCTTTGGGCCAAACACACCGATAAGGGAGGTAACGATTGCATCGCTCCTTTTCACTCCACCTCGGAGCGAGCAGCTAAGTCGATAGATGGAAGCCTTCATTGGCTGGATCCCGACTGACCAGCACGGAACGTTACCACTAGCATCGGCTACGCGATACACTGAGACAAAAATGTAGTCGTTTCTACTATACAGAATCATTGTCTGCTGGAACGTCTGTAGGGAAGAGCGGGGCAAAATGGGACAGTAGGGCAAAAGGCAATTTTCCAATAAAATTTTTGGATGGTACTGTGGGGCGAAACGAGACAAAAAATCCAGATGTATCGATGGGGCAAAATGGGGCGTCTAAATTTTTATTAGAAAATTGCCTTTTGGCCTATTGTCCCGTTTTGCCCCGTTTTGCCCCCCTCTCCCATAGATGTAGTTTCTGTTGAAACTACATCTATAGTGATTCGTGATTATTGTCCCAACTATAAAATACAAAAGTTCCCTCGCGGTATTACATTTTATAGTAAAAAGTGATTCTTGCCACCCCAACTATGTAATTGTTTCTCAGTGTAGCGCGTCGCTGAAGAGTCAGCTGCCGTAGCAAACCGCGACTGCAACAACGACGATTTGAATATTTACGGAAAGCTTTGAATATACACACTGGAAAACGGCGGCTCTCCAGTCGGACATAATCGGTACACGGCTTTCTATACCGGTCAATTTGACTTTTCGACTGTTGCCATGTTTTCGAACGACCGACTTCCACGTCGAATCGATAACTCCGAGCGGTGGCGCACTGGCGGAGTGCATGGCTCTTTGCTGTACGTGTAATAGAGATATTTGTATGCGTATAACGTACACCGGTGTACGTAAACGTCGTGTACTCAGCGGAGCTGCGGTCAACCTTGTTTTCACGATAAGGATAATGCCGGGTTTCCTCATGTTTCACTGCCTATAGTACATCGTCCTATAACCCCTCCTCTGAGCCTGTGTGTACTATAGATCGCATCGTGCGCTCGTAATTTCAGGGGAAAAACTATACGCACTCAAGCGCCCCTTATCTCTCCGCTTTGCCCGGAGAAAAAAGTCGAGTGGAGGAGAGTAAAATAAAAAAAACTAAAAGAAGAGAGCGTGAACCCGATAAACTTGAAAGCGCCAGAGTACGAAGACGCTCGTTTCTGGCGATCGATATACGTGTCTCGTCTACGCGCTCCCGGTTCGATATTTTTTGTTTTTCGTTTGAAAATAAATAATGCCTCCTACAGCTTTATCTACGTAATGGAACATTGTGGGGGGCGGTTTTGGGCGGGCGAAGCGGGGGAAGATGGACCATTCTTACCGCTTTTCCGCGGAAAGGTATCTAAGGACACGGGTCCGTTTTGCCCCGCTCTCCCCTTTGTATCTACAGCTTTATCTACGTAATGGAAAATTGTGGGGGTTGGTTTTTGGGAGGTCGCTAAGGACAGGAGTCCGTTTTGCCCCGCTCTCGCCTTTGTATCTACAGCTTTCACTTCGCGAGACACGATCGATATACGTGTCTCGTCTACGCGCTCCCGGTTCGATATTTTTTGTTTTCGTTTGAAAATAAATAGTGCCTCCTACAGCTTTATCTGCGTAATGGAAAATTATGGGTGTAGTTTTTTCGGAGCGCGAAGCGGGGGAAGATGGACCATTCTTACCGATGTTCCGCGGAAAGGTCTCTAAGGACACGGGTCCGTTTTGCCCCGCTCTCCCCTTTGTATCTATAGCTGTCACTGATAAAAGTACACTCGCGCTATCGCCAAGCTATACGCCGGTCGCTCGCCACAGCGCTGGGGCAAGAAGTGAGAGCCGGAGACTTTACGACGTTCTTGAAAATTGCTGCACGACCGTCGTCTCTGTATGCAACGATTATACTGTATAAGCCCTGTCGTAACTTTATAATTCGTTTAATTTGATAATCTCCTTCTTCTGCTTCAACTTTTACTTGTTTTACTTTTCGCTTTCTTTTTTTTTTTTACAGTATACAATCTCACTTTGAGAACCGACCCTGTCCCGTAGCTCGGCTTTCGTGGCTCCTCTCGCCGCTTCGGTACGCTTGGCCGTTCACATTTTTTTTTCTTCTTTTATTTATGTTACCCCCTTTCATCTACCGCGCCACGCCGGACCCCTTCCCTTCCCCTCGGCGAAACTTCCTCCGCTTCAAACATTTTATGTCGGCTTTAGAAATACAGTTTTACGATCGACTCTCCACCAACGGAGAATCAGCGGTCTTTTGCCCGAGGAGCGAGAGCGAGTGGCCTCTTTTCTACAGTCGTTCTGGTTTCTGTCCTTTTTTATTTCTCGAACCGCCACTCCCTTCTCGGTGCTCCTTCCGACTCTCTCCCTCTCCGATGTACCCACCGAGCTGTATTTACGCGCTTTGCTGTAAACTATTTTCCAACTCGATGCGGCTAAGCTAAAATTGTACAAGCGGGAAGATCGGGGCAAAATGTGGAACGTCGTAAACTGCGGGCGGGGGCAAAATTGGGGTACCGAAAAATGTTCGCACGGGTCTTTGGACACAATGGCCCGTAAGTCGGGGTTATTTAAAAAAATGCAGTTCTCGTCACCGTAAGGTCGAGCATTCTTCTCGGATAATAATTGTCACAAATTTCGTGTTTTTTTTTTTTTTTTTTTTTAGTAACCAGTCAATCCATGACTTCGAACTCATTCTAGCGGCCTTTGGGCTCTCGGCTACCCCGTTTTGCCCCCGGCCTTCCCGACCACTCCTCCGCGCGGCCGCACGGTCTACTTTTGGCCGCTGAATACCGCCTAGTCAGCTTTTATGCGTTTTCCCTCGTTCGACCGTTACATCCGACTGGCATTTCCACCGGCGCCTGTGCTATCCTTTATCTACTTTGCGAAATATACCCCGCTCGTAAAACTCCCCCGAAATATTTTTTTTATTTTTTGTTTAACTTTATTTAAGTCTTTTCCCATAGTACAGTAATTTTATCTCATTTTTTTTATCGGCGAATACAAAATTTTATTTGTCACTCGTCGGCCGGTGTGCGAAAAACACGCGATTCGGTGCTTTAATCTTTCGACAGTTTCCCAGGGCGCCCGCTGCCGTTGAAAATCTCTCTCTCTCGCAATGCGACGGATCTCCCGAGGAGTCGGGCAGGCGTTCGCTTCGGCGATCCTCGAGTGCGTATAAATCTTGGCTCGCGAGAGCGTAATTCGTGCAAAATTAATGCTCTCGAGAGCTCGAACTTCCAGGCTCGGTTTTCTCTCGCTGACTCCACGTCTCACACCAGTAGCCAGACACTGGAGCTGCTTCTTCGGCATCGCGAGATAAATTCGGTGTACGATGCGAAGCGACAGTGAGATCCTATTTGCAAATTTATTCCGCCCACCCTGCGCCCTTATCTGAGCCACTTTCCTGCACGCGAAGTGTCGCACAAAGGCTCGATCCACTCCGTCTCGCCTTTTGTATGATTCCAACATTCAATGAAACCAAATGAGAAATAATAAAAAAAGATAATAATAAAAAAAAATGCTTTCACCGAAAATACCGTGACACGGGCCATTGCTCACGTAGAGGGGAAATACACGGACGTAGGGGAAAAAAAAGCGGGGAGTTCACCGGGAGAATCTTTTATGGTCTCTGTACGGTGCACACTCGGCAATCACTGGTGCCGTCATTTACGTAAATGGTACAAGTAGTTGTGTATAGCGAGGGCGATCGTGGTTGTATACGCTATGGTTTCTGGTCTAGACTGTAGTCAGCAGCGGGGACGAGCTGGCGCGTTATTTTACTGCCGCTGCTGATGCCGGCATACGAGCTAGTAAAACGAGAGCGGGTATTGGTCAGTCAGGCGGCCGGCGAATGTTACGCGCAAGCAGTAAACGTCGAACGGTGCATAATAACGATAAACCCACAGAGCCGCGTACGGCGCGCTCTTTCTATCTCCGTCTCTCGGCAACGCTCGAAACGGAAATGTACCGGCGGGAGTTTAATATATGCGCTGGTACACAAAGAAACGCATGAAATTCCCGTATGCACAACTGCTCCGATGCGGTGCGGAAGTTCCCTCTCGCCTGTCCGTCTAGCCACGCCGCTGCGGCTGCGGCTGCCGTTGACGAAGTTAGACAGGAAGTGGTAAACTCGCGGGCGCGCTAGACTTGTCGCTCGCGCGCTTCCTCCGGGATGTTCGGAAGTGGGTTAAGGGGGGGTCAATTCGACTGATGGGAAATATTAGGAAACGCGATTCCAGGGGACGGGAAGATATTTACAAATTTGAGACGATCTCCCATGGAAATAAAGTATATGCATAAATATATTTCTGGATATGTATTATATATACGTGAGATACATACTGGATATATGTATATATATATTGTTACGTCCAAGGGAATGAATAACGCGCGTATTAGGTTTTGGGGCGGATATTATTATGTACAATGGCAGCTAAATATCTCAAACACGAACTGTCAAACGTCTGGTTACTCTGAAAGTCCGATCAAGACTCTTTTACATGACGATCGATCTTGTATCGATCGTCCGTTCGTTCGTCTCTTGTCAAACCTAACTTATATCGTGCGTCTCCACGAATAGTCAGCTACATTATCGTAACAATATATAATATATATATATATATATATATATATATATATATATATATATATATATATATCGAAGTATGTATAATAAATATATAGGAATATGTACAATATTTATATACATGAATATATATGACGCATATAAATTATATATCTGACATATACTTCACTTCCATGGGGGATGCGAAGGAGACTCGGTCGGTAACGAAAACTGTAATCCATTTTCCGCGAGGGATTCAAAATTTTTTTTTGGACGCGAGTTCTCAGGGTCTCGGTTTATGAATTGCGCGAACGCTGGGATGCCCGATCTAATACTGACTCGTACCACTTCAAGAATGCACCCTTCCCCACTTCGCGCGCGTCCACTTCTCTCTCTGTCTCTCTCGCCTCACGATCGGGGGCAAAATCTACGTAGAATTCTCAGTCCGATGGGGCCTTTCTGTCAATGACAATGACTGGCGCGGGACACCGAACGGTACATGTCGAGGGCAAAGCCAGCTATCCAACTGGGCTGGCTCCGAATTGCGCTGGTTCTCGAGTTCGCGAGAGGAGTTCGGCCGATGCTGGTGCAGCGGCGGCGGCGGAGCCTGCCGGAGCACAGAGATTCAGCCTGATAAATGGCAGCCCCCGGTCACCGCTCGCTCGCTCCGTTCCGTTTGACTGTTCCATCGCGAGATTAACGGCGCGCGTCTTCATCTTTCACCAAGATTTATCGTTCCAGAGCGTGAGTGCACCTAGTTCTTGAGTTCTATCTCTCTTAGTGTATGCTCACCTACATTACCTTATAGCATACATATATGTATGTATATGTACCTATATGTGTGTGTGTGTGTGTGGTTATGTATATATAGGCTGATACTCGTCTCATTCGTCGCTCCATATAGCGTACAGTGGTAACCGCTATCACTCCGGGACATTGATATTTTCCTCAGCTAGGATACTCGGTGATGAGTAACGTACAAGTATTCAAGCTCTTCCTCTCGCCAGTATTTTGCTCATCCCTCGAGCAAGCAACTATTCTTGGCTTCATGCCATCCAACTTTGTTGTACACCGCGGGTTCCGTGCTGAGTATCACGTCCCCTATAAGTTACATGGAATTTACCTCCATCCTTACCCAGAACGTATATCCAACAACGATGATCTTGCTCCTCGTGAGCAAACTATTCCTGCCCCGGCCGCTCCTCCAAAAGCCGCAAAACTGCTGCACACACAATTTAAGGTCGTTGGTGCCCACTACATATGGGCCGAAATGGGGAGGGCGTATTGTTTAGACCGTCCGTCGAATGTCTTATTAACGGGGAAGGACAAAAACAGACAAACAACTATCCAATAAGCCAGATAGCATTTTGCCAACAACCCGCCAGCAAATGGACAGCATACGTGCGCACGTGATGGCAGCAAAATTGTAGCATGTGCGTCCGCATTTGCCTATGTTTTTGCCAGAATCCAATGCCGAAAATTCTTAGGAGCATATTGTCAGCAAGTTGTCGGCAAGGCTTGCTGGCGGTTTGCGACTGACTACGAAGATTAATTTGCTTAAGTCACGGTTATTTTGCGTGAAGTCTTAGAAACTCTTAGGCAAACAAACTCTTAAATAACTCATTATCATGTAACGTAATTCATTACCAACCCACTATCGAACTCATTCATCGTATGAAAAAATAAGCTTTCACTATCGTTGGCAATAACACGGATTGAGGAAATGTGTAATCAGAGGTTGGCTTCCGATGAGAAGGAATTTTGATCTCCTTCACGGCTGCTAAAAATAACAAATGAGCTTATCGCAACCGTTGCTGGAATTTTGCGATCAATGTGCTGCAATCTCGTGCTAGAAACTATTGTCACAACATTGCTGGCAAGCAAACAGCGAAGCTTGATGGCAAGCAATTGCCCTTCTTTACCTGTGCTACGGTTGGCTATCTGGAAAGTGTTTCATGAACAAAAAAAATCCCAATGACTCTATACAGTCCATTCGCCAAACAAACTACCACTGTACAATACTAACACTCCTACCTCCTTAATTATACGTGTACTCCGACCCTCCGAATGCATAATGCATGTAATATCCAAAGATCCTCGATAAAATGTTCAATAGGCAATCAAAGCGAGACCCACCCTTCATTCCATCATCGATTTTCCCTACGTTCCTCACCGACGAACACCCGTGGAAATTGTTCCTCGCGGTGCGTGCCGTTCGTGTTCTGTTGCACTTCGGCCAACTTGGTGCTATAATGCGTGTCGTCGACAACGGCGACTGGGGGGTTGCTACACTCGGCTCTCCCAATGTCAAGGCCACTGGGGTGAAGTGTACATTACGAGGGGAGCGTCACTCTCCCCGTACTGCACCGGGGAAGCCACGAGTGAAAAGGAGCGAGAGACCGAGCGACGGAGAAGTCCCGGCTGGTCCAGGATCGATCCGCCGAGGCGTGTACGGGAAAGGTGCCGACTCGGTTAACGCATCCATACAACGTCTCTGCCCCGTTGAACGCAAGAGAACGATTTTTCTCGAGTTCATATCTTGCCGCGCAAACATAAATTTAGAAACAAAAACAAATCAAGCCGAACGACGATCAATTAGATTTTCTCATTAATCTATCGCGATTTATCGATCCAATGTATCGCTCGAGCTTTCTCCCGTTCGTTAGGGAACACGTCAAAGGCCGCTTTATCGCCGAGCCTGCCACGACGAACATCGCGGAAACGATTTTTTTCTCGAGGTTGTGTCGTGCCTCACAAACAAAAATTTAGAAACATAAACAAATCAACCCGAACGACGATCAATTAGATAGTCTCATTGATCTATCTCGATTCATTGATCCAATATATCGCTCGAGCGCTCTCCCGTTCGTTAGGGAAGACGTGGAAAGCCGTTTTATCGCCGAGCCTGCCACGACGAACCTCGCGGAGACACATCTGTGTATTAATCCATCAGATTCATCGATGCAGGCGGAGATCGGGCAGTGAGTTTGAAATGTCGAGGCTCACCGTAAGTGATACAGAGAGACGAGAGAGAACCGTCGAATGTTTCCCGCGATCTTTGTGCCGAGAGCCAAGCACACGAAGAATGGTAGTTACCTGTAACGGTATTACGAAACTCATTGGAAATCGTGATGCAATGAGAATAGCGTGGAAAGGTTTCGTACGGCGATATCTCGCGCCGGTCGCTACCGCAGGGCCACAATCACGCGAGATCAAGATTCACGAGGTTCTCTTTTATTCTACGGACACACAGACACACACGGGCACACCGGTTAATACTCGGTCCGCGTACTCGACTCGTGGTATTATAACACAAACCAATCGTTAATGGCAGACACGGAGACCGTGCCCGGACTGCCACCGCGTAGGCAGGTGTAAATCAGCGAAACCCCCACGCAGTCGCGCATTTTTCTTTCTTTTTTTTTTTTTTTTTTTTTTTTTTTAATGCTCGACTATTTCTTTCCACTTGCTTCATCTTACAAAAGAGCACGACTATCCCATTGTGCGTGACCGGGAGACGTCCATCGTGCGTTTTACATTTATATCGCGAAGGGAGTTGCGCAAACAAAAATTGTGATGGACGGAGTTTATTCAACCGTGCGTTGAGATAACAATTCCTATTTTCGTTCATTGGGACTTTATATTTTCTTTACTCTCCGTCGAAAACGAGATTAAACACACCGAGAAAAATTATTTATTCGACGGCCACCGTTTATTCGGTTTCAGTAAAATATTTATTTGATTTAAATAAATATTTATTTAAATGAAATAAATATTTTACTTAAACCAAATAAACGGTGGCTGTCGGATAATTTTTTTTTCTGGGTGCATGTTAAAAATAAGAACTCGAGTCTGGACTCGAGTTAGTGTCGTACGATGGAACAAGCTTAATTCCACATTCGGCCTCTCCCGTGTTTTCGTTCACATCGCCTTTCCGTAAGCGATCCGAAGAGGACGAACCAGATGAGGAGGAGAGGAGCGTCGTGAAAGAAGGGAAAAAAAGCGAATGGAACAGGGTAAGAGAATGTGAAGCTACTGGCGTCGAATTTGTCCCCGTTCGACGATCAATCAACTCGACGTCGTATATTTTTTCTCCTCCATCTTCGTGGTCCTCCCGACGTCTAGCAGCGTCGCTCTCGGCGACGTCGAGTCGAGAATCAAGACGACCGAGAGTCGAGAGTTTCAGCTCTTAACGGTGTGTAACTACCGATCGTTCGTACAATACAATGACGTATTCGCGTCATGCAGACAGACCGATCGGGTTTGCCTTTGCGCCGTGCCCGGAACGCGTGGGCCACTCTCGCACCGTACCCGAAGCCCGTTTACGACTCTCTCGATCTCCGCGCTCGCTGTGCTCACACGATCCGTGGCACAAAGACATAAATTATTATTTTCCATTGAATGGAGTGACGGCGTAAAGCGGTGGGTGAGGACCGAGAGAGTCGTTGGGAAATATCGGCGCGGGGAGATCGGCGGAGCATGGAGAGGATCCGTCGTTGCTTTGCTTGAGATCGAACTCGAGAAGGAGAGACACACGGTAAACGGCGCACCAGAGATGCTCCCCCCACCCCAACCCCCCCCCCCCCCCCGCTCCTCGGGCTCCTTGGCAAATCTCTCTTCGCGCAATGCCACTCGGGATGGTAAATCATTACATCGTTTTACACAACACAGCGATACGAACCTACCATTAACGACCGTCCGTCGATTCATTCAATAACTTTTCATCCACGGCTGTAAAATTATTTATTTACGAGCTGACCTGAGATCCGACGGGTTTTTCGTCGTGCGCTTTTCTTCAGAATGCCCAAACTGCTTCCCTCTCCGAGCACGACGGAGTGCCGGACGGATACGTAGAGACACAGGGGAGAGCGGGGCAAAATGGGACAATAGGCCAAAATGCAATTTTCTAATAAAAACTTGGACGCCCCATTTTGCCCCGTCGATACGTCTGGATTATCTGCCCCGTTTTTCCCCCGCAGTACCATTCAACAATTGTTGGAAAATTACCTTTTTCCTACTGTCATGTTTTGACTCGCTGTCCCATTTTGCCCAAATCTTCCCTACATCTGGTTACCCACAATCTAAGCACATTTTTCCATTAATAATAATAATAATTAAACTGATAATACGAGTATACTTAATTAAGAGTACCAGAAGCGCAAAGCAGATTTGAAAGTTTGATCGCAAACATTTTCTGTAGGCATTGTAATGTTGTCTAAAGTTTGTTCATTTTTTAAATATCGTTTCGATTTTACAGGAGTCACTGCGGTCGAGGGTCGCGATGGATTTCACAGGAAGTGTCGGTAGGATAGTCGAGGATCCCAAGGAGGCCAAAGACATTGCCGAGAACGAGGGAATTATTTGGCGACGAAGGTGGAGACCCTTCTCGAGACCACCGCCCGGCTGCGCCATGGTCAGGCTACACGGTCTCGACGGTGGAATTCACGTTTTGCAGCCATGGTTTCACAGCGGACTCAACAGGGACATCGCCGCGGCGATCATCAAGGATCACGGTTCAGTCGACGGGTAGGTTTGAATTTCATTTCTCAAATATAAACCGATAAAGTCGGACGGTGTGTAAAACACGCTGTAAGACTTGCTCCAACGGAAATCCGAAACTCTCGACGACCCGAGGAAATGTAATGGCACATCCGCCAGATATTCTCGCATTTCGAGCCGGTGCACCGACGATAGAACCGGTACCGTTTTACGATCCTCTCCTCGCATCAGTGACTTTCAGCGTTGTAATACGTCGTGAAATGCTAAAGCGGAACTAGGTAAATGATACACTGGCGAGCGGGGCAAAATGGACCACTTTTACCATGTATTTTCATGAGACACAGAAGGAACACCCTCTTATCTCAAGCGGAAGTCTATTTTGTCCCGGGAATCCGTTTTGCCCCGCTCTACCCCGTTATCCGTGACTTTCAGCGTTGTAATACGTCGTGAAATGCTAAAGCGGAACTAGGTAAATGATACACTGGCGAGCGGGGCAAAATGGACCACTTTTACCATGTATTTTCATGAACCACAGAACCACAGAAGAAAAACCTCTTATCTCAAGCGGAAGTCTACTTTGTCCCGGGGTTCCGTTTTGCCCCGCCCTACCCTGTTATCCGTGACTTCCTGTGTCCTTTTTCTCCCGAACACCTTCCTTGTCCACTCAGAGTCGAGTCTCATTTAGAAATTAGTGACGAACGAGAGTCGGGGTGGTCGGGTGAATTGCCTCAGGGCTCTTAATCAAAGTTCTCGAACTCGTTTCCCGGGAATTGTAACTATTATAAGCGGGCTTGAGCCACGGTCCGCTCGTCCGAGGGACGTGGGGGGGGGGGGGGGGGCGGCGCGGGAGGAGGCAAGATTTTATTATGCATTTCTAAGTGCGTCTGGGGAATCGCGCAAAGTCATTTCCCATGGCCGGTTGGCTCACTATCTTGCAGTTCGGCTTGGCTCTCGAAACTCTCTACACCGTCACTAAATTACTACGTTTCTCGTTCTTTTTACCCCACCCCCCCCCCCTCTCGGACACCCTCCTAATGGTATTGCTAAATTACAGTTGTCTGAGTTTTGCTATCTCCCTTCAGTCTCATGACCGGACTTTGTTTCGTGCGGATGCACGTTCCGAGTATAAAGCTAGAGGATAGCCGCACCGGAGATAGAAAGAGCCGCATAAGCTGATCTCATACTTTAAGCCACCGTGAGTTGGACTCCCGAAGAGCGGCTCGAAGTTTCTTCGAGTTTCATTGCTATGGATCCGGCAAATAAATCCCGGGATTCTCTCGATTCTTCGTTTCGGTGTATTATCCTCGACGCTGATTCTATTTCGCTGTGTTCCGATTCCCGTTGTTTCCGCTCGTGCCGTTGAAAAAGAAAAAAGATTCGGTCGAGACAGCGGTACCGATATTGCGGGCAAAATCGTTAATTATTGCGCTCGGATAAAGTCGCGAAACCGATAATTAACTGCTATACTTTCGAGCAGGGGGCGAGTCTCGGAAACGTGTACGCTGGAGGAGGATTTGACTCGTCGCGGTGGTGGGTTTGGCCGGGGACGCATAAATTACCATAATCGTGACGTCTCGATCGTCCGAGAAGTTTCGTCGGGCGCGAGAGAAGCTCGAAAGTCGGGAGACGCCAGTTAAGAAATTGCCGCGACAAATTGCACCGCCGCTCGCTGCGGACTATTGCTTAAATGTGGAGAATTTAATGAGACGAAGGTAAATTCTTTCGTTTGCGTCGAGGACGATAAAAAATAAAAATAAAAGAAATAGGAAGTTTCAGTCAGCGTCGAGAGCGAAACAGAGAGGAAGCGAAAAATACAAATCAACACAACGCACAAATTACAATGGGAAGGCAGATTCGCGAGTAAATTTATTATAAAATCTCAACTAAAATAGAATTCTTAAATGATTCAAAAAATTTTACTTGGGGATAAATTTTTGTATACAAGCCAGGTGATTACTGTCTGACTTCCCGATGGAATTTGTGTTTTCGCTCAATGAACTGTCCACTCGTCAACCGAGCAAATGGCACGGGAGTCTCAAAGGGTCTGACTTATTCTTCTTAATTTTTATTTTTTTATTTTTTTTAGAGTCGTTTTAGAGTGCCAAACGAGAGTCGTAAAGTGGCTTTCACAGTCCGAAAGCAATCGAGACGAAGTCGCGGCGGGACAGACGGATAATCAAAGGGCGGCAACGGCTTAAAATATTATTTCATTCGACGACTGTTGAATTTCCAGTGTATATTAGATGCGCAGTATCGTAAACTCTGAACAAAAGAAGATAAACAGCGCACGATCGTTAATAACTATATTTTCCTCAGCTCGCTCGTAGACCAATCGTTTTCTTCTTATCTTCGCGGACTTCTAGACTTCTTCTTCTCTTCATCCATCCGGCAAAGGCC
Source organism: Stenichneumon culpator (assembly GCA_964017025.1). Classification (NCBI taxonomy): domain Eukaryota; kingdom Metazoa; phylum Arthropoda; class Insecta; order Hymenoptera; family Ichneumonidae; genus Stenichneumon; species Stenichneumon culpator. Next base: position 7,119,454 of record OZ024772.1, read on the forward strand.
TTGCTTGTAAACCTCGAATTATCAGTGAACTAAATAAGTCTCGTGTTTCTTGCCCGTTTTACCGTTCGAAAGTTGCGACTAATTGTAGGCCGTTCGCATAGAGAGACAGGGGAGAAGAAAAAAAAAATTAGAGACATAAAATGATCGTGAGAGCGGGAGAAGGGCCAGACCTCGCGGGAAGACCTTCATCGCGACTTTTAAGACCGCGTAGCCGCAGAGCAATCAACTTTACAACCGAGCCCAAGCCGTGGCATCTTCCCGTGCCGGCCATCTTACTACTACATTGTCCATTTTCTTCTGTCCTTGTCTCGTTTACGACGCTGTAATTTATAACCCGCCACGCCTCGTTTCCTAGTTTCGGCGTGGAGAGAGGGATATCGAAAGAGAGCCATACGTTAAACGCGAACAAAGTCTTGTTTGGTTTACTTTTACCATTTGGCAAAAATTATAAAAATGTTCAATGGAATTGAAAAAAAAAGGTGCACTTCATTAATGAGTCAGAACGTCGACGGTGCATTCGACATAAAATTAATGAATTTTCTTTCTATACTTTCAGGGTGTTTCTCGTGCGGGAGAGTAAAAGCAATCCAGGAGCTTACGTACTAACGTACAAATACAGCGAAAAGGTCTTCCACGCCCAGATACAACCCGTGAGTATTCAAATCTATTTTCTTTCGCCTTTATCGTTATAACTGGCGAGTTGTCGCCCGGGCGCTTCGTAACCTCGCTACGGAATATGGAATTTAAAAACCAGAAATTTATATTTCCGACGATAGTAAGTACGAAAATTGGGACGAATAAGCTCCGACGAATTCCCACGCAAAAAATCATTTTTCAATCCTGACATTAAAATCGTAAAATATTTTTCACGAACATTCTGGCCGAATGTCGTTCCCGTCGAGGAATCGAGATTCTAGATCAAGGCCACTTGAGCGTCTTGCGTAGTGTTCATTCCCCGTCGCTCATTCTGGCACGACGCGAATTCCTTCGCGCTTTAAAATTAGCACCTATAATAAAATTATTATATACGACTTTTGTCGGGAACTCACCGGCGACGGCGTTCCTCCCCGTGTTTTATTTATAAATTGTAATATAAATGTATTCTTCATTTTCTATTTTTCGCAGGTATTCGACGAGCGCAGAAACTGCTGGCTCTACACATTGGACAAGGGCGCAACGAAGTTCTACGACCTTCTGCAGTTGATCGAGTTCTACCAGCTGAATTCGGGCTCGCTGCCTACGAGGCTCACCCACTACGTGCAGAACGGCGTTACGGTGGCGCAACAGAGACAGGAGGACGGTGGTGCGTCGCCCTCGCCGCCATCCTCGGGAAATCAGAATATGAGCCCGAAGAGCGACTGTCCGAAGAGTTTGTCGGGTATTTGAGTATAGGGGTCCCAGCGGTCCGCTGGTGTCAACGAAATCGCTACCGCAACCTCCGTCAGCGTCAATGATATAAACGTCGTCGGGAACAACAACGTCGGAGACGACGACGATGCGGACGAGAACGAGGACGCTGGAAACGGTGGCGTTAGATCGGCGCCGTCGGGCTGTTGGACCCTTTTCCGAGGTGGCTACGAGGAGTGGGACTCGTAGTACCGTCTCGACTCGTTGTCCTCCTCCGTGGGGAGCCTCCCGCGGGTGTGAGAAAACCGGAGGACAATCATCGGTAACCATCTGTCCGAGTTGCATTACAGCACATCGAGGAGCCAATGAAATTTGCTCGTCGAAATTATCCTTTGCTCGTCGATGTGCCGGAACAAGTGAGAAACGAGACGAGACCGAGTAATCCGGCTGAGAGGAAACGACCAATGAACTTTTTAAGGCATTTTTCGAGAGTAAGATAGAAATGGGAGAGTGAGAGAGCGCGCGGAAAGAGTAATGAAAGCACTCGGGTGTCAATCACTCGACACTGTAGTCAGGGTGATGAGAGACCTCGCGACATCGTTCGCACAGTTCGCAACCCTCTTGCGAAAGCTGTCCCCAATTTCACGAGCTCGCTACAGCAGTAACGCGATACCAAATGTAAAGAGAAATATAAAGAGACGAAGTATTCTGGATCTTTGTGAGCTTCGCAAGTTGTAGCGAGCGCTCCCGTTGTCTCGATAGATCTTCGAAAGAAACGTGCGCGTACGCTCTGACTCTAACAGTGGAATTCATGATACACGCTGGAGTAAGTGGCTCTGAATATAAAAGGAACCGTTTGCGAGGAGGTCGGAAGAAGGAAGGAGGAAGAAGAGGAAGAAGAAGAAGAGGAAGGAGAAGAAGAAGAAACAAACATTTATAATCTAGATGAAAAAACCGTGTCTTTTCCATTTTCTACGTGTCGTCTGTGCAAGTATAATTATACTCGGCGTTCTCCACACGCGATTGGAGATGGCCGAGGTTGTCTGACTGAGAAAATTCGAGTGCATGAAAAATGTGCAATTGCGATGAGTGAGAATTGTGTCCAAGTGCGAAAGCGAGAATGACCAATGCGCGAATAGCGTAGGCAGTACATATAAAAATAATAATAATAATATTAATAATAATATTAATAAAATAAGGGGATGGACCCGACGGGTTCGCCTCATAATTCTCTTTGTTCTCACGTCTAGACGCAAACGAAGTCAACGATACGTTATATTCAAGCATACTTTTCGATTTTCTTTTCTATGCGAGCTCGCATGCCGCAAAGTCGTGACTCGTTCCAAACGACCTGTAAATGTTGTATCCGTTACGCAAAGGACCACTGGAATATTGGTACGATGTTAAGGAACGAGAAACGACCCACGCGAGCATCGAGTTTGCTCTCTGACGTTTGTATTTCTTTCTTCGGGATGTGCCACAAAGTCCAACTAAACGGAGACAAGAAATGTGGAGACGAGGAAATATATAATGTATTAATCAGCCGAACCAAAACTGTAGAGCCTACGAAGATAGATAGCCACGCGTTTTGTTCGTTCTTCGAATACTGGAACGGAGAGTGACGATCGCGAATCCCGATTTGAGGGCTCGTGCCGTCTATCGATTTATCCTGCCTCGTCGAGTATTTTCTGGAAACGTTCGAAGTAACTTGGCGAAACCCGAATTGTTTTCCAATCGGCATGGAAGAATCGCGATGTACATTATGAATATTGAAAGCAATCAGAATGAAGGCGAAACTGTACATTCACAGTTCGCGGCGAAATGAAAACGTTATTGTTGTGCGAATAAAAAAAAATGCTATAATACGATTAGGTTGTAAGGGTCTCGGAAATAGCAAGTCAGAGACCGGGAGGAGCCGCGCGTGATTTATTCGTAGTGAGTTTGTCTCCAAACGCGAAGAATTTCGACGACGCGAGTGGCATTTTCGTCAAGTCATGATCTCATACGGTACGGACCGTTTTTGGACTCGCAATCGATTTGTTACTAATTAATATAGAGCCGCGGAAGGAGGATATGATAACGATACGAATGAGTTCAATGACTCCGAGAGTAAAATTGGATGTTAAAAAAACAAAATTAAAGAGAAGACGAGCAACGCGTGCGAGTGAATTACAATTATAAATTTGAGAATGAAAAAAACAGGCAAATTCTATATATGTATCTATTTAGATAGAATATTTCGAAATTATAAATTTTATAATCTGACGACAAATCGACGACTAACCGACTAATCGACGTTTCAACGTGACGCTGACGATGTGAGGGTTTGGCTTTAATTTCTGGCAATGGCATCTGTGGAGTATAAGTTACAAATTAAAATGAAAAGAAAAAAAATGCGTTCTAATTCGAAGAATGTAGAATGCGAGAGCCAGAAAATATTATGCGTGTGTGTGTGTGTGTCTGTTGCGTGTATAAATGTGAACAAGCGATACTGGAGAGTTCGGATGCGGGGAGAAAAAAAGGAACAAAAACAAAAACGAACACTTTACGCAATGTATTATTAATTACTCTTTGAGAAAAGGAAACAAAAAAAAACACGAATTCTCTATCCGTACCTATACGTTTAATAATATATTTTTTCAACGATTATTTATTTAATTCTTGTCGACGATGTGCGACGGGACACCCGTACGTGTCTCTTTATAAACGACGAAAGAAAAAAAAAGAAAAAAGAAATTATAACGAAAGAGGAACACGAAGTATAGTACGTGTTCTTCGAGGTGTGTGACTTGATTAACAAGTAGCGAAACACGACGACAACACCCAATTAAATTCCATTAAGAACGGAAAACAGAAATGAATAACACTTTGTATTATGTATTAAGACGTAGGCGCTTCTCCTAGAACTGAACGTTAGAATAATGAAAAAAAAAAATCGTGAATGGATATGAAACCAATTTTTAGAAACGATGGCGGTCTTACTGGCGGCGGGCTCTTTTCTCCTCTCTCACGGCCATTTGTTCGGCCTCTTTAATTGTTTCACTTATGAAGATACAGATACGAAAAACAAAAATCCCTTTCGACGCGTCAACACTACGGTGTCCTAAAAAAAAAAGTTTGGCCTTTCGTGTAAATATGTCTATTTAGGCCATAGCCATTGCCTCGATTTCTCCGACATACAATCGGAGGAGTCTTTCTCATTTCCGGCTACGCTGAGTATAATACGCACCGACAATTTGTTAATCACCATTGAATGCGGTCATTCAATCGTGATTTATCAAGTCGCGTGCAAAAAAATACTCTCGTGTCTTTTTTCGCAATAGAATCCAGTCTCATGGACTACAAGTAATCGTTATCCGTTTGTAATAGCGCCGAGAAAGGAGCCGGAGCCGCGACGATCGACAGCCTTTCGAGTAACGCTAATTAAATATTATTGTCACCATCACTAATGAGATAAATGATAGAGTATATTTTGTATTAATTATAGTACCGAATTAAAGCGACAAACGCAGAGGTCTGTGGAAAGACTGAGAAACAAAAAAAAAAAAACAAATTTAGGGAACGGCGGTTACTCGTGCGATTTTTCCAACGTCTGTCAAAAAAAAATGATAAAACGTTTTGAGAAAAATTAAAATGATGAGACAAAAAAAATAAAAAAGAAAAGGAGAAATAAAGAATGAAAGAGACAAAGGAACGGCAAGATTTGTGTGTTTCATTTCAACCCCGGACATTGGAAAACGCCTGTATGGATTGTTCTTCGCGTTGATTGTAATCGATTCGCGCGAACGAAGCAGACAGACGTTGGTGAAAACCTTTTTTTTGCTATAATTCGATTACAGATTCGTTTGCCATTGACAATAAATGCGATTAACGAAAGGAGCCGAGCGGAATGCTTTATTAATCGAAGCAAGATTCATCGTTTCGGTCCACGATTTATCTCGGTTCTGTATCTCACGGACGTCTCTGCGGTTGGCGTCTATAATATATCGGTCACGAACGTGCGAAGCATGAAGAATAAAGCAAAAGACGTGTGATAAAGTAGTAGTACGGTTCGTTCCGCAGGCGATGAGCCCGGACGAACAACTTTCGCTTTCGTTCAATAGCGCCGGCCAGTACGTTGAATCCGCCATTGGCGATCGATGTTAATGTTAACGTTTTGCCAAATCACGCACCGTACTTACCCGTCATTTATTAAAAAAAAGTAAGATAAAAAAAATTGCAATAAACACTAGGGCACCAAGCAGGTATGGCCTGACAAAGATCTCACCGATCAATTTATCCTTGTTGATGTGCACCGAGAGCAAAGAAAAAAATTACAAAGTAAATAAAATTAAAATTTTTCCAATGAAAGCACAATGACTTATATAGATGGAACTCTCTCTCCATTCGTTAATTGGAAACAAATCGGTGGCAGAGCTTCGCGTGTATTATTAGACTGAGCGCAGAGCTTGCGACGGGCTCGCGCTACGGTACTTTTTAATCTTATAAAAAAAATAAATAAATAAAAAAACCATTTAACTATAGAATTGCAAATCAGTATTAAAATGAAATAATAAACCAGTGTCGCCGGGATTACATTCTAATTGCGGCTGGTAATGGTACGCGTGGTAATCCTATAACTAATATCCCTCCGTGCGTGCTTCTTAGGCTACTTGTACTGATAATTAATTACTTTTGACGAAGATTAAATTATTAATATAAACGGAACTTAATACAGGGTGTCTATGATAATTGAATAACGATATAAAAATAAAAAATAAAAAATAAATACCGAGGTCGCACACGTTCGTGGCCTCGTCGAACATTGATGACGATTTTGTAAATGAACGCACAAACTCGACGTTCCATATTAGCGATAAAATCCGTTCCGTTTTCATTTTAATTTTTACTTTTCATTTTTATTTTTTACTTATTCTCATATAAATGCGCGGGTTTCTTTCACGTGACTCTGGCGATATTGACGGGACGACTCTCGTCGCTCTCTCAACAATCTGTATTATAGTTAATATATTTAAAAGTCCATATATAGTAATGAATAAGATATGTTGCAAGAAGAAAAGAAGAACGTTTTTACCAAAACAAAACAAAAGAAGCAAACTTTAACGAAGAGAAAGATAAGAGGCACTCGAAGTTACGACGTGTCCGCAACGTGCAATTAGAGAGTAGACGATGAATTTACTCACAAGGATTTGTCACTTGTAATTTTCCGTGGAAACGCTACGATGAAGTCTCGACCGTCGTTCGCTGATCAGCAATTTCAATGCTTTATCGTTCACTGTAATAGTAAGAAAATTCTTAACGATTACCAATACGGCATTTTATATGTATATAATGTGTACAATTTTACTCGACATAGCAATTTATTTTTTAAAAATCGCCTACAGCGACCTTTATTATTTTCGTCTAAAATGTTGATTAGATGATCGAGACTTTATCTCTGCGTGCCGCAACTATTGTGTGCACACACACACATGCCTCAAACAAGGTCGTTATTCGACTTGAATTACCAAGGATGTACCGAGGGAAATTTAGTGAGCCGTGGGAGTTCTCCTTTCGAAAACCATCGACAATTGTGTCCGAGGGAGGACTTTCGACAAAGTGTCCGACGATTTATAAAGAGTTATCTCCCCGATTTATAAAGAGTTATCTCTCTCTCCGCGTCGGTGAAGCAAAGGCCGAATCCGTAATTAATGTGTAAGATAAATAAAAGTTTAAAGAGAAAAAAGAAAAAAAGAAGAGAAAATCAGGCACGGGCGCAACGGATAAGCACGAGATATAAAAAACTTTGCGACATATCCCGACCACGAAGTAACAATTCGTTTTTAAATCGATTCCATGAAACAATAATCTGCAATAAGTAAACGTGAGCACCCGTAGCGCCGCAATATGTGAAGATCATTGTTATATCTTTGTATGAACCTTTAATACGCAATAAATAAATATATATGTATATCGTCATTGAAAGATGAACACGGACTGTATGTACATTAATTCGTCGTCTCCCAACCCTTCAAGACCAACGAGTCTCTTAAAAAAATATTTGATAAAAATAAAACTTTCGGTAATCCTTCGTTCACATCTTTTTTTCTGTTTATATAATATAACAATATTTATTGGATGCATAGACGCAAGGTAGTACAAAAACATGGTAAAAGTTTGCATCTGAAATAATTAATTTTTGATTGGATGGCACCAATCTCACAGTTCTTCCGCAGAATACAATATTTCTTTTCCTTCCAGCACCTTGTGCGGGTCGCATGAGCCTTATCATTGGCTTGTTCGCGATCCCAATCCTTATACTACTTCTATATTCAACCTATCCTAAATAATATAAATAAAAAGAGAAAGTAATATAATTTTTAATTTATTTATTTAGTTTAATTTCTATAATTTTAAATTACATGTTCATTCCATTCAAGCTGCAGCTCCGACTGTTTCGAGGTAATTTGAATGAAATAAAAAAAACGAGTCTCGCGGCGTCGTGAGACTACGAAGACTGCAGAGGCGCATCTCCTCCGCCTCCTTCGTGTACTCTTCAGCGGCTGCGGTAACGTTCGTTCCTCGGGCTCGATCGTCGGTGTGGCAAGGCACCTCCGTTACAGCGGCATACACGGAGGCAACAATCGAGCTGCGCACGCAGACTGGCAACAGGTATAGGCGCAGGGGAAACACGGCTCTCTCGCTCTCGCAGGTGTAGTAGCGAAAGGGGAGAGGGCTTGACTCTTCAAGGTGGGAGTCAAACCTGACCGGTACGTTCGGCTCCGGGTTTCTCGACGGCTCTTTCGATCGACAGTCGCGCACAGGAAGCCTATACATTCGGGTGAAAATAAAAAAGAAGAAATAAATAAAGTCTAACAATATGTGACCGTGGTGTGCGCAGTTTTTCTCGTAGTCTTCGCTCGTTTCTTCGTTCTTCGACTGACAAGTAAGTTAATCAATTGAATTTGTAGTCCTCGCGGATTGTTACCCAATAATCGATGAAGATCGCGATCGAGGAGGATCCATGGCGTAGGAGAATGTGAAGGTTCGCGCATGCGCGGGAACGAGGAATTTGCCGAGCTCCGTGAGCTTAAAACCTTTTGGTGCCAAATGAATCCATAGCTGTTCGGTCCGAAAGAAACAGCTATTTTTTTTATATCTTCACATTTTAACAAAAAAGAAACGTCTCAAATAGCTATCATTATACCGGATTAGTTTTCCAGCGATTATAATTTGTGCCTTTCTATACTGTGGTCTGAAGAGATTCTTTGGATGTCTAGACACTCGGGTCATCGAAGTGTACAGTAAAGCGCGTGCTCTACCTGAGCCATTTCTCCGTTAGTTTTGTAACGATATACCCTAACGAGCTTCGCTTATCTGCTCGGGCTTCTTCGGCGTCGAGGGATCCACCGTCTGCGGGCATTGAAATCATTTCGTTGGGCGTACACGCACCATTGCTCCCGGCTTTAATAACCCAGCTCTCGTACTCCGCTCCCTCCACTCCCGTCAAACTTTTGGACTCGCCACGTCGTTGAGAGTGGGGCAAAACAAACCGGCTTTAATTTCCCACGAAAAAAAAAAAAAAATTGGTAAAGGTGGTCCATATTGCCCCGTTTTCCCCCACAGCAAACCGAATCCGTGTATCCGCGGACGAAATGAAGCGTGAAAACGCAACGAGTGTGCAGCGTCGTTACGGCGGAACTATCCTGTATAAAACCATCTCGCAATAGTCTCCACTCCCGATTGTCCTCGATTGTTGTCCTGACTTCGGCGTCGCAAACACGAGGGCACGCGGAACGGGAGTGACTTCACTGTATATTTATATATATATATACTCGACAGAGCCCCGTGCGGGAGAACCAGTCGAGCAACATTCCTCGAGTTTGACCGGGCGCGTTCGCCAGAGTAGCGTTCGCCAGGCGCGCGAGAGAAATCTCCCGACACGTTCGCCATTGCTCGCATCTTGGATCCTGCACGGCGAACGCGCGAGAATATGGCCGAGGATGTACGTAAAAAAGACGATCGTCAATGCTATTGCGCAACTCCTAATACTCCTCGTCGATCGCCGGAAATGACATAACGATCGTTTTTCAACGTCACCGACGACTCGGCAATTACATAAAAGCTCGAATAGCTGAGTAAACCTGCTTTCGAGATACACTCTGGCAACTCCGAAGTTTCCCGTCCGTACGAGCCTGCAATGGCCGACGAGCACGCCGATTGTTCTCCTGTGAATAGGGAAGAGCGGGGCAAAATGGGACAGTGGGGCGAAACACAATTTTCCAATAATTTCTGGATGGTACAGTGGGCCAAAACGGGGCAGAAAATCCAGATGTATCGATGGGGCAAAATGGGGCGTCCAACATTTTTCGGAAAATTGCGTTTTGGCCTATTGTCCCGTTTTGCCCCACTGCCCCATTTTGCCCCGCTCTTCCCTATATGTATATACATGAATTCGTATATATATATATATATATATATATATATATATATTCGTGCCGTAGGTACTCCCGCGCTCGGCGTACTGTACACGACTTCCGGTCATTAGGCAGCCGAGCGTTCAGCGATAAGTGTGTGTGAGCGTACTCGGTTGGAAGCCTATCTGCACTACCACAGATGTCATAGCTATTCGACAATAATTTTGCGATCGCACGGACTGTGCGCCGTGTACTTTATTAAGTGGCATAGAGAAGTTGCGTCCTTTCTGTTTCCTGACTGTGATCAACAATGCTCCCTGACTGTTACACGTTTTTTTATTTTCCACTTCCGACGACATGACATACGTGACGTACTCACTTATCTATGTACCGCTTGGACGCTGATAATTCAGTTTTTTTCTCGGAACAATGTTGCGTTCGAAAGAGAATTGGATTGAACTTTTTGTTATCGAACAAGCACCGGTCGGTAACTTTACTATCGCAATGCTCGTCTCTTTTAAAATTAGAAACCGGTCGATGCATTAAATTTCCATTACGCTTCATTGATTTTCAATCTGATGTTTTTATTTGTCTGTACACTTCCTGACTTAATGAATTATTCGAAAGTTGACTGTTCGTGTGGACTAATCGAGACTGCAGTAAGATAGTTTGCTCGGGAACGGAGCCCAAAGATCGCCCCGACGATAACAGATATTTCGTAACACCTAAAGTTGTTTTCGAAATATATGCTTGACGGACTATACGAACTTGGGAAATCGTTACGCTTTTCCCTGCGAATTAGATGCGAAAGGCGGTCGGTCTGACTCATTCGAACAATCGTGTCTCGAAGTCCGCCGCACACGCTCGCTCGTGTGTCGCGAATTCTTCGTTGCAACAGCGATATCGCTCGAACGGTGAACGCGACGGCGATTAAATTGCGTTATCCGACTCGCAAGGACTGTGCGCTACCAGGCGCACACACACATTTTTTTTCCTCACCCACTGCGAGTTACATAACGATTTTCGCGTATTTATCTCGAGTCATATGCTCAGTATTTCCGCGGTGGAAAATACGTCATGTTTCTCACGTACATTCTTCGTTCATTTTACTAATTTTACCGGTGATCCGACAATGCTGTATCCGCCGCGACCGCAGCATGAAGTCTCTTCAATTCCTTCATAAAAATCTGTATCTCTCATGTTCGCGGACTGCGGTCGCACGTCGTCCGGTGCTCCCTCGGTGAGGGTTTCCTGTTTCACCTTCGGATCGATTTCTTCGCGTCGCTTTTTTTTTCTTATTGCTTTCCTCTCTCGCAACCCTGTCATCTACCGTGACCACGATACGTTTCTGTTACGAACGAAAGAAAAGACTCGCCGGACACGAGATTGTACAGATGACTCCGATATTAAATTATTCTCTTTCCCTTGTGCATCGGTTGCGGTGAAACGAGCTCGGAAACCAGCGCTACAGCCCTTCTCGAAAACGCCACGGAACGGCAAAATAATCGATCGTGCGACGCATACCGCATTAAAGTTTTATACTTCGTCGAGTATGAACTGTACTATAGTTATTCGTAGAGCTCTGTGGCACAGACAAGCCGGCCTACGGTCTCGACATAGAGCGAAGTGAAAGGCCGCTGATGTTCATTTTCATACGTCGCTACACGCGGTGACTCACACGTTGAGCGCTAAGTATCCGTAGTTTTGCGCGTATTTTTTTTTTTTGATAGGGTATCATTTACTTCAAACTTATTTCAACCAAAGGTCTTTTCCGCCAAAAAATAACTAGGTCAGAAGAACGCCATGTAGGTGTATGAACCTGATATACTATAAATATGTAAATACTATAAGACGTCATACGGAAAAAATGTCACTTCCTGTTTGAGAATCTAATTTTTCGACCGGAAGCGACATTATACGGAAAACGGGAAGTGACGTGATTCTGCAACGACGTCACTTCCGGTTGAAAAAATAGTGGTGATAACTAAACATAACATTTTTGTTGTTTCGGCGCTACTAAATTTCCTCAGAACAGTTTCTACCTTAAATCTCGCGATAGCCAAACAGCTATCCGCGGAAGGCCGATCGACTTTTCCACCCCCTCTTCAACAATCACCTATGCCTTCTTCTATATATATATATATATATATATATCTACACACACAGGATATAAACGAGAATTTTGTTATAGCAGAGTTCGTATAACGTAGCGTAGCAGGTGTTGCGTGAGCAAGCCCATTTCGGGTCACAGGTGTGCGTGCGTAACCTGGCGTTCTCGCACAGGTTCACATACTATCGCCTGCCACCTTGGCTACCACCAAATTCCGAAAGCGAAACGATGCATCCATCCTACACAGATTCAACTACCCCGTGCGACATACATAAATAATTTAAAGGGGAGAATACCAACTTCACGCGAAATAGAATTAGATCGATGATTAATTAATCGACGATACAGCCGCAGCCGGTCTCGGGGAGCACGAGGCAAAACGGACCATGTTTTTACCATTCTTTCGCGGGACATAAAAAAATACCTCATCTCAGGTGGAGATAAATATTTGCATTAAATCTAATTGCACAACTTGTTGCTTTTTTTTTACAGATTGCCGGTGATGGATCCACCGCGAGACATTCCGTTTGGCTACAGCTAGGAACAAAAAAAATCTTTCGAAACGTACATTCCTAGTTCTTTCTTTGGAATTAAAAAAAAAAAATCAGTTAAAACTTGCTATAAGATGATGACGAGAATATGTTGGCTTCCGCTTATCGGAATTTTCACATTAACATTGGTAGGCGCGAATTTGAGTCCCGACGGCACAAAGTGCGGTCAGAAATTGTGCAAGAGCACCGAGTACTGCAGTCCTTACGACACCCAGTGCAGGCCCTGTTCGGCGGTATGCGATCCCAGCAGTCACAATCATCAGGCCGAGCTGTGCGTCAAGGATTGTCAAGGTAAGCGTCATTCATATTTTAACCATGTAAAAAAGAGGATCATCCATTAAAGCGATCCTGGAAAGTCAGCGGGTGAAAGAGAAGAATCGCGGTCGGGTACAAATAATTTTTTATTTTTTTGACGAGGGTGAAGTGCCAACCATTACGCTTTCTCTGGCTCCGTTCCTGTCGTAGGTATAGATAGATGCGTCGGTGTAAAGTGACCGAGCAGAGGGGTGCGCAGGAAAGCGGAAGCGACGAGGCGTGGCGCGTTTTCTCTCGGTGGTGTCCCTTTTTTCAACAGGTATATAGCGGCGTCCTCAGCTCGGTCAGATAAATATTGCCTTTGGGGAACAGGGCTCCGAATGCTTTGGAACACCCTCTCTCCGGTCGGAGACCTGTCGTGAATTATCGGCTTTACGAAAATCTTCACAATGGCGCGCCCAAGATCGGTCCAGTGTTGCGACTCACTCGTTTCTTGTCGAAAGCCCATCTTAAGAGAAAATCCCTCTCATCTCGCGAGGAATTCTCCTTGCGCGTTTCTCATCCGCAGAGCAGCCCGATGAGATGGTGATTGGAGCGTCGCGTAGGCGTTAAAGGCTCGTAAACTTTACGAGTTCGCTGTCTGACTCGTAGAACGAGTGTGTCGAACTCGCAACTTCGGTTCTCGCTCTCCTCCCTCGTTGAATCGCCAGTAACGAGATCTCTTCGACGAGCATCTCATCGTAAATCAGTTGCTCGGTTCGAGAGACGCCTGTATAAGCGGTTACGAGGAAGAGAGCCGGAAGATTTGTCGGAGGCAGCGCCGATCGTGACATCGATCGCCTGTTCGCTCTTTCGGATGTCCCGCGGTGCAATTATTAATTTGTCACACAAGACCGGCAAGCCGCCGATTTTAATTACCGAACAATCTCCAAGGGGAGACGTTCGCCCTCTATATATCGTACGCTACCGAGTTTCACTCGCTACGTCTCCGTTTGCCCGATTCGCCGTTAACGAGCTCCAAGTTGGCCGCCCCGCACCCGCCCCCGTTTCAACTATCTTGCGCACTTGCCACAACTCCGATGTGACTTGGCTTAATTAACGAGCCAAGCGATTCCTATCCTGTTTGAACAGTTGGCCCGTATCTTCTATAAATTTCCTCTCGTATATATATACACACTACGTACAAAAGAAGGTGACGTGTTCTCCAAAACAAAATATTTAAAAACATGTATCTTCGAATGTGTACTCAATGACTATTATTGAAGAATTTACGTGCCGCTTTTCCGGGACGGAGGCGGATCGAATCCCAAGACAGAAACCAGACAGACTCACGCAACTTGCCGCTTTACACAATAATTCATTATTATTAGCATTATTATTATTGACTTATGTTTAATGCATGGATACGCCCCCGTTTTAACTATCTTGCGCACTTGCCACAACCCCGATGTGACTTGGCTTAATTAACGAGCGAAGCGATTCCTATCCTGATTGAGCAGTTGGCCCGTATCTTCTATAAATTTCCTCTCGTATATATATACACACTACGTACAAAAGAAGGTGACGTGTTCTCCAAAACAAAGTATTAAAAAATATGTATCTTCGAATGTGTACTCAATGACTATTATTGAAGAATTTACGTGCCGCTTTTCCGGGGCGGAGGCGGATCGAATCCCAAGACAGAAACCGGACAGACTCGTGCAACTTGCCGCTTTACACAATAATTTGTTATTATTAGCATTGTTATTATTGACTTATGTTTAATGCATGGATGAGTTCACGCGCAAGTCACTTCGACGCAGTGTAGACAATTTAACTCTCCCCGGTTGCCGTTATAGTTAAACGGTGGGGAAAATCTTCGATTGAACGTTCGCCCACTCCCCGGTCCCAATGTGTGTTCACCTGAATATACCTCGGAAACGAAGTAACCGGTGGCACCCGAACGGTGTAAGTGCACACCGTACGTATACAGAGTTCGGATCCGTTCGTCGGCTTTGCACCTGACTGTCCTGGCACGACCGCATTTCCACTACCACCATCGCAACGTCGGCTGCTATAAGTTTACCTCCATAGTTACCTGACGAGAGTCCGTGGCCGGTGAGTCATCGGCTTCTCTAGCTTCTTCGCTTCTCTCGACTCTTCCTTCCTCCTCGTCTTTCCCGTGGCGAGCCGAGAGCTCGATGGCCTCTTCGCATGGATCTCAATGTCCTCTCTATCTTTCAACGCTCCTATATGTTTTTCAATATAATCCGCCGTCTCTGTCGTTCCAGCGTCTCGGCCTTTCGGAGCTGCAGTGATGGTCACGTTCTTTATTTTTTATTTTTTTTATTTTTTTTTTACCGTGTTTGTCTCGGTCGTATTTGGGGATTCTTCGGCCAGGTATACGAGAAAGCCACTCTTTAGAATTTCGAGGGCGAGTCCCTTTCTCACCCTGCTGTTTCCCATCGGGGGGCTGGGCCGATCGCCGAAAAAGGCGCGCGAAAGGCCAATACCATGTTGGAAGAGTCCCTTTGTACTCCGCGTCTCTCGGTCATCCCTTTTCTTCGAAGCGAGGATGGGAGGATATTACGGGGCTATTAGAGTCGTGCTGTAACACTGCGGCAGGTCCCATAAAAGCCATCCTACTCTGGCATGTATGGATTAATTCACGCGCCCGAGTTTCGTATCGAGTTTCTCGAGTCTGCGGCTTCGTGAACCGGAGATTCCGAGGCTCCGCGAGGATAGCCTCCAAGTTGGTACACGGGTATTGGCGAACGGGTGCCGTGTCAAACTGTGGCTCCTCGTGCAATTCTGCGGCGAACCCCGGCAGTCCTTGTAGAAATCCTTCAATGCAGCAATGGCCAAAGTACCGAAAAGTACTTAAAGTACCAAGTACTAATTACTGCAAGTACTTTAAGTACAAAGTAATTCCAACACTTAAAGTACTTTTATAAAATACAAAGTACTGTTTCTTCTTAACAACGATTTTCTTCGTAATCACATTTGAACGTGTGTCGAGTACGAAACAAGATTAAAAATGTCCTTAGTATCTCTGACGTGAGTAAATTTTGAGCTATTAAATATATAAAACTGCACACGGATATAATTGTTATATTAAAATAATTGTTATATTCGTGATCAGCGGGAAAAAATAGATGGAATATAATCTTGAAACAAAAAAATCGGTTGAATAACAATTTTTGTCTTTTTGAGCCACTTTTGGAAAAACGTTGATTTTCGTGATTTTCAAAGTTCGATATCTCGGCTCCCAATGGAGCTACGGAAAATCCAGGGTGACCATCGTGTTCTACGGCAAAAAATACATAAAATAGGGCCTTGTCCGAAGTTTTAGAATCGTTTTATCGTGCCGTTTCAGGATGTTGAAAATTGCGAAAAATGGACTCTAAAGCCTTGCGATTTTTTGGACCAATTGTGCATTGCAATTTTCTGACTAATTTTTTTTTTTTTTTTATGAACTGCCTTTTTTTAAATGATGTATTTCGACGTATTTTTTGATGTCATGGGGGGAGTGAGAGCGGGGCAAAATAGTCTCCTCCACTTTGGGAGGAAACATTTTTTTTATGGTCCTCCGAAAATCGGTGGGAACGGTCCGTTTTGCCCCGCTCTCAAGCTCTCTATAGATCGCCGCAAAGTTTGATCCTCGAGCGTCTCGTCCGTAAATCTACGTTTCTTGTTTGTTGCGCGAAGTCACGAAGACTCGTTAGCGGAAACGGCTAGAGCCGATGCAGAGTGTCTACATCGTCGGGGCCGAAGCAAATGCTACATCACGCTCGTGCCTCGTTCGATACAGTTCGCAGTGTTAGTCAGCCTCGTGGAAAGACCTCCGCAGGGAAGTTCCTGCCGCGAGGGGCACGCGGAGTCCCATTGTTTGTGCCGAGGTTGCTATCACAACGTGACTCTATCGTTCCGTACGTAGAAAGTACGCTTGCGCGAAGAACATTCCGACGTTCCGGCCTTCTCTTCTTCCTTGGTTCCTTGCGACAATAACCGTAGCGCGATTTTTCCTCCTTTCGCCTTATTTTTTTTTTTTTTTTCTGTCACCGATTACCGAATATCGGTACTGCTGCCGCAACCACTTCCGGTTCCGCCTGATTACGCTGCTAAAGGCGGTCGTTCCCTCTCACGGTATTCGTATCTTCTGCTATGTGAGTATTAAGCTCGAGGTTGTAACAACCAAGTATTATTATTATTATTATTATTATTATTATTATTATTATTATTATTATTATTATTATTATTATTATTGATTTTTCTAAGGGAAGGAAGAAGCCTTGTTTCTTAATGAGAAAAGTCATTAGGGTAAAAGTGGTGAATATGGTCCACCTCGATTAACACGTAAATCAATGATATATGGACCGGTCCATATTCCCCACTTTTACCCTAATTCATATCGAATACACGAAATTATTTCATTTATTTAAATATGGAATTTTAACATCGATGATAACTTCGGCACCCTTGAAAAACAGAAACGGATTACAGTTTTTATTACCGACCGAGCCCGGCTCGGGCGAGAGGAGGTATCGCATCGTCTTAACACTTGTCAAAACTTTCCATGTACGTAGCTTTCTTGCATTATGCCGTTGCGATATGCTTCGGCGAGTGTCACGAATACGAATGGGAAACATACGCGTAGTGTTTACACAATGAGCCTGGACTTATCCCCGTCCCCGCGACGCGTACGTATACAACATCGACCATTGCACTAGGATAAATTTCATCGCTGTAACACGTCCCGCGTACATACATTCTCTCTCTCTCTGATCTTCGAGCGTGATGCAAGGAGCTTCGAGACGTCTCGAGCCGACTCGATGTAGTTTGTACTGCGTTATCGAATTAGTGGGAAGTATACTAACGAGCGGTCGAAAGACCGATAGAAACGCGTCTCCAAGGATTTGCTCGCGTACGTCGCTTGCGGACTGTGTAAAGGACTGCGGGGCAAAACGGGCCCACCATTTGAGTCAAGATTTTTTTGTTTTTACGTCCTGGAATAAAAGTTGGTAAAAAAGAGTCCGTTTTCTACCAGTGTTCCATCTTGCCCCCCCCCCCCGCCCCTATATACGAGAATCCAAATATCAAACTGCGGCAACAAAATATTTTTGAGAAATTAATAAATAAA
This sequence comes from Stenichneumon culpator, assembly GCA_964017025.1. NCBI lineage: Eukaryota > Metazoa > Arthropoda > Insecta > Hymenoptera > Ichneumonidae > Stenichneumon > Stenichneumon culpator. Next base: position 7,137,232 of record OZ024772.1, read on the forward strand.
AAAATGTGCAGGGGGAGATTATTCTCCAAACGTTGTGTACGATCTCGGTGTATAGTTTGGTCGTTATAAATTCTTCAAGACAGGTTTTTATTTTTGTGTGTTACAGAGTACCTGCACGATCAGAGATACGTTCTCCGAGCGGACCTGGGACAGGACGGCAATCTGAGAGGTGAGTTCGTGGCACAGTTTGAATATTAATTAACGGTGTCGGGTGAGTCAGCGTGGAGAAGGCCGCTTTACACGCCGCTCGAAGCTCGGCGTGCGATAGTCGCCTCTTCGAGTTCTGAAAGAAGTATTATAAAAAAAAATAAAAAAATAAAAATAAACCTCTCCGCCGAAGATCCGTGGCACACTTTCACTCGAGCGAATTCGTTGTATTTCAAACCCATCCCCATCAAACCGGTTCCCGTTTCAATCGCGTAATAGTGTCCCTTTGATGCCACCACACCATACTTGCCACGTTGGTAAAACAGTTATTTTTATTTAACTCGAAAGATGCATTGGAATTAAACTGTTATTAATACTGACCACTATCGAAAGAACGGCCAGCCGAAGGGATTTTAATTCGTTCTCGTCTATCAAGTGTTATCAGCGAAAAAGGACTTGCCATCTCGCGATGCGGGTCAGTTGGCACGCAAGCCACCACCCTCGTTCCCTTATCTCCTACGTTTATTGCTCCATTACATCCGTCGTTCGTTAGAATTTTACCTCACGCGATTTTATTTATGCTAATATTTTGCTCTAGTCCCAACCGCGTTTTCGCGTTGGAACGGTGCAAAATAATGCATTTTTCGTCCGGAAATGACGTCATACCGGAAGCACATCATTTCCGGTTTGAAAATCTCGTACTTCCGGTACGAAGTCATTATCCGCCGGTACGATGACATCAATTCTATAACAATAATTGAATGGTCACTATATCAAAAATTTGATGTTTGTTGCAGCTGAGGTAGACAGATTGGCTACTTTGGTCAAGGTCTCATTGACTCTCACGTTGCTGACCATTGTCGTTGTGCTGATACTGCTAGCCAGAACGTTTCTCCGGATCAAGAGAATCAGAGGTGCCTTGGATAAAATCTTCGGGAGGAGCTGGGCAAAGGTACAACATCGGAAACGATTCTGAAATCTATCGTGTGTTTATCCTTTATATTTTTATGTAATTATCTTTATGTAATTGTCTCTGTAAATGTGCAGAAGACGAAAAACAATAACAAAGTTCATGACGACGTCGAGGTCGGTCCTGCCAAGCAAAACGGTCTGAAACTAACGATGCCAACGATAAGCGCAACCGTCGCCCCGGCTCATCACAGTACAAATGGAAATTCGACGCCGAACACGACGAGCACACCGCTCTCGCGTCGTCATCCGAGCGAAGACACGACCCTCGACTATGCCTACGACAATCCAGCGATGACGCCGAGCCCGGAAACCGCTCAACCGCGGACCAAGCGGGAAAGTTCATTCTAAAAGTTACTTCTCTTTTTTCCCCGATCCATTACGCTACGATTAATTTATCATTAAATCCCATTAAAATTCCTTCGTTATTCTGCCAATCGTCAACGTCGGCGGGTCATTATATTTCCCGGCAGGGCCCGGAGTAACAAAAAAAAATTAGTTCGTTCTCTTTTAACTTTTTTTAAATTAAGCGACAGTAAATTCCGCGACCTTATTAGCATGTAATCTACTATCGTGTTTCATGCATTCGTGAACCGTGCGGCTGTGTGACTTAAATCGCGTTTATAATTAGTTTTTTTTGTATTCAAGCGAGGCAATATTAATTCTCGTTATTATTGATAGGTGTGACTGATTCAAACTTTATAGTTGTATATGTGTGTACAGTTGTATGCCTGCGTTATCATTTATTTTCTATGAATAATTATACCCTATCAGCCATTCCGTCCATGAAAGGCCTTTCGAGCAATATCGCGCGATAAAAAGCGGATTTTGCATAGATCGGCTCGAGTTTCGCGACGATTATGCAATCCAGAATCCGAGCAGCGACGTCCATGAAAGTGCGCTCAAGCAGGCGTGTCTCTGTTTTGATTTGACACGGATACATTATATTTTTGCAAAGCTCAAACGAAAAGCTCAAATTTTACAAAGGCTCATTTATGGGTAACTTGCATTGGGCTCAAGGAAAACAATGAAGATATATTACACGCGAACGTAATAATCAAGCTCAAGGAAAAAAAAGATCAGATTTGCTCAATCATGGAAGTTGAAAAAGGATCGAAAGCCCTCCCCGTTGCGTTACTCGAATCGATCTTAGTTTAATTGGTAAGCTACATTTAAGGAAGAACGGGGCACAATGGAACTCTGGGACAAAGCGGACCATTTTTATAAACTTTTTGCGGCACATTAAATAGAAAAGTTTCATCTCAAATGGAGGATACGGACAGGATCATTTTGCCTCGTTCTCCCCTACTAATAATTTTTCATATATATATATATATATATATATATATATATATATATACATATATATACACATATGTATCTATAGTTGAATTAATAGACATCGCTTGCCGAGTCTAAATAATATTAATTGTATATTTACTCTGAGACCACACCTGTGGACCTCTGTCTTCCAGAATCCAGGATATTAATTTGCCCCAGGCAGCTATTAATTATGTGCTCTGATTACACGCGTTGATCAGAGCTATTAACTTAATTTTACTAACGTCGCGTACTAACAACGATCGGAAGGAGCGAGGCTGCAACTCTACGAGACCAAATTATTTTGAGTATTTACGCTTCACCAGTTATAACAAAACAGCCGCAGAGCCAATTTAAAGTTCGTCGGAACAAATTACCAGAGAGGAAATTCAATTTCATGCGCTTCGGGTCAAGTTGCGGAAAGGCTCGCTCGCTCCGATTAAAACTTCGATATTAATATATTTTATACAAAAAAAGTCCAGCTTTAGAGCTCGATGGTAAAGTACGGTAACTCACAACACTAGAATTAGGTAGCACGAAGCTCGTTGAGTTTTCACTCGAACCTTCAATCCTCCCAATAGTTTTAGCTATAGAAGAAACATATACTTACTAGATTGATATAGCTTTACTTTTATTACCTGTCGAATCATGCAACAAAACAATGAGGTTTTTTTTATGAATTTTTAATATGTAACTTTTGTGTAGAGTATAAAAACAAACCTCTAGCAATAACTTTCATCCGTGTGACGTGCGAGCAATATCTGTAGACCACATATCGTCGAGTTTTCATCGTGAGATCGACGATTGTTAGAATATTATACATCATACATTAAGAATAAGAGTTATTATCGGGTAGTATTTCGTCGGTAGAATTATCCCCCATTCTCGTTTAAATTTTTTTTAAAGATGAAAAATGTCGAAGCCGTAGTTGAAAGCGAAATCGCGTGTGCTCGAAGAATTGTTCGACAATCGTAGATTAGTGAAAAAACGTCATTTTGGTAATAATCGTGCCTTTTAACTTTAGAAATAAATTTGTAACTTTCCCTCCAACCGTAGAATTAAGAAAAGCATAGAATTTTGTCCGCATATTGTGCCCGACTTGGGGGCTTTGTTGAGACTTTTTGAGGAAAAAAAAATTGTTCTAAAATTGTGAATGCGGAAGCGTCCGTCGAATTGTTTTAGTGAATACAAATTGTTACATTTATACATTAATTTTATTCACCACATTAAACATCACAGGATGCGTGTTAAAGTTCTATTATTAACGGAACTTGTAGTAACGTTTATATAATTATTTATATTTCCGTGTACAGGAAAACTTAGTTTTAACTGACTATTTTCTTACCGGATAGGTATAAAAGTGCCTTTAACGATGCGAAGCGCATAATCATTGGCATTTTTGTCGTTTTTTTTTTTATTCGGACTAATATTACATGCTCAAAGCATATTTTGTAAATTGATATGACCCGGGATACGTTTAGACTCGGAATACGTAGTCTTTACACACATTTTTTCACCAAGAGAGACTACCCTTGTAATTTTGTAATTGTGATTTTCCCGCGGTTGTCGGAAGAGTTCGGAGATGACCGCGCTGTTGTGTATGTATGTATATTTGGTAAATGATTTTTTGTTTTTGTTTTTCGAGAAATACAGTTTTTGATGATTAAGAAACTTTACGATCTCGACTAGTTGTCTTAACCCTCTACTAATGTTAAAAATGCAGATTTTGAAACCAGAACTTATGGTTTCTCGTATGCCATCACTTCCGGTTGAAAACGGAGATTTTTAAACCGAAGTAAAATAATTTTTGTTCACAGAAATGAGACTTCGGAGTTGAACGTTTGACAACTATATTTTTTTTTCGTTTTCATATACGACGACAAAGTAACACGACTCCGTGGTGCACCAATAATTATTTATTACGTTCTCTTATATACAAATATATACAAACCTCCCCTGTCTACGCGCCACATGTGCGCGATCGCGTAACAAATATTCCGGATATGTGATAATAATATACCCAAGACATTGGAATGACGACGCTCAGAATATTTTCACCTAGTTCAGACGGTCAGGAAGATTGTCTCCTGACCAACGAAGAACATGTAGGTAAACGTTACGATACACACATCGAGTTCGTTTCCATCGATAAGATTATTTGCTCGACAGCATTCTGTGTATGTACAGTAACTTAAATAATTCAACGACTTTACAGACTCACTTGCACTAAGACACACACAGCCCTCTTGTGATTAATCGTAAGTATCGAGTTTCGAGAGAAAGTATAAGATTTAAGTCACTACAAGTCAGTTTTACGATATGTTCATTAAATTATTTTCTTACTCACTAGAGTGCTTGATTTGTTTTCACCTATCATTATTTCATACTCCAACAGCCCCGACTCCCCTCCCCCCATCATGTGATAACATTGTACATTCTAATAGTATACAAATAATCACGACACTTAACGATAGCGATATGTTTTAATCGACGTGTGTGGTAATATCGATTTTTATAATTAACGGATTACTTTGGTCATCGGAAGTCTCGAGACAATAAACCTGCACAATTTATTATCAGTTATTTCTCCATTACCTATGTTACTTCTATGCGTTCGAGACCCGTTAATAGATCGATTACAAACTCCATTGTAGGTTTTTTCAATGCATTTTTTTCATTTAATTAAGATTATGTAAAAAGATTGCAGATTCCTTGAACCACCTTCATTTAACTTCGGTATCGCTTGTATTATCCGTCGTTAGTTCGTTCGAACCGAAGTCTGAATCATTCGTGAGCGGCTTTAATCGGTCTGCAATGAAAGATACCGCAAGTTATAGTGTACAATTTTTAATAACTAACGCTATTATACAATATAGTATATAGTATATATATATATATATATATATATATATATATATATATATATATATATATATATATATATATATAGTATATATATATATATATATATATATATATATATATATATATATATATATATATATATATATATATATATATTATATACTATATATATATATATATATATATATATCTCTTCGTTAATAAAAAAATCTTTAAGAGAGAACAACGTTCGATTCAATATTTACAGAGGTTCGATGTTGAGCTGTCTCTGACGGAGGACTTGAATGATGATTCGCTTCCCACGGTGTTGGACCGAATGACCAGTCCTAGACGGACACAAGTGTTTCAACGAACTCTTCGAATTCTTCGCCACGTGGCAAGAAGGCCTTTCGTTCTTTTTTATTTATATAACTTTTTATCACTTTTGTCCAATCTTTTTCGTGATACGATGTAAAAGAATGATCGATAGAGAGCACATGTACGACCGACTATTTTTACGGCCTCCTTGCCGGTGCGTGAAATAAGAATGGATTACCGTTGAGAACAACAACAGGCGTCGCCGGTGTAGGAAGATAAGACGAGCTCCTGTGCTGCGCCATAACTAGTTCCTTAGTATTTTTCTCAGGCTTTATCAGTACAATGTAGACTTTCGGAAAGAAGAGGCAACCGAGTTGCACGAGCCCGCTGAGCGAGAGTGAGAGACCCAGGGTCACTACCCTTATGGCGTTGCTTGTCGAGGCGAGATATAGTGGGACGAAGGCAAGCCAAAGAATCATCGTCGTGTAATTCGTGAACGCTATGTGGCGAGTCTCCTTGAAGCCCTCCGGACACTTTCTCGTCTTTACCGCATAAATTGTGCAAGCCACTGGTACAGAAAAAAATATATTAAAATATAGCTTCCGTAGAGAATTAAATCGAGGGTTTATTAAAAAATGTCAACGCTTCTTTTCGGCTCACCTATCAATATGAAAGGATATATCAATCCAACCATGTAAGATCTGTCGTCGAGACCTTGACAGATTCTTAGTCGGCTGTCTCTCGTCGGGTACGAGTGAGCTATCGAGGGTGGAACTTTCAACAACCACGCGCCGTTTATCAGTACCTCGAAGAATGTCAATATTCCTGTTATTAGTAGTTGAGATTTTGGACTCGTGTACCTGAAAAAATAATACGAATAACTAATCGTCCCGACGTTATAAATTGATGAATATTTGTTAGAGAAAAAAAGTATCGTGTACCTCGGCTTGTGAGGACATTGGGTCGTAGTGTTGAATATCCTGTGTATCCTGTTGGTCTTAGTGACGAGTGCGGCGTAGCAAAGCGTGTAGCATATGCCGATACCGAAACGGGTGATCGCGCAAGTTTCCGTGGTCGGCTCGGCGACAACGGCGAAAGTCATCAGGAACGAGACGAGAGTGCCGAGAAGCAGCAGGGAAGAAAGTTCTCGGCCTGACGCCTTTATCACCGGAGTTTCGCTGTATATCCAGAACACCGATAGAACGAAAATCGTCAGGAGGATACCTGCGCATCGTAATGAAACGTTTTTCTCCTTCTAAAGGTTTAAAGATTTAAAGAGCATGTGAAATACCGCGGTCGGTACTACAAACTGTAATCAACTTTTCTAAACCGGGCAGGTGTTCACGACCAAATAAAAAATCTCACCGGAAGCTGGCGTGATATCCGCTTCCGCTGAGACTTTTCTTTTGACCGTCACTGCCCGAATCCGGGAAAAAATTTGATTACAGTTTCTGATGCCGTCCGAGCCCAAGTAGGTGGGAAGAGGGTACTTCACGATACGTTAAAATCATTTTGGACTTCAGACTTTATAGGGGTCCGGGAAGCTCGGACGGATCGGAGCAATATCGTCGATTTACCGCAACTGGCGACAGCCATGGCTGCGACAGCCCAAGGACTCGAATAGTCGATGAACTCTTCGGGTATAGGGGCGCAAAGTTTTCGGTCGCTGGTAGGTTCGGTGCCCCACTCGCAATCCTCGCATCTGTGGTCGTCGACCTTGTACTGATAGAGACCACAGTTCCGACATCTCCAGCAGCATACGTCCTGCTTCTCACGGACTTTAACCTGGTTCGGTTGACACGGCAGGGCGCAACTGGAGTTGGGAAAAAATCTCCTACCCAGCTCGGCGTTGCTTCGATACTTCATTATTTTTGGATCAACGTGAAGCACAGCCTTGCCTTTGTCGCTCTCTGAAAACAAAGCGAAACACAAATCTTAAATCCTTCGTAATCGAAAATGGTAAAGATCTTGTATCAGGGTTGATCTTACGTGTATAGTTTCCGACGACCTGCCAGTGATAGGTATCGGACTCGTCCCTCTGATAGTTGAGTATCGTGTATCGTGGCGGACCATCTACACCGTTCACGAATCTGAATGGATTACCAGCTTCGTCTGCAATTCACCAGAGTCTTAAGCAAAAATGTATAAATTCCAAAGTATTCCTGTCTTTTCGTTTAATTCCAGAAATTAAAATCACCTTTGAAAGTGACATTCTTCAGGTACGTGCAGAGCGTTGTGCCATCGATGTGTCTGAGCTCGTCGCACATGCCGTGAAAGTTCTTGCCACATTTCTCGACTTGCAGATCGTGAAGAGCGTAGGCGACCGAGTAAACGGCGTCTCGCACGAAGTGCAAGAATTTCTGTTGCTTGTAGCCGCTCTTGGCGTTTATCTTCAAGCCAGGATCGCGACAGCCGTCGTTGGGTTTTTCCGCGAAACCGAAAGATTCTTCGTTCTCCGAGCGTCGCGCTCTGCTCGTAAAGTTTCTACGTCCGCATCTGTGATACTCTCGCCAAAATTCGTTGAACCAGGGATTCGTTGTCTCGTGTTCGAGAGTAAGACCGGTGAAGTACTCGTCGAATCCGGACATTCGCCTCGATAGCGGTTGCACCGCCAGTGCACCCTCCAGCACGACCATTTCGTGATCCTTGTTGTGATTTCCAGGATTCAGAAATTCACGGTGATTCGATGTCGACCAAGCGTCGCTCCCGATCCAGACGAAACGCGTCCCGACGCCGAGACGCTTCGCCGCCTCGAGAACTCGAAGCGTCGTTACCTTCTCCGCGAAGAGTACCACGACTGCGTGAAAGATAGTAACACATTTGATAAACGAAGAAACAAAAACGAACCTACGATACAATAAAACATGCTGGGTGCGTTTTTGAATGCAGTTCTGTTCTGTTTAGCTAAAGCCCGAAATATTCGGGATTATCCACATGTATACGAAGTGGAAAACGGCGTTCTTATATTCCAGTCTGGTCCCAGTTCAGGGTTCATTTTTGACACAAATCTGCTCTGATAAGCGTTCTCTTGGTATTAAAAACGGACGAAATGTATCCCTCGGAAAGAATCGGATACAGCGTTTGGCGATTTAAAAAACCCACTAGCAGTGAGCAGTCACAAACAAAAGAACGCATAGCCGAGCAGATCTGCATTCAAGAACGCGCCCGCTGTGTGTAAGTGTCCTTGACTGATACTGCAAGTCTCTCGGAGATTAAGCTCAGGCCCGATCAGCGTTCTCACCCGAGAAAAAAAAGAAGAATATCGGAAGTGACGCCGAGCCTGTCGAATCCCATAATCTTCTTTTTAAAAAAATTCACCGGACCCGGCGTAAAAGTTCTTTAAGACGGTTCGGATAAATCCTCGATAAGTCGATTAGAGCTCGACGCGGATAACGCTGATGATGGATATCGCGAATTGAGAACGGTTCGCCAGTGATGAATTCAAACGGAAAGGATCTCGAGGAACTATCGTGGTGAGGGATATTTTATTCGTCGTCGTGAGAGATCGCCGACGGAGGTCATCTATTTTCCACTCAATAGAATAATTCATTGTACCATTGATCCGTAGGTGGGAGTCTATGCCGACACAGAAGTGGGATAGGTGAACGTGTAGGAAGTTATCAATGAACCCGGAGGCTCGTACATAGAACGCGTATGAGAAATCGATGGAGGGAAGGGGTCGGGAGGTCGCCTATATCTACCTCGAACTTCCGTCTTGTTGGCGATAGTTCGTATGACGTTGTCGTAGTCCTCCGGCTCGAAGCGTTCCTTGTCTATCCGTTGGGGTGCACTGAAGCAAATCGAATAGTTGTTTGCCAACGATACGAGTGTCTCGTATCCGTGATTTCCGTACTCGGTGTCTGAGTACACGACCGACACGTAGGTCCACTCGAATCTCCTGCGAAAATTCAATCCCGAATAAGTTTCTCCTCCAAATCCGATGGAACGTAAAATCACATGGAATCGCATATGTAAAAAAAACATCGTTTTTATGTAAAAAAAATAAATAAAAAAATGCATGGAACCCACTTGAGTATCTCGAGCATGGCGTGGGCCTGATTAACGTCACTCGGCACGGTTCTGAAGAAATGCGGAAATCTCTCCTTGCTGCTCAGCGAGGGTGTCGTCGCCATGTACGATATCTGTGGAACACCGAAGAGTCTGAGCATCGAGGCGACCTGCAATTTCAAGAACAAATCGAATTTTACCGAGTGTGCAGAGGCGAAGACGAGTGAAAGAGAATCGTGGAAGAAATGCGACGGAGTTGAGTGCATGCGGGGGTATGGGGAGAGTTGTGTGCGTAGCCCGGCGATTCAATCTTCCCGACGAAGCTGATGCACGCGTCGAAAATCTGGGAGTTTGCGAATGGTTCCCCCTGGCATCGAGGCCATCCCGTTTATCGGGGCGTTGTTTGGATTCGTTGAGTCACTGGAGACCAGGCGCACGTTTAACGCAACCCTTTGACACAAGGGTCCGGCTTGTTTGAGGGGGGGGGGGGGGGAGGCGGGTGTTGAAGCTGGAGAGGGTTAAATACACCGGGTAACATTGCCGAAAACAATTCATCGCTACGGCGGGATCCGCAGTGTCAACAACGTCGAGCATCGTCGAAGGGTGATTTTCACCATTCGCTCTCTCGGACCGTCGGCGAAACGCAGCGATGTCGCGCTATTGACGATCGGCCCGGCACTTTGTCACAGACACATTAACGAGCGGTTGCTCAATTTTGCAGGATGCGTGTTTATACACCCACGGACACGGGGAGAAGTGTTTGCACGGAGGACCGGGGAGCCCCCATTAATTATTTGTTCGAGGTTCACTGATGGATTCGATCGTTTCATTTCGTGACTCACCTGCAAAGTGACGGAGCTAGACTGAGCCGCAAGAACGGCGACAACCTTGTCGAAACCACCGCCCAGGAACTTCGGCACGCTGCCGTCCAGACACTGGAACTCTTGGTCGTGAAACTCGTTCACGTGGGCTATGAATCCTGGGACAGAAATTTCATACACGAGATTCATTAATTGTCATATCGAGCTGTAGACAGTAAAAAACGTTATTTCAGTCCAGTTCCAATAAAAAAAAAAGTAAAAAAAGAAGATCTATCGAACCTTTGACGAAATTCAACGCCTGCTCCAAAGCATAATTCGGATGATCGCAAGAGTCGAAGGCGAGCACACCGAGACGTATTCCCGGCAGTATAGTGGGATCCTGATTTATTTGCCGAATGGTGTAGAGCATTGCCTCCAGCGGTTGAATCCCGTCGTCCACCTGTGTAACACAAAGGGTGTTCGAGGAGTCAGGAAGAGGGAAGTCGCGCAAGAAGAGAGGATTTCCCTCCCGCTAAGATTCTTGTCTTATCGGGTACATAGGATCGATCGTTTGACGCTCGAGATGTCGAGGGCACGTCGTAGTTTTTGTCGTGCATCGCCAGAGCAGGACACCCGGGGAGCCTCGAGATATCCGGCCAGCTGGCCGAGAGCCAGTTGCCTCTCATCCTCTTCCTTCCGCGGAGGAGGAATTCTACCCGCGAGACACTCTCGAGTACGAAGAAGACGACTCTCCCTGGTATATACTCGTAACATTCAAAGAGCCTATCATCTTATACCAGCAGCAGTTACGTGCTCCGAGAACCTTCGGCTTTATCTCTTTCATCTTCGTCACGGGAAAATTTTCCGACGCTATGTTGCAGCTTCGTGGGAAAGGGCGAGGCAAAACGGAACTCCGAGTCACTGATGTCCTCCGTGATGGACGAGAGTTTTTTTTCATTGTTAAGGTAGCAACTGCGTCACACACCAGGCAAATGAGTGCTAAATTTTTACAATTTTTTAATCCACAATTGTATGCATTCATTGACAGTAAAGGAGGAGGTTCATTTATATTATGACATGTGTCGTCGACCAAGAGAAATATTAATCACGACGGTCTTGCAAAAACGACAACGGTTAATTGGAATTTTCCCTGATAGTACTTTTTGTTTTTTCGAAGTAAAATCCGTATTTTTTAACCGAATTTAATGTACGACGGCTCATTTTGTTACTTAAACTTTGCTCTACGTATTCGCCAAGTAGTTCTTTTTGTGGGTTTGACCGTGGGTTTGAGCGGAAATGTATTCTCATGGAGATTTGCATTTATCAGTTTGTGTATTTGCAAAAACGTCGTTATCAATAATTTCCTTGTTCAAGGACCCGTGCAATACAAATCGACTTCCGTTACTTCTAATAAATGCACAACATTTTGGATAAACAATTCTGAAATCTAGCACTCGTTTGACTAGTGTTCCTCAATGTTCCGCGCAGAAATAGGCGGAAGTATTCCGTTCTGTCCCGCTTTTCCCTACTCGGTGTCTCGCGATTAATAGGATAGAGGATATAAAGGTAACAAGCAATGTCTCACCTGAATCTTTCCGCAGCTCTGTCCGTTGCTGCCTTTCCGATGAATAGGGAAGAGCGCGCCGAGGGTAATGTCGCCTGAGACGTTCAGATAAATACCACCGTTTGCGAGACCGCTCGCAGCGATCACTAGGAAACTCAACGAGTACCACATTCTCTGCAACAGCAAAACCGATGAAACTGAATATAATCGATTTCGGCGGATCTTAAAAAAAATTCTACGACGCGCACACTTGGCACACGTGTGCGTGTGTGCGCGTGTTATTACGATTAACATTGTGGTTTCCTCGACGCCCGTTGAGTCTCGACGGAGCATCGATGGAATGGTTAAAAGAAATAAACCAACTTCGCGCTCGCCGAGCCAAGCGAAACGATCGAAATAGGGCCAGCGTGGTTTCCTACGAGGTATCGATTTGTCTGGCACCGGTAGAAGAGTGGCGCGAGTCAAAGAGGCAAGAGGTACGGTATTATATGTAATAATACAGGTACTCGCCGCTGTTTCGCCCGTCAATTAGAAGCGAAAAGAAAAACTTTGTCTCTGTACGCGTTTTATCTCTTATATAATCGTCTCTCAACTTCTGAACGTTTCTTCAAGTTGTCTCGGTGCTGACCAGTAAACTTTTTTCATTTCTAATAACGCAGCAGCGATCGAGTAACATCGTGCGTCTCGCTGGAAGTATGATTGATCTCCATGGAAATAAGTCGCCCCGTCGGCGAAGTTTCTGCAATTCCTACTTAGGAAAGTTACGTCCCGTATCTTAAGTAATAAAAAAAAAGTGTTATCAGGCTTATCTATATGAGAAATTCCTATTTGCATTCTTTATTTTTAAAAAATTGATCACTTCCTGCCATTTGAATAAAACATGATCTTTTGTCGAAAGATCCATCGTCATCGGTGACCGAATGAAATACAAGGCCACATGAGATTCGGGAGAGCCGGGATCCTCGACGATCGGAGTCGCCAAGTACTCGGTCCATATCGGCGGGGTACTCGATAGTTTGAAACTGGAGTGTGCGAACAGCCGATAACGGGAGGGCCAAAAGCCTCCGCCATTCAGAAGATTCCTCTCGCGCGGAACAGCTCGACGGAGTTGTACAAGGGACTATCGGGATCAATCAACGATGAAGGCGAGCGTCAATCGATTCATTACCGATGTCCTATATCTAGCGGTATTATCAATCTCGTACGTAGCGACGCCGTTCGAGAGGTACCTATCTGCGGGTTATCGTTCAATGTACATCAGCACGTCGACCACTGAGAAACTGAAAGGCGTAACTCTTACACCTTTAACATGGGAGTTCCGCCCTTCTCTCTCGGCGACTGAGATAGGCACTGGACGAAGTAGATACACGCGCATGTAACGTACATATTCGGTACGCGAAGCGTCTCTTCGGCGACGACACATAGCCGTGATTCTATGGTGACGAGGCGGTTTAATCGGGACCGACGAGAAACGCCTTTGTAGCGCCCGCAGCCCCCACGCAGCGTGTGTACCTTCCGTCGTTAATTAATTTATCGGTATACCTATAGCTGTGGCAAAACTTCGCTCTACGGCTCGACAATTAATCGGCCGCCGGATACAAAAGCTCTGTTCGTCAAAGATGCCTCTCCGTTCGGTGGAGGGAAGGACAGAATAAAAAATTTGATGGCGCGAGATCGCGAGAATTTCCAGCAATATAAACAGCCTTCGGTATTTATTCGCCGATGAAGCGACACAGGAGTCTTCGACTTGTGAACGCGCCGCAGCGTCGTCATCCGCTCTCTCTCTCTGATTTCGGATATTCATCACGTAGCTTTTTTTCCGTCGTTTCATATAGCTACGCGAAGTACGGAGGTACCGATGAAAGTATATAACGGCACTCGTTGAGTTTTCAAATATATATGTAATATAATATATACATACAATTTCTACAATTTCCATTTCACATATAGGGGAGAGTGGGCAAAACGGACCCGCGTCCCTCGATTCGAGATGAGACTTTTTTTTCAAGTCCCGCGAGAAATTGGAGAAGCTGTCCGTTTTGCCCCGGTGCTCCGTTTTGGCCCGCTCTCATCCTCAACGACCCTCGAGATAAGCTTTGCCGAGTGCTATACGTATACGGACTCTAGCTCGTTTAAGAAATTCTATAATTGGAAATATTTTACAGCGCGTCGCGAAGTAGCATATAATTTATTCTCGTCCTCCTCTCCTCGATGGTTCTCGCTTCCTACTGGAGATATATAGGAGTTCCTAATATTTGCTCATTCGAACTAATGGCTGTCCAAACTGGCAGACGATTCCTCGCCACTGCATCCACTTTCCCGAGGCACGAACCAGCTGACGAGGTAAAGGAGACGGGAAGATGAACTGGGCGGTAAGCAGTAACTGCGCCATTGGAGCAGACACGATCGCGGGACTATCCAAATGAACAGGTACATGCATCGAAATCCTCACCAGCGAGACAGCGCAGTATAACAAGCAGCAAGTACCTCACTTATTGTCAGCGAAATGAGGAGAAAACCTTCGGAAATTGCACCGAAGAGTTGACATACGATAAGGTTTAAGGAGCACTGCTCGCCGAGCACATTATTGATGCGTGCGCTCTGTTCCGTAGATTAATGGTCTACCAATATTATTCGAACACCATGAATCCGCCTCGGGTCCACTCCGGGTTCCAATCCAAATACATTTGAGATGCATCACGCACGTTATCTTTTACCCACTTTCCTGTGATCCTTAAATCCCATGTTTCTTTCACCGACTGCTTTCAAGATACATTCCGGATAAAAATAAAAAACAATTCTCTGCAACGTCACATTTCGGTTTGAAAATCTCACTTTTAAACCGGAAGTGATGTGACACGAGACAACGTCACTTCTGGTTCAGAAATCTTATTGTCCGACCGGAAGTGACGTATTTGCCCCGCGAGCTCACTTCCGGTCGAAAAATGAGATTTTCAAACCGGAAGTTCAAGCCGGAGAAAATTTCGAATTTTTCTCTGGAAAGCAATGGCGTTGTAGGATTATCCAGTCATTTGGTAGTTTTATGTATAATGCATCAAAGCGTTACTTTTTCTGGCACAAAAGTTCAGTAATCCCAGCATCTTCGGCAGCTCCGAAGGCTTTCGGAGGGAACTATTAGCGATAACAAAATCCACGATAATATATACATACACATCATATACATCAGTCGCTCGCGCGATAACGCCCTCCTTCGCGTTCCGGATCCGTGATCCTCGAGCCGGGGATTTCTCGTAAGAGCGAGCTTTCCATTACCACGCTATAATTAACACTTTAATCGAGTTTAACGCAATACCGTCGGCTGCGTGTTTTGAGCTGAGAAAAGCTCCTTTCTCCTGGGCACGTGGATCCGCAAAATGCATCTCCGCCTGTCGCTCGTTTCCCATCTGGCTAGGTAGCGCTACCACATCTTTCGTTGTTTCTGAGAAACGATCCCCGACGTCGAGCCGCAATGCGTATGCAAGGCTGACCGTGCCACACCGCAGCTCTCGGAGTATCCTCGTGTAACGTACATGTTGGTGGTACCACAAGCTACCATGAGAGCGGGGCAAAATGGAACAGTGGGGCAAAACAGGATAATGCGGCAAAACGCAATTTTTCAATGACTTTCGGATGGTGGCGATGACGGTAAGTGGCTTGAAAATCCGGATGTACCTTTGGGACCCAAGCGGGGATTCAAAAATTATTGAAAAAACTGAGTTTCTCACCACTGTTCCGTTTTGCCCCACTGTCCCATTTTGCCCCGCTCTCCCGTATGTACAGCAACCGCGGTTAAGCTGCTAGCATGCGAATCTGGATAGCAGTTTGCTGGCACACAGACGAGCTGGTCGGCACCAACACATGACGGTGATTGGCTGGGGCTTACGAGTTAGCGTCCAAACGGGTCGTTTGCCAGCAAGCTGCGCGCGTTGTTTCATACGTGAGCACCCTTAACGAGTTGCGTTGTTTAGTTGCATACGATGCAACGCGTTTATGTATCCACGGTATGTGCGTAAATATGCATGCACGTCTTTGCGGATACCATTGAGGAATAATAGGAGGCTGGCGTGCGAGGTGCACCTATGACGGTGCCACGCTGATAAATTCCGCTGATACGCGAAACGTTGACGAGGGGTAAACATAATCAAAGGATCATGGAACGAGAACGGTGCCGGTAAATTGGTTAATTTATGCGTTACCGCGTCGGTGAGAGCGACCGGCGCCAAACTGGGAATAATTTAAATAATTGTCTAACGACTAATTATAAATTCCTCGTGAGTTTTGTTGCAACGTCGACGCCCAAACTAGACTTTAGGCGATTTATTAGTTGCGGCAGAAATATTTGTAGGTGCCGACCAATTAGTTTTTGTTTGTTTGCAGTTTTCCTTAGGTCTGGTCAAACATTCTTTTTGGACTGCAACGCAGCTTTTTTATACCGGAGATTCACAAGAAATTAAGAAATTCTTTGGTTGCCGAAACATTTTTTGGTTGCCGACCAATTAATTTTTTTTAGTTGGTAGTTTTCCTTAGGTCTGGTCGAACATTCTTCTTGTACTGTAACGCAGCTTTTATTTATACCGGAGATTCACACGAAACTAAGAAATTCGCTGCCACTATCAATGCCCGGCGAACTTAACCGCCACATGAAATCCCTTACATATATTCCATTGTGAACCATCAATTCGATGCCCTCGGACGACTTGAGAGAACAAAACTCGAGGGACGTGCAGCATCCTCTCGTTTCAGACAAAAGGCATTAAGGTCGAAGGCTCTCGAAGGGTATCTCGTGCCATTTGCGCGCAAGCCCGAGGTACTGCCTTGTCGCTCTGTACCGGTGTGTCTATATTGGTTGCGGAAGCTTCAAAGCTTCCGCAGGCTTCCCAGTTTTCTTGCTGGACACTCAAGGCGCATTGAAACTTCAGTAATTGAGATGATTGATCGATTACGCACGTCTGTACTACGGGAGGAAAAAAATGACCTTTGGTGAAAATAATCACTTCGATACACAAGGCATTGCCTTTTTTATATACATATATACGCCCTATTAGTGGTTTCTTTGAAGGCAAAGTCGGAATTCGAAGGCTCGTCCTAGAGCGTAAGAAACGCGACCCTGAGGAGCTCGTTTCTCCTTTCCGGTCAGTCAGCAAAGCTCCTCGACGGATTTTCCGGTCCCGGCGTTGCCTCGCTGCTGGACAGTTCAAATGTACAGAAACAGGTATTTAGTTTTATTTTTATTTTTTTTTGCATTGCGGCAATCGTATAAACCCGGTCGGGATGACGAGGGAAAATGCCAATCGCAGGTACTCCCTCTTTTCAGCTTTCTCGATCCGCATCCGTTCCCATTCGAACCCATCCCCCCCCCCCCCCATTTTCCATTCATTTTCTTCTTTTTTTGCCTTTCCCTTCCGCTCTCGCAAGTTATTCCAGGGTGATTCGAAGTCGGAAATTCACGACGTCCGCTCGGCTGGAAAATCACCCCGCGAGTAAAATATACGGTTTTTCTTACTGCAGCTTGTACTGCAGGAATTGGGAACAGTGGTACTGGCGAGTTACAGGCAGTTTCCGAATGAGCTTGTTCACTATTTCACTAGCCAGGAAGTCCAATATTACTCGACGAACCGCGAAGTTTCCATTTGTAGATGCACGTTTGCGATATCTCGTCGACGACTTTGACCCACCATCTCCGAGACGAGGATAATCTGAAAGACGTATCTTCCACGAGGTACATGTTTCTTGTATAGTCTCGTTAATTTTGCGATTTTTTTTAAATTGATTTAATTAATTTAATTCGGTTGATCTAAAGTTGATTTAAAAAAAAGTTACGGAATGAACAGCCGCCACGGTTGTCGTGCAAAGTTGGCAAATTAAATTTCGTCAGTCGATCGTTCAGTCAAAATTCACGATGATCGATCGAGCGGAAAATCGTACGCCCGAGCGGCCGTCGTTTAGGTTTCAAACCGGAGAGAAACAGAATTTCCGATATTACCGTTTTCCAGGCGCCACTGCGAACTCTCTCTCCGCTGTCCGCGAACGTTCACTTTGCCAATGCTGCGCTCTTTTATTTACCAAACAACCCCCTCCCCCTTCCGCTCTGGTAGTACAACCGGTCGGTACTTTTCCGGATCCGTGATCACTCTCTGGATCCGGTGACGCGGTCGCACGAACACCCGGAACTTCAAAGCGGAAGGAAGTCACGCGTGATTAAAAAAAATAAATAAAGTTACGCTTTTTTTGTTCCCTTTGCTTTTTTTCATCCCCCCAGAGTCGCCCGCTTTCGATACGTGAAACCGTGACGACAGAACAGCGAGGCGGCGTCGAATAATGGAATTGCAACGGTAGACAAATTTAATCGACTGTGTACGAAGCGGGAGAAGAAAATATTGGGTCTCTTAATCGGGTCTATCTATACCGAAAGACGTATTTCATTACAGCGATTACGGGATGTACGTAGTAGCTTCGGGTTCGCTTTGAACGGAGAAGCTTCGAGAGCGTACCGAATTGACAGTGAATTATCGATAGCGATGAAACGAAACACGACGTATCGAATGGAATCTCCGTTTATCCATCTCTCAATCAAGAAACCACTCGCGTATTTAATTAATCAATTAAGTGTCTATCACTCGAGCGAAGAGGGCACGGTGTTCGGGAGAGGATAATGGAATAGAGAACTCGAGCGAAGTGAGGTTTGTAATCGATTTGTTTGTAGCGACACCCGAGATACAGATATACTTTGTGTAACGAGTTAACTGTGACAGACAAATTTATATAGCTTGCCCGGTCGAGTGTTATAACCGTGAAAGACGGTGAAAGCTCTGGACCGGCAGTTTCGCCGGACGTTGTCCAGGAATTCTGTGGTTTATGCGGGAATTGTACGGGGTACGTAATAGGAGTATCCATTGTCCGAGAGCTCGAGATGAGTGGCTCAGCGGTGGATCAGTAGCTCGTCGTTGTCGTCGCGCTCGTCGTCCCCGGGCTCGACGTTTCTCGTCGGGGTATGCAACGTATAGGTTCGTGCATAGACAGATTCCGGGGCTGTGCCGAACGAGCCGGCGGGCTATCCCGACAGGGGCAAACGGTGGCCCGGGAACAGAGAGAAACCCCTTTTGGTCTCGAGGGAAAGTCCCAAAGTAATCCGTTTATAATGAATGAGCGGCTGAATCCAGTTAACCGGGTGTCCATCCAGCTGTCGAGGAAACGTCGGAACCATTCGGAGTTCCGCCTTGTTATCCGTCCGATGAAAATTGCTCGAGGGGTTTTGCGGAGAGGTGTACGGAGAACTACGGGAAACGCGATAGAGACCAACAGCCGTAGAATATGGCCACGGCCGATCACACGCGGCCGTCACTACCTAGCACTGTCGCGACCGCTAAATTGGATCGATCGTCGTCTGATAGATTTCTCCGTAGGTTTCGACCACTGCGAGACCCACCGTGGTCGACGGATTAACGATCGAGACGACTGACGATTGACGATTGTAATTAACTTATCAACAAGACCAAATTTTTAGGACAATTTTTTTTTTTTGTGTATTATAGTCGCCGACCCGTCGATTTCCGGTTCTCCGGTTGGAATTCGAAAGGAACTCCCATGGCTGCCGTGTATTAATGGTACAATAGGAGTAGCTGAATACGAAGGGCCGACAGTAGTGAGTAATCGATTGGTCAGGTAGGCGGTAAATTGCAATCTGGACCGAGATATCGAAACCCCGAGGATAGATCTGTCTGGCACGTCCCACGCGAATACACGTACCCCGATTGAATTCTCACGGTCCGTCCTCTGGGGCTTCGGCTGACTGGCAATCCCGACGGACTCGTACTTCCGTTCCCCTATTATCTGTCATTCCGGGTTATCCATTTTCAGGTTTCATCGATCTTTATCGTGCCCGCTTCATCGTGTTAAAGCGAATTGCTCCACTCGTCGACGTCTGGCATTATGTTTCCATCCTCTCGGCGCGCACTTAAGGTAAAAGGCCCAGTTTATGACACTTCTACGCATCTCTCTCACTTTAAGCGTGTGAAATCATTGGGATAAAAAAGGAGGACCAAGTGTCGCAGTTTGTGACACCCCGAACGCGCGACACTCATTGGCTGTATATCAAGTGGTGGGGGAAGCCGAGTATGCTACACTGAGAGAAGGATCTACTAAAAATTACCGATCATCTAAGAAAAATTACCATAGCAAATAGTAGTAGTAAGGGAGAGCGGGGCAAAACGGGGCAGTGGGGCAAAAAGCAATTTTCCAATAATTTTTAGATGGCACTGTGAGGCAAAACTGGGCAGAAAATCCAGATGTATCGATGGGGCAAAATGGGTCGTCCAAATTTTTATTGGAAAATTGCATTTTCCCCACTGTCCCGTTTTGCCCCGCTCTCCCTAACGGCGCCACCTTTGGCAGAAAGTTCTTATAAATCCGGTGCTTCCTATCATAGATGGTGCCCTAACGCCCTACTACAATGTGCTATAGTAATTACTGAGTTTCCACCGGGACTGAGAACGGACCAAAACGAGTCTGAACTGGTGGCAAAATTCTAGTTAATTCGAAACTTTCTAGTCAACAGCCAATCCCATAAGCGAATTTTGAGTCTATTCGAATTTTTCCACTAGTTCAGAGTAAATCTCGGACCGATCTCTCTCACGGTGGAAACTCGGTAATTATCTCTCAAGCGATATAGTAATTTTTACTCGATCCTTCTCTCAGTGTAGAGGTACTCCGGTCACAAACTGGGACAGTGTCACAAACTGGGCCGTTTACCTTAACACCTCTTTGCGCTACCCACGCAGAAGAATACCGGAAATACCCCCGGACTGAAGAAGATGCCGAAAAAATGTATCCGCGAATTTATTGAGCCAAGCCGAGAACAACTCGCCATATTTCGAAGCCCGTTAGTCAGGCATAAAGGCAATCACAGCCGAGTACATATTTAATCGTTCGACCGAAAATACGCGTATAACCCCCGGTGCGTTCCGGTCGTGTTATTCAAAAGGGTAATTTTGTGCGCACCGCTTTTAGCCTCTGCAGTGCGTCGTCGGTGAGCAGTTTAACCGATGCAACGGGATAATCGACATTCGGCGAAAATTATTCGCCTCAGTTACTTTCAGTTCCAATAGGTGAACCGGATCAATTACGCCCCTGCGTGGTAATTATTTCGGCTGAACTGCCGCTTCTACGCGCTTCGCTATAAAAACAATCGGTTATTATTATAATCGGTTATCATTAGCCGCCGTACACTTTTTTAACGGTTTCACTCATGTCCGATTCCGATGGGGCTTTTTACACTATTCCCTATCTCTTCAGTGATCATCGGTAAAACTGACGATCCATTTTAATTGTTCGAGTGTCCTCCGCCGTCTCCGTGAATTCGGAGATAAGCCAAGCCGGCTTTAATGCGGCGTGAAAAGAATCTTTAAGTCCCAAAGGTACTTATCTCGTCTGCAATTGTCTCCGCGATGCAGGCAGATAAAGTGGGTGTCCCCATTCACCGGCGCCTCTTCGCCGAGGGTACACTCCAGGCACAGGGAGGTCAATTACTGAAATTAGTCGCTCGGAGTGTCCCCTATAAGCTCCAAGCGCTGTACACGTGTTGGCCCAACTACGTGTACAGGGGCGTCCGGCCATTGCGCGACCCTATCTACTTACAGCGGGCCGCAGCTCCGGCGTGTGCGGTAATTTACGTTGTTCCGAAAACATTTCAAAGGGTCAAAAAATATATGCATGCAAAACGATTTCCCTGTACCTAACATCGACGATAAAAGTATCGTAGATCTCTAGGAATTTTCATTTATTTTTTACGTACACCCAGAGAAATGGTTTATTAGATTTAAATAAATCAATGCATTAGAATTCTGTTTATTCAAATGACAGGTTTTTTTATTTGTTCGAAACGAATTTTTATTTATATACACTTATGAGAGTTACTCGATTCAACTAAATAATTTTATTTACCTATAGCCGTATGCGCAAAGGCAATTTCTGTAAATATCGAATACTCACGATATTTAAGATAAGAAATTTAAGTAAGCGTTTCTTTCAATCAAATGGATGGGAGATTCAGATTATGGAAGTCGCTAATCCCCAGACTAGGCAGCAGGCGCGCTGTGCGTTTCCGTCAGCTATCCTGCGTCATACAGCTATGTCGGCCCTTGACATGTTCGCGTCACAGTGTTGTGAAAACGATTAACGGGAGGTCGTGGGAGAATAATAGACGATGAAACGGTAGTCTTTTTAACCAACGCGGGCTTAGAGAGCTACCGGGAGATCTTCTTACGTAAGTACATTATAATTTCTCATTATTTTTATACGAAATATATTTACATTCCGCGAGGTTTGAGGAACGACCAGCATTAGATACATTCCATATTATATAATATTAGCTAGTGTGTCTTACGTAATTAAATGAGTAATTAAGACCAAGTCTGTACAATGATGTAACGTTTAGAATAAAAATATTTTAATTGTGTAATGCATTATTTATTTGATTTTCGTCAAAAGTAAAGAGTTTATGGAGGAATAAAAAAAATTCAATTGAAAAAATTTAGTTACAATAAATAAATAATATACTATTTGTTTCAACTGCAACGACATATTAGATCCAAATAAAGATACTAAGTAGATAATACATATGTAGTTAAATAAAAAATTATATTTGATACAAGTAAAATGCTAGTAGGCAGATATATAAAGAAAACAATTTATTCGTCCGAAATAAATTTTATTTGTTACAAAGAAATCATTTCTCTGGGTGTATCCGCTTTCCGGTTCTCCATCGAGTCTCGTCTCCTCAGCAATGTCTCGGCATAATTTTAACTCTCACGACGATCCTCAGTTTCCGGCAGCAACGAGACTCCTCATTTTTTTTTTTTTTTGTCAGTTACCAGTGGTACTAGATGCCTCTTCTACAATGGACGAGAAGGGGAAAATCCTCGGGAGGGGGGAAAGAAACACGAGAGTGGCCCCTTTAAGCCGGTTTTAATGGCGTCGCTCTGTCGGTGCATCCTTTGTGGGTACGCGTTAAGTCATGCACCGAGTGGAAGCTGAGGCAGGGCGAGAGAGCTCCAGCCTGTGCTTCTGGTTTTGACGGCAGGAGGTGGGAGGGTGGAAGGCTCGTGAACACTTCGGGGCCGCGGAACGGGGAACGAGTTGGGAGAGTCTCCCTCATTGTTATTCGATCGTTCAACACGGTACCTTGTCGCTGCTGGTGCCGCTTCTGGCTCCTCTCCTGCGTGCTCCGGTACGTATATGTGTTCGTCGATTGATTCTTCGACGATGCGCGAGGAGCGAGACCGGTGAAACCGGGAAATCCTTTATCTTTGCGGACTCTTCGGCGCCTCGTCGATCAGTGGGAAAAGACCGGCCGGCTGTCGGGTCGAGTGAGAAATATTAGATGCAAATTTTTTTCGAGCACCGTCCCGAGGCTCTCGCTCTCTTCCGCTCGATGGCCAGAGAGAAATTCGCACCGCTTTGTCGTCACTGCGGGAAGTGGCCGCGATGAGATTTACACTGATAAAGAAGTGCAGTTGAATCAACTAAGAGTCGGGCAGGGACGTTCAAATAAATATTACGTTGGTCGAACTAAATATTTTAATGACTCAAAAATATTTTGGTGAAATCACCCAACGAATTGTTGAACTAACCAATTTTTTGGCTGTACACTCAGAAAAATAATTTATTTGACGGCCAATATTTATTGCATTATAATAAATATTTATTTAAATCGAATAAATATTTTACTTAAACCAAATAAACGGTGGCGGTGATATAATTTTTTTTTTCTGGGTGTACCAACAAAATATTTAGTCTAACGTCCCTGCCCGAATCCCAGTTGATACAACAGTATTTTTTTATCAGTGTAATGCAACCGGTTTCGCTATACGATCCCGTCTCGCGCACATCGACGTTTCCGGTAACGGTAAAGTGAAATTGCCTCGCGGAAACCTACTCGAGGAGTTTCTCGCCGACGGGACGGACCGTGGATCACCGGGAGTCACGAGGTGAGGCACACGCGCCGCGATAAAGAGATTCGCGATTCACGAGGATTCGCGGAATACCGTCTCGCCCCCGACATGCCCGTAATCAAGGGACGCCCGAATGCTCCGCGAGCTCCCCTTCCACTGGGAACTACGGACATTACGACGAGAAAGGGTGAATGGGGCGCGGAGAGAGACGGGCGAGGAACCTGCAATACCGAGTCGGGAGAGCAGCGTTCGACGGTGTTATCAGAAAAGCAATGAATAACGGGCCGGAAAATGATTCCCGAGTAAAATAGCCCGGAATGGAAATGGGAAAAAAATTGATCATGAATACCGGACGGGATAGATGAATAATGCGCCGACCCGAGGAAATCGTACCGTTCACTCTAAAACGGCTTACAAGACGGGGAAACTCGCCCTACGAAAAACTTAATTTTGTTACTGTTCGAACATTCGTTCGAGAAAAACTTTTACCCTTGGATTCACAATTAACTACTCCCCGAATATCTCCTTTTACCCCCGTCGCTCGTTATTTCACTCGGATTTATTTTCATAAACTCGACGCTCTTCAGGAATTCGACGGGGATAACTTCACACTTTAGTTCGCACCTTTACGCTCGATGAGTATCTCGCCGATCAGACTTTAACCCCCCCCCCCCTATCATTTTCGCGCCGCGTTATTAATTTTTCTTGTTAATGGACGACCAAAACCAAATCAATTGACCTTTTTGTGTGACAGTGCTGGTAGAAAAATGCAAACTCGGTGTTACGTAATTGCGTATTAAAAGTTAAAAACATGTCTTACTAACAGGAAATATATCTGTGCAATGTCAGACAAGTATTTTCGCCGTATATATATTTGGAAATATATTTCTGCAAATACGCGTCGCAGTGAAAATGCAGTTTCAATCCTGGAAGCGATCACGCCGGCTTCTCGGCGACATCCGAGAAAAATTTATTTGGTCGAGTATCACCGAATAACCACGTGCCAGTGTTCCCGGGTTATTAATTTTTTTTGTCAATGGGTGATCAAAATCCATTGACCTTATTGTGCTGGTAGAAAAATGCAAACTCGGCATTAAAAATTAAAAAAAAATATCTTACTAACAGGAAATATATCTGTGCAATGTCAGACAAGTATTTTCACCGTATGTATATTTAGAAATATATTTCTGCAAATACGTGTCCTAAAATATACAGCGATTTATATGTTCGACATACTCAGTGATTCTTCGTCTGAAAGCGTCGCAGTGAAAATGCAGTTTCAATCCTGGAAGCGATCACGCCGGCTTTTCGGCGACATCCGAGGAAAATTTATTTGGTGGAGTGTCACCGAATAACCACGTGCCAGTGTTCCCGCCTTAATTGGCGGAGAAACTTACCAGACTGGTCGATCCTCCCCTCACAGCTGCGTCCGATTCATCGTCATCGCGATTTCGCGTACAAACATATTTATCGATATTTCTTTTTAATTAATATCATCTACTAATTTGTAAAAAAAAACTAAAAAATTAAAAAGATGTAGTCCTACTTTCCCGTACGAACTAACACCGATATATTGGAAGAGCGTGTTTGCACTTGCTTCGCAATAATACGGGAAATTTCATTCGAAAATAATTTTTGTATTTTTGTTGTTGTCAATGTAACTTGCGTTGTAAAAATAAATTAAAAAAATAAACATCCATCGGTCACATCACTGCACGATTAGCGCGAAGACACGAGTTCGTGGGAGGATTAAGTCGCTGAATCAAAAAGGCTGAACCGGTCCCGCGAGTGTCCTCGTTCGAGCGGAGTCGCGACGGAGACTGAATGCCGTACCGTAGCTTTCGGTTTTAGTTGGAGGAAGTTGTGCGCGCGCTTACTCCGACGGGACGGTACATCACGTACATCGCGTCTCTGCAGAACACAGAACGTAGAGCAGAGCGCATTGGCACTCGCCCGGCGCAACACCGTTGGTAACAAAAAAAAATAAAATGTCTCTATCCTCATCTCTCTCTGTCACCCGCAGTGCATTTTCTGTTCTCATTTTTTCCTACGAATTTTCTGCCACCCTCACGCCAAATTCCAAACTTCAACCCTCCCCTTCCCCGCCCCCCAATTTTCAATCAACGATATAGAAAAAAAAACAGCCTCAACGAGCGGAATTTCAACTATGCTGCGAATGTGCGATGCCAAATTGCCTTTAAATGTTTAAATAAAAAACCCGCTTAAGAGAGCATCATCGATTTATCTTCCAAAGGACAAGCTATCTGTTTATACTGCAGGGACTGTTTGCGAACACGGACTGCTCTCGCCCGCCTCCTCCATGGAAAAAAAGAAAATTGCATATTCTTTATTTGATTTCAAAGCATATTTGCTCCGTTATTTTCCCGTTCTCTACGTTGAACTTATATCGACAAATAATTGCAACAGTAAAGGACGCACGCTCGGACAGTGCATGCGGTAAATTTGCAATTAGTCGCATACATCATTGAAATTATGGACAATCAGTTCTGATGTTATATATCACTGTTATATAGTTGTGATGTAATTTCCTGCGACCCCCACTCCAAATTCCCCCCAATTTGCAATCAACGATATAGGAAAAAAAAACAGCCTCACCGCGCGGAAATTCAACTATGCTGAGAATGTGCGATGCAAACTGTATTCGAGTAAATGCAGTTGCCTTTACATGTTTAAATAAAAAAAAAAACCCGCTTAAGAGAGCAGCATCGATTTGTCTTCCAAAGGACAAGCTATCCGTTTATACTGCAGGGACTATTTGCGAACACGGACTGCTCTCATCCACCTTCTCCATGAAAAAAAGAAAATTGCATATTCTTTATTTGATTTCGAAGCATATTTGCTCCATTATTGTCCCGTTCTCTACGTTGAACTTATATCGACAAATAATTGCAACAGTAAAGGACGCACACTGGGACAGTGCATGCGGTAAATTTGCAATTAGTCGGATACATCATTGAAATTATGGACAATCAGTTGTGATGTTATATATTTGCTGAAATCGAACTCGGTCGTTCGGGGATCGCCCACTCGAGTTATCGACTTCGTTACACCCGTCCGACGTGTGGGGCGGCTCTTTTCAGGTATTATCGAATGTTGCGAGGCAATTTAAAGGGCTGGCTTAATGAAAAATGATAACTGAGCGTGGGTGGTTAATCTGCACGTCGACAGCGTCGACAATGGGAGAGCCCGGATAACGGCAATTGCGTATAACGATAATAAGTATAATTATGGGGTGAAACGGAATACAAAAAAAATCTCCGAGACTCGAGGAAAATTTTTCCCGGAAACACAATATTTCTCGGATCCTCGGAATAATTACTACGAGTTTAATTTTTTTTTTTCTAGTAAACAGTCAGTTGGTAGCTGCGGATCAATCCGTACGGCCGTAATTACATAGCTTCCCCGTTTTGTTCTGTTCTCCGGCTTCGACGCGTATTCCTTTTGCGTCGTCACTGGCTTCACTGGAATCGTTGATTCGTTATCGTTGAGCGGCCGGTAAAGCGCCAGAGCACCGGACAGAGATAAAAATTCATCTAATTTATCCTGTTCCATATGTCGTCTCGTTAAGCCCTTCGATAAATCCGCTCTCGTACGCACGAATGTTCGATTGCATTACCCATTTGCCCTGCCATCGTCCGCCTACCCTCGCTTCCCTGACTGATCCCTCTTCTCTCTACATAATCTCGTCTCACATCGCGGATAAACTTTTAATTAGTCCATCATTAACGCTTCTACCGACTTCCCCCGGTTAGACGTCTCATTAAGAAAATGGAGATATCGCAATCGCTCAATACCGGAAATGTATTAAATGTTTTTTTATTGCAGTCAACTGTTCTGATCCAAGTGTTCCAACTGTTTCGTGGGACTGTGATGCTCTCCAATCTTCGGCAGGCGGCGACGATACTCAATAAATATTTTTCACCATGTGAAAAAATAAATTAAAAATTACAACGATGCCGGAGATGCGGCCAAGATAAACGTTACCCGATACTGCCAGTTTTCCGCATACCCCAGCGTTATGCAAAATTTATGCAAACGCTATCGGTCCGTTCAATACCCACAGACACACACACCCAAAATGTGTTATGTCGTTCGTCGACCTGATCGTGATGGGCTTTTACCCTCCTTACGCTTTCGTGCGTAACTACCATGATTTAAACACCGTCGCGCGATTAGGAAATCGATTTCCACGCCGCGCACGTGTATATGTGCACCAGTCATTTCCCGAATTGCTTGCATTTCACGTCGAAATCTCCCTATCGTCCGCGTACTCCGCTGTACTGTAATATTTATGATCCTGAATAATTCGCATTATCTTCCCACGCCCAACACACTCGGACGGTTACCGTTATTCGGTAAACGCGTGTCTTTACCATTTTATGTCCATTCAAGTGTCGCCCAATTTTCAATGAGTTGTTTCCACTTATAAAGAATTCCTGGCGAAAAATTTCCTTACGTGCGCCCTAATTTTCGTGACCACCTTTTTTCCTTTAATTTCATGACAAACCCAGGATTTCCAGGTTTTCCCCCGACCGATCCGGCCGCCACGAATAATGTTCGACAATGGCAATCTCTATTTTGTCTGGACGAAAAAACCTCTGGATTGAAACCTCAATGTTGAAAAGTTGAATGTCGAAACATGAAATCGGGCTATGAAGCGGCCTCAACTCGATGCCCGGTACCTTAACTTCACTCTCTTTCTTTCTGCACGCTTCCTTCACCGATCGCTGCAAATAATGTATCGCCCAGTTTTCAACGACTTGTTTCTATTTATAAATTGTTTCTATTTATAAAGAATTCCTGGCGAAAAATTTCCTTACATTTGCCCTGACTTTCGTGACCATCTTTTTTTTCCTTTAATTTCCTGCCAATTCCAGGATTTCCAGGTCTTCCGCCACGAATAATCTTTGACGATGGCAATCTCTATTTTGTCCAGACGAAGAAAATATTCGTTTTTTTTTCCTCGATTGAAACGTCAATTTTGAAAAGTTGAATGTCGAAACATGAAATCTGGCTATGAAGCGGCCTCGAGTCCATGCCCGGTACCTTAACTTCACTCTCTTTCTCCCTGTACGCTTCCTTCGCCGCTCGCTGCGAGTGATGTATAGCTGGCTCGTGTTCCGAATACAAGTCTCGTTTTATGTACACACGTAGGTGTATAATCCCACAGTTGCTCGTATAAATCGTGGGTGTGCACTCCGCCGCTTGCTGAATACACGAGCGAGATAGAAACACACAGGGATGGATATAGAAACCGGGGACTCGCGGAAACGCGAGGCTCTTTCGATCGATACGCGGTTTTCCAGGATGCACATACCGGAATGTCAAGATAATTCTCGGGCGGTATTGAGAGCGGAGACCAGCGAACACTCGCCGACATCCGGTTATCGGGGTATATTAGTTTCGTGCACTATCCGCATTATCTAGCGTCATCGGTGCGCTCCGCACGGATGGCACGCGGAGATAATTCGTTCTTGACGCCACTCTCGAGATTACGGGGGGATCATCGACGCAAACGAGATCTCGGCCTCTCCGCTCTTTGCCCACCCGCACCCCTCCCATTCGCAGTATATTACACGGTAGATCGGGCTAAAATGGAATCCCGGGGCAAAACGGACCTTTTTGTTACCAGTTTCTGGGGGACGTAAAAAGTAAAAAGTCTCATCCCGAAAGTGAGGTCCGTTTTGCCACCACGCGCCCCTGTACATGTTCCGCGGGCCCTGCTTCCTTATTCCAGCCTCCCTCGTCCACCCTTATAGAGGAGACCGGGGCGAAATGGCACGGCGGGGCAAAGTGGGACAGTGAGGACAAGACTCAATTTTACAATAATTTTTGGATGCCCCATTTTGTCCCAACGATACATCTGGATTTTCAAACTCGTTTTGCCCCACGTACCACCATCGCCACCATCCAAAAGTTATTGGAAAATTGCGTTTTGTCTCATTATCCTGTTTTGTCCCGCTCTCCCCTATCCCCGCCGATTTCGTCGATCCCACTTCCGGTCATGCTAAACCGCTGCGATGAAACTTCGACCCGCGACCTTTCCACGAATATCTTTGCTCTATCGGCCGACGCTATAATACCGTATTTCGTGGGTGGTCGTAAAGATACATACATAAAGGAGTCTATCGCCTCGTGTGGTGTGAGAGTAAAATGGACCAGCTTAAAAAATTCGTTAAAAATAATCGATAGTGCTCCGGACTTTTGTTTCGCTCCGCTCCTCCCTATTTAAAATCACTATGGACGGAATTTCTTTATCCGCTTCACCGTCCTTCACCCAACAGCGAGTCACGGCTGTCGAAGCTTTCGCGGGAATCCAAAAACGATCTCCGGCGCCCCCGGGAACTCTCCGCACCCGATCGAACACTGATATTATTATTTTTATGGAAAGCCCTGTCTTATTATGTGTATATTTGAATTGTCGTTAGTCCGAGAATCCAGCGAATGATCGATCGTACCTGTCGAGAACGCGCTTGACGTCAAGGCAATCACTTCCTTCCTCATTCCCTTCCCCAATGTCTCCTTCCCTCTTCTCATCGCGGACTCTTATAGACTCTGTTTATCGCAGGAAACGATGTTACAGAGCCTCGCCCTCCTCTAGACCGCGAGGATAAGGCTTACACAAATCGTCCGTACCGATGTATACACGATAATTTAAAAGGTTCCGATCAATTCACTGAATCGTTTTCGGTAGCACCGATTGCAATGACCCCTTTATAAAATGCAGATATAAATTTTACGCTTGGCTTGAGAAAAGAAAAGAAATGCTCGAAGAACGACATCCCTCGACGGGGGTGGCGGGGAAGGAAGAGTGTTTCTCGTCCGTTAAAATTTGAACGAGAGCAAAAGAGCCTTAGAGATTCGATCAAAGTTGCCTTTCTTCTTAAGGGGCCCAGGGCGGGCGAAGAGTTTACGAAGGTTTGCTTCAGCAAAGAATCTTCTCTTCCTTTCTCAGCTCCCCAGAAAAGTGCTTCTTACTCCCAGCAGGCTCTGTAATCGCATTATAAAACTTCCCCTTTTCGCGCAGGACGACTACTTTTAACTCGCGAGAGCGAAGACATTTTGAGAAGCTGGAAGTTTAAATTATGAAAGCATCCCTCGGACAAGGATGGTTCCAGGGGGGGGGGGGGGAGGGGGGCGGATACTGCAAGAGACACCAGACAAACTTTATACATTGGCGTGCGAGTCTATGAATCTGGAGCTGGTTTACGCGGCTGATATATTGAGAAATGGAAAATTTTTAAGCCTCGCCTGTACTATCCATACATCTTGAGTTTTCCTACTTCTACCTATCAACGATAAAGTTCTTAATGCAGTGGCGTCATCTACGGGATACACGACTTTCGGTTCTAAGAATCCAATTTTTTTGTAAGACAGTCAGACATGCCTAATAATAAATCAATACAATAATTTTTTGGATACTCCATTTTGCCTCGCTTCCCTATTCTGTCATAGCCTGCAAAAGGTTTTTATATTTTTCCATCCACCTTTTTGTTTTTATTTTCATAATTTTAGGGTGGCCCATCATGCCCCGCGTCGGCCCGATTTTTCCCTAGCCCATCTCGCCCCGGTCTTCCCTACGATTCGCGTCGATTGTAAGTCCCTTATGAATGAAGAAACATTCGAGTTCTATTCCTAGCAAAAACAGGGAGCGGAAAACCGTGCTTTTATGTCCCGAAAGAGAATTGACAAAAATAGTCCGTTTTGTCCCGCTGCTCTCCATCTCAAGAATTCATAACAATTGCGCGTCGGCGAATCGATAGATTGCCGGCCAGATGCCGCGCGAATAATTCAACTATCTTCGGCTATCGAGCGTTAAAGTTTGCCGAGGGAAGCCGTTTCTCATGTTTATCTCATCCGGTCTCATGTTCGCTCATCGCCCATGCAATATTCAGCTCCCACATACCGGGTGGAAGCTTAGCTCGAGCTTGCCAGCGGGCACCTTTATACCTCGTGGCACTCTTGTTACATGCCATTACAGATGCACGTTTGTCCGACGTCGCGGGAACTCCGCTCTACGTGCGCGTATATCGGGTGCTTGGCAAATTTCATTTTCGAACATTCTGAAATTGCTCGAGACCCGAGGGTATCCTCGGCCGGTATCGTTGCTGCCTCTTGTGCTCCAGGCGGACCCTCGAAACGTGGAAGCGTTTCCGATCTCTCAGAATTTCATCACATCCTATTTACCCGCCGCCCAACTCCCGTCGGCTATAAAAACGTTTCAACGTCCATCTCTCTTTCTCCCTCTCGCGGGACCCATGAAACAGTCGTGGATTGTTTCATGGTTCAGTGCGATATGTACTTTGCGAAATGTTAAGAAACTTTATTGCTGCAGTTTCACCAGCCTTCCACCCCAGCTTGTCCTATATAGTGGAGGCCGGGGCAAAACGGGCACCGTGACTAAAAATTCTGATTGGGGGCAAAACTGGCATCGTCGAAACGTTCTTATAAACGACTTCTTTCAGTTTTCTCACAATCCTTACATAAGAAAAGGGCGAAAAATAAGTAAAATTCTTCATGGAAAAAATATACATAAATAGAGGAGGTGGGGGCAAAACGGGCACCAAGACTAAAAATTATAATGTTACCTCAATTTATTGTTCGTGATATGCCGACATCTTCTTTTATCAATAATAACACAAGAAAAAGAAAAAATTAACAAAAATTTTAACCAATTTTTTATTGTTGTATCTAATCGGTAGGGCAGAAGTCGCATGTGTAGTTCAAGGATATATCATCGTCATCCGCTCCAGTACATGATCAGTGGGACTAACCCTGGCACGTGCTACACTGAATCCAACCCTCGATTGACCCGGAATATAGTTCTCTGCAGAATATGCATGGGACATCTAATTTTTTTTGTCGATTGTTGAGTCTCCTTGGCTCTTTCCGCTTCCCATTCCCTCCTCCTTTCGATCAATTGCTCTTCTTCCTCTCTGTCCGTTTTATCTTCGCTTATATTTTTCTGCGATAGGATGAATGGTAGTGTGATTATTTATTATATATTTTAAAAAATCATGAACATTTTGACTTGTTGCTTATGTAAGGAACGTCTGAAAACTGAAATAAGTCGTTTATAAGAAAGTTAAGACGGTGGCCGTGTTGCCCCCAATACCTATTTTTTTGTCGGTGCCCGTTTTGCCCCGGTGCCCGGGGCAAAACGGTCTCCCCTACAGGTTCCACGTTAACCGAGAGAATATTGCGAAAAGGAGGCAAACGAAGTTTGCGGACGAAGGAAATTATTTTTGCCCAGGGCGTCGAGGATCTTTGCTGCAATGCTTTCTTTGTTTTTTAATCATTATCTGTGTCTGAGGTGCCTCTCTTTTGAAAATGTCTCGAGGCTCATGTGCCCCTAGCACTTTCGATAGCGCGGCGGGGCAACTGGACTAATAATTTTTTTGTCCAAATTGGTGTAATCGTCGTAGATATAGCGTAAGCGGAACATTGAAGGGATCGATGAACAACGAGAGCAACGAAATGAAATTTATAACCGCAAAGTTATAAATTTCAAACGAAGAGGAATGTAATGAGAACAAAGGGAAATTAATTTCCGCTCGGGGGAATTTCTCGGTTCGCTCGCGCCGCTAAAGTACACAGGGGGAAAGAGAGACCCGTTTCGCGACGAGTATATAGCGTGTAATGCGCGGCGAACCCTGCAACCAGCGAGGAAAATTCGTCGGAGCTTTCACAATTCAAAACGATCTTCTGGGAGTCGACGAAGCAAGAAGTTTTCCCCATGGAAGAAAACCTCGTGCGGCCAGCCGCCCCTTTCGCTGGGTTGGCCTCGGTGAAAAAGCGTCTTAGTCTCGCTCCGAGGGATGCATTATTCATGGATCCGCGCCGATTCGGTTACGCGAATTCCAAAGAGTTCGGGACCTTCGGTTATTCTCCGTCCGGATATTCGATCTTCATACTGTATTTTTGTTCTCACGGATGGCACCGATCTTATTGAAAATACTATCTATACACTGACAGAAGGACCTAGTAAAAATTACTATATCGCTCGAGAGATATCACCATAGCTTATAGTAGTAGGGTAACCGGTTCGGTGGTCTAGTGGTTAGCGTGCTCGCCTCTAGACCAAAGCATCGGAAGGTCGAAGGTTCGATTCCCGGTTTCGTAGTTTCGCCGAGAATAAAAATATGGGCGGGACGAAGCGCCAGATATATACATCGGTCACTCGCACGTAGTAACTCTAAGTGTGAGTGTCGGATGTACCTATATAGCTGTACTCCATGTTTGAATTCTCGGTAAAACGTCACGAAGCTCCGATGCCAGGAATCGAACCTGGGACCGGCTATATCGGCATAGGATTTCCGCAGATTCCCTATGCCCATGGCAGAAATGTCATGGCAAACGCGATACAGAAGGGGAAGCCGGATGCGGCCGCAAGAAGAGACTGGCTACTGACCCGGGCTGATCCTGTATATCCTGTATAGATGCCTGAGAACGGGGGAAAATACAAAAAAAAATAATATAGTAGTAGGGCGTTAGGGCGAAACCTATGGTACCAGATTTATAAGAATTTTTCTTAAATATTATGGTAAATATCATGGTAAAAATTCTTTGAAATCTGAGACTTTCTGCCAAAAGTGGCGCCCTGGCGCCGTACTACAATGGCTATGGTAATTTTTCTTAGATGATCGGCAATTTTTACTAGATCGTTCTCTCAGTGTAGAAATAAGAAAGAAGTTGCCGCCCCAGTCAGCATCTCCGTGTGACCGAAGCCAGGCGATAAATGGGCCAACAAATGTATCGATTGGGTCAACGAACCGGTTACTTGGAAACCAATCAGTCGGTTCGACCGTCCGATTAAATGGTCGATAGGACCAATGGTTCATCCCGCCCATCCCCAACGCACGAGCCGTAAAAAAATATCATTTGAATGTTATATTCGTCTTTTTTTTTTGGTTCAGCGTGCGTCGACCGATGGTGGTGCTGGCAACCTTCGGAAGTGGGTCAATCTACGCAGTGGATGAAGAAAAAGCCTAGTGGGATTAATTGAAGAGAGGAAGAAGAAAGTGTGACCCATCGATTATAGTAGAAGGAGGAAGCTACGAATGAGCCCTACAATAACGTATCAGTGAGGCGGACGGCCTGGTAGGGGTCCAGCATTGGGAGTGATTAGGTCGACGATATCAACGTAGTAAGCAGACGTCTCTGCTCTCTAATATACTGACCGGTGAGTCATAAAAATACAAGTGCACAGGGGCCAAAGTCGTCGCCCAGCGTTGCAATCGCTCCTCCTCTAATTGGGTCAGTAGGAACAATATTTGGGCGGGGGGAAGGTTTCTCGACCTCAATCCAACTTCATACGCGTGCTTGCAGAGCGCATCGGAGAGTGGAGCATAATGGACTAGTCCGAGCGATTTTCCGATTTTTTTTCACTGTTCCTAAAAAATAAAACGGACACTGGTCCCTTTTGCCCCGCGGTCCTCTGCTCCCTCGGCGCTTTTTCGGGCGAGGTCCGTGACATCATCGCCCGCGCTAATAACATCGTTGTTCTCGATTCTAGCGGATTCGATCAGTTCGGTTCGACCGGGCAGGAAAAGTTTGGAAATTCGTGAGTTCGAACAACAAGGCCCGGTTCACCGTGTGCCGAGACCAGGTCGTCTCTACTACCCTGCGAACCAGCATGCATCCACGAGCGAGAGCCCTGTCACATTCGTTATCGGAAATTCTCCGAGTTATTGTTTATCCGAAATTCATGGGTTCCTCGCGTCCCGTTCCCGATCGCGTATACGCGGATGGCTCGCATGTGCCGCAAACGCGCAACCCGGCGAAATCCGATTATGGCTTCACCACCGGCAACGCCGGCGGCAACATTCGAGCTGCACAGGGACCACGGCTCCGCCATAGATCAAATGCATTTGCATTGGCGCTCTCGGGAGTCCCACCGGTGAGCCTCTGCTTCCCGGAGCAAATTTCCGAGTTAGCGAAATTTAATTTCCAGACGAAACCTCAAGCCGTTCCTCCGTCCGATGAGAACTATTCGACGAGAACAATTCGAAGGCATTTTTTTAATAAAAAAAAAACATTAAAGTAAACTCGATTATACCCTTTCGGATCTCCAATGGCTGTCCGTAAATTTAGCGGAAGGTATTGAGGCGTAAAGTCTGAGCCTGGGCGGTAGGTGGGATGTTTCGCATCGTCTTAATGTGATTAATGATCGCGAGTAGATTCAATCGCGATTAAACCGAAAGTCTCGTGCACGAGGGAAGCCGGAAGGTTCGTCGTGCCGATGCCTTTCCTTCGATATTCCTACCCAGAGCTTTCCTCGACCGGCTCGTCTGTGCGCTCAAAGGTCTCGTTAATGGAGCTACTAATCGGATTCGAGCGAAGCTTTGCGTCTGAGCACAGCCCGATGGACGGCTACGGCGCCGAGGCAATTCTGCCGGTTGATACCTGAGATCTAGGATTAAAGAAACACCGACTACACTGTGGCAATTAGATTACACCTTTACACTTCGGGGAATCGCCGCATGGAAAGTTAGTCAGATCTTCGTACGCGGGATTTTTTTTCAACCCTCCCAACAACGGAAATCGCAACGGCAAGGAGTTATGTTTTATCATCCGCAACCCTCGCAGGCAAAGCTTTGAATGTGTGTATGAAGTTGCATCCCCCTCTCTCCCTGCGGGATTGCGCGAGGACGCTCGCAGCTTTTCTATTGTAAAATTTGCTCATTCACGATATTTACAGCATCCGTTGTTCTTCCGGGGAGAACATGCGATTTCCACTGTCGACCGCACACACAGATGCGTGTTACACCCAGAACATTTTTTTATTTGACGGACACCTTTTATTTGGTTGAAGTAAAATATTTATTTGATTTAAATAAATGTTTATTTAAATTAAGTAAATAGTTACTTAAATCTCTCTTTTAAATACCTTTCGTAGGCGGATGGCTTTCACACTGAGAAAAATAAATGGTTGGATTAAGCAAATGCGCCATGATATACGTTCAAAGGTGTATTATATTGGTATACAACAAAAATGTTTGTTTCAATCGACAAATTTTGAATAAATTGAAGCAAATAATCGTTTAACAAAACAATGCTTTGTTTGTACCAAACAAATAACAGCTTTGAACGTATGTCACAGCGACTTTGGATTAATCCAACCAATTTTTTTTCTCAGTGCATATTTCACGATGGTCCGGGCGCGAAGCGAAAAGGGTTTAAGTTATGTACGAGCCGTGAGCTCGGCGCAGGCAACTGGTTCAAGATATTTCACCATACAGATATATGTTGTCCAACGCTCTGTCGGAGATACACGTTTACTATGAGTGTATATTAATCTTGAGGCAGCGTCTTGCGCCTCACGCGCCACCGAAGCGAGAATTCTTCCCCCGAAATCATATTCGCTACGAGTTGGGAAGAGCGGGGGCAAAACGGACCAGCCGTATGAATGTTTTCGTAGTTCATGCAATGACGAAGTCTCGTCGCGAATGGAGGACACATGGGTCCGTTTTGCCCCACCCTCGCCCAATCCCATGTTACAAGGGTTCATATAGTGTTACGTTTCGCGGAAATAAAGGGGACGACCGATTATAAAAAGAATGCAAATTAGGCTATTTATTGGCTCGAGTTATGCTCTTGTGACCGTTCGTGAACGTCAAACGTGAGCTCGTGTTCAAGTCCCGAATAAGACTGACTGTCAACTCTACGATCGCTGTGAAGTCGAACGTTTGTTCGTCCGTCAAATGGCCTGCTGTCCGAGCGGTTCTTCATGACCGCTTACCAAGGAGAATCGTCTATCTTGCACCGCGTACGATGTTCGTTACAATACCATAACGTAACAAAATTACAATGTCCTCTACATAAACGACATTACAATGTCCTATACATAAACGTCTTCCCGGCGCAGAAGTTCCTCCTCAGCTTCCGTCGTGCTGATAAGGTTTCCACTTGTCTCTGAAAGGCCGACACGACGGAGACGAGGCAAGAACATCCGCCGACGATGCAAGAACGGGGGCAACGACGGAGTTACGGAAAACTCCGCATCCGTCGTTAAGCGGAGAATGAAGTTTCCGACACCCGGAGCGAAATACCTTGAAAGGACACTTTCCATCGATGCCCGAAGGGCCGGAAGAACGCAAGACGCAAAGTACAGCACGAAGAATACGATGTACATGCGCGAAACTTCGTCCGCCCTGTAAATCCTCCATTTCATTTGGCCATTCTTTTTCGTTCAGTGAAAAGTTGGTAAAAAAGTGTCCGTCTTCTTCCGGTGGTCCATTTTGCCCCGCTCTACAGTTAATCGAAAAGGACGTGAACGAATTTAATTAAACAGATCGTGATTCCGAATGACGTTGTAATTCATCCGGAAAGTAAAACACACGAGTGAAGAAAAAGCTCTGAATCGAAGATCCAGCTTCCTCTCCTTTTCACGTATAAATCGACTCTCTTTGCCGAGTGGCTGAGAGCATCTTCGAGGCTGTTTTCGCAGAGAATAATCCTCAACGAAAACGGAAGGGACACGAGAGTACACAATGCGAGAAGAAAGCACAGGAGATGGTGCAGGATGGAAAAAGCATCGGAGTGAAGTTTCTTACCTCGTTCCCCTCAGTCTCCGGTTCCATTCAGTTTCTACCTATTTCCAGCGCTGCATGTTCGTATAGAGCCACCTCGACGAGGATATATTCATGAAGCCCCGCGCAATCCCGGCAACGCTATTGTGGAGTATAAAACTAAGTCCGCGCGTCGGGCGCTGAATGAAGGGGTACCTTAGGATTGTCCAAACTTGAAATTTCTTCGAGTGAGCTTGCCGGTTGGTCTTTCTTAAAGAGGACTGCGGCTCTTGCACGAAATAGCGAGGCGTGGAAAAAGAAGCAAAAAGAAAGGGAGGAAAGAAGAAATGAGTAAAGTAGAGAATTCAGAAAACTCGAGAACAATTCGAGTGGTATTAAAAGTTTCTTGGTCCACATTAAATCTCTCTTCGCGTTGACAGTCCTGCGGATGTCTGGTTTTCCCTCCATCGCCATTCTTAGTCCTTCGTTAATGCAACGAGGTGAAAGGGACATTCTGTGAAAAATCATTTTCCGTGATTATTTGACTTCGTCACAGAGCTCTGTCGGTAAGAGAAAGTAATCGCGTTTAAAAAATATGGCCGTTTGAAAATACCAAAAAAATCACTAATTTTAGCAAGAATCCCGTTGAAAACCGTAGTTGTTCGTCGTTTCGGGGCCACGTCTGATGTATTTTTCCGACTGATCACGATTCTGCTACTTTCTTACTCGTAAGTCAACACTTGATTCGGAAACTCGCGGCAGAATGAAAATACAAATTTTTCGTGATATTCAAAAAATTCAAAACCTCGTAAAATTCAAATGGTTCGATCGATTCTCACCTAACTAAATAGGGATCGTGTCGACCGACAATATCCCCTTTGTGTACAACTTTTTACCCCGACAGCTCAACAGTTGAAAGAGCTAAAGTAGGCACCGACTTTTTCTTAGCAAAGTTCAAAATTGCGCAAAATTTTTATGAAAGTAAGTATTTTGCTAAAAATTTAACCAGACATTGAGAATTGAGCCCTCCGCCTACATTAACAATTTTATTTTGTTAGTACAAGCCATTCTAATGCTATAAAAGTTTCAATTGTTCAAGTCTGACACACATCCAAACATTTTTTACTAGACATGAATTCCCCATATTTTGGTCCATTCTGAACACGTCTTCATAAAAATCTCAAACATTTTTTTCTATCGTGAAAACGAAGCTTCCTCTATGAGGAAGCAAAAAGGAAAAAAAGGAAAAGAACGAAGCCTGTGTTAATTTATAACGAAGGTGGGCTAGCTACTTCTGGCTTACTGTGATCTGGTTCATCGCGTCTCTCCCTCCCTCCGTGTACACGGGACAATTTCAAACAATTGTACGTTACGCGGATTACACATTGACTCTCGAGTCGCTCTGTGGTAGGGGGACCAAGAGAATTTGCAATTATTCAATCGACCGCCTCGGTGCTCAGTTTGTAGCGTCTGTACTCTCTGCGACGAGAAGAGCCGTAACAGATACGAACTGTCGTTCGTTCCCTTCGCGTCTTCTTCTCTCATTCGCGTTTTGTATACACCAGTGCAATAAAAATACGGTGCGACGCACCGAGTCCGACCGGTGGAGGGAAATAAAAGTGCATCGTTCATTCGGAAGTCCCCTGATCTCTATTGTGTTCTCGTAAAGGATATTTACGTCTTTTTTTACCGTCCTGCAGACCTCCGGGTTGCAATATATATTTGTTTGGAAAGATGGACGCGGAGGTGGAAAAGCGATCGTTCGATCTTATCGATTGTATCGTTTTTGTGGGTATGCTGGGTGTATCGGCGATCGTCGGTGTTTATCACGCGTGGAGAGCGAGGAAAAACCCAGATGCTGTGCGCGAGTATCTGGTCGGGGGACAGAACATGTCCATATTTCCTATCAGTATGTCTTTGATAGCGAGGTGAGGGTCGATCGGCGATAGCTCCACGTACAGAAATTTAAGTTTCAACTCACCGGACACTTATACATACGATCCTCATACGTTAACTATTTCCGACGGGATGATAATTTTTCAAAGATGTCACCTTTCTGCAAATTTCGTTAATTGCCATTCGCAAGTGGAGATATTTAAAATTATGTTCACTCTAGTTACATTTCCGGGATCGCTATTCTCGGACTACCAGCAGAGATGTACGTTTACGGGACGCAATTTTGGATCGTCGTGATTGCCGATCTGTGCGTCTCTCTCACCATGTCGGTCGTATATCTGCCAGTTTTCTATGGACTGCAGATAACTTCATCGTACGAGGTACATCGCGAATCCTGCTAGGCGATAACTTTTTTTAAAAATGTATTACTCTACCATGTTTCGGATTTTTTTTTTCAGTATCTGGAGCTGCGATTCAACCACTACGTGAGACTTCTGGGCTCGGTAATATTCCTAATAAAAATGGTGAGTCTCGAAAACAGTCGTTTAGCCAAAAGGGTCCTTGACAATAAGGGATAAGTTACCACTCGGTAACAAGAGGTTGACGCACCAGCGTGTCTCGCTTAGTTATCAGGACGATCATTCAGTCTCACCGCCTACACCCACACTCCTTGCAACTCGATTGTTCCGTTCGCTGTCTACTCCCCGGGAGGCAACAATTGCAACGCGACACGATGGAGCTTAATTTTATGCGATTTGAAATTTCAGCTACTTTACATACCGCTCGTCGTATACGTACCGGCGCTAGCGTTCAATCAAGTCACCGGTATCAATCTCCACATCGTGGCCCCCCTCGTCTGTGCGGTCTGCATATTCTACACGACCTTGGTAAAAAAAAAATCATACTTATCAACGCAATTTTAATTTTTGACTCTAAATTTAAAAAATTCTTTCTAACGCAATACCGATCTTAATTTTGTCGCAATGCTAATAACAAAAATTCTCCCATCCAGGGTGGACTCAAAGCCGTCGTTTGGACGGACACGATACAGACCGTCGTTATGTTCGGCGGAGTCATAACAGTCGCGATTCTCGGAACTGCCGGAGTCGGCGGTGTAGCCGAGGTGTGGAGAAGAAACGTGGAAACCGGAAGAATCGAGTTTTTCAAGTATTGATTGAATTCACTTTTTTATCTCTTTACTTCGCTAAAATATCGTAGAAAAAAAAAGAAATATTCTACGATATTTTAACGAAGTTTTGAGCTTCGTTAAAACTTATTGTTGGTTCATCGGTGTGCAGTATGAATCCCGATCCAACAGTGAGGCACACATTCTGGGGAGTGGTCGTTGGTAATTACTTGAACTGGCTTGCAACGTGCTCGGTAAACCAAGCTATGGTTCAGAGATGCCTGGCCATGCCGAACCTGAGAAAATCCAATATGTAAGTGCCGCCGAAGTTTTCTTTAATCAAGGGTTTCGTCCCGTGAAACGCCACGGAGATATCGATTCGTCCGAGTTATTAATCATCCGTTGTACACCGGCTGGGACGAGCCAACCGATCAATCGCCACGTCGTTAGGCGAATTGT
Organism: Stenichneumon culpator; assembly: GCA_964017025.1. Classification (NCBI taxonomy): domain Eukaryota; kingdom Metazoa; phylum Arthropoda; class Insecta; order Hymenoptera; family Ichneumonidae; genus Stenichneumon; species Stenichneumon culpator. Next base: position 7,179,162 of record OZ024772.1, read on the forward strand.
ATCGGAGTTGATGTCTGACCATAACCGGACTGCACTACTTGCCGCAGTCAGGGTGGTCCCCGTCACTCTTTTGGGGCGCGGGAGGACACAATTGATGATTCGTAATGGTGATAAACAGTTGCCGATAGAGTTCCATTTGTTAAGAGTAGAAAATATTTTGTTTCAATAATATTGAGAACAAAAAAAAATTTACCTACAATTTTTCATTTTCGGATCTGGGAATAGTTTCCAATGATCGAAACACCTGTGCGAACAATCAAGCACAGGGGGATTTTGTACCCAGTATTTTGATTACCAAAGATAAAGTAATAATGTAAACTAAACGAAGCGATGTAATTATTGATCGCTCTGAGTCACTGCTCGAAGTTATTCTACGAATATCAATTGAATGATTTTTCTCTAAAATTTCAGCACTATAATGATAATGGCTGTTGGAATCGTGTCGATAGTTTCCCTCAGTTGTTACACGGGGATCGTTATATTCGCAGCTTTCCACGACTGCGATCCCGTCAGCACAAAGGTGAGCATAGGAACGGCATTTAAAAAAATTCAACCCCGTATCCACGTCTCTGTTTGTTTATATCGTAGCAAATTCGCAAACCGGACCAGCTGCTACCGTTCTACGTGATGGAGATGGCACAATCGATACCGGGACTTCCGGGTCTATTCGTGTCGGGAGTGTTCAGCGCGGCTCTGAGGTAACCGGAAACAAACAAAACAAATTGTCCGAAAAATGGGGGGATGCATTTGTGCATTTGCAATCGGAGATGCATTAATTTTTACTGCGATCGATGGATCGGCCCGATCGGAGTGGATATTTTTTACGCGTCGATGTGTCCGCGACAAATCGTAAACATGTTTTTTTACGAACGAGCTCTCAGGGAAATTACCAGCGTAATAATATTTGCATTGCCAACGGGTGCACTTCGGTAATGACGCGCGAGCGCAGCTCCGGACCCTGCAGAAAGCCTTCCACAGATACCAATAAACCATGTTTCTCGGGAATGAAAACTCTACGCCACGCGAGCCTGTGTCCGTTTTAAAAATAGCGAGCCTTCCCACGCGATCTATAATTATCGATATCGAAACATCGGGAGAGAAATTGAGAAAGGATAAATTGCTTTGGTTGGAAAAAATATGATTTCTTTCCTCAAAGCACGATGTCGACGGGACTGAATTCTATGTCCGGCGTTATTTACGAGGACATGATAAAACCATTGCTGAAGAAGCCAATGTCACCGGTCGGAGCCAGCAGGATTATGAAACTCACCGTAGTGGTTATCGGAATCATCTGCGTCGGACTTGTTTTTCTCGTTGAAAAACTCAGCGGTCTCATTCAGGTACCCCTCGGACTGAATTGTTTTCATTCTATTCGCAGATTATGTAAGCAAGTGGCTTTTTGTTGTTGTTGTTGTTGTTGTTTTATTTTTACTTCAGGCTGGCAAAAGTCTCTCGGGCATAACGGCCGGGCCGCTGCTTGGAATTTTCACCCTCGGAATGTTCTTCCCCTACGCTAACTCCACGGTAAGAATAAGCGCCCTCAAAGAGAAAAATCCCACGAATGTAAAAAAATATCCTCGCCTTACGATTCTCTGCGTTGGCCGGATGCTTTTTTCTCATTATTTTTTTCTTTTTTTTAATAGCCACCATGCAACCGGCTCTACGCTCGGGGGTAATGAAAAGTCTTGACGGAAATAATGAAAATGGTTTCCCCTTGTCTTCTCATAATGCGAGCTTTGTTTTCGTTAAAAAAAAAATTCTTTTGCGATTTTCATAACAGCTTAAGAATGTTTAAAAATATCTGGAAGAAAATGCTCGGACGTGTGTGAACTTTGCGAAAGAACAGGAATAAAATAATCTGGAAAATCGAGTTTTGCACGCTGCACGCCCATTATGTTATGAAGTCCCCACATTGCCTCGAATAAACGAGGTACTGTAAATGGGAAGAGGGTAGACGGAAAACAATGAGGGCCGGAGCAGTCGAGCGATAATTGGAGGACAATTAGAGTTACCGGCGGCAATTCCTTGAAATACTAATTAGGGCTTTCCCCCTGTCTGCCAGTTACGGTGTGTTACTAATTAGTAGCCTTGGCTCTGTTTCAGGGTGCTCTGGTCGGTGCACTAGTCAGTCTCAATCTCGTTGCTTGGATATCGCTCGGTACTCAGGCGGCTATTTCCAGCGGCACGATTCATTATCCGGTGAAGCCTGTGTCGGTCGAGGGCTGCTCCGAAACACTCCAGAAGACGGCGAAGAACTTGACGCTCATAATCGAGGACGCGATGAAGTACGTCCTCGATATAATTGCAATTGTTGTTGTTGTTGTTGTTGGTGTTGTGTGACAATGGTGAGGGGGCGAACGACGTCGATCTAATTTGTCTCGTTCTCCAGGGAGCAGCCCTTCTTTATGTACAGAGTATCTTATCTGTGGTACACGTGGGTGGGCTTCCTGACGGCGATATTCGTCGGGCTCTTCGTCTCTTGGATGACCGGTCCAAACAAATACAAGCCAAGCGACAAGAGGCTTTACACGCCGGTCGTACACGGTATCTTGTTTCCGAATGCCGCCGGAAAATCAGTACGTATTTATCCCCTCTCGGCCGTCCTTCTTTAACGGGGGGCCCGAGTTGGCATACAAAATATTTCAGTTTTCTGGCCGAGGCGTCTCCCTTAAGCTATTTATGCTGATTTGTAAATGCTGTTGTTTGTAATATTCCAGAGTCGAACGGAACCCGAGAAGATCGAGTTGGACACAACGTCGAATCAACGTTAATCTCGCTTGTAGGAACAATTATACATATAGGATAAAATAAAAAAATGTTTTAAAAAATTTACGATTTACGTACACACATCGCTTTCTGTTAACCGACCAACAATTCTCGTGAATGCGGCCAAGCTGATTGTGGCTGAACCACTGTCGTGAAGGATAACGGTTATAAAAAAACAACTCTAGGGAATTATCTTATCGACGTGCCAACTGTATTTCTCTCGTTTGTTTCACATATTTTTCAGCAACCGATCTTCGCACGATCGGCGAGTGTGTTAAAATACACCATAACATCACGGCCGGAACGATTATCGTAAAGAGACTTATTATATTGTATTGTACAAATTAAGAAGGATAAACAGCAGGCATACTTTTAAAAATATTCAACGCCGTTAAAAAACGATATTGTCGCATTTGTCGTTCGTGTGTCAATTATCTTGGATAACTTTCTCACGAACGTAGTTTCTAAATTAATACAGGCAGTGAGAAAAACTGTATGCACACGAATGGTTGGTTACGAAACTTCGGATAACGTGGATTCGTCGCGATTATCCTTGAGACTAGCCGACTGCCTATGTATTAACAGAAGTTGAACAAGAATCATTCGTAATAATGAATAACATAGGCAAAAACACTCACGCACACATTCCGAGATTTGAAAACCGAGCCGACCTGGATTCACCGCCTAGCTTCTTTGTACTCCGTAAAAACAAACTGAAGCAGCCTAGCAGATTCTATTTTTTTTGTTTTAGATGAAAAAGCGACGTGCCGCTCGATATACTGGAAAAAATACAAGTTTCATAATAATCCTAGATCGACAAACAATACGAATTTTTTTTCAATGCTTATTCACTACTTTCAACCGATATATCATTCTCTTATTCAAGACTCGCATACTATTGTTTTGTTATTTCACATATCGGCCAACCTCGGCTAAAACTTATTGTTATTGACTTACTCGTACGAATCTACAGCGAGTTTGGCGAAGCGTTGTGAACGAACAGGAAATTCAGGAGAGAGACAGAGCTAACCTTCCGATCCAAGACGAGAACGTCGCCCTGCAGGATACCTTGACTGAGGGCGACGTTCTTGCCGTTCAACCGTAAAAACAACCTCCTGCAGAGAATTTTCATTTACAGTTTTTATAACCGACCCAGTAGTCGTCTTAACGTGCTCACGAAATGCATATCGGTTAGATAGATCGAAGTTCCATCAATGACACCGTTCCTAAAAAAATTATTTACAAGTGTCGAACGAAACGTATTGACACAAGTGACACTCTATAAATCACCGATAGTCTCTCTCTCGTATTTATACATTGTTCGAACCGTTTTATATACAAGATGGTTCTGGACTTTGGGATTGTGCGCACGTCCACAGCTGTTTTTCGGATTGGTTTTTCAACGCAAAACAAAGACACGCGTGCTCAAGCGTGTTTCGTTCGACGATTTCCCGAGCGCAAACGCGCCACAGCACAAAAATACTAATCTATCTCAATTTTATAGAAATATTATGCGGCAAAGATATCGTAAGTGTCTTGTAAGAGCCATATATATATATGTAAAAAAAAGAGTATGGTTGGCAAAACAGCCTTCTTTACATACCTAAGTACCGTAACAACGACGAGTTTCCGCGAGCCTGGAAAATCGTCATCTCACCGCAACATACTTTTAGCCATTCTTTCATCGGATAAATCACGGTAGCATTTTAAGCCGAAAACCCATGTAACAAGGCATCGAATTCTACGACGTTAACGGCGACATACCGATCGTCCTGGGATCGGGTTGGCCCGGTTGAGTCGGCGGACCCGGCTGAGGTCCGGTTTCGAGATTCTTCAACAACTGGTTCAGCCAGTGTTTTGTCGACTTGTCCTCTTGTAGACAAGTCGCAAAGGTGTTATCTCTCAGCTGATCGGGTAAACACTGTCTAAGGGCCAATAGAGCTCTGCATAAAAAATTAAAAATAATCCCACATTATTATTATTATTTTCATTGTTCATTTTATTAATATATGCAAAAGTTAATCCGATGATTTATGTAAGGCTAGCAAGTTTGTTGGCTTACCGAGGATTGTCGGAGAGCCTCAGATAACATCGGACAACGTGCTTGAGTAGCCTTGCCGAAGGATCTTTCGCCAAAGAGAGTACCATCTTTCCAAGGATCATAGCGACGTGACTGAACCTGTCGTATGTCTGACAAATATAAGACAAACCGCTGTCGTCAAGAAGAATCTTCTGCAGTATGAACGTAGCAACGGTTTTGCTCAGCTCCGAGCCGCTCTCCATTATTCTCAGACACAGAGGAATAATCTCCGTCGTCAGCAAAAACGTGATAACTTCCTGCTCATCGGTTTTTACCAATGCTCCTATTACTCCGAGACTCGTAAGTCTCAGATACTCGAATGGTCTTGTCTTGCTGACGGTGTGGAGAAACGGGTACAGGAACAGTGGAACGTGAGCCTGCGGAAATACAAAATGTTACAAGCATATCAAGTCTGTTCGGGCGTTCGGTTAACGGAATCGAGCGGTCATCGAGCTAACCTGCAAAAACGCTGATCGCGTGTCGGGATGACTGGCGACGCATTGCAAAAGTGCGAGGGCGTTGCAAACTCTGTTGCTCTGATAAGCGGTGAGAGTAGCCGGGTTAATCGCCGGATAAATGTTTATAATTTCTTGAAGGAGGGAGGCAGCAGTGCCAAACGAGTGCCACAGCATCGGCGCCAGATCCGGCACGACCTCACGTTTCTTGCTCAATTCGAGCAACGCATTTTCTCGTGTGTCGGGATTCGACAATTCAATTATCCACGTATAAACTTTCTCGCGATCGACCGTTGCCTGCAGTGCTGCGGGACTTTGCTGGGAACTCATATCTTGGATTTTTTTTGTTTGTTTCTTCTTTCGATTGTTATTATGTTCACGACGCTGAGGTTAATACACTTCTCGCTTGCATGGATGTACGGAAGAAACTTCGGGACGTTGTTGTCGTACACGTTAATGGACGTTCGACGATGCACTGATTACTCTTAGGGAGGCTTCGACTTGCGAAACTTCGATGATCGATTCGGTCGAGGATTCTTTCTTAAAACAAACTCTTCTTGTAATGCATCCCGGGGACCGTTATCAGTTATTTACGGATTACGTTCCGGTACTATCATCAACGTTCAACTGTTCGGTGATGTGAGCGACTTTTTTTCACGAGTATTAGCTACGTTCCGGGCAGTGCCGCGCAGGATACTAATAAAGGTTGGTTTTCAACGGCGCGAAATACACTCGAGATCGAGGCCTCTTACGGGGTAATAAGATTTTGCTGTTAAATGTCCGTCGGGTGTAACACTCCGGGAATTTTACACGCTCGGAGTTTTTGCTTTCGGGCGGTTTAACGGCAAGAGAACGAGCGATTCGAGCATTCTAGGCGCCCGCGGCCCGATCGACGAATCATGCAGTCCCATGGTCCGATCATCCGAAGAATCTCTTCGCCGTTGAGCAATTACAGCTCGCCACTGGCAGCAACGCACTCGTCAAGCGACCAGTAGCGAACGAAGTATCCGTTCTTAAACGTTATTCCGCCAAAAATGAATACCGGCGTGGAGGAGAGCACGAGACTTATCGAGGACTTTTATGAGAATAACGAGGAATATTCGCCACCCGAGAGGTAAGAAATTTATTCTAACAATAAAGAAACAATCGCAGTTTGTAATTCTCGAATGAACGAACCATTTTTTTTCTCGTCTTTGTACCGTTACCTGTTGCTTATGAGGGGGCGCAGGTGCACACCCGCGCCCGCGCGCGCGCAGGTAAGGTTAAGAAACCCCCTGAAAGCTATTTTCACCCCGAAAAACGCCACGAATCACCTCCCCCATCAACGTTTCTCTACACGAAAATATCTCGGATAACTTCCTGGACTGCGATCTAATAATTCTTCCACGTATACTATGGATATCGTTGCGGACAATTGCTGGTATCGAAGGTAGTGTTCCCTCCAAAATTTACCCGCTTTTCTTACACACGTTTGCGCTACCCTGCACCCGATGTTTTTCCGCTTGCAACTGCTTCGGTCAAACAACCATTTTGTGAAAAATTAATTCGTTTTACACGCGCTACACTTGTCGCCCAGTGTTCCGCGTTAGTTTCATACATCCTCGACGTTTTCCTTTCGTTATTATGAGCCAGTAAGTTTTATCCTGTTCACTGTGAAATATAATTTATTTCCGAACTTGGATCTGTGAAAAAAATCGTTACGCTCTCGGCACTTTGATCGTCGATATTATATTTCGTTTATCGCTCAATATTCCATGAAATAATTTGTTGATTTTACACTATACAGTGCAAGCTAAGTAATGGGAATTAATTCTATCATACATAACACTCAACTTCAAAATGTACTCCTTTTTTTTTTACTTGCATTCATTTGTACAGTCATCAGCATATTCCATCAACTTTTGAATATCTTGAATTCAACAGTGTCGTTAGATTTCAAAATTTGATAAACTTAATGCCCCTTTTTGACTGCCAAAGCGCTGCTATCTTCTTCCCCAACATCCCAACATTGTTTACACTTTTTTTTCTTCACCTTGTTGACCTATTCAGAGCACACTATGAAACCCCAAACAGTTGTGCTCAGATATTGCGAAGAGCCACTCTATAAATTGCTCTCTACGTTTCTCCAATTCAACTTGTTAATTTTGCTCTAGGGAGCAATTCGTAGAAAACATTGAGATATTAATTTGTTCGAGTAACGATTGAACGATACGTCATGAGCGAAGCCTCTGATGATTCACCCTGGTGGAATAGGTTTGATTATCGCTCTACATTTTCCCTCCATTGTTATATGAAAATCATTTGAATAGTTTGCAAATCATGGTAATTGTTCATTGCAGTAAACGAATGCGGCTGGACGACGGCTGCAACAACAACTTGAACAGTACACTGAACAGCGGATCGAAAAAAAGAGGAAGATGGGCCTGTCCGGGGGACACGAGTCTTGTGGAGCCAGAGATAATGGAGGAAATGGGAGTGAGTATGCTGGAGGACGAGGAGAGCAGCGAGAGCATAAAGAAGTTACAGTCACAGGAGTGCACGATATCACCGATCAGTTCGGAGAGTAGTAGACAATTGCCAGAGCACGAGACTTTAGATTCGGAGGGACAAGATCCCATTTTGAGAGATACCAGCTTCGATGCTGCAAAGCTGGAGAGGTGAGGCTTCCATTTAAAATTCTTTTTTTTATTATTCTTACTAACAAACGAATTGTAGATCTTCCTGTTGTGAGATTAAGAAATACATGGAAGAATTGACAATTTGATAGTCCAAAGATGTTCGATGTCTGAAATACGAGACACAAGTTTTTTTTTTCTCAAGTCAGACATTGTAACAGAGGAATTGGAGGGCCTGTGGTGATGTCTTTTGTAACAAGCATGTTAGACAACGTCTCTTTCCGGTAACGGACAATAAACAGCAAGAGTAATCGTGTGCAAAGGTTGGACCAGAATTCCTACGATCTCGACGATCAGGGGGTTTACAACACGCTGGAAAACGAATCGGGCTATACTTCCCGCGTCGAGACCGAGACTTACCCTGATGGCAAACAGAGTTTCACGAAAGACGAATCGATGTTGATCGCCGACAAGAGCGGCATAGATCAATTTTACTTGTACAGACGAAAGAAAAAACCGTCGCTCATCGGGGAGGACAAATTTAACAAATTGTCGGACGAGATGATACTCTCGATACTCAAGTGGCTTCCAAAGAAATGTCTGGTAAGCTTCACGTAATTTTCCCGTTCGAAATTGACTGAGATAAATTTTCTCGTGATAACAAAAAAATCATAATTCTCGGCGTTGCTTTTAGGTTCGTTCGATGCTGGTTTGCAAAAGATGGTACCAGATAGCTCGCGATGAGGCTCTCTGGAGCCGATTGGATCTTGGTGGCAAAGTATTGATCGGAGGAACGTTAGGGCACATACTACCTCGCGGCGTCCAGATACTCAGGTTAGCTCAAGCCGAAATAGCCGATCCTGTGTTTATACCGAATTCCGATGGACTCGCCGACGAGCCTTCCATCCTACCTGCATCCGATGGACTTTCCGACGAGCCGTCGATTCTTCCCATATCGGATATGCTTTCCGAAGACTATGTCAGTAAGCTTCAGTACTTGGATCTATCCATGGCAGTTATTTCTGCCGATGGTTTAGCGGCCCTTCTCTTCCAATGCAGATTATTGAAGAAATTGTCTCTCGAGAAGTGTACACTGAACAAATCATGCTGCAAAGCCATTCGACAAAATGCCGATATTTCCGTTCTGAATCTGACTATGTGCGAGGGACTGGATGTCGAAGGCATTGAAGAGCTCGTGGAGCTCAAAAGGTAGTAATTTTGAAGATGGATTCAAATACATGAAAAAAATGGAAGCAACAATTTTTTTTATCTATATGTTTATTGCATTATAGTTTGAATTCCCTCAACATGGCATGGTGCTCGCTGGATTCCGCGTCGATGGCTCTACTTTGCGAACTGCTACCCAGCTCGGTAACTCGCTTGAACATCGCGGGATGTAGAAAAACTATCACGGATGATGGTAAAATTGCCCTTGTTCCCTTCTCTCCCTGGTCATATCATGAAATACCAAGCGGAACCAGCAACGATCTAATATTTTTGTTTCAGACGTCAAGGAATTGGTTAAATCTTGTCCCGATATCGTCGAGCTGGATTTAAGTGACTGTACACTGCTAACGATAAATATCGTTCAAAGCCTCATCAATCTCACGAAGCTGGAACATCTATCGTTGAGTCGATGCTACAGTATTTCACCGTCGGCGTATCTCCGACTGGCTTACATGCCGTCTTTGATGTTCTTGGATGTGTTCGGTTTGATGGCAGAGCCGATTTTAGTGTCACTTCGAGCTAATTGCGGCGACACGGAAATCAACAAGTTCCTATACAGTTCGGTGGCTCGTCCGACCGTCGGAGTCAGAAGAACGAGCATATGGGGACTGCGTGTTAGAGATTAATAGAAATTTTATTATTACGATTTAATAATGTTGTAATTGTACACGAGTTAAGGATCTCAGGACTCAAATAATGGGAGACAACTATACTTTTTTTCTCTTTTGTATATAATAACATTAATGAATTAACACGAAAAATGAATAACAATTGATTAACCGGGCTGTGCGAGAACTAATTTTTTTCTTTTTGGCAGAGGTTTATACGATCTGCTCCTGTACATGCGTATAGCATAACATTCACGACTCTGTAGTTTTAGCCTTTATTCATTATAAATATACCTCATATATATAAGTAACGTGCGAAATAGATACGATCGAACGTCAATCATTTATTTTATATCGCGAACTTATCACGCACGTTCGCAATAAATCCATTTTTCGTTTATTTAAGTTTCACTGTATTCTTTCCTACTATCGTTTACAATTACGAATATTGCTCACCGAAGACATCAAGATAGTAAATACGCTGCGTTACAGTATTCATTACTTTTCTTTGTCCTGTGTAGGCCACGGAATCGTGATGAGTGTATTTATTAAGTGTCATTAACTTCTTTTTTTTTTACGTCGTACCAAAAGTGCCTTTCGTAAATCGTATAATAAGAGGGAAACGAGTGTTCCGAAAACATTATCTACGCATAATTTTTTATAATTTGTGATGCTTACCGATACTACAAAACTTGAGGCAGGATATTTGTTTTAATGCTAGATCAATTATTTTTTTAAGGTATAGATGATTTAATAGTTTCTATTTACAAATAATCGTCGCGAATGCTCGAAATTCGAATGAGAAAATTACATCATGTTAATTGTAAAAATAAATAAAATTGGTCTGCGAGGGACAATGAAGAAAAACTGCCGACTCGTCGTTTGTTCAAACAATACATACATTTTTTTTATTAACTGCTCTATGTGTACATACAAAAAAGGAGAAGAAAATCATACGGAAGCGTGATGATAAAATATCTCATTGTAAATAGTCTTATGTACAATGCTAATTTAAACAAAGTCAACAACAGTATCCGGTATACGCGTATTCCAACTGCTTTGGAAATTCCTTTCTTTTAATAAAAAAAAATTCCGGCGAAATGCAGCGATTTATCAAGTCGCACAGGAATACATAGTTTACGATTGACTTAATCAATATTTTCCCTGAGGTATCGTGTTTCTTTTTATTTTTTTCTTCTAATATTCACAAATATTGAATTCAATGACTTGTCAGTGCGTTCCATAAACTCATTTCGTTCGTCAAAATTTAGCAGAAAGACTATAAGTACGTAACAGTCGATACTCCGGGGCTTTCGATGATAGGCATGAGACAAATCAAATATGCAGTCTACTTACATTAATGGAATTAACATATTTCAATTCGTACTAACCGTGTTTCTCTTTAATAACGCAGCTATCTGTGTGGCGTTGTTGTTTCGGTATATTTAAGTTTCGTTTATATTTTACACATGTGCTTTTGACACGAAGAACAAGCGCTAACACGGGTATTTACTTCGGGGTTTCCGTGGTGGGCGCTTCAGCAGTTGTACTTTGTATCTATCTCACCGATCGGTGCGATATTTGCATGCTTCGAATAACAGCGTGACTCATCATCGTCACGAAACTTTCAGGCAGTGGCCAAAGGTTCGGAAGGTGCTGGTTCTATCGCCAGTGGCTTCGACTTGGTCGATTGAATCGTCGTCTCATTTTCACCGGCGTAAATGGATTTTGACTCTTGTCTCTCCTGCTCGCTCTGCCATTGTACCTGAAAAACAACGAAAAAATATCATGATTTCACTGTTCAACGATAAATCGTAGCCGATGAAAACTTGACCAGCTTACCTTTTGCCTGTGTTGCTTAACGGCTTCCATACACCTGTCGATGACCATCTGTTCGGTGAGAACGCCGTCCTCGGAGGCGTACGCGGCCGCCTGCCAGGCAACTCCCAATTTCGCGAGCTCGCGTCCGGACATACCCTCCGTCAATTCTGCCATTTTACTGCAAAGCGCACTGTAGTCGAATTGCGCGACTTTGAGTCTCCTCTTGCCCTCGGTAGCGGGCTGTAGAACAAATTTATCGAAGTAAAGACGAACGAGCCGCTCGCGTTCGTCGCGACCGGGCAGTATGAACTCGACCATCTCGTCGAGACGATCGTTGACCGCCCAGTCAAATTGCTCCGGTGTATTGGAAGCGAGTACGAGCATAAATTTGTTGCTCTGCTCGCCGGTTCTGTAGAGAAAAGCGTTTAGCATAGCTCGCAGATCCTCGGATATGTGCTCGCTCGATCTTTTCCTAAGAAATGCGTCCGCCTCGTCGATGAACAGGAGAAGTCCCTTGCGCGATGTCGACGCCCAGTCGAAGACTTTGTGCAGAGCCGTTACACCGTCACGACCGAGGGGCGAAAGATCGCCGCCCGTGAGAATCGCGTAATCCATTCCCGAATGCTGCGCGAGCTTCTTCGCGAACATGGTCTTACCGGTACCGGGTGGTCCGTGCATCAATATATTCCTGTACATTCCGCGATTGTGTTTGGTATTCTTAGTCGCAATCGCGATATCTCGCAGACGCTCCTCGAGTTTCGGCGCCAGAACGACACCGGCGAGGGCGTCCGTGTGTTTCTCCCTGAGTTTCTTGACCGTCTCGATCGGATGTTTTACCGTGTCGAGAATCGAGAAACGCGAGGTTTCGCGTACCAGCGACGGTTTGCCGAGACGAGCCTCGATGTAACGAGCCGCCACGCCCGTCGAGCCCTTGGCGGAGTAAACGCCAAAAGCCAGTAGCGACAACCCACCGGCAGCCGCGAGAATTTTGTCCCAATCCTGAAGAAGAGCCGTCGCTCCGGATCCCAAAACCGAACCGGCGGTCTTTATCGACTCGAGCACGGTAACTCTCTTCTCAGAGGCTTTCAATCTTATCTTCTCCAAATTCAAATCCTGATTCTCCCTGTCAACCTTTGCCTTGGCTCTGAGTTCAGCCTCCAATTTTCTCATCTCGTTCTTGTGCCTGAGCTCCATCTCGTGCTCGATAGTCGATTTCCTCATTGCCTCCTGCTTTGCCACAGACTCCTCCTGCCTCCTCAGATTCTCGTCGTTCATTCTCTGCTGCTGCACCAACTGCTCGTCATATCTCTTTCTGGCCAGCTGATCCTGATACTGAGCTCTCATCTGATGCTGCTTCGTCTCCTCCTGCATAGTCTTCCTTCTCTCGTCGCCGTCGACTCGCTTCTGCTCGACCTTCAACTCTTCTATCGCGGCTTCGTACTTCTTGAGCTCTTTCTGCATCTCCACCTGTTTCGTACTCTCCTGTAGCTTGGAGAGTTCCAGTGCCTGACTGGCATGAGCTGAAAAACAGTTTTATCCGTTAAAAAAAAAAGTGCCTTGACATTGTCCTTATCGCAAAAAATATGCCTGCAGCTTCAGAGCATGGAGTATCCGCATTGAAAACAATTCTACCCTTATTCGACAGCGAAGCTCAAATAAAAAGTATACATTTTGATACGATTCGCAACATTTTCGTGCGTTGACGGAGGGTCCGTGATGAAAGTTTCATTCATGAAATCGATGATGAACGCGTTGCATCATCCGGCAACGGAGCGCCGCTGCATTAACGGCCGCTCCGCGCTGTTCGCGTTCCTAACCTCGTCGAACCAACGAGACTCTTCGGCTTACGTAATATTACATAACTCGCTGCACCGGTGACAGAGAATCGATGCTAAAACGGATATAAATGTTTTTACCGGATTTTTCGAGCTCCTTGGCGGCGGCTGCCGCACGCTCCAGCGCGCTCGAGTCGAATCTGTATGCATCCATTTGAGACTTCGTAACGTTGCCCTTCGGAGGTTGATCGCCGCCGCCGGTACCTCCGGATCCTGAAGCCGGCGGTGGCTGAGCGTACTGTCCGAAATCCGGAGGTGGTTGTGCATTACGATAACCCAGTAACCACGACATTATTGAGACTTGTCACACACTTTACCGCGACACTGATATCGATGGGACGATGAAAACCACCGGGGAGGACTTCACTTTTGCGCGCACGCACGAGGAGTGGAGCGAGATTCGGCCGTTTCGGACGTTCGCAACCGCGGTTTGACTCTCACGTGCGCACACGCTTCGCGTGTAGCGTAAAGCACGAGACGGCGGAACGATGAAAAGAGGAACGGACTATGGAACCGGGATTCGTTCTCGCGTGAGAAACTTTCCGTTTTTTTTTTTTTTTTTTTGTACAAGCAACGAGTTGGAAGACGTTAGGCGGGGGCATTTTGTGCTGGCCGGACAACGCAGCTTTCCGGGGGGTTGCATGTAACGTAGTTTTAACCATTGAATACGACGATCGCCACGTGGGCTCCCATGACTGAGATATTTATGTAATGGAGATTAATTTCATCATTCCCTTTACGCAACGGCTTCAAACTATTCCAAATGAATGAAGTTATTGGCCCCCATTCAGTTTTTCCCTCGCGCCAGCGGATTCTCTCGGCCAGTAATGAGAAATCTCGTACTCGGAAACGAGGAAATCGTTGAATCATCGACGACAGTTCGAACTCACAGTGCGCATCGCCAAAACGGCAATAGTTCGTCGCAATGTGAGATCGTAAATCTCGCTAGATCGATCGAGGATAAATTATCTAAAGGTGAAAAGTTTTTCAGTCTCGAACTGTTTCCCAGTAAGAGATGCGACAGTAAGGTTTACGAGAGGTCGGTTGAGACGATTTGGACGATTCAATGTTACCAAAACTCGTAGCTCATGAGCTTCGCCAGTCACGATCACTTATTCAACGTTTTCGCTCTCGCAGCTTCTTCTCGAAGTTCAATCGACACTGCAGTCCTCTGTTTTACGCGCTGACCTGGCACGACGAGCCGAAAAGTGACGATACTGTCCTTCCCCTCGAGATTCTCAGCGGTTTTCCCAGCAACACGCTGCTTCATGTAGCTGCGAATAATTCGAAGAAGGCTGATATCGTGAAGACACTCAATTACGCCCTCGCTCGGGGGAAAACTAGTATACTCGCTTTGCGCGGAGGTAAGCATAAAACCTGCATTTACCAACGACTAAACTATTTAAGAAAATAAAAAATCTTTTCTGTCGTCTAAACAATTTTTTTAGACGGTTGTTCCGGTACAGGAGATTTCGCGTATGCCTCGGATTTGGTTAAATTTATAAGAAATCATAACTTCTCGAATAATTTCACGATATGCGTGGCTGGATATCCGCAGATGCACCCAGAATCGTCGTCGAAAGAAACGGACCTTGCCTACCTCAAAGAAAAAGTACGCCTCAACGGTAAGACAATTGATCGCCCAAAGGAGTTAAACGTTCGAAATTCGTAGGTGGATGCGGGTGCAAATTTCATAATAACGCAGATATTCTTCGAGTCGAGAGTCTTCGTGGATTTTGTCAAAGACTGCAGGAGATACGGTATCTCCGTTCCTATAATACCGGGAATATTTCCCATACCGAATTTCAAGATTCTTCTGAGAATGGCCAAGGTGTGCAAGGTCGAGATACCTCAAAGTATGTTGAAAGAATTACAGGCAATCGAGAACGACGAGAATGCCGTGCGCGCTTACGGTGTAGCGTTCGCTCGAAAATTAATAACGGAGATTATCGCGAGCGGAACTGCAAGTGGATTTCATCTCTTCACAATGAACAGGTAAAACGGCGGCTCGAATGCCCATATCCGTGAGCGCAATGCGAGAAACTCGTTGAATTTATTTTCAGACCCTCGATAGCTTTAGATGTTTGCCGGGAAGTATTTAACGTGAAGTGAAACACGTTCTCTGTCGCTCTCTCTCGCTCCACCGTGAGACCAATGGCGCTATCTGTCTCACACTACTGGCTCCGCCACCCGACTTTCACTTCACCCTAAGTTGGGACGAAAGCAGCTGGTCGGAGCATCCCCATCACAATGTCGATTTGTACTGAAAACAAATAAAAAATGTATTTTCGATATAGTTTTGCTTTTTTGTTCTTTGAAATCGAACAAGTGACCCGCCACACCGCACGTTACCCCCTCCACGGCATCACACCTGGCGCTTCGACCGTGATTGGTCCGAATTCAGTGAAACTGATTCGTCGTCCAGACTAAAAACTGTGATTATTATAAGATCGGTTTTCGTCACTGTGACGACGTTTCCATCGACGTGAGAATACTCGACCTGTTATTTAATCCCCGTAAACCTTTCTTCTCATCGGCCAGCGTAAACTCTCGACGTCCAGAGCACGGTCGTTTCGCAACTCAAGCTGAAGCGTAAGGTGCGCGAAAGACACATGCGAATCGTGAAGTGCGCGTGCCCGACCTTCCCGCATGCTCCGTGCCCGTTTCGACAAGTTCACAAAACGATGCGCATGCGCCGTCAGCACTTTCGGAGGAGCGGCGAGCGTAACCGCCGGACGGGGCAGGGGCTCTTCCACCGAAGGAGAGAGGACTCGACAGACTCGAGTGTACGGCAGCTAGCTCGAGTTGGGCGCCAGAGCTTCGCGCGGTCGGTCGGTTCGGTATTAATACACACACCGCAAACTAGATACATCAGGATTGTATAACTTATATTCGTAACGAAGGATATTTAATCAACGAGGATGGCATTGTTTCGATTGAGCGCAGCGCGTTGCTTGGAAGTGCAGGTGAGTGAAGTAAAAAAGTAATAATAATTACGGTCTTTTTTTCTTTCCATAATTATACAATATCGTTGAGTTGGATAAATGAGTAACCCGAGGTTTCGGCGTTCACGTTCGAATTCATCGAGTGACGAATGTTAAATCGCGAGTCTCGCTTTCCGGTGAACGATATTCGAACGGACCTGCTGTTCGCGAATTATTGCGGTTTCATTATTCGATGCTCCCTCGAAGTACCAGTCGATAAGTTTTTCTCGAAGCCACCTGGCTCGGTCAATGGAAATCCCTTTCACCACCACCGCTACGATATCTTCGGGGTGAAACGAGGACTCCTCCAGTTTCTCTCCACTCCACGGACGCTCACGTACGTGGCGGTAGAAAGCCGTCCTTATCGACCGGAGTCTGGCAAAGCGTGTGCCCTAACAACGAAAGTACGTGAGCTCCGTGGTGAAACGTGGGAGGGGGGGAATGGACTCTGTGCAACCAAAAGTTTCTAAGCTAAATTCGTGCATGTCGTGGTACAATGCCAGAAATACGATGATTATATTTATTTCGTCCCGGACTCTGAAACGGTTCGAAATGAGTACAATTTATCGAGGTTGTTCGAAGCGAGCGAGGAAACTTTCACCTACGAAAAAAATTTCTCATTTTAGAGCTCACGATTCCGGCCGCACGTATATTTGAGGTTTTTTTTTTTCTACCCGAGCAACGGGCGTTCGCGTTACGAAGTAAAATCGCACTCGGCGTTTTTTCGTCTTCTCTGCACCACGTTCGCGATTCTCCTTTCTGTTCATGCGCGTCGTGACAGCGAGCTGTCAATAATTACGTAACACACTCTACGTTGCCCGCGAATGCAGCAAAAGGAGAATTCGAGGCCGCTAATATTCTTATCGAGAAGGAACTCGTTTTTCAACAAGCACAGTATTGTTGGGCGAGTTTAATCACCGCTTCCACATGGTGTACCGGTCCCTGACTTAATTACTCTTATCGCTGATTTAACCAGGTTTTTTTATATTTGTTTTGCGCACAGAGCAAATCCAATCGTACACACCTCGTTTTTTCAATCTCACGACGTAATAGATTACCATCGAAATACGTAAACTAAACTTTTTTTCCCGCGATTCCTCGATTCCTGACATTTATTTATCTTCGTATTAAAAACAATCCGTAACTCGGGCGACGATTGTTTCTAGCGCGAAAATCTCGTGGGTCAATTACGTATTCTCGTGTTCAAAAATAACCATCCGATTCGAACCTATGTTGTTATACAGTGTCACGATAAACAATTGTAAAGCAGCCGATAACATCGGCGCAATGTCGAGGGTTCTTTGGACTCTCTCAAAGAGCGCCGGGTGCAAAAAAAACAAATATACATTTGCAAGCGAAGCTTTTCATTGAATAGAGGCGAAACGGGATTTAGCAACAGCCGCGCTAATATTAGCGCGCGCTGGGATTCGAGGGCGAAAAACTGTTCCACTCTCTTGATCTACATATTGACTAATACAAATGCTACTCCACTTATGTTTCAATTTCGACCACCTGGGGTCCCCACCGAGTTCTGCCAATTCGCGCGCCACTTTATACATCGACTCTCGTGTCCTGACCTCTCCTTACGCCAAGCGGATACGCCCATATCGACACCAGTCGAAATGGCCATTAAAAACAAAAATTTATGGGCTCATTCGTTCGACCTTGTCGGTGAGCAGCTTCGAACAAAGTTTTCGGACCGTTGAGTACGAGCCAAGGACTCGACCTTCTTAAGGAGGTTGGCGCGATTCGCCCTAGACAAATGAGTGCCACATTTTTAAAGCCGTTTATACAAACTTTTTATTGATTTTCATTTTTCACCATCTAGATATTCGATAGTATTTCCCGTTTGAAAATGAGAGCCTTTTGTTTATCAATTTTTAAACGGAAAATGCTATCGAATCTCTGGATGGTGACTTGGTAGAGCATCTTTCACGAAAGGGAATGAGCATTAACATAATAAAATCGAGGGAAAATTGCGGATTATTGTTTGAAAAAACCGGACCAATACGTATCTTTTTGAATATTAGCAAAAAGCCGTTAATATTTTTGCAAATCCATTGCAATTAATGTTTTTCTAAGTTAAGAACATCTGCTGTAATACAAATTACCATCCACTGTAATCAATATAAGTTTGTATAAACGCCTTCAAAAATGTACCACTCATTTGACTAGTTGTGAAGCGCGCCAACCTTAAATAGTGGTCTTTGAATTTTACAAAAACCTCTTATCTCGTCTGCAAAATCGCTTCGGTGGGATAAAAATTCCATACTTTTTAAAATTGAAAAACAAACTTTCATGGGGGTATAAATTGGGATATGTTTTTTAAGCCTCATAACTGAGCATCCATCATACATGCCAGACGTGGGGGCGGGGTGGGGGGGGGGGGGGGGGTAGTGTGAAATTATCTACCTGGCTTATAAACGGCCCGCGAAGGCATTACCTAACGGCATCGACGCGATGACCTTCTGCTCGCGTAACAAACTATTTCAGAGTTGGTTGTTTCTCAGTCTCGTGACGCTACGCTCATCTTTGTAAATCTTTCTCCCGATACTACCGACAGTTTGTCCTTCGATGTAGTTCCCACCTATAATTAGCATCGGGGAAAATAATTGAAATTATTTTTTTCCTTTTTTTTTTATCATTCAAATACCAGACGGTTGCCTGTAAGAATTGCGTCGAGCACTATCCGAACCGAGACTCTGTTATCTCTGACAGTTGAACGAGCGAGGATCGATGGGAATATTTCTAGTTGATAAGGAACAAGCGAGACCAACTTATCGTGACTTAATAAAATTAGGAATCCCGTTTCCGAAGAAGATGTCGGACGTACCTCGGCGACACTGATTACCGTCACCTGTCCGGACGCCGATAACGAGGACGACGGCGAATCCCACAGTGTATCAATTAATACTCGCCTCGCCGACATTATCGCCGTATCACGGTCGAAACAGGCAGGAGAAGTCGGCCGAGATACGACAAACAATTGTTCTTGTTGCACGCATTACTTTTTTTTCTTCTTCGTAAGTAATATATTCGGCTTGAAAATACGATACACATATTCCCAAGCAGGCAAATCGATAATGGAACGATTTTGTATGCATATCGTAGTACTATATACAGATATTTTGGGAACTCTTCGTGTTCCTCGCCACTTCGCCACTTCGGACGCGAGACACGTCTGGCGTTACGCAATTGCGTGCTAACGGGAGAGGCAGAAAGAGAGAGAGAGACAGAGAGCTTTATCTTTGACGATACACTCGACACTCTCGTGTTAATTAATTGCTCCAGTAAGAGATCTCTGTTGGCTCGGATGACAATGTGATTATCTCCTGAGGGAGATGTCTCCCGACATGAGTGCATACACATTATTCATCGTCGATAAATAATCCTCACTTCAAATGACTGGACTAGTTTTTCTGTTTTATTTATTTTTTCCGACGTTGGCAACGTACACGGCGGCCTGAAGCATCATTACCTAACGCCAGCGAACACGAGGCTCGAAAAAGCAAACCGAAACTACTCGCGAATCAATAGACAGAGACAATAATAATAATAATAATAATAATAATAATAATAATAATAATAATAATAATAATAATAATAATAATAATAATAATAATAATAATAATAATAATAATAATAATAATAATAATAATAATAATAATAATAATAATAATAATAATAATAATAATAATAATAATAATAATAATAATAATAATAATAATAATAATATGGCTGATGAGCGAAACTAGATGAATCGTTCTTTCCGGCGGGCTTCGGTACCGAACTTTCTGGACTCTACACGCAGCATGTTATATTCGTCGCCGACTATTACACTGCCCACACGTGGCCGTTATCTATACCAGTCCCGAATAGCCCAAACTCAATGCCAAATCCCACCAATGTCCGTGCGTGTATATATATTAACCGTACGAAAAACGTCGTGGTCCCTTCGCGATGGCCCTGGGTGGAGAATCAAAGGCGCGAATACCTTTTTCATTCGCAGCAATTCATCTCGTATAAACGCGAGGGAACAAGGCGGGCTGTCGACCGTGGAACGAATCCGTGCTCTCGTAACAGAACCTACCGATGGAAATATTCAACTACTATCGTCTACCTTGCATCGTAAAATGCCCCCTCCCACTCGGAGATAACTCGCTCGTGTTCCACGCTGCTCCACGTGGCGTATTTCCATCACTTCGCAATCTCCCTACCACCAACCAATTCAACGTGGTTTCCGAAGCAGACTAAACGATCGCAATCCGTACAGTCGTTCCGTCCGAGATCGCCATTCCAGCTTTATTAGTCTCGCGCTATTGTATCTAAAAAAATTATTATTGGGAAGTTTTCTGCACGAAGATTGATCTTTGAGCTTCGAGAACCTTTCTAAGCATTCATTCGATTTCATTTACATTTTAAATTCATATATATTTGCACAGTACCATTACAGATATGTAGTACAAAGAACGATGTTTTCTTTGTCAAACTTTACGTAGGCATTTATAATGTTGTAAAAAGCAATTTCGAGGATAGTCGTCAAGATTGTCGATTGCAATCTCGAATTTTTTTCTTTTTTCTTTACTGAAATCTTCGAACTACCTGCCGTCCGCCGCACTGGCACTCGCCGAGTGGATGGACGTTTTTTTGCGAGCCGCTGTCAGCCATCGCGTGATGTTCGATGACGTAGGCACTTTGACGTAAATCCGTGTCCACAACGCGTTTCGCTCGATGACACAGTGCACGGTGAATTCCGCACCCGCGGAAGCGGTCTTGCCGGCAATTCGAACACGATTGAAGTCGGCACGCTTCGCATGTTTACTGAATATTATAACGGTCGATACAAAATAACGAGTGTCGAAGTTTCAAGGAAGGGGCGTTCAAGGATTTTGCGGCAGGAACTTGGTCACTGAGGAAGATGCCACGATTAAATAGTTCTCGCTAGGAAGGGGGCGACTGGTCTGGCTAGCGTGGCGTACACTAGGACCTCGATTTCGTTCACAATGGCGAGACCGGCTCCGCATCACACTTAAGGTGAAGTGAAAGTCACGTGACGGAGCCAGGAGTGTGAGAGAGATAGCGCCATTGGTCTTACGGTGGAGCGAGAGAGAGCGACAGAGAACGCGATTCACTTCACCTTAACAAAATCGAAGTTGCGCATGCCCTGTCCATACCAACTGTCGAGCGTGGCCCATAGCTTCCCTCTCCACAGGAGGGAATATCGATCGGCCGCGCCGATCGATATTTGCTCCGTGGTGGGGACTGTCGAGGAAATGGAGGATGCGAAAAAACGAAGTCCTAGTGTACGTGTGGTAAATACCCATAATTGCCAGAAGTAGCCATGTGGATTTCGCTCTTTGAGCCCAAATTGTATCCTTTTCTCGGTTTGCGCATCGTTTTCCCCGATTCTACCCATACATTTCACCCTTCTATCATATTCCAGTAAATCAAAGAAGGTGCAAAAAAAACTATCTAGTATACTAGTCTGTAGTCCACGGCTACAGACTGCGGGTTCGATTCCCGGTGCGAAGTGTCTTCTTCGCACACTTCTTCTCGCTAGCGTTGGTCATTGCATAACTAACGATAAGGTGGCAATGCTTTGCTCTTGAACGTTACAAACACGCGCCGCTAATAAGCGTAAACCTTGTTGGGATGCGCAGGTATTCCGAGGAGTTTAATTGCATTCATACATACGTCACTGCATTCAGCGAGAATTTTCTTTTTTTTCAACAGGCATGTCCGTGCGCTTGTAGTCTAAAGACGTACAGTGTCACCTGTAGAAACATTTCAATTTCGCTAAACTTATGCCTACTATATATGTACATTTTTACAAACTGTGTAGAGACATATATGTACATATGTATATATGGCAAATGTAGAAACATTGGAGAATGTTCTGAGTGACTGACCTTAGCCGAATTGTTACAGGGTCATTGCAGCAAGCACGGAGTCATAGTTGCTCACACTTGCAATCGAAATACACGCTCTAAACACCGGTGTAGGAATTCCTCGGCAGTGACGTTGCAGCATAATCGCCGGGATATCTTTCTCCGAGCTTGACGTCGGAAAATTTAAGAGTTTGATTCCCCGAGAAGTGCAAAAAGCGGCCTCGCAGTCGACGATTTATCGAGATCATTTAAATCATCGTTCAGCAGGATTTTTTTCTCGTTTCATCGGGGGATATACGTTCTTCATTGAGAGTGTCAATTGGAAGATTGCCATTGAGAATTTTCCGCTATCTCATCATCAATCTGAAGGCCGGAAAGACGGTTTCATGTCGTTTCAATTTTTTCGTCATTCGTCTCGGCCGAGTCGTTTGACCTTTCGTCGCTTTTAATTGTAATAAGCTTATTTCCGCGAAGCGCCGTGTGCCGTAACCGTTCGGTGGAATGTGTGGGCTTCGGGTTTCGCCCTATTCGTCACACAGCCGCAACGACAGAGCAACTAGCCTGTAGCGCGCTCGATTCGTTGGGCTCCACTCACGCTCGAACGTTCCAGTTACGTATCGCCTTTCAATTGGGAAATAAATACCATCGAACGATTCTCAATTCACCCTCGTCCCGGCATTTACCTTCATTTACACCTTCGCACAAGTTTCAGAGAATTGAAAGGGATTTACAAACACTTCTCGATGGCAAAAAATTCTGAAAAAATCAAGGATATTAAAGGTGCTGAAAAGATTAATTTCGCATAATAATAATTCCAAAATGTTATTAACACATTGATGACAAATAAAATTGTTCATCAAATCTTTCAAAAACCTAACTTTTTTTTAAGGAAAATAATTCGTTTATTTTTCTGAATACGTATAAGCGTTTTCAGATTTTTAAATTCACTATGCTTGATTTTTTTCAGAATTTTAAATCATCGACAAGTGTTCGCAATTCTCTGTCATTTCTCTGAAACTTATGCGAAGTGAACACTATTCGCAAGGAGTACCTTAATCGGAATCGAATTCTGCATTTACATACATGGAGCAGAATCGCCTATATGCACTGTGATATGTACATAGGACGTTCAGATTATCGATTAACGGTACCTCGGTACACGAATAGCATCGAGCTTGATAATCTATTAATAATTTTTTTACCTGGTTCGATCGAGTCCAAGGGCCGATTCATGAATGTATCATCGAATTCACGACCACATCGATGAGCCCTTTTTCAATCAATCGTCACAACAATAATGCACGGTATTCGATACTCGTCGAAGTTTAAGCGGTCGCTGAAACTCCAACGAGGAAGTGTCATTTTATTCTGATTAATCGTCGTAGACGCGGAAAAACCCCCTTTTTCCCCCCACAAGGAAAACGTTGTTGAGTCGAGGATAGGAATTGGTCGTCGTATGTACCTTAATGGAAAATCACAGTTTCATTGCATTTGAAAAACTCCGCTACTCGATACATGTACAACAATTATAGCGCCACGCATATTAACTCGAGGGTTTTGCTGATACACGACCGCTCGACAGAACACGACAGACGATAAGATACCGCGTGGCGAAGTCGAATCTTGAAACATGACCTTCGGACTCGGACGAGTAAATCCGCTGCGCTTTGGTAATCGAATACGAATTTTTATTTGTATATACTTTAATCCCGACACCGAGCCACTGTCCTGGACTGGTAAATGTACTTGACAGACCCTCCGCCCCTTTCCTCTTTGCAATACGATACGACATATACCGCGTGTTCCTTAATTCATCCGTTTCGGTTGTTGGCTGCATTCGAGACGAATTCCAAATGCATTTGAGACTCGACAAACACCAACGTTACCAACTTTCCTGTGTTCCTTAAGAGAATACATCATACAACGACTTTTCTACTTTTGGAACTAAAAATCACAAGTGTTATAAAGCAACGAATAGGTTTTTTAAAATAAATTCGAATAATTTTTTCCCCACATCCATTCCGAGATACATGAGCTTAAAATTGTGTCAATTAGTAGGAGCTGCATATGATGCCGCGTGAAAAGCAACATTTTTTTTTAAATATATATTCCCAGACCACTGATTTGCATTTTTTTTTCTAAAATAACGTTACAACATTATTAGGGACGTATTAAAAAAATAAAAATCGAGCTGCTCCCATAGATTTTCGAAGATATTACGAATTGAAGGAGCTTCGAACCTGTATATGAATAGATACCTACTTAGGCCTCAACCATTGCTAGCAAGATCCCCCCGCCCCACCGCCCCCCACCATTCAGAAACGGCGATCTGTGACCTATTCCCTTAAGTCACTAGCTGCATTCGAGATACATTCAAGAGAATAAAACGTTTTCATCGCAAAGTCACTTCGCGGTTTAAAAATCTCATTTTTCGACCGGAAGTGACGTCACAGAGACTTTTTTTTCATTTTTCTCTGGAATGTATTTGACGGAAACGTCTGAGTTCAGGAACATAGGAAAATGGGCAAAAGAATGTGTGTGATACGCCTCAAATGTATTTGGAATTCATCTCGAATGTAGCCAGTGATTCAAACGAGTCAATTAAAGAACACACGGTTAGCTTTGTAGTTCGATCGTGTTTGTTGTACAAACACAAAAGCAACGATAATAAAAACCCTCGGCAAGTTTTAAGCCCGGAGGATCGGGAGAGTAGCCGATTGGCCCAGTTACCTCGATACGAAAAATCCCACCTCGACCTACATTTCTCCTGTGCCTTCTCGCCCTCCAGTGCTCTTAAGCTTGTGCGGATTACGGGTCTCGGTTTTCGCGAGCAACCGTCGATACGATTATTATTTTTTTTTACTCACCAGCTCTTCCACTCCGAGTTGTATCCGTATCATCGCGGTTGGATCGACAGCGAAGAGCACGAGTTAACGATTATTCTTGGCGGTTCCGATTTCGAGCAGATAAGAGCACTTTGCAGTTATCAATTTTTACTGTACACTAGCGGAGTGCAAAGTCTGCTGATGGTATCAATTTCGATTGGTTGTCGTTCGACTTTTCTTCTTATTCAAACAAGTTATTATTTGTTCAATCAAACAGATTCAGGAAATCAACATCAATCGGATAATTTTCATTTCCGGTTCGCAAACCGTCAACGTATTGGACGAGTACTGAATCGTGCGGACGATTTAACGATTTTTTTTTGTTTTCATCGAGCGCCTCGGGGACCCGGAGGTTCGAGCGCGGGGTTAACGCGATGCACGTACACAGTTACGAAATCATGCTGGCCGTTACGCGGAACGGAAGTCATCCGCGTGGACGCACGAGCGATACATAGTGTGTATAAGTAGTATGTATATCGTGACGCGAAATCGCCTATGAATTCTTGGTTCATTTCGCCAGTTTCGACCGCATGGACATCCGTCACGGCAATCCGTGAAATCACAGATAGTTATATATATATATATATATGCAAGTCTTCTGTAAGAAAAAGTTGCTCTCTTGTACGCGCGGCACACCATTGCCATTCGGTCAGCTCTGCAGCGAGGGGAGGGGGGAGGGGAAAAAAGCGCATCAAGGTCACGGCTATTCGCGATACCGCATCGTTGAATATAATTCGATCGCGGATCGTTGAGAGAAATCAGCTTGATGAGACAATTGAATCTGCTAACGGATAGATGCACACAGATGGACGAAAGAAATTGAGTAGATTCTCCTATCGCACCTAAAGCGATAATACTCAATAGGAAGCCGACGCTCGCAGTCGATATGCCGTTTGGCTACTGACAAAGAAGCTGGTCGCTAATGGCGAGTATGCGTAACAAATAAACGCGATAAAAGTGCGTCATAGAGAAGCTATGATAAGTAAACGCGAGTTGACTGGATAGATACATATGTATAGATAGGCAGATAGCATTTATTATATAGTAGGACAGGAGGTCCCCTAACGCATACAAAAAAAAATATACGAATAATTAACCGAATATAAAACAAAATAACCGAAAATAAACGGCACGTAAAACATAAACTCATGAAACTGAATAATAAACCGAATATAAGGTAAAGTAAGAAAATAGTAACGAAA
Source organism: Stenichneumon culpator (assembly GCA_964017025.1). NCBI lineage: Eukaryota > Metazoa > Arthropoda > Insecta > Hymenoptera > Ichneumonidae > Stenichneumon > Stenichneumon culpator. The sequence continues at coordinate 7,205,528 of OZ024772.1, forward strand.
CTTAAAACCTGTATATATTGGGGGGGGGGGGAGGGAAAGTATACACTATTTTCATAAAAGTGCATCGCTGAACTTGGAAAATAGGGGGGGAGTGGTAAATTGGAGAATCCTAAATTGCTTGGGTCACATTCTAAATCGAAAAGAAAAAAAAATGCCTGTTGTCGAGGTGATTCGATCTGAATTTTATTAAATTTAATTAATGATTAATTCTTTTTTTGTAATTCAATCTGCAGAAGCTAACGACCTCGGTAGTCCTACGACCACTTTCCGACGCCTCGACCGATCTCAAGAAGGTCCTCGCCGAGAAGATCCCGAAAGAGCAGGAACGCGTCAAGGCCTTCCGCAAGAGTCATGGCGCGACGAAGGTCGGCGAGGTCACCGTTGACATGGTAAGAGTCAAGAATCAATAATCATCTAACGATTGTTAATTTGAGACAACGTATATAGAGGAGGGTGGGGAGAGCGGGGCAAAATGGACCAACGATACTAGAATGGATCCGTTTTGCCCCGCTGTCCCTTAAAACTGAGTTCAAGCACTATCGAACGATTTCAAGATCTCTCTACCAACATGGTCTGCACATTTTTTTTACCCCCACTCCGTTCTTAACCGATAACGTTCGTTCAGTTTGGCGATATATGTAGAGTAGCGTGCAACAGAGATATAGCTGACGGGATGCTGTGGACACCGCGTGTCCGCTCTGTGATCACGATAAGAGCTCATCATCCGAGCATCGTTTTATCTCAAAGCTCGCAAATTGTCAGATTTAAAAAAAAACTATTTTATTCCGCAACAAAGAGACATCTATAATGAATATAATGGCAATGGTTTAATCGTCGAATTAATTTTCACAGATGTACGGCGGTATGAGAGGCATCAAGGGATTGGTATGGGAGCCATCGGTGCTCGATCCGGAGGAGGGCATAAGATTCCGTGGCAAATCGATTCCCGAGTGTCAAAAGCTCTTGCCGAAAGCTCCCGGTGGCGCCGAGCCGCTGCCGGAGGGTCTCTTCTGGTTGCTGATCACCGGCGACGTTCCGAACGACGCTCAGGTCAAGGCCATCTCCCAGGAGTGGGCAGCGAGGAGCTCTCTGCCGAGCCACGTCACCAAGGCACTCAACGATTTTCCCAAAAATCTTCACCCGATGTCTCAGTTCTCCGCTGCGATAACAATTCTGAACACCGAGAGCGAATTTGTCAAGGCATACACGAGCGGTGTACGCAAGGACAAATATTGGGAAACCGTTTACGAGGATTCGATGAATCTGATAGCAAAATTGCCGGCTGTCGCGGCGACGATCTATCGTAACGTTTACAAGAACGGCAAAGGTCTCGGCTCGGTCGACAACAGCAAGGACTGGTCCTGCAATTTCGCTCACATGCTCGGCTACGACAACCCCGAGTTCATCGAACTTCTCCGGCTCTACCTCACGATCCACTCGGATCACGAGGGCGGCAACGTCTCCGCTCACACTACCCACTTGGTGGGATCCGCTCTTTCCGATCCCTACCTCTCTCTCGCCGCTGGCATGAACGGCCTTGCCGGACCTCTTCACGGTCTCGCTAATCAGGAGGTACTAGTTTGGCTGCAAAAGCTTCGCTCCCAGGTCGGCGACAATCCCAGCGACGAGAAGCTCAAGGAATTCATCTGGAACACCCTCAAGAGCGGTCAGGTGGTGCCTGGATACGGACACGCTGTACTCAGGAAGACCGATCCGAGATACGCCTGCCAGCGCGAATTCGCTCTCAAGCATCTGCCCAACGACCCACTTTTCAAGGTAACGTATATTTTTTTTATACGTCAAGCTTTCGAGTCTGAAGACTCTTTCCAGTCGTAAAATAAATTTTAAAAATCCAAAATTTTTCCAATTTTTGGGTACATGTTTTTCAAGGTCTCGATGATTTGTATTAAATTAAATATCTGCATTGCAGCTTGTGTCGCAAGTGTACAAGATCGTGCCGCCGGTACTTTTGGAAACCGGCAAAGTGAAGAACCCGTGGCCGAATGTGGATGCTCACTCCGGTGTTCTCCTTCAGTACTACGGAATGAAGGAGATGAATTACTATACCGTCCTGTTCGGAGTATCCCGAGCCCTCGGTGTACTCGCCTCTCTCGTCTGGGACCGCGCACTCGGTCTTCCCATCGAGAGGCCCAAGTCCCTCAGCACTGATCTCCTCATGAAGGCTACCAAGGCTGCCTAAACACGCTTAATTTTCAAACTCATGCACATCGACAACAAATAACATCACCAAAAGTATAAGAAAACTCACAGAAAAAAAAATAAACACGCGTACAAGAACGATAGAGTCGGTGCCGAATCCGACGATAACACTGTCATTAGAATTTGCTCAGTTTTATATTTAAGATCGACGTCGATCTGGTCAGAAGCAATTCCAAACTCTCGGTGGCTTTGAAAGAGCTTCGTGTATTACCATTTTTAAACCGACATTCGTGGAAAAATCCGAGATATTGCACAACGGTACGAACTGTTGATAACATCGTATGTAAATGGATGAAAAGGAGATGGTGACAATGCCGCGTTGGGGTATGTCGTTTGCAGCACCACGCATTGCGTGTATGTAGACCAATTGTAGAGAAGATATCGAGAGCAAGTGACAGTATATAACGTGCGTAAACGTCTTTCGTTACTGATCGAGCAAGCATTAATTGACTTCACACGAGGATTTTAACGTGACTCGTGGCCGCGGTTTTGTTCTCAAATTCCATCCTCGATCAGTTGCATATCATCACAGATAATAAAGAGAAATAAAAATCGCGATTATGACAGCGCCAAAAAGAACGGTGTGAAACGAAGTTGTAGAAAGAAAAAAAAATACAAAAACTATAGATTGTAACTAGTGGTTCGTCGAACGAACGTTTATCGTCTTGTTGCAAGGTCGAATCGTAATTGTCCGGGCTTTCGGGTTTCCGAATTCTTATATGGACGTGATATATAGCGAACAATAACTAATCTGTACGTCGTTCTAGGAAAAAGAGTGATAGTTCACGCAAGGGTCGCCTAGCACTAATGCCAAATAGATATTTGGTGCTATACTAGTCTGGTCGCGACGCTAGGCTTTCTCGTCATTTAGAGTAAATACCGTTGTCATCGTCGGGCGACCCCCTTCGTTATATTCGTTTTTTTTTCTTCAGAGCTACCAGTTTTTCTCATACGAACATTCATCGAACTGGTGGAAGTACGTTCTGCAGGAGTCACGAAATATACTTAATAAAAAAAATTCAACGTTGAAAAGTGCCTAACACGCACCGACCCTTGTAGATCCTCTCCCCCGGAAGACGTAGACGTGGCGATTCAACTTTTACGTGAAGTCATTATGATTTGTGTAAATTAAATGAAAATGAAAAACGTAAAAACAAAAAAGCGGATGACCGGTGGTAGATCCATCGTTATGAGTATGAATGAGTGTGTGCGATACCTAATTTATAACAAAAAAAAATTGATAATAAATAGAAGTCCCAAAATCGTAAAAACGCCTTTTGCGATTGTTCAATTACCTCATGCGAAACTTTCCCGTATGTCGAGCGAAGAATATATCCGAATCACGGATAGATATATCGCATTAGGTATTATTATAATTTATTGTACATCTCAGAATTCAAATGTCGGATATTGTAACAAATTTGTACATGAAAACTCCCTTCACTCGTTCAACACACGATTGAGATGTACCAAGTGTCGTTCGATAGTTCATTTAAATTTTTATTCTATACTCAAAGCGAGATGTAGCCAGTTCTGATGTACTTTCTTGTTTGATAATTGTCCTTTCATTTCACGAAACGACAGTACAATAGATACTCGTAAAAAGATTTTCTCACTGCCATCATTCGAGACACTCTTCTGTTGTTGGGGACGATATTCGGAAAAAAGGAAAGTGTTAACAAACCATAACCAGCTTTCTCGTTCGTTTCGACAACACACTTCTCAACATGAGAAAACTAACAATTGTTTTTTCTCCCCTCAAGTAATTCGTGTCCGTCTCACTCAGGCTTCGGAGCGTATCTCTTGTCGTCTCACATACGATACAATTAACAAACGTTAAAATTAGTCTCCATTTACATTACTCAATTATGTTTTACCGGTTTGTTAACGTATTATAATAATTAAAAATTATCTACTGGAGTATTTACTACCTATATACTATAGACATTGGTAATGGACATTTACAATGCAAAATATAGGAATAAGACAGCTGATGGTTGGACTGATGAAACATATTACTCATTTATCTTTAATTTTTTTGTTTTCTCGTCGAATTTTTCTAACGCGAAAAAACGAAGCGTAACTAATGATTTCCGTTTTTAAGCCTAGAGATTTATCCGTTATTAGAATTTGGCTTACAAGTCGACTTTTGATTAACAATCTTGACTCAAAATATTTTTATTTAGAGCACTTCTGTCCAGCTATAAACTGCCTCGTCGTCGAAACCACGCTTTTATCACAGAGCAGTCTGTACTTAAATCCAAGTTTCATAGTCGGGCTTGTTGGGTAACCTTGTCGCACGAAGTCTTACAAGATGTTTTGTGCTAACAAATCTACTTAAACTGTTACGGCGCTTCGGAGAGAGGGAGTAGCGACAGCAAGCGGGGAGCGATAAAAATCTCTGATAATTATTTATCAGTTACACGTCGATGGGGATAGTTAATTGCGATCTTTTGTACAGCGGATTACCGTTATCGATGAAGTATAAAAAAACTATATACAGCGGAGTACATTTTTTTCCTTATTTTTTTCGAGGGTTGCCGCAACAAGCCAAACGACTCGTTTTAATCGTACGACCAATCGATCTCTCAAATTCCAATTAGATCACGCAAGGTGGACGGGATTGTTTGACAATAAAGAAAAAAAAACCTTTCACCGAACGGTATCGCTCGATGTTTAGTTAAAAGCAAAGGTATATAGCGAGCTTCTGGGCTCACGTTTCAATCTGATCGGCATCTCGAAATCAGTGCACGCTGGAGCACGTACACCGCGATAACAATTTGTGTATTTGTTTTGTTTACTCGGTGTAAATTTTTTTTGTTTATCTTTTGTCACGCGAGCTACGTGAATTACCCGTCCACCGCAGCCTCCGAGGTTCGAGCACCCTTTACACCATTACACTTCGAAGATCACATTACTACCTTGAACCCAGGAGAATCCAGAAGAAGCAAAATCATTTGAAAAATCCACTCTTCGTTCTTCATTTAATTTTGTACAATCATCAAAGTGGCATAAGTTCCCACACCCGTCCTTTAATTTACATCGTTGATATTCCGTTTGAGATGTCGATAATTTTCATAGCGTACGTCATGTTTTTTTCAATCTACCGACGATCCACTCCAGGCCCTGGTACAGTCTGTAAAAAAAAAAAAAAACGAGGCGTTCGTTTGTGTCAAAAGGGCCGAGCGGAAAAATCGCCTGCGCGCTTCGGGGGCAATCTCGAGAGACGTTATAAACTCTTACCCTTCTCCTGTCAGAGCGCAACAGCTCTGTATGTGCCACTGGTGTTTCTTTATGGACGTCAAGTCAAGCTGCCGCGATATTTCCACCGGGCTCATGCTTTCGTTTAAGTCCTGCTTATTCGCATAAACGAGAACGTTCGCTTTACTGAGCTCCTCGTGATTGAGCATAGAATACAATTCCTCGCGAATAACGCTCAGTCTCTCTGTGTCTGTGCTGTCTATCACCATTATTATAAATTCTGTGTTCGTGTAGTAGGTAGACCATGCCGCTCTAAGGCTCTGCTGGCCGCCCAAATCCCACATTATGAAATGTATGTTCTTCCAGACTACCTCCTCTACGTTGGAGCCTATCGTAGGCGAAGTGTGAACAACTTCATTCATCAGGAATTGATAGAGTATAGTTGTCTTGCCGGCATTGTCCAGTCCCACCATCACGATCTTGTGCTCTGCAAATTGATATTCATTTTTGGGATTAATCCTGCGCGCCTTTATATTATTTTTTTGTTGTTTATTTCACAGATTCCCCTGTAATCGATTGGAATCGAATCAGAATTATTAGATATATTCAATGATACACAAAAAAATAAAAAATTGAAATTATCATAACGCTTTCTCATAAAAGTTGAAAATTGAGATTTTCATGTTGGTTCCTCATTAAAAAAAGCATATGGCTTCAGAATATATTGTGCAATTACATCTGGGCGTACTTTGGCCATGACAAGTGTATTTGAACAAGTGTTCCGCTTTGTTTCCAAACTGATAGAGGAGTTGGAATCACCATTTGACGCAAATTCGTGTGTGGGCTTCTCTTGACGAGACAAAGATTACAGGAAATGAGAGCAAAAGCGAGAAGGGGAACTCCAGAGCGTACGCTCCAAAATTGGAGCATGGAGGTTTCAAAATGCTCGATAGCAAATTTAACTCCTGTAGTCATTTGTAAACTTTCACTTCGGAGTGAAAGTACAAATTCCACTCTAATGTATGTCGTTGTATAATCAAACCGCGCTAATCTTCGACATACAATTTTACACGATTAATTTTTTTCTCAACAATCGCGCACAAAGCAAAGATCCCCGAGCCAGCTGACCATATTTTTAGTAACAAAAAAAAAAATTTAATACGAGCCATCCAATGAATCGCGGGCATAACGTAAATCGACCCAGCATATGTCTGATGTATGTTAGGACAAAGCAATTCCGTCGAGTAATTCGACGCGAGTCGGTAAGATCTCGTTTTACGCGGAGCAGGATAGTGTTTCGCGGACAAAGAGACCACCCGCAAAAAGCCAGAGTGAACGCTAAGAGAGGAAGATAACGGGAGAGAAATTTTACGCAAAAACTCACCCTCGTTTCCGAAGAAGCTCCAAAGTTTGGAAAAGAGAAGTCCCATTGTGACGCGAGGCCGACAAGGTAAGGGCGAAGTTATTGCGGCACCGTTTTACCTTCGAGGGAATCACTCGATTGATCTCATAACGATAAAAAGGAAGTGTAGTTGTACCGTGCGTCGAATCGGGGGCATCTCATAGTTACGGGGGTTATGTTCGTAATGACATTCCGAGTTGTATTAGTCTTTTTTCTCTTCTCCAAAAAACACTGACCAACAATGTCGAATCGATTCGATCGGCGATCGCGGCGAGGATCGAAGATTTTACTGTTATTTCTTTTTGTTCGAAGAAATTTGACAAGCTCCGGACGGTACAAGTGACGTTGAAGATTGCGAAGAGCGAAGTAAGCGGACCTGCCCTAATCTAATCAAGCCGATCGCGACATGTTGCACTTGCCCATTAAGACCGAATTCGGATATCCCGACCAATCGCTCGCCCTGGCAATGGAGCGAGTGACGTCATGAGAAAGTCCCGACTCTCCTATTGGACGATTAATACCCCCTCTGCTCCGGACATGCGCACGCGCGCGCCTGGGTCGAGATAGTCGCGGCGCTTTGGTCGATCATCGCGATATTCGTTTGGCGATTCAAGAACTCGAGCAAAACATCAGTTTCCACGAGATTTTTGTATTCCCTACATTGTTATTCATTTGTCACATTGATTCGCAAGTGATATTTCAATCGCAACAATGTGAATACTTTTGGCGCTAGTTAACATTTTTTATCTACATGGTTTTTTGATTTTTGGAACAAAATGTTTGAGATAGTATTGTTTGAGACAGCTTATACGGCTTATAAATTCCGAATGAGAGCAGCAGTGAGGCAGTGAAAGGATTGTGTGAATATGGGGCAATCGTTGACGGGTAGGCCAGGGCCAAGAGCCCGCGGCTCTCAACAAAACAGCCTACGGGACATTCGAATAGCTCGGCGAAACGTAATCACTCACGTTAGCCGGAGTGGGCAACGATGGGTGTGATAATGGGAAGCGGCGCCGACCATGTGCACGACCCGATTGGTTTACGGACGGTCGGCTGACTGTCGAACGCGCGCCGCTATCGGCTATCCATCGTCGACGCACTATCGAACTATCCCTCGGATTTGCAACAACTCAACGGACACTTGTTGCTTGCTCTACGTTCGTTATAACCGAGCCACCGAAATATTATATCTACCTCGCAACTGCAAATATCTGCACGATGAGCAAACCGTAAGTTTTCTTGCAACATCCAATCTTCCTGTGCATCGTTCACAAATTTTCGCTCAGAGCGAAAATCTACATACCTCAGACCGATCGAATATTGGATTATTCGTCGAGTCACTCTTCCACTTGGAAGTATGCATTGTTAATAATTCAAGTTCACTCCAATAGTGTTAATGGGGTTATTTTAACATTTGCTTTTTAGGGGAGAGACTTTTTATTATTTTGTCTACGTGCCAAAATCCATTCACACATATGAATAAAAATCAGTAGCATGTAATATTCATTAACAAAAAAAAAACAGGACAAAATTAACAAGTAAAATCTCTACATGCTTTATGTAAAATTCAAGTTCACATTTTCCGTGGGGAGAAATAATGAATCCATTTAGTACACTAGGCTATGTTATTCATGTATTACCACCGATATTGAGCATGGTGAGAGTAGTTAATTATTATGTACTGATAAAATCTTTTTTTGTTCCTCATTTTATCAGTGTAGCAGATATAGCCTTGATCGGCCTTGCGGTCATGGGCCAGAACTTGATTCTGAATATGAACGACCATGGCTTTGTAGTCTGTGCATACAATCGCACGACGGACAAGGTGAAGGCCTTTCTGGAGAACGAAGCGAAGGGAACCAATGTTGTCGGAGCTTTCAGTTTAGAGGAAATGGTTGCCAAGCTTAAATTGCCAAGGAGAATTATGCTGTTGGTCAAAGGTAAATAACCCCTTTAATACCAATTATTTTCATGTCCTTGGGAATCCTGAGAGAGACCTTGAAAAATCATTGAAAAGTCCTTGAAATGTCCTTGACTAGAATTTCAATCTGATACTTGATACGATAGTTCTGTTCTATATAATAACAGAACGTGAGTAAGCAATAAGCATTTCTCACTGTATAGTTTGTTCTTTTTTTTATAGCTGGCCCAGCTGTGGATGCATTTATTGAGAAATTGGTGCCGCTTCTGTCCCCGGGCGACATAATAATCGATGGCGGCAATTCCGAGTATCAAGATACGCAATCGCGTTGCGAACAGCTGGAGAAGAAAGGAATTTTATTTGTCGGTAGTGGCGTTAGCGGTGGTGAGGAAGGCGCGAGATACGGACCGTCTCTGATGCCCGGTGGAAATCCAAAAGCTTGGCCTCACATACGGCCGATATTTCAGGCGATATGCGCGAAATCGGACGGCGAGCCGTGCTGCGACTGGGTAGGCGAAACCGGAGCCGGCCATTTCGTAAAGATGGTACACAACGGTATAGAGTACGGGGACATGCAGCTGACGTGCGAGGCTTACCACGTTATGAGAAATGGTCTGGGTCTGAGCCCGCAAGAGATGAGCGATGTATTCGACGACTGGAACAAGGGAGAGCTCGACTCTTTCCTAATCGAAATAACTCGGGATATTTTGAAGTACAAAGACAGCAAGGGCTATCTCTTGGAACGAATTCGCGACACCGCCGGCCAGAAAGGGACCGGCAAGTGGACGGCCATTTCCGCCCTACACTACGGAGTTCCGGTAACGCTAATCGGTGAATCCGTATTCGGGAGATGTCTGTCCGCGCTGCAGAGCGAGCGCATCGAGGCGAGCAAGGTTCTCGCAGGACCCAACGACACTTACAAGGGCGACAAGAAACAATTTTTGGAACATCTTAGAAAAGCTCTCTACGCATCGAAGATAATCTCTTACGCTCAGGGTTTCATGCTCTTGCGGGAAGCTGCCAAAGTTCATAATTGGAAGCTCAATTACGGGGGAATAGCTCTCATGTGGCGAGGAGGATGCATCATTAGAAGGTAGGGTTTCAACCGCAAAAAATTAGGGTGCCAATTTTATCGCGTGTGAGAGACAATAAATAAAATTATTATAGCTTGCGCGCTCCTATTTATCGACGTCCCTGGCCGCAATAGACTGTTGGATATGCATGAACGAACTGCTGTCTTGTTATGTGTCGTTGTTTATTACAAAGAATTAACAGCTCCTTCCATTCATGACTGTTTCAGCGCCTTTCTGGGAAATATCAAGCAAGCTTTCGACAAAAATCCCAAGCTAACGAACCTGTTGCTCGACGATTTTTTCGCAAAGGCAATGAAGGATTGCCAAGCCAGTGCGAGAGTCGTTGTGTCCACAGCGGTGACCATAGGCATTCCTACGCCAGCACTGTCTACCGCACTGGCGTTCTACGATGGTTTCAGAACCGCACGTCTACCCGCGAACTTGCTGCAAGCTCAGAGAGACTATTTCGGCGCTCACACGTACGAGCTTCTCGGACAGGAAGGAAAATTCGTCCACACGAATTGGACCGGACGCGGTGGAAACGTATCTGCTTCCACGTACGACGCGTAAAATTATTTCGCGATCTGTGGATTAACGAGATCGGTTTTTTTTTTCGTTCGGTACGTTTCCAGTTGTGCCAGTGTACGATAATAAAATATATCTACTAACGGGCTGATGGATAAAAATCATGGGTGTAGTTATCATAATCCTCTCGGGATTAACTGTATTTAAACGAAGTACTGTGTACATAAATTATATACATACGTAGCTGCAAGATTAATATTTTCGAGAATAAAAGGCGATTATTTAAATTTGCAAAGTGAAAGAAAAAAAAAATGAAAATGAACTCGCTTCCCGCTCATCGTCCGTGGGGGAAAAAACGAGTAATTCCAGTTACGAGAAACCTGTTTAATAAGGATCTTTCGTTCCCTGGTCCCCCACCGAGACTTTTCGACGGTAAAACGGAAGCTCCTGATTAAACTGAGCAGGAAATATATGCCATGCGAAGAAAGAAGGGAAAGTCACGGTACGTTCTTCATAATAATATATAATTGTACATAAAAACGGTCGTATTAAAATAATTGATAGCAGATTAAACAATCGTGTTTTAGAGGCTCGATGTGTGAAAGCCACAAATTTTACACACCTGACTCCTGTTTAACAAAGATATAATTGAGTTCAAAGTACACACAGCTATTGGGTGTGGAGCGAGCGATTGGCTATCGTGTAAAGTAACCGAGAGGATTTTACAATTCTTTTTTTCATAGCAACATCCTACTGACGTAAATGACTCGAGTTACGAAGAATGGAAAAAAAAAATCATCGAATGCGATGCTGCAACTATCCGGCTTTCCCCTTACTTTCACTATCGTCTCGTACCATTAGCGATGAGCGACCGTAAAGCAAATGCAACGAAGAGATTATACGTTGTCCGCGTACTCTCAGCTGCTGCCCGTCGGATAGCATCGGACGAGTCATTGACATTATAAATTCTCCCTCTCTCTCTCTCTCTCTCTTTCTCTAAGAGTATATATGAAACACGGTTGGACGGGGGCACCGTTTTCTATCCCCACGGTACTGGCACGATCGTCGGTTGCCTCCCGCAGCCGGCGGCATAGCTCGCCGCTCTCGCTCCGTCCATTCATTTGCAAAATGGCTGATCACAGAGAACGAGACACGTACTACAACACCCAGTCGGATCCACGATCCAAGAACGACGATCCGCCGAATTCACGACTATTCGTTATCTGTCACAAGAGTCTGGACGAGGATGATCTCAGAAAGGCATTCGAGAAGTTTGGAAAAATCGAGGATATATGGGTCGTCAAGGATCGTAACACGGGTGAAAATAAAGGTAAATGTAATATTCGTCACCGACGTATACACACTCACTCTCTCATCGATTATCTTTCGCTATCGTCGTTGACTCTTAATCATATCATTCAATTTACTATCCTAAAGTCCATACTCGTTCGGCGACATTGCGACATTATTGTTACGTGATTTATAGTCGTACTTTAACCCGAGTTCTCTTCACGCTCGAGCACTCGTTGTTTTGCCTCTCTACGAGACACGGAGCCACGCGCCGACCGGGCTAAATAATTAATTAATTAATAAGCGTATTTGCACCATTCGGGCTTGTAACGTGCATTGTTCAAATACAATAAAATCGTCGTGTGAGGTCGTCGTATAATACGTTATCAGGCGATTATCGGAAATGTTTTGCCAGGGCTTAAAAAAAAGCTTTTCGCGTTGACATCAGAGGGAGAGCCGCCGCGATAATACCATCGCAAACACCATATAACAAAAAGACAGTTAATATTCTTAATAATTTTTATTCATTTTTATCTGTTCCCAGGAGTTACGTACATCAAGTTTTCAAAAACTTCCGAGGCAGCTTTTGCCTTGGAAGAGATGAATGGCAAAATGCTAGGCTCTGTCGGTAGAGCTATAAAAGTTATGATAGCTTCCAAGTGGGTATTTCTAGCCGTACATTGAAATAAGCCCTATGTTCCTTAATTCATCACTTCATTAGTCAATTGGGTTTGAGATAAATTCCATACATTTAATGTACATTCTGCTATACATCTGCCATTCGACCAAGTTAATCTGTTATCGCCATCTTGCCGCACTGTTTAATTAATCCGGTATGCAGTTGGAGTTGATTGGATGTGGTTGGTTCTAGTTTGATTTGTGTAGGTGGTTAAGAAAAAGGACGTGAATAATCGAGTACTGTTTATAAAAAAAGACTGACTTTTGTTTTGCAAAATTATATGAATTGAGGAACACATGGCAAAACGCATTTTTTTAACAGACCAATTGAACAATTCATTATTTCTGTTTATCGCAGCCGCGATCAGGGCTCCGTGCGCGAGACGAACGAGGAGGAGCGGTGGGTCCGTTTATTCTGCGTACTTCCAAAATCAATGACCGACGGCGAGCTGCAGCAAGAATTCTCGAAATTCGGAGCCATAGAGTACGCAACGGTGGTCAAAGATCGCAACACTAACGAATCTAAGGGTTTCGGTTACGTTAAATTTCGGAAAGTCTCCAGCGCGGCAAAGGCTTTCGAGGAATGCGACAGAAAGTACAAAGCCGTGTTCGCCGAGCCGAAAAAACCGAAACCCGAGCACGGCGATTCCAAGTTCAGCAACGGTTTGTCCATGAATTACGAGAACCTCGGTACAAACTACGGTACATCAAATTTCGGCAAAAGCAGCATAAGCCTTGAGATAGCGACGAATTTTCCGAACACGGAGGGTTACAATCGTCTGCAAGTAATCGCACATCCGGCCCTCAATCAGGATCAACTGTGGAAGCTCTTCGACATCGTGCCCGGAATGGATTATTGTCATTTGAAGACGGACGTTAGATACAGGATGCCGAGAGGACAGGCTACCGTTGTTTATTCGAATCCGAGCGCAGCGGCTTACGCTCGCGAAAAGTTTCACGGCTTCGAGTATCCGCCGGGGCACAGGATGATCGTCAAGCCGGACTTGACAGGCGCACCGCCACAGAAAAGTACAGCTAAACCATTTAATACGAGCGTCACGGGAATAAACAGCGCGCGAACGGATTTGGCCCATCTGGCGGAAACAATTGCTCAGGCGACATCCTTGATTCAGGCGGCCGGACTAACGGCACCAAGTGAGTAATCTTTGCTAGCGCAGCGGCGCGGGACTCGCTTCGCTGCATACTCTACACGCTTCTCCTCTACCGTATACTCTATATTCTCGTCTATAATGTATACTAAACTGTATTACTTTCGCCAATGTCCACTTTACGGATTCGATGACTAATCCATTAACCTTTCGGAACGATTCGCCAACTGGTTGTTCAGGTTTGGAGCACACAATGACGGTCAAACTACCGCCGGTACAACCGATGGCAAACATAGACGCCGACGTCGAGAAAAGGTGTTTCATCGTATGCGGTCCGCCGGTTCCTCCGATTTACGCTATGAAAGATGCTTTCTGCAGATTTGGCAATCTCATAGACGTGTACATGCTGCCGGGAAAGAATTGCGGCTACGCCAAATACGCGAACGTCGAGAGCGCTAACAAGGCGATCGAGGTATGTTTATGTATTTACGTATATTTCTTTTTTTCCTTTCTTTTGCGAAATTTCGTCTGGGATGCCGATATTTATACAAGTCGGTGACGCATAGGCAGTGACTCACTTAGCACGAATTCAATATTCAGAATCTGCGCGAGTCTGCTGCGATCGCTTGAAAGAACATTTTTGCTGGACCATCGACCAGAGTTCCTTGTTAATTTTTTTTTTTTTTTTTTTTTTTTCCGTAACTGTTTTTTCATACCTGTGTATGTCAATTCGCAGGTACTTCACGGACAGGAGATATACGGTTCGCGACTGAAGGTATTGGAGGCGGAGGAACGTAACGTCGGTGACGATCGACGAAAACGTTTGAGAATGGACGAGGACGAGAATTAGTCCCGTTTCGTGTATCTCGTAAGTACACAAGACAGATGCATGACAAAGAGAAGAAAAGAAAGAGAATAATGAAAGAGGGAGATCGTGTACACTAATAGATTTACCTAATAATAGTTCCCGGACAATAAAAAAAGAAACTGATTCTCGACGATAGTGAAGCATCATCGAAGCGTTTAGAGGGAAGAGAAAAAAAAAGTTGTAATCTTTCTATTTGTCTTCACAGACTGACTGGTACACACAAGCTGGACGCACGCAACAATTGAGACGAATTTTAAGACTCACTTGACCACGTCGTTGGCCTGCAACCGAGGATACTACTCCAACTACCTACTTTGAAAAAAAAGTCCATTATAGTTTACGTTCGCCAAACTTCAACATTACTGATACTTCAACGTTACTTTACTTTATCCTTTACTTATCGGCGTTACACATACATCGGACTTCCCCGTCGTTAGTATAGTTTGAGGTGTAGGCCTGTGCGAAGAGCGATTAGGTTTTTATTTGCCTAATGAAAACGAGAGTCATCCTGGGACACGATACGAAACGGTACATATATGCGAACACAGTATATTTTTCGTAAGTTTTGACTACCGAATAGTACGGCAACAAAATGAGACATGATTTTGATGAAAACTAAAAAAAAAAAACGAAAAAAAAACAATCGACGTACGGAAAGATCTATATTTTTGTACTGAATGTTACAGGCTGTGGTTCGACTTGAGCGTGAGTCACGGACGAGTCACATACCGCTCATAATTGCTACATTGCTCAGGTGCGCTAAGAACAAATGAAACTTTTCGACTACAATGAATTAGTGTTTGATTCCGCTTTACGAAGCAAACAAGCGTATACCGTTAGTTAAATCGTTGTCACATTAAATATTATATCCTGTTCGCACAGGCTTTCAAGGTACAAAGTGTGCCTTAGGATTTTTTTGTCTTTATTTTTTTTTTTTTTTTTGGTGGCGACATCGATACCATTTAATTTTCAAGATTCGTACAAATACGAACCTCAAGTGGTAAATCATGAAAGCAAACTTAAACAATGAAGATATAAACGAAGACTATTTAAATACAAAATATACGCTACTCAAGTACATCATTTTCAAATAGTTATAACTATTAGGGTCTTATCCTAGATAGACCTGTGGGTGAGACAAAAAAAAATTCAAGTTCGGACACACCTGATGTTCCTTGAGTTTCGTACAAATTTTACGACTCGTTACAAACATGTCCCTCAATACCAATCAATTGGATCCATGACTGTAATACATTTCTTCCTTCGTTTAATCATTTTTTTTCACTGTACACGTTCACTTGATAGATGGGTGTATGTAGAAAATTGTGCATGTAGTACGGGTTTTATTTGTGCGAAATAATCCATACTTGTCGTTTGTAGAAAGTAAGAAAGAGCTGTTTTAGATCGTCGGATGAAATGATTTTTTTTCCTCTTTCAATTAATGTCCGAACCGGCGTGTTGGTGTCGTGATTAGGCGTGAACGCAGAGAACAATTAATTAGCAGGCCACAAGTGGGAGTATATATACATTGTAGAAACGTAAAAATTTATCATCGTAGAAGTTTCATTTTTGTCTATTTCATTTCAATTAGACGCGAGAGTTTTTATTCAAAACCGTGAATCGATAGCACCTGCGTTATCTTTCGTAGTACGGTATACGAAGAAATTGCCAGTGAAAGCAGGGTCGATGATGTTTTTTATCGATTAAAAAATAACATTGAGACACCGAATCGCGACACGCCCGAATACAAATACATCACGGTAAAAAAAGTTTTGCCTTTAAGTTCGTGTTCATTCTTCTTATTTTTCATTCTTTAATTATACAAAGAAGAAATACGATGTGTAAATGATTCATATGTATGAAAAAACGGTATAGACATATTACATATACGAAATAGAATCCGTTCGAATGTTTGCAACTTATGTATCGATTTTAGATTACGAGTTCCTGTAAATCCGAGAAAACAGAAAAAAGGCGTGTTTGCGATATGTGGAATACGGGGTAGTCAATGAAGTATTAAAAAAAAAAAACACGGAACGTATGTCGAACACATCACATTACTGCAAGACACCTGTGCCTCTAAACCCTACCAAACATAAAAGAAAGGAAAAAAAGAGCAAGATCAATGAGGATAGTTCCGAGATGAAAAAATTTACTACTACTACTATACTCCTATTAACATGTGCGCTCGACTTTTACTTTATGACTGTAGGCAGCAATTCTGCTAGGTGACTGTAACAGACTGTGGGCCTGAAGGAATCAAATACACACGCTGTACGCAAAAACCCAACGACTCTCACTCACTCTCATAAATATATACTATATATTAAAGCTAACTAATAAAAAATATAGTAATCAACGACGATACGATAATCCATAAATAATTGCTGTTTTTTAGCATTTCCGGCTGGATTCACCTATATCCGACCGATATTACTAGTCTCTTCTCTTCTTTCGTTTTCAGGACAACCGAGAGTAGAGCACAACCGAGTACCTGACGACTGTGATAATATTACCGGCTTAATTATCTTGAGCACTGCTATATAATGACCAGACCACAATATATTTATTATTGCCCTGTACATACATTAAATATGCAATATACATAGATATGCTATGTATAATATATTTACGAAAGGAACAAAAAAAAAGTTTATACGATACAATAAAAAAATGATTTTTTTAAATCGATCTAGTATCAATCAACAAGTATGAATCGACTTTTCGTCGTCCAATCGATCGCGTTGCGTCAATACGTTAAGGGCAACGATCAACGTGTTTTCCTGTTTTTCATTTCTATAACAAGCGAACCTGCCTTGTTACGTGAACGTAAAGCTATATAAAGACGACGAGTTCTCGTATAGAGACGGTTCGTTCCGTCTGAGGGGAACTGGAGACAGTTATTTTAATCACGTTTGTCATTCATTTGCGGTTAAGTCGGCAGGCATCATTTCTATAACGCGCTATTTCCGAAATCGACTTCGGAGGGGATGATTCGTTCTTGTGAATTACGTGCACGGCTAAGTTGCCCAACTGAAAGTATTAAAGCAGCTTCCGACCATGGGGACGATCATTGTCAATTCGAAACTCCGTACGAATGGACGTGTACTTCGATCAAGTTGAACTTCTAATATACTTCTTAATGCCATTCGATTCACATTATTTCAGTTTCAATAAGATATAAGACATATAAAGAATAAAAGATATATAAGAATTTCAATAAGATTTATCAATTCAATTTGATATTTATGGTTTATTCAATACTGCCTCTGTCGTGGAGTATCTCGGCGGAAATGTAGAGCCACGCGAAGGTCACGAACTTTATGCGTACAGCTGTCAAAGCTTAATCATCCCTTCCGGAAAGTGTGTCATGCAACGATCGTCAATGATGGAGGACTCGTCGAAGGACAACGGCAAGGTCTCGGATTGCGGATACACAACCAATACATGCATTGGTCAATCGCAACAAAGGTCAGTTTTATTTAATATGATAAAATAAAACATGTTATGTGGTTCGACCTTGCCGGTCGCGAATGCTCGAGATTTGAGAATGTCGAGCACATCAAACAATTTTATTGAAAAAAGAAAAACAATTAAAAATTTGGTCTCCTTGGTCTAATGGACTAAGGGCGAGCACGTCGAAGTCTTCTTCGATCGGACGCGTTATCGGACTTAGTATTTGTTGATTCGCGCTAGGTGTCGGCCCGGTCGATCTTATGACTCTCGGTCAACTGACTCGATCCTCTGCCACTTCGGAACCGTGCGACACTCTCCCAATTCACACACACATACACTAGTACCCGCTCTGGCGCACAGGCGAAATCTTAAACAAACAATTGTTTCATACGAGCGAAACTATTCATTTACATTGGTATGTTTATAATAACTTCCACCTTCGGAGATGCGAACATCACAACTCTCCTACTATCATGCATTCGCGAATAAAATTCATTAAAAGCATTTTATTTCACTCGGTGGGAAAATTGCGGTTTTTGCGCACGCTTCGCGTGCGAAAACCCCCATTTTCACATCTCGTGAAATAACATTTTGTTCGATACTCGTGCGAAAAACGTTTTCTGAACTCGTGTGATTGCAACACTCGCCTTCGGCTCGTACTGCAAAGTCACACACGTCAGAAAAAGTTTTTTCGCACTCGTATCAAAATATACTGTTTTTTTCGTGCTCACTGTTACGTCCGCAGAGCTATAAAAAGACCTTTCTCGCTTGCGAGAGAAATAAATAGATTTGTCGTCTGCTGACGGTTAACCGGCGGCACGTTGTCGCTGTTGCGTGGCGAAGCTACCGGCGGGCGCGACGGAGAAAGATTGAACGAGCGGGAGAAGGAGATCGAGAGAGGGGAGATTCGCTACCCACGTGCCCGGTTTGTTCGGTTGATAGCAGAGTGCTCGGGAGTTGTCTTCGTACGATCATTGTTGACAAGAATCTCGACACGATTGGACGTGTTTAACTCAAACTGCGGGAAAAACATTTGTGTCATCCTAGAATTGTGGTTTTCACACCTACAGTTAAATCGAGTTTATTAAATTCAAACAACGACGTGTTGTATTCGGCACCGTGTATGTTTCTTATTTTCTCGCAATTTTTAACCTTGAGCCGCTAACTGTTGTCGAATCGCTCGTATCGCGCAGTGTGCGACATGTATGAGCGCGCGAGTGTCGCGAGCGTCAAGTTCACTGCCAGTCCAGCGTAATCTACACTCTAGAAACACGACACACGAACAGTCGCGAATAAACGATTCTCGTCACACCTAAAATCATGAAGCGCTTATCCAAAGACAATGGCAAGGTTTCGGATTCCGGATACACCAATACGGGTGTTAGTCAATCGCAACGGAGGTGAGTTGTACCTAGACGAAAACAGATGCTATTGTTGTAACCTATTCAAGCGCATGTGAACCTCTGTTGAAAGCGAGAGAGGTAGTTAACGATTGGCGCGCTCACGAACGATTCAATTGGGAATGTTAGACCATACACATCGAAGATAATGGGATTTCGTTTCTGACGCGGTGTTTCATAATTAAATATCGAACAAGCAAAGTAAGTGATAGATCTGTGATCAGCTGTGAACAAAAATTCATCGCAAACAGAATTTAACCCTTTATAAGTCACACTTCCATCCCCACTCTTGGGTGCTACCGTAGCAGCGCGTCGCCCTCACTGTTCGGTCGTTAGTCCCGTTTCGGTACGGTTTCGGGCGGTGTGACTTATAAAGGGTTAACCAACCGATGAGCGATCGCAAGTTAGTATTTCAAGAGTCATTTTGGGGAAAGCTGCGCTGCTACACCCCGAAGAAGAACGTGAAAAAGTATAACAACTTTAAAGTGAACGTGAAAAGTATAACAACGTGAAAAGTATAACAAGCCTAGCAACTTTTTTTTGCGTCAAATCGAGGGTTCCAAAATGTTTTGCGCCACACAATGAAAATTGTTGATTGTCGAGAAGGCTAGTTGATAAGTTTCGAACAAAAATAGACACCGAAAATTACGGCTACGCGAATAGTCCTCGTGAGATATTTCTCAAAGGTATCCTACCGACAGATCAGTCTCTTTTATGACCCGGAAGTTATCTGCATAGTAACAATTTTCATCAAGTTATAACGGCTGTGTTTTGCATCGCACAAATTTCGTTCGGGGAAGTTCACTCGGAGAATAAAATTCTACAAGTGAACAATTTATTTTCTTCCTAAAACCGTCCATTGATAGAGACTTACTAAAGATTAAGTTTTCTGTCACGCGAATAGCTTCAGAGTTATTCTCTATTATGTTATTATCTTTTGATACACTTTTTAGATTTTTTAGAAACATTTTTTAGATTTTTTTAAATGCAATAAACGTCCATTTCCATAAAAAATAGAATAACATTTTCTTTCAATCAATACGTCATGTTTGGTTTGTCTTTAAAAAATTCCAGAATATACTCTCAAGTGTGTAGAGTGATCTCATATTTTTTTTTAATGGTTGAGACGCCCGTTATGAAAAATCGATATTGAACAGAGCATAGCTATCAAACGGGTGTCTCAACCATCCAAGAAAAAATATGAGGTCACTCTACACACTTGAGAGTATATTCTGGCATTTTCTAAGAAAAATTGAACATAACGTATTGGCTGAAAAAAAATATTTCAGTATATTTTTCATGAAAAATAACCTTTTTTTGTATTCAAAAAAATGTACAAAATTTTATTTTTAAAAGTTCATTTGAAACTGCAACTTTTATGTCTCAAACGTTTTTTTGTACGACTAATACTTTTTAACATCCAGGGGTTTTAAAGAAAAAGTTCAATTTTTTCACATCTTAAAGTAATCCGATCTGAAAGATGTGCGAAAAAAAAGTTGAACATTGTAATTTTCATATAAGGTTTTCTCATAATGCTCCTTTATTCGTGAAGGTTCTTCTATGAGGAAGCCAAAAATAAAGACAATGCTTCCTCATAGAAGAAGTTTTGCGAATAAAGGAACATTATGAGAGACCGGTAAGAAAATTTAAATTTCCAACTTTTTTCACGATAACAAAGCTCCCTCTATGAGGAAGCCAAATTACAAAAGCCCCTTGTAAATAATCATGAAATGTGATGAAATTACAATTTTTTTTGAGAGGGTCGAGTTTTTGATTATTTGAAACCGCATGGAATACTTCAAATATATCCCCGTATGTATTTATGCAATGACCATCTCAATATAGTATTATAAATGGACCGAGGCATTGTCACGGCGAATCTAATTACGTATCATTACCATTAAATATTACGTTGTCCGTAATAATCTTTAAAGCCCACCTACAATCGTATCTTATTACGAAACGTTTCCTAAAATAAGATCGGCCATGAACGACGAGTCGAACGACAAATTTTTCGAAAATAGAAGCACTCGGTTAAATTCGATTCTTCCACGGTGAAATGTCACAGTCGAACTATTAATAACTCCTAACGTAACTAATTCGCAAACAGAAACGCGTTTACGACTCTGGCGCAGGGGAGGGGAGCAGCGTGTAACGCAGTGAGTATAGCCAGATTACCACAACCGTCAGTCGAGTCACGGGGCTCTAAACGTGAATCGAGGTTTTTATGCAATGATTTTTCCGACTCTCTACAGTCGTGTGGAAACGAAGACTGCTCGACAACTAAATAAGCCTATGTGTACGTGTTGCACTGAACGAGTGACAATCTATTCTCTAGCTGCCTCGTAGGTATACGGAACGTGTTTATGTGTGCCTGCACGAGTCTCTCTACGGACACTAAGCGTTGATAGTGAAAGTCCTGGCGTAAACCCCCGTAGTTAATCGCCCTCTCTCCTCATCCTCCTCCTGCCAAGTCACGTTTGGCGAACATGTGATGAAGGGATTTTTTTTTTAAATATATTTTTACTTTGGCCTTCCGTGAAGTTCTCGAATGGGAATTGAGAGCTAGGAAAGGACTCCGCGTGCACCGGCGCCTTGTTACGTACCTCAGTACTGATTTTGAGCTCCTCGAGTCGCGTTTGCTTTATTCATGAACATAGTTCATAAAAAATAGTTTATAGAACATAGTTTATAGGATTAAAAACAAAAATTACATATTCAGAATAGGATGCACTAGTGATTGAAATGTGATCATTATTCACTTGTTTTTTTTTCTTCTCCCTATCACAAAGGAGCATTGGCCGTTAATTCAGGATGGTGCAAAAAACATTTGGGATTGTCCCGAGAGATGAGAGTTTGTATCGTACTTATCGATAATAGAAAGCGAGAATTTGTTGCAATATATAAATGACAATCTTTTGACTTTTAACGAACGACAACTTCGATGTACCATATTTTTCAACATTTTTTTTTGAATGTTTGTTTACAGTAGTGGGAGCTCGTTGTCGAAAAACAGTAACCGGTCGGAGAGCAGTGGCTACTGCGGTGGACACCCTTCGACGTTTGACTCCAGGTAAACATTATCTATATTATTATGTGACCGAGAGAAGTTTTCGTACCGATGTATAAATGCAATTTGTGAGAACCATTTTTTTTTCTATCGGATATGTGACTCACGAAATTTATCAATGCAAGACATTATAATTTTTTTTTAATTTCATTAACACATTCTAAATTTTGCTATCAATTTTATGCAGTATTTGGCGGGGTTTGAAGGCTCGATAAAAAATATTTGCGACTCGAAATTCGACGCACCAAATAATATATCGCTATATTTTGACTCTTAAAAATAAATAATTGAGCGTTCTTGATCCATCGTCTTCGACCAAAGTTTAAATCCACACATTTTAAAAGATCGTTAAGGTCGATCGATGCAAAGCCGATTTGCCCGGTCTTTCACGCGACACCCGAGGTATATACGGTTACAAAGAAAACCGAGCTAAATAGGCGCGCGAGCATGTGATACGAACACTCGCAGGCTTAGGCATTCTCCATCAGCTCGAAGCACGTGTACCTCCGCGTGCCTCGCGAGATAGAAGAATGTAAGTATGTAATGCCGATCGTACCGTCGGCGATCACCAAACCCGTCGAATGTCCGGTTGCTGACACTTCGTCTCTGCCATTTACATTACATGCAAAATAGTTCTTCGAAGACATTTTTTTTTCCCATTTCATAGCTGTCCTTTGGACGACGCATGAAACATTCAAATTAGGTCTAAACGATCGCAAAAGCATTTTTGTTTTTTATTCCTATCGGATGAAATAATATAATGATTAACTCAACTGCGTTCCAGATCTCCGTCCTACTTCGACGGTGTTATGCATAGAATAATTTAATACGTAACAAGTCGCGCAACAGTGGCGAACACACTGACCGAGTTGGGCTACGGGGTTGTATATGTAACAACTAGGAAGTTTCAAGTGCACTTAGACGAGCCACAACGATCTCAGGAGTTTCTTCGGTCATTCGGTCGTATGGAGAAAGCTTGCATCAGGAAGTCTCCGTGGGCTCTGGAGAAAATTCAGCATAAACATTAATCTATTAGATAATCAGCGCCCACTTTCCTCTTGCATCACAGCCTCTCTTTTGGTTCTGTTTTGTTCGCTTTCTCGGGCCACCAACGACCGACTCGGCTCGATAGATTTTTTTTTCTTTCCCCTCCACAATAAAATCGAACAAAACACCCTCCTGTCTGCGAATGAGAC
Source organism: Stenichneumon culpator (assembly GCA_964017025.1). Taxonomy (NCBI): domain Eukaryota; kingdom Metazoa; phylum Arthropoda; class Insecta; order Hymenoptera; family Ichneumonidae; genus Stenichneumon; species Stenichneumon culpator. The sequence goes on from OZ024772.1 coordinate 7,228,937, forward strand.
GGTCTTCCAAACATAGTTCTCTTACATATAAATATAGTCTTTGTGTTATGCAACCGGCATTGTACGAAATACGAGATCGATGACCGTAAGTTCTATTTTTGCGAATTATCTGTTATTCCAAATGGGGATTTTAAAATTAGTCGTTATTCGATTATTTCCGATTGGTTAACAGGTAACCCATCTAAATCTAATACACTTGACACGTGACGCATTAATCATAGCGAGTCTGAGACCCCTGGCTAACGACCCTTGGATTCGGTCGTACCTGGTATGAGATTAGATATTTATCCGCCCATATAAGGTAAACGGCCCGGTTTCCGCCACCTTTAGTTGAGCGGCCCAGTTGCCGCCATCTTCAATAGTTAAATGGAATATTTTATTTGAAAATATACGTATTGCGGCATTAATTAAGGGTACAATCCGCTCTTTAACATGCTGTCAATTTCTTTTGTATTAAACGAAACCTGTCTTTATTATATTAAGTATAAATTACGTTCGATGGCGGTAACTGGGATAGTTGCGGAAACTGGACCGTTGACCTTACGACGTTGTGACGACGGTGACGCGTATCGAAATAACATGAAAAAATAACACAACGCGAAAATAACACATTACGAAATAGCACTGACATTTTATTTCATATTATTATCGATCGTGTGTTATTTTTTTATCGTGATATTATCGTGATGCTACTGTGTAGGGCTGTACAGATAGGCCGACGTAGCCGGCTAAAATATCTTATCCGGCTAATGGGTTTTATAGTTTGGCCGGCCAAACTATTTTAGCCGGCTAATCCGTTTTAGCCGGCCAAGCTATTTTAGCCAGGCAAGTGCATAAAATCGAGCCCCTTTATGTCACATTGCACTTCAGTCCAAAAAGGCCAGCGGATTAGTGTTCAGCGCGCAAAAATACGTCGGAATACGTGACAGTTAATTTAAAAAAATAAAAAAAATTCGTCAAAAAATTGCAAGGCTACTTGTATATATAAAATTGCATGGCCTTTCGAATCCATTTTTTGCGTTTTTCAACATCCTCAAACGGCACGATAAAACGACTTAAAAACTTCGGACAAGGCCCTATATTGTGTATTTTTTCCCGTAGAACACGATGGGCACCTCGGATTTTCCCTACCTCCATTGGGAGCCGAGATATCGACCTTTGAAAATTTCGAAAATCGACGTTTTTCCAAAAGTGGTCCAAACATTGAAAAATCATTGTTCATTCGATTTTTTTTTTGTTTCAAAGCTATATTCGATTTATTTTTTCCCGCTGATCACGAATATAACAATTATTTTACTCCCAACCCAATACTTTCCATTTAAATCCCAAAAATACGATTTTTCGTGCATAAAATCGAGCCCCTTAATGTAGCATTGTACTTAAGGCCAAAAAGCCGGCAGATCCATGGTCAGCGGGCAACAATACTTCGGAATACGTTGCAGGCAACATTAGAAAAGAAAATGAAAATAAAAATTCCCCAAAAAATTCCAAGACTCTATTAGTTCAGCCGGCCAAAATATCAAATCCATTAGCCGGCTAGGCCGGCCTATCTGCACAGCCCTAGTACCGTGGGCCGTAGAGCGGTATGGGATAAATCGGTAACGATGCAACGTGATGCACCGCACCGCGGTACGTTGTTGACGTTAATTACCTCGCCAGACTCGGCATGCTCTACAGCTACATCTGTCGCTATTTGTCACTCCGTTTGTCACATGTCAGCGAGGCTGCGACTGATAATTTTTTCGGAATGCCGATAATTCGCACAAGGATTAGAATTTTGCACAAAAAATTGCCATTCCTTGATCAGTCGCGACAATCGCCGCGAACAGTTCTCACACGGAGCTGTACGAGTGGCTGAAAGAAAAAGCGCATAGGTGCAGTAAAATCACGTTTCCCGCGTTTCCACCTCCCGGTCGAAGCTCGTAAGTGGAAAAATATCGCTAGTGTTTGTTAGCATCCGCGTACGAGCCGATAGTCGGAGTTTGTGTGCGGAGAACGTGTCCAACGAATCATTGTCGAGGCTTCTCGTTGTGCAAGCTTCCCGACACTCGCTCGACCGGCAGAGTGAAGGTTTCCATTGCGAATTGCGACGAGGCACATGGCAAGCCACGAGGGTTCGCGGTGTGACGAGTCACCCGGCTACGATTTCGCCTCGACAATTTTTCTTCGACTCTCGGCCTCCTCGTTCGATACGCTATTTTTACCGAGGAAACTATTCGATTCTGTTGTCATCGTAGTCAAATACCGATCTAGGATTATATCCCGGCAATTCCGTCGACCGCTCAGAAACAAAGGACGGCTTGAAAATCTCGATTTTTAACCGGAAGTGACGTATTTTTGGTGTAACGTAACTTTCTGACGAAAAATGAGGTTTTTAAACCGGAAGTAGACGCACTTGCCCTGTGACGTCGGTTTCGGTGGAAAAATAAGATTTTCAAACCGGAGGTGACCTATTTCCGACATGACGTCACTTCCGGTCCAAAAGTGAGATTTTCAAACCGGAGGTGACCTATTTCCGACATGACGTCACTTCCGGTCCAAAAGTGAGATTTTCAAACCGGAAATGACGTCACAGAGAATTGATAAAAATTATAGAATTATCTCAAATCCAGCTAGTGGAAGAAGCGTGTGGATGAAGAAACACAGGAAAGTGCTCACTTTCCTGCGTTTACAAGAACGTAGGGAAGAGCGGGGCAAAATGGGACAGCAGGGCAAAACGGGACAGTAGGGCAAAACTCAATTTTCCAATAATTTTTGGATGGTACTGTGGGGCAAAACGGGACAGAAAATGCGGATGTATCGATGGGGCAAAATGGGGCATCCAAATTCTCATTAGACAATTGTGTTTTGGCCTATTGTCCTGTTTTGCCCCACTGCCCCGTTTTGCCCCGCTCTCCCCTATGTGATACGTGATATCGAATCTATTCGCCCATTCTCCTAATACACTGTAAAAAAACTCTGAAAAATAGGTAATAAGATTGTCGAAAAAAAATGGTATATTCCCTTTATTTTTGTACAATGTGTAGAATTCGTTACAGATGATTGTTCCGGGAGCTCTCGTTATTCAAAACGTGAGACTGACTCTTTCGTTATTACGTATCAAGAAGAGCGTGCATATTATACCATTCGTTATACAGAGTTCCTTTATAACCACGTTCCTTCATAGCACCACAATTCGGCAAATGGCCCTTTTCCTTCATCTGGCTCGTTAAATCTGTTCCGTAACAGCGGGTTGCTTTCGTAATAAATAAATTGCAACAGTGCAGGTACGACGCGTTTGTTTATTCTGGAAACGATTCATCATCTAACGATCGTAATGTCGACGATTGATAAAAGGCCAATCAAATACGCTATCATTGGGGTCACGACCTTTTTTGATCCTTAGCCGTTCATATTATCGTGTACAATACGACTGCATATTTTTTATTTATTTTTTTATTTTTTTATATTCAATATACAGTAGAACCCCGATTAATCGGGATGCTTGGGACCAAAGAGTCCCCAGATAATCGAAATCCCGGTTAATCCGAACTAGACAGTGAAAGTATACAAGTCAATAATGGCTAATGATACAACTTTATTTTGACTAGTTACAATGACATTTGGCATATCTTGCACTTAATTGTTGAATAGTCTGAACTAGAATGTAAAGCTTCCGATATTTTTTTTCATTAATAGTACGTGAGCTAGTATTTTTTCTTTTTTTAAGTACATAGTGACTTTGGTTTGCTCCGCGGATAAATAAAAAACCTCGGAAGACGCACGGTTAATCCACTTCCCGGTTAATCCAACCCCGGTTAGTAGGGTGGACCGAGGAAAAACGGGGACGCTAAGCAATAAAACCTACTACAACGATACCGAAAGGATACATCCATTGTTTTTCACACCAAAATTGTATTGGCACCGGTTTTGAAAGGATATTAAAAAAAAACTATCTGGGGCAAAAACTATCTGGGGTACCCTTCGATTTGACTTGCGGCAAATTTTGTTAGCTTCATTATTACCCTATTTTGCCCCACGTTGATATGACATTTCATGTCCTCATTTTTTCCAGGTTTCCGTCGTTTGTTGGCTATCATGGATCGATTTTTTCGATAATTATGGGTACCCCATTTTGCCCCGCGTCAATATGACATTTCATGTCCCCATTTTGCCCCGGATTCCCCTATATAAAGATTCTAAAAGTGTGAGGAAAGATATGAGGAAAGATATGAGGAAAGAAAACATACAGTAGATAGTATTAAGTATTAGTACAGTCGATAGTATTAAACACAAGATAGCAAAACTGATGTTTTTTTTTTGTTCTCGTGAACACTTTCAGCAAGTACGCATTGCCGAAACCGATCAGTCGGAGGAAGGAGCACAAGAAGAAGGAATCGAAGACGACGAAGGGGCCGACGATTCTCGAGATCGGCGATACGATACTCGGAGACCATATTAAAAAAGGGACCGACGTCGGATCTTACAAGCCTCTCGAGAGGTCATCCAATTTCAGTAGTAACTGCACGAAATCAGGTTGGTTACCGCGTTATAAGAGCGAAGGTAAAGGCGAGCGGCACCGCTGAGACAGAGAGTAACCAATTATCAGTTAACGAATCGAGAAATAATAATTGAACAATCGGTTTATCCGAATGTCGGAGAAAGTTTACCCTCCGCCCCAATATTATTGCGATGCTGCTTTAACAAAGATGCAATTTAACAAACAGTAACACGCTCATTGACATCCTAGGTAGACACCTAACTGGCAAGCTTTTCTAGTAATAACAGATACACTGCTTTGTCCGCAGTCCACGAAGGATTCGATCGACGAGCTTTATCGATGCGTATACCGAGAGACCTGAAAAATATGGATTTTTGAAGATTAAAAATTTTATAAAATCGCTCAAGGGACATCCCCGATCGGGAGCTCGTGTTATCGATTATTTTCGAATTAATTCCGAAATCAACCGATTAATTCGGGAAATCCACTGCAGGATACAATAAGATACAAAATCAGCCTTGGGTTTATTTTAGTCACGACAAGCTGAAATTAATTACACGTGATCTTCGTTCGATGTCCCTTCTGTGCCTGTAACGGGACGTGTTAATCTGTATTTCTCTCGTTAATTTCCCGGCTTGCTCGGGTATTCTCCTCAAGCCATCGGACGAAGGACGGATTTTCAAGCCTGTGCATTATTTCTTATACGCCACATTTGATTAATCCGCGAGCTCCTTCAATCAACCTCTTCTTATAAATATACAGTCAACTCACTCTCGGCATTTTTCGAACCTTTTTGAAATCGCAAGTTTCCCATGATTACCCAACAAAAACTCTTTTTATTCGAAAATCTTATTTTGATTAAAAAAAAAAACAAGCTGCTATCGGGATAAACCTATGAGCTAACAGCAGCCAGCCGTGCGCTCCAATTGTTTCCAATAATATCTTCGGCCAACATTATGTATGCATAAAGTTCGCGCTTCGGAAGCCTCGCTGCTCGCAGTGTCTTACATTTGAAATTGCATAACAAATAGACAAACAAACGGCAAGCTTCCGGCGTATAGCGTATAGCGAACTGCCGTCGTTACACTCGGAGAACGACCAACTCGGCCATCCGCTCTGTTCTTGCAACGTAAGCCGAAATTTTGAAGTGTTTATCTATGGATAAACCGGTGAGCCTTAAAAAGAGAGGAAAATCTGAAGCTACTCGGTTATAACCGAGTATGTTCAGATTTTCCTCTCTTCGCTCCCTCGCACTAACGAGCAAGCCCCTCATCGGTTTACGTAATTATTTACATAATTTGTTCCTTTAACGGACTTTGCATACAGACGCTCGCGACAACGTGTCTGCATAGATACGTAAATATCGAGCTTCCTTCCACGCGTTACGTTAACAGCGTATTGTGCTCTCGTAACGACCGCGAATATTCTGGGAGATTGAATTTTCATTTGTTCTTGGTTACCCCGCGGTCGCGTTGCATCACTCGCTTTTCATGTCGATAATATTTACATCACTCGGCAGTTTAATTACATACAATAATTTAATATTCTTGATATATATATATATATAATTTTTTGAGTTTTTCTTCTTTTATATATGAATAGGATTTTGGTTGTTAGGAGGAAAACGCGAAAAACCCCGGGCAGCTCGATGAAAAACAAATGTATCGCAGGAGTAATCGTCGAACGAATCTTGGGACGGGCTTATAAATAACGTACAGTGATTTTTCGCAAGAAGTTGCAAAAAGTCTGCGATCCAGAGCAGATTCTGTTACAGAGCTGCAGTAGTTCGGTAACTCGCTAAGACGGGCCCGATTGCGTAACGATGGATGCCCCTCGATGTATAAAGAAAAATTAACGATGAGAAAACGTGACTCGCTCCCAGCCGATGACGTTTTATTGATGATGCTTCTGAAATCTTTTGTTTAGTACAATTTTTGCAATTGGAGAGCGATGAAAGTACTATTCTTCATTTAACGATCTTTGAAGCTGTTTTGCTGATCTCCGAGTATTTCCGGTACCAAATAGCCTTCAGTAGTTGACCCTTTAAGTCTCGGTTCTATCGTCATTTAGTTCGAAACGTAATTTTTTAAAAATCAGATGCACGAAACGGCAATTCGTGAATTATAATACTCTTGGGTCCAGTGGGCCGAACGCACTTAGAGCGAGAGAAAAAAAGTAGGCGAAAAAAAGTAGGGGGAAAACAAAATTAGACATAACGTTTATCTTTTGTTGGTGAATGTACAAGAAGAAGTAGCACGCGTAGAGTCGGTCGACGCTACGGAACTCGGCAAGAACAACGGCTACTCTAACTCTACAGATCCTGAGGGAGGAGTTGGTACGAACTCCAGTTCTCTGGACAATACCACCTCTAACAACAATGTTAGTATTCAATATAATATTCGATGAAGGGGCGCTACGCACGACGTGGGAATTAATCCATAATGATATACTGTGCACAATAGTGAATATGTATATATATATGGCGAAAAACACGGTAAAACCAATGAGACTTGAGTGAGAGAGAAATGAATAACGGTGGAAAGGAAAAAAAATAAGCAAATCGGTTGGATTCTAATATCTACTAACAATTTCGATACTCAATAAGCTCCGTCTTCGGAGCTTAAACGAGTGTCGCATAAGCAAATGACTTATTATTGTATATTTTTCGATGCCGACCAATGAACGTGGCAAATGTGCACAAACGAAAAATAAGAAAAAAAAAATGAGATCACGGGCTCGATGTAAAAATTGTTGACTTGTTACACAGATAACGTTCCGTTGGCAGTAATGAAACTACAGTTCGTCAACCTACACTCACTCCATATTGAAATTAACATATGAATCCGGGTCTGCCGAATAGATTGAAATGAAGAAAAAAATTATAATTAAAGAAGAAGAAATGAGAAATAATGAATCTGTTGTTGAAATAAATGTCTACAAATGCGGGGAAGGGTTTCTGTGGAAAATTAAAAATTGTTTGCTGAAGTTTCTGGACGTTCAGATATCTGTGTGCCTGAATCTCTGATACTTGCTCGGCGTGCATTGAATATATCGCCACTGGCTCAGGACTCATTTCTTTTTGTGTCCACGATATCGATAAACTCGTAATTACGAATGTCTAATCAATCGTTTCTTATATGCATATTTATTCTATAAAGGAGGGATTCGGTGCGGTGATATCATTATACAATGGCCTCATAGTCGACACGACCCCGTCGTTGAAAGGAGCACTGGGATACGCTCGTGAGGCGTGGGTCGGCCATTCGTTCATCGACTTTGTGCATCCAACGGACAAGTCCACGTTCGCCGATCATCTTACGAAGAACATCGCTCTGCCCTACGCAGATCGCAACCCGGGTAAGGCATCCCGAGTGATTTGCAATCTTCTTTTTTTACACAACATTACGAGTGAAGAAATAGTAATATGCGAAATTTACCGTTCTCATTATCTTTTAATATTTTTTTATTCGATCCCTGTCTCTCAGATTTCGGTAGAACACAAACGAGCCTGTTTTGCAGTCTTCGAAAGCATGACGAAGGAAGATCATCGACCACCGGAAGCGGAAGCGACGAGAGCAATTCCGTAAACCCTACGAGATCTATGTTTGTTCCGTTTCACCTGACAATGAGCGTCAACCTTTTTCGTGAATGTAGCAAGGAGGACATGCCCAAAGCGATGTTTCTTACCATTGACGCACAGTATCTTCTTCCTGTCTACAAAGGTAGACTTGGCAACATTTTATCGGCGTTCTTTTAGCGACGACGCGCTGCGTTAGGGGTAGGGTAGCTTGACGAGAGCCAGTGGTGTGCTCGACCAAGTTTATGAGAAATAGACGACACCGATCTGATGATTTAGTCGAATTTAATAACCGCAATGATTCCAATATATTGAGGGTAGAAAGCAATATTTGGCAGAGCTGCAAAAGCTCCAACCAAACTACCCCTCCTCTCTCGATGCTATTAGGCTTATCACTGAAAAAAGTCGACTCAATACATCGCCATGTTTTGTTTTTTTTTTTACATTAGTACCAGAAGAAACGATAATATCATCTGTATTTTCGACTCGGCACGATCCGAACTGTATCCTGACACACGTAGATCATAATGCTGTACCATACTTCGGCTATCTGCCGCAAGACATGATAGGCCGTTCACTGTTCGACTTGTATCATCCCGAGGATCTGCCATTCATCAAAGACATCTACGAAACTGTGAGCATTAGCGAACTACCTCTCATAGAATATCTTCTTTTCCAGAAGGCCGTTCGAGTGTCCATTGCCAATGATTATTCGTGTATTTATAGCGAGACGATATAAATCATTGATAGCGCAAGAAAAAAATGAAAAACTGACAAGCGTGTGTTGAATTATTTTTTTCAAAACAGGTTGTCAAAATGGAAGGCTTACCGTTCCGTTCGAAACCGTACAGATTCGCAACGCAAAGTGGTGGCTACGTTATCCTGGAGACCGAGTGGTCGTCGTTTATCAATCCGTGGAAAGAAAAAATAGAGTTTGTTGTAGGTCATCACAGGGTGTTGCGGGGACCGGTCAATCCGAATGTTTTTCAACAAGCCAGCGAATGTCAGCGTAATGCGTTGGAGAACATCAACGTGGAAGTCTTCAAGGAATCCAAGATAATTCAGGGCGAGATTCGCGCTCTTCTCAATAAGGTAATATATAATCCACGACGATCCTCGCATACCCCCACGGGCTTCCACGAGTCTGGTCCGTTTAAAACTGGCTTGCAACAGTCGATTCACAACTTCGAACGAACGAAAAAAAAGCGAAAAAAAAGAGAAAGAATTCGAGCAGCTTAATGTTACAATGAAATTGACTACGGTGCAATAGCCTCGCGTATACTCCTCCTCGCAGGTGACATCTGAAAAGTCCCATGAGAAATGTGTTTTTTTTATACAACCTCTCTTTTGTTTAACTCCTACGATGAGCAGAAAATCCAACGAACGGACAACAACGCCGCATACGACTTGTCGCGTAGATCTAATGATCTGACGGCATTCGTGGAAAACCTGCTGCAGAAGGTCAAGCATTCGGCGCCAGTCTCCAAGGATCCCGTGTCAACTGAGGACAGGAGCATTTCGGTGACTATTAGCTTCGTTTTAGTATCAACGAAACACTTTTGCCCACGCAAATTTTTTCTGCCAGTGTTAACTGTTGCAGCATATATTTCATATGTCATATATGTACATATATTTGTTTGACTTGTGGAACGCGTTTGCCCATATAATCACATAACACCCAACGACCACCCCTTGCACATACCACAAGCGAGCTTTTTCTGAGACGAACACGAGTAGCAGGTATCATCATCTATTAATTTGACGCTAGCGATGCTTCGCTTTTTTACTTACTTTATACATTTCAATCGCTACAACTGCAACATGTAGATATTGAATCGATTTACTATTTCAATTTATTGTTCAATCAAACAAAAAAAAGTTGGAATCCGAGTTGCAATGCGAGTGTGCCGATAAGATGAAACAGTGAGTTATTTCTTCAACGTTTCGTCGCTGCGGTGCATGTCGGATTAGAGAATAGAGAGATGCTAATAATCGCTAAAAGAAAGAAAAACACTAGTGTGCAAACATACCATCGTTCGATAAGAGTCTGAACTTTTTTTTTTTCATTGTCATTGTCTATCATGGTTTGTTGTTTTGTCTTTTGGAACAATTTCCCGAGAAGCTATCTTCTCACTCTTTTTCTTCTTACGAACGATGATTTCCGAAGTGTAAATATCATTTTTCAACGAGGGAATATAACTTGAACGGATAGAAAAGTGTAAGGGATATAAGAAGGTCAGTTTAAGTTTATATGAGGGGGTAGAACAAAAAGAGGTTGATCGTGGAGAGGTGAGTAATCAGGCAATAACGAAGTAAACTTTGCAGCTTGGCATTAAACACGACCGAACGATTACTAATAGTCTCGGATGGCCGGTAGCAGAGCTACTTTTTCCACATATTAGGGTGCTTCAGCCGCGAGTGCGAGAGACCGCTGTAATAAACGTGTAAACGTAGCTGCACGAATCTTCCCAGGTCTAACACGCACACAAAGACTATGGTTCGTCACGGAGGTACGGAGGGTGAACAGTGAGAGTAATTTAGGGCCGCTGATGGATAGCGTCAATTTCAAAACCTTGTAGGCATCCACGTCGGTAAGTCCACTACTTTCATTTTATTTTATTTTCTTTTTTATTTTTGTTCGTTTCGTTACGATAAACACGAACATCGATATAGACAACGTGTATCGCAACGGCGAAGTAATCATAAGGTCTGTACTGAAAAATTCCACTGCCGTCGTTCATGACCCAAATATGTCATGGACCTTTACTTCGTCTCTTGCCAGACAATAAACCCTTTATTTGTCATCGTTAATTACATATTCAATTCTATCCCGCAGATTTAGCGCTCACAGCATCAAGCGAATAAAAAAAAAATTGAAGATAAGGCAGACATATGTATGTGTTGATGTGTATCATCTCGCTTACAAGGTTTTGAAAGTAGCGAGGTTGGTGTAGAGGGCAGCGAGAGCGAGAGGTGCACAGATTTGAAACTAAACAAAACAAAATTGCTACCGCTTGGATAAGGGCTCTCACGCATTATTTTGTCAGCGACTAACGCCGTCAAAGCGCGTCTGAACGATAAGAGCCCATTTCGTAAGGAAAGTATAAATAAGTGAGGAAGGAATATAATGACCGAAGAAATAGGACGACGTAACTCTGGCTAGCGATCTCTAACGAACGCTTCGAAAAAAAAAGCGACCAGAAAAATTAACTACCGGTTGCATGGCTCTTCGGTATTTATAAGTTGCTACAATATACATTTGAAGGGATCACAAAATCCCTTGTTGCAGGAACACGACAGCGTTATGCTAGGCGCAATATCGCCGCATCACGAATACTGCGGTAGCAAGTCATCGTCTGAGACACCGCCGAGCTACGATCAGCTCAATTACAACGACAAAATGGAGAGATTCTTCAACAGTAAGCCCCAAGTTAGCACGATTTTTGATAGTGACGAGGGGAATCTTAATTCAAGCGGTCAGAGCAACGATAACATTGGAAAATCGACTAAAAACTTGACTGGTATGTTAATAACGCGTCAAAGAAAGGAACAAATAAAGATACCCCTTTGTCAGATGACTGAAAGGAGCTGTTGATCAATTAACTTAATGTGTTATAGCAGGCACTAAAGATACGACGCCCAATGATAGCGGCAGCGGGGGGAATCTCAGTAGCGATTCCAACATTCGTGCCAGCTACGGTAGCAGGTACGACAGTGATAATGCAAGAAGCGCGAACACCACACCACCCAAGAGCTTCAAAATTGTAACGCTGACGGAATCACTGTTGAACAAGCATAACATCGACATGGAGAAGTTAATGACAAAGCGGCATAAACAGCATAGATTCGAAATAAAAAATAACAAGCAACAGAAGGACTCGAGGGTAATCGGTTCCAAGAAGAAATCTAACGACGAGAAGAAGGACCGCAGGGAGACTCGTAACGGAAAGAGATGCGGTAGTCGCAGTCAGAGCAGAAGTTACTGTAAAGTACGTCGAATCATTTAATTTTCAATTGGTTGGTCACCGAGAGACGCGGTAGCCAATCGCGTTTAAAAAAAACGAATTTTTACTCCGTTTTCTATACGTATGATTCAATCAGGTTTCTAAGTATGATGAAACTGTGAGACCGTGCGCACCTGTAGCACCTGTACCATCTGTAGCACCTGTAGCAACCACAGCGACTGCCGCGAACAACCCTACGGTGATGCCGATGAGCGTCGATAATTCTTCACCGCACGAAGCTCAAATGAGGCCCAGCATGAATATGTGGTCCTCCGGACCGGTCACTGCATTACCGCAACAAACTTCTCACCTCTGCATGCCAATGCAAAAGTGTGTACACATTCGTAAAAAATCCGGTTCATTCCGAGCACACCGGAGTACATAGTAACTGTGCATTCTTGTATTCCCCTTATTTTTAGTATGGGATTACAAGAGACTCTGCGATCTCCGTCATTTTCTCCGACCGTCCCGACTTATTATCTAACCGTGCCGCGAGTCCGTGAAGTATCGCTGAATCCAATGACTCATCCGCCCTCCAATCAAATTTTACACAACGGTTCCATTCAGCAAAATTCCTACGGTAAACAGAAGCGTCTACGAACCGATGGCTCAACGCTATGCAGGCTCTGTTTATATAATATTATGCATGTTTGATACAACTACCGTTTTTCAGTTTCGTACGTAGCACCACCGGTGGCCAGTATGATTTATCCACCGATGGTTTGTGCACTTGCGCCTGCCCCGATGATGTACAGGCCGTTCGTTGTACCTGGACCAGTCACGGTACCTCGTGAAACACAGCAGTCAAACTCGGTCGTTCACCAGCAAGAAATTTCTTTAGATCTAAAGCGCCCAGAGTCCCAAGCTACCAGTGTGAAGGCTGAGCTAGGCAGTACCATGGAGATGTCCGAATCATCGAAAAAAGTTAGCTTCTTCGCACGAGATATTCACTTTAAAAAACACTGGAAATATATTTCGCAGTCTTAAATACTGTAAACGTGATTTTAGAGTTTTAATGAATTATGAAATTTGCAGGTGCTATCGCTAGGTGAACATTATTCACCCTGCGTGAGTATCGACGGTGACGATTCCAGTTTCGTCCCTGTTGAAACACCAGCTAACTCAAAACCTGAAATGATCCCTGACAATGAATTCGAATCTAGTCTTGAGGATTCGAGCGACTCAAGCTTCTACGGTGCTTACATGAATACGACCAGCAGTAACAGTTCCAATCGGGATGAGAGTGCTGCATGCACGTCACAGGTACGCCGCGTCACAGCTTCTTTGCTTCTTTCATAATTTTTCGTTTAAAGTTACCTTTGCATTTTTCCACCGCTTGATGGATGTTCGTCTCTAGGACACTCTATGGAAGACAGAAATGTTGGACACCACACCTAATTATAAAGAACAACAAGACACACTACGGAAGGGTCCACCGTGGCAGGAAAGCGTGGAAATGACTCCGGAACTGACTTACCAAAACGAATTAACTCCGAAGCCGCTGAGCGAAGTTCTCGAAGCCGACAAGAAAACGCTCAGTAGCATGAATCGACCCCGGATGATCAACGAACATTTTGCCCAGCTCTATTCGGACATGGAACTCGGTAATTGGACAACGTCGAGCGGTATCGATACTTCGAGCGAGAAGAAGAGTAAAATCGGCAATGAAGCTTTGCAACAGGATATGCCTGAGGTGAGAAATTGTCAAGGTCACCTCACCGACGCTGAACCATCCGCTATTTCATAGCGCTCGAAAGCCTCATCGTTATTTTGTTTTTCGAGATAATTGATTTTAACGGTCGAGAATCTATCATGCATCCTCTCGAAGATAACTAATAATAGTGTCACGAGAAAGTCACCTACCGCCATATCGTATAGCGTTTATACTTTTTTTGGATACCCAATGTCATAATCCGGCACCTAAGACATGCCGAGGCAATGGCCGCAATAGGGATGTCGAAAAGTACCTTGCAATTAATTATGAGTGTTGTGTTATTCTCGGTAGAAGAAGGTGATGTCGCTGGTTAACAGGATGCGACGGAGGCGAAAACATAATCGTGATAGGAAAGATTATAACGAAAGGCATAGAATGATACACGAAATTTTTCGTTCGTTAACGGGCTGCTGTCCTGACGAAAAGACGCGAACGAAGAGAAATACTTTCTCTGGTTGCAGCACAGAATCGTGAGAAAATATTAATCAACAGCACGATGGTGGCAATGGTCTATGAGGACAACCCACTCCGCTGACTTCGCTGTGAGGTCTTCCTCTCAAGAGATTTACGCGTATCAACTTTCGACAAAGCAGTATGATTTTTTTTTCATCCATTCAATTTCGTGGACGATAACAAAATAACATCATCATCTGCCCCTAAAAAAGTTGGTATGTCACGACATTTATCGACTTATGAGATTTTTACATTGCCATATATATATCGCAACCATGTCGTGACGTGATATTGGTCGGCGAGGAAAAAACTTTTTTCAGTCGACACTCTCAAATTTAGCAGAAAAAGATTCGGTTAAGGGTGCGTGCGACGCGCTGAAGAGTTACACCAGTTCTTCATTTTGAGCCTAAAAAAAAGAAAGATCGACACCAAGCTATTTTTACCGAGAAAGAGTTGGAAAGTGATAATTAAAAACTTTGCGACAACGACGATATTAATAATAGTTAACGACTGGTGTTTTCTTCAGTACAAAAACCACATTATGACGCCAGTCGATCAACATCGATAAACAAGATCTCAATTCGATGGTCATGCAGTTAACATTCTCCTATATTCTAAGGTTTATAGTACACAGTTTTATAGTACAGGATAATCAGCATAAAAAACCTATCAGCCGTCCGCGCGAAAAAACATATTTTTATAGCATGTAACTTTAATACACGCCTACTACCCTTGTAATTCGCTGCGAGTAAATTTTATAAATCAATCGAAGGATATCTCAACCCGTTTTCTAGTCCGGCAATCGATGCTTATAAATTATAAAAGCGAAAAGTGAAGATAAATTATTAATGACAAAGGATCGAAAAAAAAATATCGTCTACGTTTTTCCGAAGAACGTAGTTTTTTAATGACGTTTCCGCAACCACGTGAAAGTGAGAGCATTGAGATACATAACTATGAATTCACTATATAATAATGTTTAGAGATAAACAGCGTTGATCGCTTTAATTATTAATTTCCTATGTAATAATATTTACATACACAGCGTTGATCGCTTATTCATAGATTACGCACTAATTTAGCCGGTGATTTTTTTTTTTATATTATTACCGTATTACATCTAAGGAGCACCATATACTTTGCGCATTATTTTATACTTTATATACACTTACGTTTTGATGTGCAATTTGAATTCAGAAGTAATCTTTCTTATACGTTGAGCACTTAGATTCAAAGTAATATTTTTTTTATTATACGACACTTCTTCGATAGATCGTAAGATTGATATTCTTGTCGTTATATCCCTTAATATTCAGCGGTGTGAGTTTTAATTGTCACAAAGGTATCGTGTCGACGATGTGTAGTGTTGTGCACTCAGAAAATCTTATCGCCGCAAGCGTTGAATAACACGTCGTTCCTGGCACTCGTAAACATACGTATGAAAACAAGTAAACATATTACTTACACCCAGCACCCACCGATATTTGTCTTCGGGTGAAGTCGAAAGTCCGCCGCGTCGTTACGAAGTCGCAGTCTTTATCCCAGAAGCTTTGACAACGAGACGGGAAAACTGGCCATTTACCCGTCTCAAAACATTGTAATTCCGTTTTCGAACGCTTCAATCCTTGATCGGCGATCGTACAACCGATGGGCTTTCCACCGATGCTCGTTTAGTATATTTAGTCTATCTATCTCATGTCCGATATTTTGTAGTAGAAAGAGGATATCACCTTGAAGATGTCTGCATGAGAATAAATTTCGTCAAATTATAACGGCTATGTTTCGCATCGCACGAACGTCGCTGGGAGAAGTTCACTTGTAGAATAAAATTCAACAAGCGAACAATTTTTCTTCTCCCTAAAGCAGTGCATGGACAAAGACTTGCCAGAGATGAAATTTGATGTCATGCAGATATCTTCAGGATTATAAGAGAATAAATTGTTAAGCCCGCCCAGAAAGTGGATCGAGTATTCCAACTCATGTTATTAATGCTAGAACGATATTATTACGTTGCATCCAGCTACACGATCACATTGCCTTAAGTGTAAAGAGTCAAACAGTGCCGCCTTCGCTCTCGAGGTCGGCTCTGCAGCGATAAAGCCCGAGGAAGGTATATACAATTTTATTCCATCCGCGCTCAATTCGTTCGGGACATGCGTCCGATCCAAGCTGGTGCCGGTGATTTTCAATTACTCTTTAGGTAAATCACCTTTTTTAACAGCCTAAGAATTCGTCATGCCTTTGTATTAGGATTAAAAAAATTGAGCTCTACCACTACGCATACATTTTCTTAAGTATTTACCGTCAAAATCGCTTACACAGAGAAACACTATTTTAACCGTTATTAATATTTGTAATAAGCAGTTAAAACGAACGACTTAAGCCTCCGAATATAAATTTTCGCGGCAACTTTGTATCTCTGTGTGAAATTTATCATGAAAATTGGTATTAACGAATGTTTGATACGTGGAAGCACCGTATGCACCTATTATTATACCCCTTGTATAACTCTATTATTTGCACACGATGATTTGTCATGTGAATGTTGAATAATAAAGCGTAATGTATTCATTACGGGAAAAAACACAGAAAAACCATCCTCAATTTTTATTTTTCTGTCGTACAGCTGTAATTTAAAAAATTATCTATGTCGTTTTTTTCTACATTGCTAAGTCGGTGCTGTTTTCTGATCTGTCTTCGTATCTTCCGTCGCTGTCGTCGTTATACCGTTTACGCCTTGCATCGGAATCTGCGAAGGGCAAGTGTTTTCGATTATTGTACCGGGTGGTTTCACAAAAAGTGTTATCGCGACAAACGCGTTAACCGAATAGATATCCTTACCTGAACCTGAGAAAGCTCGGTTACATCGACGCTCTTCATGTATTTACGAAGAAACGGTGCCACGAGCATAGGATCCAGTTTTTCCGGCCTCGCCGGTGTGAACACGCTCACGATAAGGGCGACGCTCATAGTCACCAACGCCCCGACTACGGTGTACCAGAGATAGCTCAGACGGTACAATGCCCAGGATTCTCTGAAACATTTCGATATGCTTGGCTATTGAAAAAAAATTATTTAAAAAAATGACCTCAAGAATGACAACAGTAAGTAGTTACCCCAACCGTTCCGATTCCGTTCCATTAATCGCAGCCTCGGGTGGGATAAGGAATAACATATTTTCCACTTGCGGGTACCAGTATGTACAGCCTTCCGTCGTTACCGGCTTTTCCTCAAATCTATAAGATCGATGTTGTGGTATTGATATGAGTAAAAATTATTTGGTGTCTTTCTGTAGGCTAAATTTAGATTGCCGATTTAGATAAAAATTATTTGGTGTCTTTCTATAGGCTAAATTTAGATTGCGAGTAAAGGCCCCAACTTTAGTTTATTTTTATTTCTGTTAAGATGAGTTACCTGATAAAAATAAGTCAAGAATATTATGCATAGAAATTATGAGATCTGATTGCGGACAAGCTAAATTGATTGATAAGCTGGTGCTAAAGCGTTTATGCAACTATAGCGGGGCGAGGAGGGAGAGATGACAGGGTCAGGCTTATATGTCAAGCTACATGTCAAGCTTCTATGCATTCTCAAGTGCATGTAAGACATGGGGCCATCTGTATACCTCAACACCTCAATCAATTTCAAATTACAAATACAAAAAAAAAATTACAATTTCGTTCGATAAATAAAATTAACTTTTACCTGACCGCACCACTGGCGATGGCGGCTTGCGCCGAAACGGTTACCCAGGACATGAATCCCAAGCCGGTGAGTCCTCCGATGAGGGCGCTCTGAATGAAGAAAAAAAATTATCGAGTTAAGAATAATTAAGCGGTATTATATGTGAAGCGTACCGTAGCGTTGATCCAGGGAAGAAGAACACCGATGCTGAAGATTCCGAGCGACGGACCACTGTGTATTGCGCTCAGGCTTATTGATAACTGAAACAGCAAATTGTTTATTGAAGAATAAAAATGCACAAGGGATTGTCGGTATTGCACAGCTGATATGAACCTGAAGAACGTGAGAGCCGGCTTTCTCGACGACGAACACGAGCGCAACGCAAACGGCGCCCAGTATAACGACTGTTAGCTTCATAAGTACATCGACAGTTCTCGTGGCGAAGGGGGTTTTTCTGAAGGGCTTTATGAAGTCCTCCATCACAACAGCAGCCATTGAATTCAGTCCAGTGGACAAAGAACTGAACAAGATGGATCATTGATACAATTGATTGATATAGTGAATATCTTCAAAATGAAGAAATCTTACCTCAGAGCTGCGCTGAAAACTCCAGCAACGAACAGTCCAGGAAGTCCTGGAAAATCTCCAAGGATGTCCATCACGAGTAGAGGCAGCAACTGATCCTTGGCTCCAGCTAACTAAAATTACGATAAATATAGCCATGGGGATGTTAAAAAAAAGGAAGAATATTCTTCACGATTGCGTACCTTGGTCGTGAGAGGATCGCACGTGTGGTACCAAGCGTAAATGAGCATTCCCGCGTATCCGCAAATACCAACGAGACTCAGAGCACCGAAGATGAAGCCCCAGAGTGCCCTGCAATAAATTGCCTAGCCAAAAAATTTCTTCCTCGCTGAGAATCCCTAAAATCCCGATAGAATCGGACAAACCGGATGATAATTCGTGTACCTTCTGGCTGCCTTCAGAGTCGGTAGTGCCATGTAACGCTGAAGCATGTTCTGATTTATCGCGGCGATTTGTAACCAGTGAACGAAACCACCTATCACCAGTCCCCAGAGCGTGTGTCTGGTCGATGGATGCCAATCAATTCTGTTTCAGATCGAATGAAGAAATTGTATTTACGTCGAATTCACTTCAGCCACAACTCATTTCCGCCAAAACTGAACTAAGTTACAGAAACACCATGTATAGGAATCTTATCTTATACACATTTCAGTCGGAAATACGTCATACCGAAAATACGTCACTTCCGGTTTGAACATCTCGTTTTGCGACCGGATAGGACGTCATACCGAAAATACGTCACTTCCGGTTGGAAAATGGTACTATCAAACCCTAAGTAACGTATTTCCGGCCGAGAAATGAGATTTTCAAAACGGAAATGACGTACTTACAGCCAAAAAATTATATTTAAAAAATTCAATCTACAGTAGCTATACAGGATCATCCACAGTATATAATGTTCATATTCATGTTGTTTCTCCGACCCAGTTACTTATTAGCCGAAATATCTTTGGCATAGATGATATCCCTATCATAGCATTGAGCGTTGCTGTTTGAACGTTTGCGGCGAATAAAGTTTCACTTACAAGGGTAGGTCGAGTCTTCCCGAGTCGCGATTCCTCTGCAAAACGACGTCAAGACCCCCCAGATCAACGGTACCTTTGATGATTATGAGAAGCATGGCTCCGAACATGACGAAAGCCTGAACGAAGTCGGTCCATACGACTGCTTTCAAGCCTCCCTTGATTACAATAGTTGCATGTATGGATTCATTTCCGTGATTTAAGCGCGATTAACCCTTTGATGCCTAACGTACCATACTTGACACATTGTTACAACATATATTAAAAAAACATATCTTCATTACATTTTAATTTTAAAGATTCTTTCATTTACGCGAAAAGGAATTGAAAAAGTTTTTTTTTTCAGACATCTTGATTGACAAAAGCAGTCTAGCAGTTCACGGAAGACGATATATATTTTTTTAACAGGAAATATGTTTCGGCCTTAAAGGGTTAAGTATCGATAATTTCAATCTCAAGTACTAACCACGCAAGTGTAGAATATGCACACGACACACACGAAGGGCGTCACAATATGAATATTAATTCCAGTCACTGAAACGCGGAAGAAAAGAGATCATAATTGTCGCAGAGTTTGTGACAAGATCGTATCAGATGTTGCGAGGTACCTTGATTGAAAGCCAGCGCTGGCACGTAAATTACAATGGGGAGCCACAGCATCTACAAGTTATAGTCGTAATGTAATAGAGCGATCTGTACTAAACGTATCTGTCAACGCGTTTAGTGAAAACTACGAGAAACGAATAATTCATTTATTATTTTTAACTTATATATCTTTAGCAATAAATGGACTCACGATCCCGAAACCGAAGAGTGCCGATCCGAGGATTCTAACTTTTTTGTCAAACCGCCTCTCGAGATACTCGTATGTGCTGGTCAATCGGAGTTCGTGAAAGACCGGAAGATAAACGCTCGACATTACAAATCCAACGAGAATAACGCCGAATCCGATGAAAAGATAATTCGTTCCGTGCACGTATATCTCGGTCGGAGTTCCGAGCAATGAAATTCCCGATATGAAACTCGCTATGAGGCTCAGACTTATCGGCAGTATCTTCATGTTTCTTCCACCGACGAGATACTCGTCTTCTCCCGATGACTTCTTTACAAAACCGAAGTATATTCCGATAGCTCCGCACGATATCAGCATAAGAGTGAACACGGAATAATCGGCGATAGCAAAACTCTGCATGGATTTGCTGACCTCGTCGACGGTCGTCATACCCTGTATGAAGTTCTTTCGCTGAGCAATACCCGAGGTCCCCTCGGACGTCATTTTCTTGCAGAATGGAATTTCGGGATACCCGTAGCTGCGACACGATGACCCTTGCAAATCTATTTTCTCTTCTCGGCTGTTGTACAATAATCTTCTTCTATGAGACGATCATATATTTCTTGACTTCAAGAGACACCGGAAATGATTAATCCCCTGTTCCCCGAATTATCGATCTACAACTTCTATCGAAGCTTAAAATTGTTTTGTTGCACGAATCAGTATCTGACCGTCATCACGATGGAGTTGAAAATACTGTTTCTTCTTCCATTGGACCCGTGTTTAACGCAGAACTTCACAGTTAACTTATCGCGAGAAAATACTTTAGTTTCGAGAATGTGATGTGCAAATACGATACGCGATGTGTGTTTATATATCGGTTAAACTTTGCGTGGAGAAAGCTATCGATGAAGCTATGCAAACCACATGTCCGCGTACGAGTAAGTGCAACGAGTGCGTGTAACTCGAAGTCCGACGGCAAATGAGACATATGGCTCATCGCTGTCACGTTGAAAACCCGTATCACGGCGACGATTTTCTCGTTAAACCGACAATAGGTATAAGTGCCACGGTGATACGTAACGATAGAGAGAAGCACGGAGCTATCCATCAAGTGGATAATGTGTCCTAAATTTAGAGCGGGCAATGCGGACATAATGTGGTCACTTCTTATTCGCTTCTTGCGGCACGCGGCTCCGCAGCATCTGAACCCGGCGAAGGGCTGCCGTTCCCTCGAAAACCTCGAAAGGTCGAGGATTCGTCGCGTCACGAAAGCGAGACACCATAACGAATTCGAGTTGGTCGTATAGAGCTAACAATTAATGGGAATAAGACAAAATTGCTCAGCCTTGAACTCGTACGAACGACCACGTAATCGGAGACTAATGATGCATGTCCGCCTGTGTCCCACACGGCTTTGCGACTGGTGCGCACAGTGAACGGAGAAGCGCGACAATTTTTCGCCTCGGGGCAGCTTATAAATTTCATTGAATACGCGGCGTGCTTCAATTTCATATTTATTTTACGAAAAGAGAAACGAGGAGCAACGTATAAAGAATCGACTTATTATATCGGTGTTTTTTTTGTTTCTTTTTTTTTGGGCTTTCAGCCCTCGTAGAAGGTCGGCAGCTCGTTGCCGAGAATGACCTTCCGTTCGATACCCTTATCGGTGATGACACCAAGACGGATAACTCCACCGCTGCTGCCGTCGCGCGCCATGGCCAGGGCCAGTGCTGTGAAAAGAAAATTTCAATGTAAAAAGTCAGTTCTATGGTGTATGTATTAATTTGAAGCACGAGCAACGGAAATAATAACGTTATCGCGTGCGAAGCCCAAACTTACTGTTGGAAACGAGTTCGACGCACTGATCCTTCGTCATGTTAGGCTTGTAATTAGCGTCGACGTAGCCGTAAACGTAACTCGAGCCGGAACCGCCGATAGCGATAGGCTGACGAACGCACATGCCGCCCAGAGGAATGCTGTAAACCTGACCACCCTTGCGCTCGTCCCAGCCGGCGACGAGAATACCGGCCATCAGTGAATCCCGATAATTGTAGCACATCTCGCGAAAAACATTGGCTGCTGTTTCAACTAGTGGCTGAGTTCCCAGTTCCATTCTAGGGGATTATACAACCGATAGATTAAATCGGAGCAGTGAAATGTTCTGGGACTTTGTTGGCAAGGCTATGACTTACTGATGAAAACCTAGATGATAGGTGACAATTTCTGCGATGGCCTGAGTGTCCGCCGCCGAACCCGATCGGCAGCAGTAAATGTTGTCGGTCACTCTTGTGAGTTTGTCCGCAGTTCGATTGCTCACATAAGCCCTGGAAGTAATAGAGTAGAGTCATTATAGTTGTTGGAAAGTATGAAACAACCAATCGACGAACAGACGAATTTGATACACACCCGGTCGTGGCACGAGAATCAGCTCCAATGACCACCCCACCCTCAAATTCACAGGCCATGATCGAAGTCTGTAAGAAAAAAAAGAAAACAAATAAACTTAAGGTATATATTTTACGTTCGTCGATACCTTAGCGACAAGGGGTCGTTGAAAATTAGATTTATCTCAAATTGCGAAATGTGATACAGCAAATGATATCAAGCATAATTTGTTTCAGTTACAATTCAGTAAATTTCATGCCCGACACGCGCGTAAACAAATTATTTAGTGTGATTAAATGCATCTAAGAGAATTTGAAAGATTGCACTGTCATTCTAACCTCTCAGTACTCGAATGACATAGGTTTTTTTAAAGACGTAACGTTAAATAACTTACGCCTGTGCTCGCTTCCGACGTAAGCCAGTCCGGCGACATAGAATCTGCCATCATTCCCGTGTTTGACGGTGCAAAACTTTGTACAGCGTTCATATTTTCGTGTAGATCAGACAAATTTAGACAAATCTATGCGGTACAATAAACTGCTCCGTAAAGCGAATTCACTGTGATGATGTCTTGATTGGACGGCCAGTGCCGGTGCTGCCAAAACGGTAGGGTATTTTTTACGCCATTCATTTCAGCCGAAAAGTAACTAGGTCGCAGCAACACCGTGTATCCGAATCTATAGTAACTTTTTTCCGAGGTGACCTCACTTGAGGTTTTTAATTTCATTGTTACATGAATACTTACGTATATAGCTTTGTTCACCTCGAAAATAGTTTTACTGGCCACACGGTTCGATCGCCGCAAAATATCGTTGCAGCGTTTACACTTAGTGGCATCATTCGGCGAAAATCTGTACCCTTGCGACAAGCAGATATCTGCATTGCCGGCCACTCGTACTTTCGAGCGTCGGTAAATTACCCCGTCCTTAGTGAGAGTATGATTTGAAATCGCTTTGGACTCGAGTCGGCTCCTTGTGATTATAGAACGTTTATCCATCGGATTTTATGTATTATTCTCTATAAACATTATACTATTTTTACTTTTTAACTCTAATATGCATTCGACTCTTAGGGTGTTAGACGGAAATTGCATTTAATCACATACATCGTATCTCTTGTACGGATACGATTTGAGAGTCGACGTTCAATGATTCGCGTGCCCAACATGACATCTCACCGTCGGTAGATGCGAGGCAATATGGGTTTGACCATTTACAAGAGATGAGAACCACGGTTAGCTCATCGGTAAAACAGAGTTCAAGTTTCACATTCTCTGAGAACTTCTCGACACGCATTGTTGGAGCTGGTTACACGGAGACTAACCGGTCCTAGATCGTTTTTTCCGGCGCTCACCACGACCGACTTGTTGATCGATCCCAGCGCATTCTTTCTACGACCGTTAAACGGCGTTGGATGAAAATGTTCCTTCGTCGGAAGATCGCCGGCCAGACGCAGAGTAATTTTCCTTGAATTCTTTCCCGGCACAGCGGCGAAGCTTCTTCTCTTGAGAATCGGCACGAGTTGTTTGCACTGGTTCTTGTTGTTCGCCTCCTCGAAATCGCCGTCAATGGACTCGGGTTCGGTCTCGGTGTCCTCGATTATCTCGACTCTCTCGACGAGCTGCGGCATCTGCTCGACGCTCACATTGGCGCTCGGCAAGACGACATGATTCTTCGGCGCTGCGATCGACTTGACGATCTCCATTTCTCGAACTGCTACCACGTGAAATGGATTCGGATTGCACTTCGTTGGTCTCGAGGTTTCCATTGGCACGAGGCTGTTGGTGGAAATTTGCGAGAAAAGCTTGCTGTTTTTTGATAGAAAAAATTCTTCGTCATCCTCGTCGGGCGAGCGGGCTTCCCTGTCGGGGGACTGCGAAGCCGACGAGTCGCCGGATTGAATTACCTGGGGCTGCGAGGTCTGCACGATGTCCGGAATGAAGTTCACGTCCAATCTTCGTCTCGCGGCTCTGTTGATGTTGGCGACCTGGTCCTTCACTTTTTCCAGCTTGGTCGATGATTTTCGGTGTGAACACTTCGGTGTGAGACTCGCGCATTGTTTATCGTCGAATGCCGGGTTTAGATACCCTATGCCGTACATTCCCTCGTCCCTGTCGCCTATCTTATTCGTTCTTTTGTCTGTGAATCTAGCGGTAGTAGGTGTACCGATGTCGTTCCGCTTTTACGAACGTAACTGGCCAATATTGTCTCTCCCCTTATTAACATCAACCGGTTTGTTGTTCATCGACAAATCATCAGTGATCTTGAGAATCCATCCCTGCGAAAGACACGATTCTTAACTAATTTTTCGATTTTTTTTCCAATAGACTTGTGAACCAAAACTAAGGAAGGTGGACCGAATGGAAAGCCTGATCGGCGTCAACGTTAACTTCCGGTGTGCGATCGGCGACAATACTTCAACTGTGTTTCGTTTTACCCGCAAAAATAGTATTAGCATCACTGAACACTGAAGCATCGACACCACTGAAGATAATGAAACTACTGGAGTCAGTGAAACGATTCGAGAAAAATTAAACTCTTGGAACCGATAGAAGTATCGGAACTAAAACATTTTTTTTACAATGTTTTTTTTTTCTTGTAAATTTGTAATTATCCATTATATTGCCTGTTAACAGTTCGTTGGCATTGTCGGCGATGAATTTCAATGTTTAAAGCCTACAGTTTTTTTTTTTCTTTTTTGTATTGGGCATTTAAGAAAATCAAGGTTGCGCATGCCCCGCCCATATTAACTGTCGAGAATGGCCCATAGCTTTCTGCGTCGATCGATATTCGCTCCGTGGGTGGGCCTGTTAAGAAAATCAAGGGAGCACAAATCAAGGTCCCAGTGTACTTTAAAATATAATTTCCATATAGTTTGTTAGATTTGGAAATATTGAAAATATTTCTGAAATATTTCGGAATAATTGAAAGATTGAAAATATTTCGTGTTATATGAGCAAAGGGTTGGGGCCAGTTGCTCCGAAAGGGCGCCTGAGTTGGGGGCGGTGGGGCATGGGATCCAAACCCCTAAACAAATCCACAATGGGGGGACCAACAAACAAACAAGCGATGAAACAATTAAATGCACAGTTTTCTAAAATATATATAAGGTAATATAATCAATTGCGACGATTTTCACGTTTTTACTTTATTCCGAAAAATCCGTGGTTTCCCTGATCTTTGGTATCATTCAGAATACACGAATTTTGTATAAGGTTTTTTACTTCACTTGGTGTGAAAATGACAGTTTTGGGTGCGCCTCGCGTCCGTGAAACCCCCCTTTCACACATTGAGAAGTAAAATTCGGGACGATATTCGTGCCATTATTGTTTTTTTTTTACTCGTGTGATTGTGTGCGGACGAGCCTTCAGCGCGTACTGCAAACTCACACTCCTCAAAATAGTTATTTGTATGGCAAGGGCGTATGAAGGGAGCTCTTTATGAGTGCGAAAATACGAGTCAGGACTCCCCTTTCAACGCCCCTGCTATTTTCATCATTTGTTCTAACAAATTTACGAAAACCACGCTTTTCTTTTTTTTGGATGTGTGCGCAGGCAGGGAGTTTCTCGCATTAGTGCGAGAAAAAAATACCATATCGTGTTTGTATGCATGCACAGTATTTTTCTCGCACGCGATACGAAAAAGTACCTCTCTGCATTGACTTGACAGGAACGGCGAGCGGGATTTTACGTGCAGGAGTTAGGAAAATAGCACGTTACGATACTAGTGCAAAAAACTTTTTCCGACGAGTGTGAGTTTGTAGCACGAGCCGAAGGCGTTTGTTGTAATCACACGAGTTAAGTAAACGCTTTTCGCATCAGTATCGTACAAAATTTTATTTCACACGATGTGAAAATGGGGGTTTTACGCACGCGAAACGCGCCATTTTCCCACCGAGTTATACAAGTTTTATCGCACTAATATCGTAAATAACTATTTCCTTGGATATACACCTAGTTTTGTTTTCCTCACGAGGAAGCCAGGATCAGAGGTGCTCCCGATTTGGTCATTTTACGTTATTATAATGTGACTGTGCATGCGCACGGTCGTTTTTTGGTACGAATTCTTACGACAAAAACGTTCTAACAACGAAAAACGCCAAATCGAAAGCTCCTCAAGATTCATCCGTTATGCTTGTTTTTGATCGTGCCTTAATTTGTCGGGGTTTCGGTGGATTTTGTTTGTTGCATTAATTTTTTGCGAAACAACTGTGTTGTGTGGCACAGATGTACTGATCGCAGGATGAATAAACACCAACTCAAAGAATTAACGACATCGATAAATGGATTTATTATTTTATCGGAGTTAACAAAACGATACTATTAGTCATTTATGTTATTCTCGTTCGATCGAAAAGTCGCAGGTCCCTATATTATCATCGCGAAACACGGTATCTCGTAAGGAATTTGATGCCATATAGAAATTTACCGTTTGGCGTGGATATCTCGATATCTGCCATCAAACGCGTCGTAGCGGTAGCGGCATCGCTCCGCCAATAACATTTTGTTGAAAGCCTCTGGAGAAAGCCGGTATCTGTATTACCTACTGCTGGTAGGTAATTCCGAGAATCGGCAAGTATTTTAATGCAGTAACGGTAATCCACTTAGAATTTAGTCAAAAAATGATTTTAACCCTTTATACGTCACACCGCCCGAAAGCGTACCGAAACGGGAGTAAAGGACGCGGAGTGGGGGCCTTGCGTTGCTACGGTAGCGCCTAAGAGTGGGGATAGAGATGTGACTTATAAATGGTTGAGGTAAACAAATATGAAATAACCACCAAAAAATTTGCGGACGAGTCAATGTCCGGTTTTCAAAACAGATCTTTGAGTTTGTACGTGAAAACCTGCTGATGTGTTCGCACGTTGTCCTGCCGCGACAGGCCTTCACTGCGCACGCCTCCTTGCCAATCCCCTCCAGTGTACCGCGCGTGAGCTACCTTAACATCTCCCATGTAAGTAAGCTGGCAGTTATATAGCCTGAGTACCTGTCGAGTGAGGATGAATACCTCTTCCCGTTCTTATGTTGTCCTGTTCGCCGGTACCCACTTGGGCCTTACCAGATTCTTTTACGTCGGCGTGGGGCCCAATTCAACGGCTAGCCAAGCGACACCGCACCGCACCGCACCGCACTACGGTCGGGCTGCGCCTGCGGTCCGTTCGACTGCTGCTGTCGGCGAACATTGTTCTAATCAGCGAAACATCCCGAATAATTCCTTAGCGATGAAATCTTATCGGACATTTTACACAGATCGCTTGATAAACATTGCAGGTGGACAAATTTTTTTTCCGCTATTATTAGATCCAACAACATCTCTCACCTGACAATATAGGTTGATTTGAGGAGGTCGGAGCGCTTCACACTAGGCAAATGAGTGCTAAATTTTTTAAGTAGCTTGTAAAATCTTTTGAGCATGGATTGAATATAGTGGATGGTTATATATATTAGAGCAGATGACCTTAACCAAGAGAAACATTAATTGCAATGGATTTGCAAAAATATTAACTGGGTTGTGCCAATTTTCGAAAAGTTACATATTCGCTCAGTTAAAAAAAAATAATAATAATCCGTAATTCTGGCTCCACTTTGATGGATTACGGCTCATTCGCTTTCTTGAAACCGTTCTCTAAGAATTCACCATCTGGATATTCGATAGTATTTTCCATTAAAAAATAACAGCCTTTTGTTTATCTATCGAAGAAATTCCTTCGTAACGAAATAGATGTAATTTTTCATTTTAATTTTAAACTGAAAATACTATCAAATATCTAGACGGTGAATTCTTCGAGCATGTTTTAAGGAAGAGAATAAGCAGTAATATATCCAAATCGAGCAAAAATTGCAGGATATAAAAAAAAAAAACTGAACAAATGTGCACTTTTTCAAAAATTAACACAAACCGGTTAATATTTTTGAAAATGCATTACAATCAATGTATTTCTAAGTTAAGGACATTTGCTGTAATACGAATAAACCATCTTCTGTAATCAATAGATGCGTGAATGTTTCTATAAACGACATAAAAAATGTAGCACTCATTTGACAAGTGTGAAACGCTCCAACCTTCTTAACGACATGTCGTCCCTATCAAAGGGTTAGAAGGATTGTGTGTGTGTGTGTGTGTGTGTGTTTTTTAAAATTAATATCTATCATCGTTTCACATATATTTTTTTCCCGTGCGGATTTTACGGCATTGGGATCGATTTAATTTTGATCTCACAAGAACGACCGCCGACGCGCATGCGTCCCGTCAAACACTAAAACTAAAAATCACCGATAAATCATCGTCTTTTCCCTTGAAGAGAGTGGCACCGGTCTCCGCTAAGGGACGAGCCAACAACGGGCTAAAAAAAAAAGAAAAAAATCGTCTTTTCCCCAGTGAAACTGATGCACCCACGGATTTGGAGTTGCATCGTAGTCGCAGTCGCACGAGGTTTGACTATATAACGAGACTCCGGGTATACTGGAATGAGACTAATCACTTTGTTCAAACTTTCAACCTTTATCCAACTCTGTTTTGATGGACTCGAGTGATGCCCATACAACTATAAGTCAAATAAATAAGACTATATACAACGATGGTTGCAAGGGTTACAGAAAAACGACGTTAAAATAAAGGTTATACACGAGTCTAGAGCAAGTAAAAATGTTGAACATTGTGCATTAGTCTATCGAAGTCTACCGATGGTAACCTCAGTTCCGTTAGGGTTCATTTCGAACTAATCTGCCAACTGTAACTAAAGTCGCACGAAAGGGAAAGTTTGAATTTGCGATACAAGCTGGAAGGAAACTCCGCGTCCTCGAGATTTCGCGGGCTGGACCGTATCGAGGGGTCCCGTTGCTCGCATCTCGTCCGGGGTCCCCACGTGTAGCCCCGAGAACAGCAACGTGGTTCGCTATGTGGAGGGACGGATGGGGCCCCTCAGTGGCGGCGTTGCCACATCTTCAACCTACGGGATGGGTGCACCGGCGTGCCAGGCAGTCGGGTTACCAGCGAGCACGAGTGAGCACGTCGCGCGCAGTCGTACGACGATCCTTCCAACGACGAGGCTCGTTCGAGTTTTTCTCTCCTATCTCGGCGCTCTCGCGTTGCATTGCTCG
Source organism: Stenichneumon culpator (assembly GCA_964017025.1). Lineage (NCBI taxonomy): Eukaryota > Metazoa > Arthropoda > Insecta > Hymenoptera > Ichneumonidae > Stenichneumon > Stenichneumon culpator. The sequence continues at coordinate 7,258,715 of OZ024772.1, forward strand.
TCTTGTCACAACGGCCTCGAATATTCATCTCTTACCCTTTCTCATATCGTCAGCCGAATCCCCCTCCCCTATTCGCCAATCGATGATCGCGGCCGTCCGACCCACACTGGTCAACGATGTGAAGTAAAAAATCTTGTGAAATTCATCGCGGAAACAAAACAAAACAAAAAAGTATAGTCTCTAAAAATGATTTCAACATACAGTTTATGGTTCCCGGTGTGAAAACAAACAATATTAATATATATACACATACAGATGGAAGAGGCGATACACAGCTTGCCTCTGTGGGTCAGCGAGCGAGCGTGTGTTCTTGACAGTGTGAATCAACAAGTGCCTCGGGAGCTGAACGTTGGGCGTGTGTGAATACGTGCGTGTGTTTGTGAAATGTGCCGAGCGCTCTGAGTACACTGTTATCGTTGAGTGGTGGACATCGGGGAAGGGATTTTAACTCCCGGCAGCCGGCGCGCCTTATTCTCGATTATAAACGACGTCAAGTTTAAAGTTTGCGCGAAAGAAATAAATCAGTTTTGCATTGTTTTCGCTCACCGATGTGTGACAAGTGAATGCGTTTTTTTTTTTTTTTTTTTTAGGTCTCTTTTCGTATCTCCGTGGTGAATGTGATTTCATGTTGTTCGACTGTCGGATGAATATTAAGCTTGAAGAGTGTCGTGTTGTACGTGATAGGTAAGAAAAACAAATTCAGTGCCCTGCATTCGTTACTCTCGGATATCATCGCCGTTCCGAGGACCAACGAGAGTCAGCAACGCGACGCTGGTGCGTCGCGACGCATCAAGATGGAAGTCGTTTATATAGGTACGTGTTTGTGTGTGTTTGTTTGGCATTTGCGCGAACGTGCGCGCGTGTGTGTACTGGCTCGACGAGAGTTCGGAGAGCGTATCGATGCTGTCATCGGGGCCTCGCTTTTGCGAGAGAGATATGGTTTGTGACTTGGGGAGTGACGAGATTAGCGGAAATTTTTGACGTCGATGCTATTGTTGAGATATCGTTGAATGCCATTTTGATAATTTGATTTTTTTTTTTAATACACGGTACACCAGTCGGACTAGTTGAAGACTCGTTTTAGCGAGGAAAAAATTGTTTTGGAATCGGGGTATCACGAACTTCATCGGAATTTTCGACGTCGATGCTATTATTGTGTTACCGCTGAATATAATTTTTTAATTAATGCAAAAATTATGCTTTTTAAAAATATTAGGTCACACCGGTTAGACCAGTTAGAAACTCGCTTTAGGGAGTGAAACATTGTTTCGGACTTGGGAAAACACGAAATTAGCCGAAATTTTTCATGACAATGCTATTGTTAAGTTATTGTTGAATAAAATTTAAAAAATTTCACGCGAAAATTGGGAACGACTGATCGGTCTGTTAATGTACTGGTGAAATGTTTTAGAGCGAAAAAAATCTCTAATGTGGCGGATCGTTTGAGGACGTAAAAGTAGGTTTTTTAAATAATAGAAGGTGCACCAGCTAGACTATAGTTAGAGGCTCGATGGTCTGACGGAATTGATAATCTCGTAAATCGATAAACCCATCACAAAAATTAGTGGCTACCCGGACGGGTTGATGTGAAGCGATTTTTCGTTCTTTTAAATTTGCACAATGTCTGTGACAAATATAGGATGTCAAAAATAGTATATTATGCTACAACGGAGGGAAGTGCGCGATTTTCGCCAAGTGTGAAATACGCTTCCCGAGCGAAGCGATGGCAGCAAGAGTAGCAAGAGCGAGAGAGGTGAAAATCCTCTACCTTCCGTGAAGATACTTTTTGCCAAATTCGTTAAAATAACCACATTTGTTGTGTCGGAAAATCGTCATATCCGCCAATGACCATCGCTTTCTCGGGAGTAATAGAGCTTCTAGAGGTGGTAATGAGCCCTATTTAACTGTTTATAAGGCGTAATGAAACAGATGATTCGTTAATAATAGAGCTGGGCGGTACTTCAAGTTCATGATATTTGTTTGGTACTCGAAGGAAAGGTATTTCAAGTACATACTTAATTGAAATACGGCAAGTACTTAAAGTGCTTCAAGTACCGTGTACTTGAAGTATAGTACTTGAAGTTCGTTTCGCTTACCCAACGATAAATACTTTCGCGATATTCGATATCAAACATTGTTTGGTGTTTTCATCTACCAAATTTCAGTTCAATCGCTTCCAGTGTACTCGAGTAAAATTGTTAGTGTAGCTGGCGATGAAATTTTATTTACACTCTTAACTGCACTGAACCTGATTGAAAACTTAAATTCATCGTGAAATTTTTGATATCTAACGCACGGATGAAATACGCACAGTTGAAAATGACTATGAACTTTTACCTCCAGAAAATATCAATAATATGTAACAAACAGTTGAAATTTTAAATACAAAACCTAAACGTCGAGCCGGTTTATCCATTTGTTTATTGATTACTTTTTCGATTTATATACTCGGTACAAATTTAGCAATTTAACGAATAGAAATACTGAATCATTGCGCTTAAATCAAGGATATTTTATTATTGATTTAAGCATGTATATTTTCGACTCTGTGTTGATAATAAAATATTCTTTAAACAATAATTTTTATTTTTTTTTGCACGAAGATTTCAAGACATTAAAATATTCTGTACTTGAGGTATATAGTACTTGAAGTCTCAACTACTTGTTAACGAACAAAGTACCGAGTACTTAACGTACTTGTATCTGAGTACTTAGTAAAAACTTAGGTACTCCGATACTTTAAGTACTTTGCCCAGCTCTGGTTAATAATAGACAATTCCCCGCTCGTGTGGCACGCAAGGAGCGTCGTTATTTTAGCGATGTGGGGAAAAAAAAAGGGGATTTTCGTTAAGCATACCAGCTGCGCATGACGTAGCTCGCGACTATTACTTAACCGGCGGGACAACCGATAGGTTTCAAATGACGGTAACGCGTAACGGGTTTGTCTGCCTCTGTGTTCCCTCTTATCTTATCTCCGATGAGAATAAGCATGCTGACGGTATATACGCGTGGAAGGGATGGGGGCACACAGTACTACGTACGCAAACCGATCCGTCAAAGGATATGCTGGTATCGCACGAGGAGAGCGTACGAACGCTATATATTCAATGGCGTAGATATAAAACGACAGTTTTACGAAGAATACGTACAGTAGAATCTGAGACGGTCTACAGAGCCAGCAATACAGAAATCGCTGAAAATATGTATAAAAGTTAAATCGAGTTAAAGAAAATTTAACTAAAGTTTCTCGAAACGTTGAATTCAAGTGAAATTAAAGTTACGTTTGTACTTATTTGGCTGCTCTCTTTTCTGTGTCTACCGGCATACTACGTACGCAAGAGCGATCCATCAAAGGATATGCTGGTATCGCACGAGGAAACCGTACGAGCACCACATACATACATATATATATATGCAATGTCGTAGATATAGCACGAAAGTTGGACGACCAATACGTACGGTAGGATCTGAGGCGGTCTACAGAGTCAGCGATACAGAAATCGGTGAAAATATAAAAGTCAAATAAAGTTCAACCCAGTTTATCACCCTGACGATATCTCCATGAGACAAAATTTCATCGAGCTATAGCGGCTGTGCTTTGCATCGCACAAACTTCGCTCGGGTAAGTTCACTCAGCGAATAAAATTCTATAAGTGAACCATTTTGTTTTTTTCTTCGTAAAGCAGTGCATTGACAGAGACTTGCAATAGATGAAATTAGATGTCATACAGATATCTTGAGGGTCATCCCAATTTAACTAAAGTTTCTCGAAACGCTCGATTCGACTCGAACTGAAGTTACATTTGTGCTTAATTGGCCTGATCTCTTATCCGCGTCTGTCGGCGCGAAACCGACACATCGGATCCGCGTTCCATTCGGTCTCGTCCGGTATAAGACGCACCTCCCGACCACCTCATAGACCATGCCTACTGTACAAAGAAGCTGCAGCCCGTCGTACAACACAAGCTACTGTAATATCGTACGTGCGTCTACGACAAGTGTCCAAATAGGAATGCGCCGTCGCGTCTCTCTGAAACGACACACAAAGACGGGACTGCACGCATTTCCATTTAGTGCTTTCGTTGCCACACTTGGGCCGTGTCATTGGCCCCTTGTTCGTTCATTCGTTCAATTATGACCGGGAGGAGGGGGGCCGACGCTAATATATCTCTATGTTGTGAATTAAACGAACGGCGCGAGAAAAAAAGCTAAAAGAAAGTCAGGACAGCCTTCGGCGTACAGTACTAAACCAGATAAGTTACACCGACCGGGTACAAGTTGGGAAATTACAAGAAATTGAGACTCCATTGGGGGTCCATCGTCCAAGTCAAATGGATGCTGCATATGTAATACCTTTACACAAGCTTTTACGCATTATAGTGAATGGTCATTTGTATTACAGCAGATGTCCTTAATCTAGAAAAACATTAATTACAATGGGTTTGCAAAAATATTAACTGGTTCGTGTTAACTTATGAAAAGGCACATATTTGTTCAGTTTTTTCAAAGAATACCGTTTGACGAATTTGCCTATTGTTTACCCGGTGAATTTTTTTTCTCATAAACAAACTGCTTCCATTTTTAAACGGCCGAAACTATTTTTAAAAAAATCTACTTGGTGAATTCGTAGAGCAACGTTTGACGAATAAAATGAGGCGTGGTATGTATCCTCGAAAATGTATCCTCATGGAAATTTGCATTAATCGGTTTATGTATTCATTGATCGAGGACTCACGCAGTAATACAAATCAGCTTCTGTTACTGTTAATAAATGCACAGCATTTTGTATAAATAACTGTGAAAAATGTACGCGTTTGACCAGTGTTCCGTGCAGTACGCACCTTAATTGTTGGAGAACAAAAAAAATCAATTGCCTGACCTTTAATTTATGGTTGTTTTTATTTTCAGACGAGCGGGAAGACGTGCAAAAGAAGACCTTCGCCAAATGGATAAACTCGCAGCTTCTTAAGGTAATCAAAATTTCCAGAATTTATAGGCTGCTTGCTCAGTTATGCAGCAGTTATGCATAGTAATGTAACGAAATTGTAGCGAAAGTTGGATGCTTGCGTCCAAAGCTATTCGATCTCTGTGTTGCATTTTTTTTTTTTTGTGTCAAATTATGTTGGACTCGGCCGATAATTATCAAGAACCGTCGCGGCATTTATTTTACTTTTTTGCAGAATCATCACGAGTCCGTCTCGGATCTCTTCGTTGACCTTCGAGATGGAAACCGTCTTCTGTCACTCCTGGAAGTTCTCACATCGAAAGCATACGTGAGATATACGCCACTGCATATTTATCCGATGTTTGCATTCCAGAAATAATAGCCATGACACCCAATCGTGTCGTATAGCTGAGTCAAACTCATCTCTCATTCTTGGTTTAATACGAATGTATATTTTTGGGGATGGAACATAACGTAATAAAACTTGTCTTTTTATTATAATTTTGTCTCGTGTCGATGGCAGGTGCGTCGAGAAAAATTTGCATAGAGCGGCCGAGACTCTGGCGCATAGAGTCATCGCGACGTAGGCGGACAAGAATTTATCGTATAGCTTCGAGCGTAAGAAAGATGCAGCTCACGTACTACGCGGCTTCGGTCGGCACTATTTCTCGACTTCCTTGGACGACTTAAATTTTTTTTATTCCTACCAATTTAATGTAACGCGAGAACTTTATTGCTTTGCTATCATTGAGGGTGGGTCAATTTTTTTAAAGCGCTTTTGGAAAATTTGTATATAAAAAATATCCGATGGAGAAGAATGCAATATCCCGCTCCAGAGGCGAAAAAAAATATTTGCGTGGATTAAAATTTTCCAATAATTGTCGGGCACACGCAGCGATCTGATGCTGCTGGTAAGTGTAAGGAACGAGTTTATTGAGTTGGGGACTAATGGACGAAATATTTTTAATATTTCAGAAAAGAGAAAGGGGACGGATGAGAGTTCATCACTTGAACAATGTGAACAAGGCACTGCAAATCTTGGAACAGAATAATGTAGGTTATTATACCATATTACGTATCGAACAGTAAAATGTGTCCCAAAAATGGTGACAAAAATGGATGGTCTCATTAATCGCGGATATGATGATTTAATAATGATAAAAAGGCGGAAATTTAACCATTTTCATTGTGTAATTTGTAGGTAAAACTGGTCAACATAAGTAGCAATGATATCGTAGACGGCAATCCAAAACTAACTCTCGGATTGGTGTGGAGTATTATCCTACACTGGCAGGTAAAAGTCGTCCCAAATTTCGTCAATTCCTCTCACGAATGCGTGCGCATATTCGTAAAAAAATGTCGCTAAAGACACCAGATGAACGTTAGAACTAGATAGTTACACAATATAATAAAATTCAAAAAAAAAAAAAATTATCGAAATTATGGGTGACTAAATTAAAAATCACCGAAATTTTCGGTCTCTTTTCTTGGCCTTTTCAAATCCTTTCCGGTCGGAACGAAATTCATCGGTTATTCAAACTCCACCCCTATATTTTCAACTTCGCAAAACTTATCGTCGAGCGATATCTACACAATAATAAAATACAAGACAACTGGACAGCACACACACACCGCTCATAGGTCATAGACACACACAGTATGCGAGACACTCATGCCCATCGCAATTTACGCAACATTACGTAAGGCGATCTGATCCAACAGTCATGCTTTACGAGTTTTTACTGTATGCAGGTGAGAATACGATTATCAATGTCTGTGACCTGATGAATTGTTCTTCGGCAGGTGCACTACCATCTCAAAGATCTGATGTCGGAGTTGCAGCAAACGAATTTAGAGAAAACTTTGCTGGCCTGGTGTCGCCAAAATTCTCAGGTATGATTAACCGAATATTTACTGATTTAACCGATTTAATGGATTTGGATTTTTCAGAATTATCCTGGCGTCGATATCAAGAATTTTACCACTTCATGGTCCGATGGATTGGCCTTCAATGCAATTCTGCATCGATGGAGGCCGCAACTCTTTGATTTCAACAGTATTGCCAGGAAGCATCCAAATGCGAGGCTCGATCATGCGTTCAGACTCGCTCAGGATCATTTGAATATTGAAAGATTGCTCGATCCAGAAGGTAAATTAATTATCACTTTCAAGTAGCTGCTTAAGCGGCGTCGTCTCAGGGAGAACTTGGATGGAGATGATAGCAAACATTGTGATCTTCTTGCAGACGTTAATACATCAGTACCAGACAAAAAGTCGATAATGATGTACGTCATGTGCTTGTTCCAATCGCTGCCTCACACAGGGGATGACGTGGGTGACATCGATGTATTGGTTACGAGCGATTCCAGTCCAGTAACAACGCCAGGCACGGAGGTAATGAAATAAAAGCCTCCTTCCGTCCTACCGTGTGAACGTAACCCCAGTTCACATCGGGACTCGGGTTCGAACTGAGACTATTGCTATCCATTAATAATAATAATAATAATAATAATAATAATAATAATAATAGCGGTTACTATTGTTCCCGTGACATCGTTCCCTATGAACAAGTAGCATATGTAAAATTCAGGCCGAGTTATATAAGCTGGACAGTCTAAATAGAATTCCTGCCTGCAAAATATTAAAAACAGTAGAAGATAGGTTGATAGTTACAGTTACAGGCAATCTTAATACACATGTGGTGTTCTAACATGACGGTAATAATAATTATGCTATAATGCGCTTTATTAATGGTCAGCTTTAACTTTTGCACTATTACGTTTACAGGTAATTAATATATTTACAGTTTATAATAATTAAGGGTAGAGTCCCCTTTTTCGGGTATTTTCAGGTGTATTATCAAGAAAATTTTTAAGAAAATTCTTGTGTTTATTGCAATGAAACTGAGTCAATATTTTTATTGGTATTTTTACACACTGTCGGCGTTTTTTTGTCACACAACAAAGAATTCTTACGGTATCACAAGCTGCGCTGTAGGCCTGCTAGCTTACGACCTGGACCACGATTGCTACTGTTCTAATTATCTGAAAATGACAATCCAGGCATATTCGCAATCAGAAGACTAGTCTCTATCGTCTGAGACAATTTTGAGAACTTTTTTTTTACTTTTTATTTCCCTACGAGTCATAATTTTCTTCTTAATAGACACTTCAAATTTCAAGCCCATCTGTTCATTGGTTGCGGAGAGATTGCGGTCTTAAGTTGCAAAGAGGTAGCCTACAGCACAGCTTGCACCACCTTAATGATTCAATATTGCGTGAGAAAGAAATTCCTACATTATCTAATAATATGAATAAAAACATTCACTCAGTTTCATTGCAATAAACACAAAAAAAATTCTTAAAAAATATCCTGCTAATACTTCTAACAATGCTCGATAAAAAGGCGACTCTATCCTTAATAAATCAACGTTCAGTATCAATATGAAGCTTTGTTACAGAGTGCTCTCTCCATGGCGACTTTCGGGATGCCAGGATCGCGTCCCATGAGTCTAGCAACAAACGTCTCGGTCGAGCTCGGGGGCTACCAAGTAGCTCTGGAGGATGTCCTCACTTGGCTCCTCGAAGCCGAAGACAAGCTGAACAATTCGCCGGAAACAGGCTCCACATTGGAAATATTGAAGCAACAGTTTCACGAACACGAGACTTTCCTGATGGAGTTGTCCGGGCACCAGGATGGCGTCAGTGCTGTTATGGAGGAAGGAGCGAGACTTCTCGGCGACGGTGGACTTCAGAAGGATGAGGAGCACGAGGTCCGCGTTCAAATGTCTTTGCTGAATGCGCGTTGGGAGGGCTTGCGATTGCGGGCGATGGATCGACAGTCACAGATTCACGAGGTAATGGGGAAAACATAATCTTTACAAATTTAAATTTCAAACAGCCAATGGTCGACACTCAGCACGCGGTATTCGATACTCGAGACTCTCGCTCGCCTTCACACTGAAACACATAAAAAAAAAATTTGTAATTTTTACAACACTCAGTGTCGACAAACGTCCACCCTTTTTCTATTTGCTTTTATTGGCCACAAATGTCCGGAATTTTTTATTTCTTATTTATTGTCCACAAACGTCCAGAATTTATTAATTGTTTTATTTTCCGATCACACTATCTGGCTCTAGTTTTACAAACAAAAGTACTAAGTATAATTGTTAATGGCACGAAAAGCAATTGTGTATATTTAAACCTGAATAAACGAATGTGTTACTTATTTAACAAAATTGTTTTTACGAAACTTCGTATTCCGATTTTACGAAATTATTTTTTACTGTATACCAATCCACATACTTATGCTCGCACACGGCCACAATATTGGGATTTATTCATCCAAGTTCCTAACTTGAGAATTCTTTACACCTGTCGACAGGCTCTGATGGACATGCAGAAGAAGCAATTGGACGCACTGCGCCAGTGGTTAACCAAAACCGAAGATCGTATTTCCCACATGGCCGTCAGCGAGCCAAGCCACGCGAGCCTCAATGAACAAATGAGACAATTGAACGAGCTGGAGAAGGACATACAGGATCAACAAGTCTTGGTCGACGCTCTGAGAAACATGGTTGTCGTTGTCGACGAAGAAAATTCCGAAGCTGTTTACGCCCAGATGGAAGATCTCTTGTCGGCGCTTAGCGAACGTTGGAGTCACATTTGCAAGTGGAAAGAGGAGAGATCCGAAAAGCTGAGATCTTTCACGACCGATTGGAAACTTCTCACCGACGAGTACAAGAAACTTGTCGGTTGGCTCAACGAGATGGAGATAACTTTGAAGCAAATGGAAGCTGTGCCCGTATCAGAGATCGGACAAGTTTTGGAAAGAGTTAAGAAACTTAAGAATCTGAGAATCGAGATGTGCGCCAACGACAAGAAACTCGTGGCGCTGCAAAAATCAGTTCAAGACTTGGACGTTGATGGTTCGTCCGTGGAATGTAACGATCTTATGGAAAAGATCGAGAATTTGCAAGATCAATTGGAAGCCGTGGGACAAATTATGGAAGTTCAGAGCCAGAGGGTAATTTCTAAGCTCTTTGTATTAATTAATACCAACATAGAAAATCTTAATGACGTTCGCTGGTGTGTCAAAGTTTATCCGTTAACGGTAAAGTTAAATCGAGTTCGAGCTTACGTTAAGGTAGTCCGCGCGGTACAGTGAAGTCAATCGAGTAACCGGATTAAAAAAATGGTTTGCACACGTTTCAAAGGAACCACTTTTGCGGATTAGGGAGGATATCTATATCAAAGAGTTCCTACGTTATGTAAAAAAAAATTTACAACGATGAATTTATGAAAAAATTAGATGCTAAATCCACGGGCATATTTTTACGTAATTTTTGTGAAGTCACATTTGTAATGTTGGTCCTATCTTGACTAGTGTCAGCTCATTTTGTTTGGTGAAATATGTTTTACGAATTTACCGAGTAATTGACTTCATTTAGATTCTGAATCAGAAGCAAACGTTTAGTTAACGTCGTACCTCTGCTTTTTTTCATAAACAAATTACTCTAATTTGTAAACGATTAATATTATCATTAATGTTTTCCGGTGAATTCGTAGAGGATCTATCGAGAAACAAAATGAGCTTTCACTTGTCAAAATCGAAAGAAAAGTACAAATTTGACTTCACAAAAACTGCGTAAAAATATGCCCGTCAATTTATTCGCGTAAACTGAGTTATTTTTCTGGTAATTCATTGTTGTACATGGTTTTTAAATAAAGTAGGAACTCTTTCATCTAGATCCACTTTAGTTCACGCTAATTATCCATTCAAAATGTGTACAAACTATTCTTGAAATCTTGGTACTCGATTGACTTGACTGTACCGCAAGGACTACCTTCAGTTCCAACTTTCCATTTAGTCCTTGAAGAGATCGATAGAAACTAACGAAAACGATGGCATGTGAACAAACAATCATTCCTATTATTTTTCAATAAAGATATCGAATTCCGGTTTTGAATTCGACACGAAAACCGATACCGAAACGACCGTTGTCACTGGAACCGAATGGATGACGGAAACCGTTACGAGCATCGCGTACAAGAAAGAACTTTCCGACAGGGTATGTGTTTTCTTTTCATAACGTAATGTTTAATCACTCAACGTTTCCTGTTTAATGACTCGATTTATCATTTTCGTTTTTCAGTCGGATCAGCACAGCGATTCGAAAAAAAGACGAATGGCCAGTACAACGAGGCAAACATTCGAAACGTCTTTGTCCAATTTGTACAAGTGGTTGGATTACGTGGATCTGGAGATAGGACGGTCCGAAGGTGTTTTCGACGAGTTGAGCGTCGAAGAGCGAAGAGTCGTTTACGAGGATACTGTAGCAGATTTGGAGTCGCATAAGAGCGAATACGAGAGAGTACTCGAGGCTGGTAAACGGCTAGTTGAGGAACTTGAACGAGTCGATGAACCGTACCACGAGGAAAGGGCAAAGATCAATGATGTCCAAAATTGTTGGCAAGCTACGAACAATCGTTTGCAAGAGATTAAAGAACGGATTGATTTTTTGGTGGAGGTCAAACAGTTCAGATCAGAACTGGCGAGTTTGAATATGATGTACGATGGTTATTTGAAGTGGTTCGAGGCCAATCGAGGAAATAATCAGATTGAACCACTTAGGGTAAGCCAATCGAATTTGTGATTTTTTAAGATATATATATGTTCGATAATTAATACGTGTAACAAAAATTAATTAAATTACGAATGAATTTGTGATGCAGATCAAAATGAAGTCGATGAAATCTCACGAGGAGCGTATTAAAAAACTCGTTGCAACAGCTAAACATTCGGCGGGTACTCAAGCCGCTGGAAAGGATGCTGCTGACATCGATAAGGATACGAAAATGTTTACATCGGCTTGGGACAATTTGCTGAAAAAGTAGTCGCCACTATGATTTTTATGCACTGACATTTCTTTTTTCCCTTTTTTAATATGAAAAAGTGCCGATCAAAGACTCCTTTCATAGGTCACCAATTGGTTACACCATACGCGGATAATACATTTCACCATGCACGGTGTATTTTTGTGTACGATCAAATGATTGTCAAAACTTTTCTAGATTATCCGATCGACTCTCTGAGCTGAGCAGCGTTGCTGTGAACAGGCCTCCAAAGAAGTACAGCGACACTGTGGCCGAACTTCTGTCATTCATAAACAACTCGGAGAGCGTTTTGCTGTCCGAACACGCCGTCGTATCCGATCGAGAGTCGATGGAAAAACAACGATGCAGGTTCGCGGGCCTGCAAAAAACACTGAAAGAATATGAGAAGAAATTTAAGTACGTCAATGCTACCGGTCAAGAGTTGATTGGAAAAATAAGCGATGAATCTCTGGCGCAGAGACTACGGGATGAGTTGCAGGATCTTAATACCAAGTGGAGCGATATTCCGGTAATTTTGGATGAAAGACAGCAAAAACTTTCGAAAGGTAAATGAATCGTTATAATCTTCCATTCGAGTGCAAACAGATTAAAAGACCAAGTTCAGGTTTAAAGTTTTATATTTATATTATTATTTTTTTATTTATACACGGGGTAAGCCCTTTTTGAAGAAATTCTTACATGCAAATGTGCGCATGCTCGTATAATGTGCCCATACAGTCACAGAAACGATACAAAGAAGTGATCTAATATAAAACAGCTAAAATATACCAGAGCTGGGCAAAGGGCAAAAAAATACTTCAAGTACAAAGTATCCCGAGTACTTGAAGTATTTCTGTAATACTTTTTTCAAGTAGTTTCCGCAATTAGGTTCGTAGCAGTACGCGTTGTCTAGGCTTTAAAAAAAGGTACAAAGTGTTTTGCACCGCCTCCTCATTTATTGCAATTTTGCGCATAGGTTTCTCATTGAGAAACCTTGTTGATCGATTTTAGCTTTCTCACAGAGGAAGGTATGCCCAAAATTGTAGTAAACGAGGAAGCCATTTGCAAATTACTTTTCACCTTTTTTCGTAACCTTAAAAAAAATAGCTAACTGAAATTTCCACTTTTTTCATTTAAAAAAAGTCTATACAAAAAATCGAAAGGAGCGCCTTCTCGTTTTTCAATGGAATAAAAAAAATTCTCGTTAATATTATATTCATTGAAAAGTTTAGACAGATAATCATATATTAATAGAAACAGGATGTCATGCGATTCATCGAGTATCCGTAATGCGAGCGTGTACTCAAAATCGTAATTTGCGATTCAAGTGCGGTAAAGCGAACTTTATACGTTCACTCGACTGTCCGCCTATGATGTTCACCACACCGCACTAGTATCGCATAATATTTTCTATAACGAATGCACGACAAGTGGCTATTCCATGTCTGCAGATTGATGATCACAGCCAGCGTGCGTAAAGTAAAATCAGCCCGATGTGCGCATGCGTCGGGTGTTTATAATACACTTAGCTGTAAAGCACCACTTACGCCACTCTCGACAGCCACAAAAAGTAGCACTTTTCGTGCATGAGTTACATGAAGTACTTGTACTTGGTATTTGAAATCGAAAAAAATAGATTCAAAGTTCCAACCAAGAACTCGGTACTTCAGGTGCTGTCCAGCTCTGAAATATATACTCGGTGGGGTTATTGCTACACTCTCGGCCGCAAAAGCAGCGCCATATGAAATACCTGTTGGGGAACTCCTCAGATCTGATCGATACTTGTAAACTCGTTAACTTTACAATACGGGGGATTAATAATTCGTGAGCAGCATTTGCGAGGATAACTCAAAGGTTCGAAGTTTCAAAGTAATTTTATTCCTCTATAGACATCGAAACCCTGAAAAACTTCGAAAAAGAGCTAAGCAGGCTCGAAGACTGGCTGGACAAAACTTCAACATATCTCGAAGAAGTATCGGAAGATGCCCAAGTGAATGATGTCAAGACGACCGAGTTCAAGCTCGAACAAATCCGCTCCCTCGTCGAAGACATCGACAGTACGAAACCCGCGATCGAGAACCTTCAAACATCGACGAACTTGCTCCTGGAAAATTCGGAACCCAAGTTTTCTGCTGTTTTAAACTCCAGGTTGGAGGCCGTGTCAGACAAGTGGAATGCCATCGTCGACGGCGCGAAGCTTCACGGCGATAAGTTCGAGAATGCATTGAGAAAAAATGACGAGGTAAGTCGAATCAACTTTTGATAAAGCGCGAAATCAAGTTTGGACTTGGGTTTGAATCTAAGTTCGCCGAATATTTAATTGAACTTTGTTCGCAGATTATAAATGGTATTGAAGACTTTACCAACTGGTTGTCGAGCCTCGAGAAAGCAATACCACTGGAAACAAAAATCACACTGTCGATCGAACTTTTCCAAAATCGAGGGGCGTATCAAATCCTCAAAGAAAAACTGGACAAACGTGTCGAGGAGTTTCGAAACCTGAACGAAATGGGTAATGACAAGCTTCTTAGTTCGGAAGGCTCGTCGGTGCAAGAGCTCGGACGTCGTTTCACTTTTTTGAACGCAAGATGGACCGACGTCACCGATCGGATCTACGAGCGTTACAGACAATTGCAGAACGCCAGCCACGAGTACGGAGAATTTCGTGCTCTCGTCGCCCAGGAAAGTGACTGGCTCGATAAACTCGACCGCAGACTTAAAAAATCAACGAAATGCGCCGCCGATGCCGAAGAAATTTCGGAAGAACTTGACGTAAGTGAAGCTCACGATAGAATAAAGCTGGATTAAGGTACATACTGCCTGGCACGCTAGTCAAATCAGTGCTAAATTTTTACAATTGTTTATCCAAAATTGTATGCATTTATTGACATTAAAGGGGATTGATTTCTATTATTGCATGGGTCCTCAACCAATAGAAATATTAATAACGATGGTCTCGCAAGAATAACGGCTGCAAATTTCCATGATGCTACGTTTTTCTTGGGTTTTTTCAAAGTAAAATCCGTATTTTTTTTTTTTTTTACCGATTGTTGTAATGTACCGCGGCTCATTGAGTTTCTCAAACTTTGATCGACAATTCACCAAGTAGATTTTGTTTAAGTTTGACCATTTGACAAATACGGCCAATTGTTTAACCGGTGATTTTTTTCCCATATACAAACTGCTGCCATTCATCAACGATACAACACTATAAAAAAATCTACTTGGTAAGTTCGTAGAGCAACGTTTGAGGAACAAAATCAGCCGTGGTAAATTGAAATCGTTTGAATAATATGGATCCTTTTTTCAATAAAATCAACGATATCGTCATGAAAATGTACATTTATCAGTTTATGTATTTGCAAAAACATCGTTATCAATAGTTTCCTCGATTGACGACCCATGCAGTAATACAAATCGACGTCCGTTACTGTTAATAATTGTACAAAATTTTGGATAAACAATCGTGAAAATTCAGCACTCGTTTGACTATGTTCTACGCACTAGCTACCTTTTAGCATTCTATGCACTAGCTATCGTACACTTCGCTATAGAGTAGTGGTCACTCATATATTATTTACTGTATCAGGATTTGGAAAATTACATTCGCAATCGTCCCGAGGCACGTTTCGAGAAGATTCAAGAAATCGGTAAACAACTCATCGAGCACGACATAATGACTCAATCTATTCAGAATGACGTCGAGGCGCTGACGAGTCGCTGGGAAAGTCTCAATAAGCAGGTGAGTTAGCTGCAGTCTTTAGTCTTCTAGAGATACTGAGGATCGAATGAAGGACCGTGGTTATGGGCATGAGTTCAAATTGCATTCAGGCCAAGTTCGAACTGAAGTTCATTTTTACAAAAGCTCCAACGTAAAAGAAAATCATCGATAAAACGTCCGATCCCATATCACGCTTGGGTTGGGTTTTTCAGCTAATGCTTTTCGCATAGATTCGTAAATTAACTGTTGAAAAATGCGAACTTTGTCATAACAAAGTCCTGAAAATTCGAAATTTTTACGTTAAGCTTTCCCGTCGTGTTATTATATACTCTTATTCCCACGGAGACGCAAATTTTTTGTAAATATGATTTTTAGATGTTTCTTAACATTTTGAAAATATTCACATGAAACTCTCGACAAAAATAAATCTGTAAGGTTCTTTACGAGGCGGCAAAAATATTATTTGTAGTATTGAATTCCCGATACGAGTGACTGTTGGGATAAATAATTTTGTATTGTCGTGAGTAGGCAGGGGAACGGACCAAACTGTTGGAAGGATCCGTGAAGCAAGCTCAGCAATCGGAGGGACGCATACTAGCTCTCCAGAACTCCTTAACGCAAGTAGACTCGGTACTAACAGCACGGCTTGACTGCGACCTCACTGCCGACGATTTGCCTCATGACTACCAGGTCTGTTTGATTGTTGTAATGATAAAAAGTAGTAAAAAAATTCTAATATTAATCTACTTTGATCTCACAAAAAAAAAATTAACTTTAATTATCGATTGGAATGTAACGCATAATAATTTTTTATTCGAATTAGAAATTAATTGGTGAAATGGAGGGTCAACAAGCGACTCTTGACGAAATGTTGTCTCAGATCGAAGAGTACAAAGCATCAGGAAAACACGAAGCAGCTAGTAGGCTTCAGGAACAAATGGCACTGATTGAACAGAAGTTCTCGGAGGTCCAGAAGAAATTTGACCGCTTCCGTTCACCGACCAATTTGGAGCCGCGGCTCTCGAGAGCTTTGAGAGAACTTCGCGGGATCGAAGAAGCCACCTGCTTGCTCGAACTAGCCTCCGAAGATCCGGAAGTTATCGAAGGGCAGCTGAAGCACTGCCTTGTAAGTTGTAGCTTACGTCTGGTTCGTCTTAAGGATAGAGTCCCCTTTTTTGGGCATTTTCAGGAGTACTATCAGGATTTTTTAATGAAAATTTTTGTGTTTATTGCAATGAAACTGAGTGAATATTTTTATTGATATTACATAATGCAAGAATTTTTTAGTCACAATATTGAGTCCTTAAGGTGGTGCAAGCTACGCTGTAGGACTGCTGCTGTACGACCTGGATTGCGACTGTTCTAACGATCTGAAAAAGAAAATCCAAACATATTTATAATCAGAAGACTAGTTTCGATCGTCTGAAGTACGATCATTGCTTTTTTACAAAATGGAGGCACAATTTCGAAAACGTACAAATTTTTCATTTGTTTGTAAAACTTATTATTTTCCTACAAATCGTAAGTTTCAAATTTGAATGTTTTCCGTAGTCCGGACGATAGCGAGATGTGCTCTTAATAGGCCCTCCAAGTTTGAAGTCAATCTGTTAATTGGTTGCGGATATATTGCGGTCCTAAGTAGCAAAATTCAATATTGTATGGCAAAAAAAATGGCAGCATTATGTAATAATATCAATAAAAAATATTTGCTCAGTTTCATTGTAATAAAAGCATAAATTTCGTTTGAAAAATTCTCCAGGCCCAGATTCCACCACCTTTAGTTGAGAGGCCTAGGTTCCGCCATCTTCTATTGTTAAATGGAACATATTATTAAAAAAAGATACGTATTGCGGCATTAATCAAGAGTAAAATCCACTCTTCAACATAACGTCAATTTCTTTTGTATTAAACGAAACCTGTATTTATTATTACTATAAATTGCGTTCGATGGCGGTAATGGGACAGTGGCGGAAACTGGGCCGTTTACCTTACACCAGAAAATTACCGAAAAAAGCCACCCTACCCTTAAACACAAACAGTGGTCTCGACAGCCTGGTACAGCGTCTTTAACACTTCGAACACGAGCACTTTTCAAGCATTCTTTAAAACTTTTTTCCAGCGTTTCTATCAAACCCTCAGTGAAATAAAGAGCGAAATCGAGAGCATCATTTTCACTGGACGGGAGTTGGTCGAGGAGAAGAGTGTGATCGATCCAGAAAAAATTTCCAAACGCATCGACACGTTGAAAAAATTGTACAACAAGCTTGGCTTGCAGATAACGGAATCGAAAGCGATCTTGGAAACGGCACTCGATTTATCGCGAGACATGTATAAGCACATGACGTACATAAATATGTCGGTTGAGAGCATTAACAAGGAATTGGATACCCAAAAAAATATGCCAGATTTGCCAGTCAACGCGATCTACGTTAAAGTACAGCAATTTTTTTTATCGTTTTTATCTTTCGACCCGTTCTTGCATTGACCATATCTATTAATTTTTTTTTTTTTTTATGTAGGAAACCCTGACGGAGGTGATACCACGCCTGAATATCGTCAGAGACAAGCTTTTTAAGAGTCAGGAAGAATTTACGAAAGTGTGCGATCATATGTATTTGGAACAGCTCAAAGATAAGATATCGGATGTTGTAGGGCGTTTGGCGACTACGGAAAGAAGATTGCGAGTCTGTAGCGGTGTCGAGGTAGACTGTAGAATTTTTTCGACTCAAATTCCGTCCGAAATCGTAATGACAATCAGCGTTCAAAAATAGCTAAAAATTTTCTTCGTAACGTTGCAGGACGAGCCAAACGTCGATGAGATCAATGCATGGCTATTGCAGATCGAAAAAAAGCTTGACAAATTGGACACCATGCCGATCGATCAGCTAAGCGGGCAACACTTGGATAAATGCAAGGTCAGTTTTAACAAAAAGGTCGATCGAATCGATTTTCAAAAAGAAATACAATATAAATATAAATTCAATTTGCCAAAGGCTATACAATGCGAGATGATAGAAGCGAAGCCGAAGGTCTTAAAGCTGCAACGCGTCGCTTTCTATCCGAAAGTGGCAGCTGTATGCGCCAAGTGGGAGGAGATAGCCGGACGGATACACGTACGTAAATGATGTTCTTAATATCGATGCTTTAACGAAATTGCGATTTAAAAATGTTTCATATTTCACTGTGTAAGACCAAGCTTCTTTGTAATATTTTTTCGATCACTCATTGCTTATTCACTTGCGGCTTGTACTCGCTTTACACGTTAACATTTCATTTATGGAAGGGCTACGGTAAGCAACGAATTCGCGAGTCGATAATCAACGATGCCGTAACAGTGATACGGTAAACGGGCGATTTCCGACGAAGGAATTTTTAACAATTTGTTTTTTACGTATTGTGGACTAACACAGCAAAAATATTTTTCACGTCAAATGATATTCTCTTCCATTGTTTTGAACAAACAAAACTGGTACGAAAATCGGATGGAAAAATGCGAAATAGTTATTTGTATGGTAAGGGCGTAGAAAGGGAGTTCGTGCCGGATGTGAAAATGCCGGCATTCACAGGAGTCGGAACTCCCTTTTCTATGCCCATGTCATTCACATAATTTTTCCTAACAAATTCACGAAAATAACGCTTTTCGTTTTTGGGAGGTGTGCGTTGAAAGGCACTTTCCCGTATTTTTTCCCGCACTAGTGCGGGAAAAATCGATCTCTCTCGCACTTGTGTGAAGTGCCTCACTCGCCTTCGGCTCGTGCGTCACTCCACACGCGTCGAGAACGATCGATTTTTCTCACCCTTGTTACGAAAATAACTATTTCCGCACTAGTGCGGGAAAAAATGCCATATAGCGTTTGTATGTGTGCGCAGTATTTTTCCCCGCACGCGATGCGAAAAAGTGCATTTCTGCGTACACTTCATAGGAATGGAAAGCGTAATTTTACATGCATGCGTTAGGAGAAAAATATGATCCTGAAGATATCCGCACGACATCAAATTTCATTTTGGCAAATCTGTCAATGCACTGCTTTAGGAAAAAAAAATGTCCACTTGTATAAAATTATTCTCCACGTGAACCTTCGCGAGCGAAGTTTGTCCAACGAAAAGGGCTTGTGCCGAAATTCACGCGTGATTTTCATCGTGGTTTTCGTGGTTTTCGTGGTGAACCGATCGTGATATCACCGCAGACCGGTTTGATAGAGCACATTTTTTTGTGATAATTTTTAAAAATAAAAGAAAATAACATGGAACCCTGGTCGGTAAACCATTACTAATTTTTTTGTTGCGATACGCAATCCCTAAAATAGCAGCCTGTTTAGTAGAGAAAATACGACGTTAATGCGCTCATTAATAAGTACTCAAAATAAAAACAAATATCGAGTAAACGTTGATGAAGTACTTATTGACAAGTACTCAAATATAACAATCCGAATGTCGCACGTAATTTATTAGTTAATAAAAAAAATACATACCGATAGTTCGACCTTACAATGGCAAGTCGTGATAGGCCGTCGCGCGAATATTTTATCGCAAGTGACTTCTGAAGTGAACGACGAAAAAGTGACGTAAAATGGTATCGAAAAGACAAAATAGGCATTGAAAAAAAATGTTTTACGGTGGTGTTCTGTCCAAGAGGTGTCTTCTGCTTCTCAACGGTACCGGGTAAACGATATGAAACACATATGCCACATGTATATTGATTTGTATGTAATATAACGGAGACAATGGAACAGGCAGCATATGCGAGTTTGGGTGACTGAACAAAATTGTATAAATAGCTCACGTACTGTTTTTCTGGCACCCGAGTCTCTCCCCTTGAACAATCATTGTTGTATTTTCGCACATGCATTAAAAATACATTAAAAAAGGGCATTAAAAAAAAACATTTCCACAAAAATGATTGTAGATATGTCGGATAATCATCATCGCGGTGGAACGGGCTTCTCCGTATTGGTGATGGCTATGTAAAAAAAATTTTCTTAAAAGAAAAAAAATGGCTTTAATTGCACATTCGAAGCGCATGGTTTTATCGATTTGGCCTAGCTTCTTCCATTCATCAACGTACATTCCTATAACATCTTGCACTTTTGTCGTACCTAACTGTCGTTCATTCTGCACACTCGCAAAAAAATTCTATCGGAGGACGAAATTTTCATGGGGAACTCAGTTTTGGTATTCCATTAATTGCCCAATACTACAAAAAAAAAAAAAAAAAAAAAACTGTTGGCTCCAAACATTGAAATTCATCGCCGACAATGCGGACGAACTGTTAACAGGCGATATAATCGATAATGACAAATTTACAAGAAAAAAAAAATATTGTAAAAAAAATGTTTTAGTTCCGATACTTCTATCGGTTCCAAGTGTTTAATTTTTCTCGAATCGTTTCACTGACTCCAGTAGTTTCATTAGCGTCAGTGGTGTCGGATGCTAATACTATTTTTGCGGGTAAAACGAAACACAGTTGAAGTATTGTCGCCGATCGCACACCGGAAGTTAACGTTGACGCCGATCAGGCTTTCCATTCGGTCCACCTTCCATAGTATTGGTTCGCGAGTCTATTGGAAAAAAATCAAAAAATTAGTTAAGAATCGTGTCTTTCGCAGGGATGGATTCTCAAGATCACTGATGATTTGTCTATAAACAACAAACCGGTTGATGTTAATAAGGGGAGAGACAATATTGGCCAGTTACGTTCGTACAAGCGAAACGACATCGGTACACCTACTACCGCTAGATTCACAGACAAAAGAACGAATAAGATAGGCGTCAGGGACGAGGGAATGTACGGCATAGGGTATCTAAACCCGGCATTCGAGGATAAACAATGCGCGAGTCTCACACCGAAGTGTTCACACCGAAAATCATCGACCAAGCTGGAAAAAGTGAAGGACCGGGTCGCCGACATCAACAGAGCCGCGACACGAAGATTGGACGTGAACTCCATTCCGGACGTCGTGCAGACCTCGCAGCCCCAGGTAGTTCAATCCGGTGACTCGTCGGCCTCGCAGTCCCCCGACCGGGAAGTCCGCTCGCCCGACGAGGATGACGAAGAATTTTTTCTATCAAAAAACAGCAAGCTTTTCTCGCAAGTTTCCACCAACAGCCTCGTGCCAATGGAAACCTCGAGACCAACGAAGTGCAATCCGAATCCATTTCACGTGGTAGCAGTTCGAGAAATGGAGATCGTCAAGTCGATCGCAGCGCCGAAGAATCATGTCGTCTTGCCGAGCGCCAATGTGAGCGTCGAGCAGATGCCGCAGCTCGTCGAGAGAGTCGAGATAATCGAGGACACCGAGACCGAACCCGAGTCCATTGACGGCGATTTCGAGGAGGCGAGCAACAAGAACCAGTGCAAACATCTCGTGCCGATTCTCAAGAGAAAAAGCTTCACCGCTGTGCCGGGAAGGAATTCAAGGAAAATTACTCTGCGTCTGGCCGGCGATCTTCCGACGAAGGAACATTTTCATCCAACGCCGTTTAACGGTCGTAGAAAGAATGCGCTGGGATCGATCAACAAGTCGGTCGTGGTGAGCGCCGGAAAAAACGATCTAGGACCGGTTAGTCTCCGTGTAACCAGCTCCAACAATGAGATCGAACGAATGACCGTTACGACCTGGAAGGATTCCGAGAGCATCGCCGAGTACTTGATTCTCGATGACAAAAAGCCTCGGCCACCTACGAGTGGAAATTCTAACGCCTACAATGGGGCGAGAAAAAAAATTAGCGAAAAATCGACGGTCACGTTGAAGCGGAAGGTCAATGTATCGAAGAATTACGATATTGTCGGGAGCATAGGCTCGACGGATCCGAGGAACAACGGTTGTTCTGAAACTTCGAGAGGATTGAGAACTTCATCGACGGACGATGATGCGGTTGAAGATTGTGAAAGTTTTTACGGTAGCGACAAAGAGACCGACGACGCGTTGATATTCTCTGATGATACGGAAATCGACGTTTATAGCTCCTCTAGTTCCGACGACGGGGAATCAGCCCTGCGAAAGCATGTCGAACACCTCTTGGACAAGGTAAAACCGTACGCGAGAGATTCTCTGTTACCGGTAACTGACTTTTTTTTTTTTCGATTGTCGCGTAATCCGATCGTCACAATCGGGTGCGATTTGCGTTGCACGTGTAACGATGAACTCGTTTAGCCATTCATTGCTGTTCTTTTTTTTTTTTTTTTTTGTACAAATTCAATGGATTTTTTTTTGTCGCAGGCTCAGATGGAAAAAAGCGTTGTGTCGAAGGCCGGGGAAACTGAGTCACAGAGTGCTGAGGGCAGAGTTCAGAGAACCGCGATTGGTTCGTCCAGAACTGGATTCGAAAGGAACATCATTGAATTCGAACAAGCTGCGCAACTGATGCTGCGCAGAATGGATGTTATGCTGATGACGATCTGCGGCGTTGCCAATGAAAAAGATCCGTCAAAACGGCTCGAGGTTGTCTATTTGTTTATTTACTATTGTATTTCGGATGTTTACTACGTGTTCTTAACTATAACATCGCCGCGTTGGTACTTAATATGATAGATATTGAATTCGTGCAAACAGTATTCCCATGTTGGGGCAAAAAGTGGGGAGTTATGCACGGGGCGAAACTGAACAATTTTTTTCCCTGCCAATATATTTTCCAACTCATCTTATTTTCCGAGTTACGAGTGTGCCCAAAAGACCTGATTGGTGTAACTGTTAGCTTATCATTTGGACATTTTTATTCAGTCCATTTTTTACACATAATCTTTGGGTCATTTGTGTTCAGCTAATTATTTTCGGTTTGCAAACCATACAACTGTCCACCAATGGGTGCCCGTCGATAGATGGCACTGTGGTTGCCCCAAAGCGACCCCATCGGCCGAAATTTCAAATTGTAAATAGTAATTCGTAAGTATTGTACAGTTGGCTCGACTTTCAATCGTGATTAATTTATAAACACGATCGTTTTAATTCTTAGTTACCGAAGGGCCAAGTGAGTTGCATTTTTATTCAGCCCATTATTCTCGCTTTGCAAGCAGCACGACTTTCCACTAATGGGTGTCGATAAATGGCACTAAGGTTGCCCCTAAGCGACCCTATTCGACATAAAATATTGAAATAAAAATTGATAAATATTGTGTAAAGTTAGCTATCCTGTCTGCATGCGATTTATTTATAAACATGTACGTTTTAATTCTCAGATACTGAAGGGCGAAGTGAGTTGCCTAGCTCCCGATGCAGCCGCTCTCATCAGCAAAGGTGACGGACTAGTGATGACTGTCCACGCGAAAGATCCGGCTCGAGCGGAGAAGATAAACAACGATCATCAGGACAAGTTGCGAAGCAAGTGGCATCAAGTGATGATGGAAGTCGAAGGTAGACGCCTGCAAGCTCAAAAAGCGGAAGAGATGCTGATGCTGAACAGCAAACTCATCGCCGATTTCGAGGAGTGGTTCCGCGACGTACCGGCTAAGCTCGAACAGGCGAACAACTACGAGGGCCAATTAGAAACTTTCACCGAAGAATTCGACAAGAAACACGAGCAAGTCCAAAAACTCAACAACTTGTGCGCCGAACTGAAGAAACTTAACGTTGGATATCCCGAGACTGTTCGCTACAGTATCAACACTAGATGGCAAGAAATCAGCTCGCAGTTCAAGAGGTACAGCGGTGGAAAGGACAAGGACAAGCACGTTACCGATAAAAAGGTTCAATTGGTCAGTAGAACGCAATATGTTTTTAAAAGTACAATTGTCGTTCGTTTTTAAAACCCTGGAGACCCTGCACTTTATCGAACTAATCTTTCAACACACTTCAATACATTATTTTTAAATTTCTGTTCCGACAATACGTTTGTGTTGCTACTTCATAGAGAAAGCTTTGTTTCAGTGAAAAAAAAAAAAAAAATCGAAATTTTAATGAAAGCATGTCGAGGATGTTCCAAAATATTGGAAAATCACATTTAAAAAAAATGTCCCGATATATGTGTGTGTGATGAGGAAAATACATTAAATACAGTCCTGAGACGACGATTAACGAAAAAAGTTTATCGGGAATTTGTGTAGCCGATATTGCAAAAATGAACGATTTTTCGTATTTTGAAACAGCGGTTGCGACGGGTATAGATCCGACATCAGTTATGACCAAAAGTCAAGCGCGACGTTGGTATATTTATTATTCCTTGTATTTTTTCGCGCTGAACCTGAATCGGACAGCCGTTTTGCGCTAAAAGTCGAGCACGACACGTTAACGTTGAACAAAGTTAATAATTGAAATTTTCATATCGCTTCCTCATACTATCTCTTTGTTAGGAAAGCTTCCTCTACGAGAAAGCCAAAAATACGGAAAATGCTTGCCTATAGAACAAGCTTTGCGAATTAAGGGATATTATGAGGAAGCGATATGAAAATTTCAATTTTCAACTTTTTATATCTATCGCGATATAAAACACATTTTTTATTCTGCTGTACAGGACATGGGAGGCGTGAGCGTTCAAGATTTTTCCGCACGTTCGACCAAGCTGAGAGAGGCGATAGCGTCGATATCGGCGACACTCAACACGACACCTTTAAACGGAAAGGATTACGAACTGTTCCCGAGTCAAGAGGATTGTCTAAAGAAAATAAACAACGGCTTAAGCATGCTCAAGCCGAGCGTCGAGGAAATGGGTTATCTGTGCGAAAGCTCAGCTAGATCCTTGAAGAAGGAACAGGCCGAGCAGCTGAAACGTCTGACGGAAAAGTTGCGCGACGACTGGCTTGTCGTCAATCGTCAGTACACCGAGAGGCACAATCGTTGGTCGAATTGTTACGAAAACTGGAAGAATCTCCACAACGCTTGTTGGAACATCTTCGAGCGGCTCGACAAACTGCAAGAGGCACTGTCGCAGCTGAACGCAAGCCCGAGTTTCAAAGAAACTGCTTCGAGCATTCCGAAAATTGAACAAGAGATCGCTAAAGTGCAATCGGCGATGAACAACGTCAGTGCCTCGAATACAGAAATCTTGAGCAGATCGTCGCCCGAGGATGTCACGGAACTGCAGAGCATCGTCGATAATGTAACTCGACGGTGGCAACATTTGCTAACCGATTTCAACGCTCAAAAAGAAAAGTAAGTACGAACATAAGACATAGATAATAAAGTCTACGTGATAAATAATAGATGGATTATAAATCAGTGCACTACAACTAGGTCTTTTCGGCGCGCCTTCATAAAAAGAAAAAAAAAAAAAATTGCCGAGATTTATAGTAATAGTCCTCTCACTTACTGAATCTATGCAATGTGGCATACGAGAGCCCTTGGGATTAAACGGACTACAGTAAAAAGCAAATTAAGTAAAAAACAAGACACATATAATAAGTCTATGTGATAGATAGTAGATGGATTATAAATTTGTGCACTAGGACCAGTAGATCTTTTCCACGCGCCTTCATCGGAAACAAAATAATTACAGAGATGTATAGCAATAGTTCTCTCACTTATTGGACCCATCCCACTGTGACATACTAGAGGCCTTGGGGTTAAATGGATCACAGTAAAATGTAATTTGACGAGCAACATACTTGCAAACATTTTCGCTCTCACACCGTTGTTTTCTTGAAATACGAATTACGTCCGCGTGGCCTATCCACGAAGATAGAACTGCGTAAAGCTATTTCAGTTGCAGCCGGTCTCGCGTCTCATGAACGTCACGTTAACGTAGGGATTGAATTTTTCCACCGACTTTCGGCTTAATCCCGATTTCTTTAACGGTGTTGAGTCCTTTTTTTCACCAGTGTCGATCTTTTTATCATCAGGTATCTCACTATGGAGAAGAACAGGCAGGACAGTAAGGATGAGCTTGTTGAATCGGCACGTAACATCGTGGAGCAGGTGAATGCGCTTTTAGTCTCCAGCGCTAATCCATCTGACAATACATCTTTGTCAATCAGACATTCCATGATAAAGGTGACTACCGAACTTGGTTTCCATTTTTTTCATGCTTACGATTTTGTTTTAACTATGTTTTCCCTAGCCACGAAAAATTACCATTCTTTTCATACCAAGAATATCTTAACTTTCCTGGTCTATGAGGACCGAGTGCCAGCACGTAAATAGAACGAAAGCGCGCATTTTCTCTGGTTTAGGTTTTCGACGCTTTTAACAAATGCATTCCGTACACTTTGCGTTAATATGAATTTCTCATATTGACGATCTTGTCAAATATTTCTGGTTAAACGAATTTGTGATTTCATTACGATGTGGCTCTTGCTCGAAATAGATCTTATCCAGCACAGCTTTTTATGGTGCTAGCGGCGTTTATATATAGAACCGTCATGCTTGGGAGTATGCGCCAGAAAATTTGATTACCAAATATTCACTGTTTCAAAGGCGCGCGAGTCGGAGCTTTTCTCACAGAAGAAAACGATCATCGGTCTCCAAAGTCAATACGTAGGCTCGGAAACGGAAACTGAGTTGAATCAAATATTAATCGATATCGAAAAGGTAAATATGGTAAAGCTTTTACGGTCAGAAAAAAATTGTTCTGTGATTTCAATTTGGTTATTCAATTTTTTTTTTCCAGGCACACACGAGTCTATCGAGTCATCGAGACTACGTGGAGAACAAGCTCGTATCATTAAAAAAATACATGCTCAGTTTGGATGCTATTATGGCCTGGGTAATGGAAACACGAACGAGGATAAATATTTCCCGAGAACTGCCGCAGCAAGAGAACATCGTAGTTATCGATAATATAATGGTTAGTAGATTAAATTATTCGCAAGTGAACAATAACGATTCATTAAAAATTAATGACAAATCGTTCGAAAGGCTGCCGTCAAAGATCGCGAAATGGAAGTCAAGGATGTACTGGAAAATTACACGAATTTGGAGAAAGAATGCGAATCTGCGAGGCAATCGATGTCCGTCGAGCTTCAAGTGAGTATACATAATAATAAATAAATAATTAAAAGAAAGAAAGCAAACGAAAACATCATTACTATCTGATGGTTTCACTGATAATAATGGAAGTGTCGGTAAGACCTCAGACACTACTCTATCGACGTACGGTCATTGATTTCGTTGCGGTGAAAAGTTTCTTGCCCAATGTTTAGTGGCCGAGTGATAATCAAATATGGGTTATTACAGGAAAAGCTGAAGAAGCTCCGCGAGGACTGGCATTTCGTGAAACAGCGTGGTCAACTTGCGAGTCCTGACGAAACTCCTGCAACCCCGGAAGTTACATCGTTGCGTCACAAAGGTAGGTACCGTGTTTTACGACCTCTTGTACAAACCCACAAAGAACGCCCGGCATACGCCGACCCCTCGTTCTCGCTTCCGAATATCTCAGCAAAAAATACTAAGGAATTGTAAGCAGACTATCGTCTGCTTAGAATCTTAGGCCTTAGTATCTTTTGGTAATAATTTGTTCCAAAACTGGGTGTATTACACCTCGTTTTGAAACGAACTGCGTTCTGTGCCAGCTTCGTTTGAAATTCTGAAAATGAACAGTCCGTTCGTGATCGCGCAGCAAAATAATGCTAAGAAAGAAAATGCTAAGGAAGAAAAGAAGTGGAGACTTTTAGGCCTTAGCACTTTTTAGTAGTAGTTTGTTTCAAAACGGGGTGTTATGACACCCCTGTTTGGAACAAACTACGATCTGTCACAGCTTCGTTTGCGATTCTGAAAATTAATAGTCCGTCCGTCACCGCGCAGCTGTCGCGCCAAAAAATTGAACGTTAAAAATGATTTTCCACGCATACAACACAATTGCTTTAAACTCATGGTGATTCACGCCCTGCCAGTTTGTGAAACGCGTGAAAAGAGTTGTCGCCGTCACCCGAATGAAAATAATGGTTCGAA
Organism: Stenichneumon culpator; assembly: GCA_964017025.1. Taxonomy (NCBI): domain Eukaryota; kingdom Metazoa; phylum Arthropoda; class Insecta; order Hymenoptera; family Ichneumonidae; genus Stenichneumon; species Stenichneumon culpator. Next base: position 7,287,077 of record OZ024772.1, read on the forward strand.
TTTCTTCGATTCTTGGGACATCACCTTCATAAGAGATTCGAACGGTTCTCTACTAAACGAGTATAAAATCGCTTGCCCGCGGGACTGAAAGTAGGAGGCACGTCGAGTTTCTAAGAACGAAACATATTCTGCTTCGGAGGTAGGAAGGTTTTATTTCTGCACGCCAAAGGCGAGGATCGATAAGGTGGGAAAAGAGGTTGCAATAAAGAAAAAAAAAGTTGAGAGAAAAATCTTATGTATATCTGTGTCTCGCTCAGGAGGATTTCAATGGATTCCAATCTTTTTTTTCTCACTATTCTTGTTCACTGACCCCGTTCGCTGATAAGAGATATAAAATCACTATCCGTCTTTGGTCTGGTTCCAACACAGATTAATCACGCCCTACTATTACGGCTACTTTTTGAAGCGGATATTTTAATCAGCGAAGCTTTTTCTCATCCGGTAGTTTGTACTTCGTGTCATCGCGGTGGAAGCCATCAGATAGAGAACAGAAAAAAACGATCCCTGAGAGCTATGAAAAAATGGTAGTCAAAGTAATTACAGCGAGGAGGGGGAGCCATCTTCGTAACGAGTACAGGACGTTAAAGCTGGTAATTAACATGGGTGCTAAAATTTTACGTAACTCGATCTAAAAAAAGTATCTAAAAAAATGATATGAAAAAAGCCGCTCAGTCGTATTCGCGTTTAAAAACCGGCCGAACTCTCCTGTTGGAACTTTGTTATCGAATGGATAGTTTTGCGAGTTTCAAGCAGCTAAATATTTCGGCTAACGAGGGCGAAACTTTAGTTGCTCGTAACTCGAAAATTATGCATCGAACAAAAAAGTTTCAGAGTTAAAGTTTCCTCGGCTTTTAACATAAAATATTATATAATCAGTTACAGATCTTAATTACTCCTCCTATCGATAACAGCCCCAAAGATTAAAAGTCGTACCATTTTTATTACAAAAAAACAGTGAAGTGAGGATTTTTTTTTTTACTTTTGGGTTATTTATGGGAGTTATACTATTTATAATTTTTTTTACTAATAAGAGAGTAAAGCGCGTTTTTCGCTGAAGCAATGCATGTCGGTGTGCCGTGATACATCTCCATGAATTCCGTAATGCTCGAGATCTATAACGAAGCAGCCGTATCGTAGACTCGTATACATAGAGGCTATCTCGTGCTTTTTTAAAAAAGTATGAAAACGTTGTTATCATTAAAGAAACGTTAATGAGGAGCGGTCCCATTGAGCGTAATACGCAGTCGCACTCAGACGCTCTCAACGATTTTCCAAGCGTTGAATAATACACACGGCATTTCCAACGACATACACATAAACGCATTTATAACACGAACTCGTTACGTATCACAATACAGCCCGTTTTATAAATGTAAGCTTACCGTGGTGGGGGGACGCGTCACGAGACGGAGCGTCACGTTCAAGTGCGAACTACTGCCTTCCCATCTCGCTAAAACGAACTCGCGCGAGCTCGGCCTAAAAAGAGACTACTTTAATTCTAGAGCAGCGGGACAGGACAAAAGATTATTATAAACAATTCGGATCGGTGAGCTTGTATATTCCATGGAAGAAGGACGAATAATGAGACGGGTGAAATATTGAAATGAAAATTCAACCTAAAAAAATGTTTCGACATGAAATTGACAAAATCTCTCATGACTATTTCGCCATTTTCATGTATTCAATTAAATAATTAAAAAATGGTAGATATTGCAAGGCATTTTGTTAATTATTACAGTATCAACTATCATTATCCATCTCGTTAAAACGAACTCGCAAAAGCTCGGCCTGGAAAGAGACGGCTTTAATGCTAGAGCAGCGGGACAGAGCAAAAGATTGTTATGAATAATTCGGATCGGCGAATTCAGATATTCTGTGGTAGAAGGGCCAATAATGGGGTATATGAAATATTGAAGTGTAAAAACCCAACTTAAATAAAAAATGTTTAACGACATGAGACTGACGAAATCTCTCATGAAATTTTTTTCATTTTTATGTATTCAATTGCATTATTGAAAAATTGTACATACTGCGAGGAACTTTATTAATTATTACTGTATCAAATATCATTGTCCATCTCGCTGAAATTAACGGGCGAGAGCTCGGCCTAAAAAGAGACTACTTCAGAGCTGCGGGACAGGAAAAAAAATCGTTATGAACAAATTGGATCGGTGAACTTATATATTCCGTAGTAGAAGGGCGAATAATGGAACGGGTGAAATATTGAAATGAAGAAAAATACCTTGCTTGTTTGAGAAAAAATTGTCTCGAAATGATAAAATCTCTCATGAAGATTTTATCATTTTTAGTATGGCGTAAATTACATTTTTTTCAATTTGCAAATATTGCGAGGCATTTAATTCATTATTACAGTATCAACTGAAGAAACCTGTAAAACATGGATGCTAGGCCAGATATGGAAGATTATTCAAGCTATGACGGTGTGTTTTGGCTTTACGTTATTTACGGTATACTTCATCTAGTCGCTTTTGTCTTCGATTATTTTTTATGGACGAGTAAATTCGATGTAACCGGTTCTCGAGTAATTAATTATATATTATCATGTAACAAGCAGTAATTTCACTCACTTAAATACTGTGGAGGTTATTACTCAAAGCTACTGGAAAGCTCCACCAGTGAATAAATGTGGCGATGAAGCGTCCTTGGTGTTTGATGATTTAAGTGTCTCTAACGCGTTCTTCGATTCACGATAAAACGATTAAAGTTATCAAGATGTGTGTATATATATATATATATATATAATTTTATTTAATAAACCCATGAAGATCTCGGGGTATTGTAATCGGAATTATTTCTCATTAAAAAAAAATTACAGTAGCTTTAATCGATGAATCTTATTTTAATGGGGGGTTTTTTTTATTGAGTCACTCTTTTTACAGTTAGGAGTTATTTTTTTTTTAGATTCCGTAATTCCATTTTTATCCCTGAAATTGAATTTCGATAATAATTCAACCCTCCTCCTTTGTGTTACAACGCAGGCCGAAAAGTTGAATATTATAGTTATTACTAGAAAGGTATGTCTGGCTGGCTTTTTACTCGAGAAGATATAGTGCTCTAGCAGTTTTTGGGCCGCTGGCATAATACGAGCTTACGCTACATCCACCCCTGGCAAATGGGCGAGAGAGACGAGGACACATTCCGGTGAGCGCCCGACTTTCCGGCCCCCACGTTAAACCCGGACGAAGTAGAATGAGCTCCCCGTATAAAGTGTATATACGGCAGCCTCCCGGTCCGCCGTCAATCCACGCAAAAGTCCACCCTCCTTTCATCCTTTCTTACGTCCCTCATGCGAATACGGTACGTACATCATTGTTCGACGGACCACGGTAGTTTCATCCCCCATCAATAGACTTCGCGACAGTGTGTCTGTTATGTAAGCACACACGCTCTCTTTTTATCATAAAAAGCACAGAATTTTATCTTGGAACTAAAAGTTAAAATTCGAAGAAATACGTTATTAAAAAAAAAAAAAAAAACGAAAAAATGCATAATTCGGACGACATTCCAATTTTCCAAACTCGATATCAAACATTCTCGGTGTTTTCTGCCCATACCGAAAAGACCTACTGGGTCCCAGTAGAGTCACCAACGAAAACCCGGTAGTTTTTGTGTTAGTAGTTACGACTTCGAAGTAGTTATTTAAGCGCTCGACCCTAACAGTCTACACTTTGATGTATAGACGTATAATTTCTGCACCTCTGGCAGTAAACCTCTTTCATGCCGGAACCCTGATTGGAGTAAAGTTCGTCATTTTTTTCGATATTTTTCCCCTATTCCGAAAAAACAGAAGAAAATTCGTAATTCGAATCGCATTCGACTCTTCCAAACCCGACACTAACCATCCTCGGTCTTGTCTCCCCTTATCGAAAAGAACTGGATCCCAGTAGACCTCTGAGAGCCCTGCAGTTTCCGCGTAAGTAGTTACGACTTCGAAGTAGTTATTTCCAAGTGCTCCACCCTAGCAGGATCCGACATATAGACGTAGATTGGTGGTCGCGTGTATTATTTCTTCCACCCTTAGTAGTAAAAACCTTTCGTGCCGAAACCCGATTGGAGTAAAGCTATTTATTTTATTTTTTTTCTATACTTTATCCGTATGCCGAAAAAAATAAATTCATAATTGAATGCTGTTCGACCGCATTCGATTCGTCCAAATTCTATACCAAATATCCTAGGTATTGTCTTCCGCAGAGCTGGGCAAAGTACCAAAAAGTACTTCAGGTTCAAAGTACAAAGTATCACAAGTACTTGAAGTGTTAAGTACTTTTTGTACTTGAAGTATTCCCCAAGCATTTTTCGCTATTCGGTTCGCAGCATTCACTATTACCATTTTCCCGGCATGTAAGACAGTTTCGATGAGTACTCCAAGGTTCTCACATTACTAGAGTCATATTCTCGAGTGCACATTGTAAATGAATGATGAAAAATATTTTTTTACTACATTTCGCTTCATTTATAGTAGCCAGAGCTGGGCAGTATTTTAAATATGTATATTATTTTGTATTTTTGAGTATTTGCCCCGCTCTGCTTTCAGTCAGACAAAAGAGTGTAACGTAGTATTATGATTTCCGCTCTATTGTGCATTGACTTTTACGGCTACTCTTGCGATCTGTTTACATTTTGCTGCAGATATAATAGTTAACACATCATGCGAGTCGTTGATCGCGGCATCAAGTACATACAGCCGTTTGTATATCGCGGCGATGCTTGCGCAGGTTACATTGTAAGATTCCCGTTCAAATCATACTTATTGAGAAGTTTCGAAAGATAATCGACAGAAATTATATTGACAGAAATTGGATGCCATGCAAATCATCGAGTAACCGCAATGCGAGCGCGTATTCAAAAAGTATTTGTACTTGGTACTTGAAAACGTAGAAATAGTACTTGAAGTACTAAAAAGTACTTCAGGACTTCGAGTTCGGAATTGAAGTACCAAACAAGTACTCGGTACTTCAAGTACTGGCCAGCTCTGGTCTCCCCTTATTGAAAACATCTGAATCCCAGTGGAGCCTGTATTTTCCTATAGCTCTGTATTTTTCTATAGCCCTGTGTTTTCCGTGTAAGTAGTTAGGACTTCGAAGTAGTTACTTCTAAGTGCTCGAGCCTAGCAGGCTCCGATATATGAGGCATTCTTTATCAACTGGGCCACTTTTTTCGGTCAACCTCTCGGATGTTTTTCAAAATTAGACAGTTTGTAGTAGGGGAACCCGGGGCAAAACGAGGACGCTAAGCAATAAAACCTGCTACAATGATACCGAAAGTATAGATCCATTTATTTTCACACCAAAATTGTATTGGCACCGGTTTTGAAACGTTAAAAACAAAACACCATCTGGGGCAAAACGGGGTACATGTCCCCATTTTGCCCCAGTACCCCGTTTTGCCCCGGTTTCCCCTACTACTTGAGAGGGGCTTCTGTGAATTTTTTTATTTTATTTTTTTATTTTTAGAGTGCACTGTTCAGGATCTACGTTTTTTTTTTATCAGTATATCTCAGAAAATATTAGTCACTCAAAAATTCGTAGGAGCATTACCTTTTTTATTTTTCATCAACTTTCGAATGATGTTAGAGTCATAATTTTCGCGATACGAGAAAGTCCATTTTCCGTTAAAAAAAAAAGTTAAAATAATTTGTTTCAACTAGAAACACACCTTCGATTCTGGTTCCAATTTTACATGATATTTAGCATTGTATGAAGATTCTAAAAAAAAAAATCCTAAAGTGGTACATGCGATTCTTACGTACTAAAAAAATTAAAAGATTCGTATAAACTCGACTATTATTTGGATAAATGATGAAAGGGGTTTTCTCGTACTCGGTAAATCAGATTCACATCGTTGGGAAACTGGTTTTGAAATAGAGGTTCTTTCAATAAAGCTTGTTGGATGTGTTTCCTTCGTTTGCCCTCTGCTATATGAATTAAATTTTTTATTTGTTTATTTTTTTAGTACGTAAGAATCGCAGTTACCACTTTGGGATTTTTTTCTCAGTATCTTCATATAATGCCAAATATCCTGTAAAATTGGGACCAGAATCGAAGGTGTGTTTTTAGTAGAAAAGAAATTATTTTAATTTCTTTTTTTTTCACGAAACATGGATTTTCCCGTATCGGACATATGATGATTCTAACATCATTCGAATGTTGGTGAAAAATAAAAAAATTAATGTTCCTACGAATTTTTTTAGTGACCAATATTTTCTGCGATATACTGATATAAAAAAAAAAAACGTAAATCCTTAAGGGTGCACTTTAAAAATCTTTAAAAAAATCATCGAAGCACCTTTCAAGTAGTACTACAAACTGGCAAATTTTAACAAACATCTGAGAGGTCGACCGAAAAAAGTGGTCCAGTTGATAAAAATGCCTCATATAGTCGTAGATCGACGGTCGCGAGTATAATTTTTCCCACCCCTAGTAAATGTCTCGTGCCGGAACCCATTGGGACTAAAGTTCGTTAAAAACCGGGAAAACATTAGCGCGGACGGGTTTTAGGGACTCATTGGCGCATACGCTGTTTCGGATGACCATGCGTTGTGCGTTGCGGCGGTCGCCGCTGGTGGTTGGTAGACTTTGCGTGCGCGTTTCGAGGGGGAGGTCGCGGTATTCGGGAGAAAGAGCGAAACAAGAGTCGAAGGGATGAACAGGCGAGGGGGAATATGGAGAGAGGGCACACGAGCACAGTGCCACTGTCGCGGGGTAGTTAGGGATTCCGGTGACATTGACCGCGGACCACGCTCGCGGGTCTCGTCCGCTGTGGAGAGATCGCCGTGGGGATGAACGATCCTGGGGAAGGGGAGGGTTTTTGTTTCGTTCACTAAGCCAGAAAGGGCTCCAAGGGGTGGTGCTGTGCTATCTGTACGGTATATTTTTCCTGCTGTATGGCACTGTGCAGCGCATGCTGGTGTAAGATTAGCGCATGCGTATCGCACGGGCGGCTATACTCGCGCCCTGTGGTACCGGGCCGGGTTTTCCAAGAGGCTCCAGCAGCAAGGGGACGATGCTAGCTTCTAGTGCACCCGCAGACGAGAATGGGGTATGGTCTGCGAGCTACAGCATTTTTTTAAATTTTAGTCCGAGAAAAACAGGCGAACGCATGCAAGGATTTTTCTTTTGACTTCTCACCTGCACGTGTGTGTGTGTGCGTATGTGTATGCGTGTATGTGTGTTTGTGCGTGTGGGTATGCGGAATCTTTACATTGAATTATTTGCGAGAAAATATTATCCGTAGAATTGTTTTAGCCACGAGAACGGAATTTGATTATTGTACTTATGCGTATGCAGGACGTGTTTACCGGTCGAGTACTAAAGTGCTCACAGTCGTTTCATGCAGTTTTGGAGTATAAGACTCAGTTTGATGTTAGACCGCGTACTTGGAGCATCACTGGTTTTTTAATAGACACGCTAGTACACTCGAGGAGAAGACGTCCTGAACGTGAAATTCCTGTGTTGTTATTTATTCGTTGTGTCACCGCGCGAAGAAATTTGTTGATTCGTTGGGTTTGGGATTGAAATTCGCGGTACAGTGCCAGTGAGCCCAGAGGATCTTGCAGTGAGATAATCGCCGAGGATATTTTGGAGTACATGCTGTTGTCATGCATCGGTCCATGTGAGTTCATCTTTTTTTAAGGTTTTTTTTCTTCATTTAGGGTCAGATTTAGATTAAAGGTATATGGTTTTGATTTGTATGTTACAAATTTAATACATTATATATAAAATAATAGATTTATAAAATGTATTGTTTTTTCTAGGGCACAAAACAAAGCAATGAAATTCGTCTGATTATGATTTTCAAAAATAAATAAATAAATAAAAGTATGTCGATCAGAAAAATTTCATTGTGACAATTAGCTCGCTTGACCTAGAACTTGAGTGTTTTGGGATCAACTTCCATCGGTTCTGTAAACGCGCAAAGCAACCTGTTGACGCTTCTAAATTATTCAAATGTATGATGCGTCGAAACATTTTCGGACGGTACTGGGACGGAGTGCTGGAGCACTTACGTGCATTTTCCCGACTTCTCACCACGACTTCTGTAAAGTTCGTCCAGTACTTTTCTTGCTCTTCCACTTTCTCGTTCAGACTTAGGTAACTCTGGAGGCCAATAGTATTCTTTTTTTTTTTTTTTTTACATTTCACCCATACATTTCAATTTCATTCGACTCTTGGAAACTTCGTCGTCTGGCTAAACCGTGCTGAAAGTTATTTTGTGACATCGAGGAATAATCTCGACTGCACTTGAGTTGGCGGGTTCATCTTTTACTACTGAGTTTCTTATGAATTTAACTGTAAGTTTTATGCAGAGGTTATCTTTTAATTGGGTGTAAAATTCATAAATAGGTCCAAATATCGAACTCGTTTTAACATTGACGCCAATTTGATATTCAAATTCGAAGTCATTGCAAGTTATAAACTGGCGTCATGTATACAATAGAAATGTTAGTGACGTTTTTTTGTTGATAAACATCCACAATTCTTTCCTCGTTAATTTTGCCAAAAAAATATTGGGCCTTTTTAAAAAATTTGGGCTTTTACAAAAATGTTTCTTCATTTTACAAAAATGTTCGCTCGTTTTACAAAATTATTGTTTATTTTATAAAAAATTTTCTTCATTTTTAATTGTGAATATTTGTCAACCGTAAGTTTTATGCAGAGTTCATTTTTTAACTTGATGTACAATTCATAAATAGGTTCAAATATTCAGCTCGACTTAAGATTGACGTCAATTTCATATTTTATTTGGAAGTCATTGGAGGTCATAAATTGGCGTCATGTATACAGTAAAAGTGGTAACGATGTTTTTTTGTCGACAAAGTTCACAATATTTTTCTTTTTAATTTTACCAAAAAAATATTACGTATTTTCTAAAAATGTTTGTTCATATCACAATACCTTTTTTGAAAAAAAAAAGAATTGTGAACGTTTGTGGACAAAACAATCCGTTAGAAGTACAAACCTTTTTAAGGATATATGTGGAACGACTCAGTCGTTAACCACAATCTGTAATGAATGCGATTCACAGACCGTAAACTTTTCGAGAAAAAGCAGAGCATTAGCGGTTGTACGATTTAATATCGCCTCCGATGATGCTTCCGTTTTATCGAAAACGTCAACCAATTTTAAATGGCATTGATTCGAAAAATGCATCTATCCCTATCGCACTCATATGTCACGTGGCACATCTTTCACATGACCTTGACTGTGTATGACGTGTCGAGTCTCCTTAACACAATTATTTGTTTATATCGCAACTCGTGATAGACGACAGGGTGAACTTATCGTGTCCATCGGCTCGTCGTATTACGCACTGTAATAGCCCAGTCCCATAACTGCACCACCGCGATACCGGAAACGGAACTCATGTTATATAACCCGTGGCGTCACGAGATGTTCGCACGAGTTACCTGCCTAACGCTCAATCACTCCAACACTTGCGCACTTCAGCAAGAAAAGTACTTGATAGTCAATATGAATTGATATTGACTATCCAGTATTTTTCTTGCTCTTCCGCTGTCTCGTTCTGGCTTCAGTAAACTTCGAAATCCACTAGTATTTTTTCCACATGTCACCTATAGATTTCACTTTCATTTGGTTGTCGTCTGATTAAATCGTGCTGAAAATTATTTCGCAAATTAAGTGATGATTTCGTCTGGAATTGAGTTGAAGGATAGTTAATCTTTTACCTTAAGTTTCTTATTAATTGATTCGTAAGTTTTATAAAGAGTTCATTTTTTGAGTTGATGGAAACTTCATAAATAGCTTCAAATATCAAGCTCTTCTTAAGATTGACGTTACTTTGTTATTTCAATTGAGAGTCGTGTGTGACGCGGTCGCGTCTCCTTAACCCTTTGAATCATACATTTTATTTTTATAAATATGAAGTTTCAGGGTGAACGTATCGTGTCTGTAATAGCCAAGTGCCTTAACTGCACCACCGCGACACCTTAAACGGAAATCGTGCTATATACTCATGGCGTCACGAAACGTTCACAGGAGTTACGTGCCTAACGTTAAATCACTCCAACACGTGATATTGACTATTGACTGTTGATATTGAATATCGATACCGTATCGCTTCAACAACTCGATCTTGAAGTTCGGCTAACCGAGCATTCATCGTTCAAGCCCTTTTTCCAGTATCCCGAATACACCCCCCCCAATAATCCGGTAGTTGACGGGGCGGTAATTCAGTTTCCCGAACTCTCGGGATTATCTTCGGTAGGTTCTTTGGCGCAATTAATAATGCCAAAAATAATGAGTTGAAGACAACGCTCTGAAATTATTATTTTCATCTTTCCTAGCAGTATCTTTTTTATTCATTATTAATTTATCATAGTACCGAATTATTTCTGACAATACTATGGAACTTATTAGGATTGCGGTATCACAGGGGCAAGCAATCTCTGTGCTGAACATTGCGGGAACGTACCTGAAATTCTTGAGCAGGGAGTTTTCGCTTTTACAGGAAGAAAACGAGTGATCGTTGTTTCTCTTTGGGAACCAGACATTTCTCGGTATCTTTGTTCGTTTTTTTTTCCTCCTCTGTCGAGAAACCCATAACTTTTAACGCGGGGCTGAATATTGAAAAGGGACGAACCCTTTTCAATATTCAGAACATTAATCCGGTAGTTGACGGGACGTTATTTCTCTTCCCCGAACTCTCGCACTGTTAAAAAAGTACCGTTGAATCAACTAAGATTCGGACACGGACGTTCAAATAAATATTTAATTATAAGTATTTATTTACTTGGTTGAACAAAATATTTTAATAGATCAAAAATATTTTGGTGAAATCACCTAACAAATTGTTGAACTAACCAATTCTTTAGCTATACCAACAAAATATGTAGTTAAACGTCCCTGCCCGAATCTTAGTTGATTCAACCGTATTTTTTTATCAGTGCGGGATTATCTTCGGTATTAATAATGGCAACAAATAATGAGTTGAAGACGATATCTGAAAATATATTTTTTTCTTTCCTAGCAGTATCGTTTTGATTGATTATTACGTTATCATTGTACCGAGTGATTTTGACATTACTATGGAATTTATTCAAATCGTGGTATCACAGGGGACATATGTGAGATTCTCATGTAGGTAGTTTTCACTTGTATAGGAAGACAACAAGTGATCGTTGTTTCTCTTTGGGAACCAGAAATTCCTCGGCTTTTTTGTGTGTGTGTTTTTGTGCCTCCTCCTCCTCCGTCAGAAAATGGGCTCGCTTGCGAAAAAAAAACCCAAAGCTTTCTACGCGAGACTCTCTTCCCTTTTCAATATTCGGAACTCCGCGTACGCCGCTTATACTCGTACCGGCAATGTTTTGTCCACGACTCGCCGCTGTTTTCCGCATCGTTTCGCTCGGCATTTGTTTCCTATTATAATTCACACACGGCGACAGGGTTTACGGTCTCTTTTTTTGCTCTACTTACTTGCTTTTAGTTGATGAATCGGCGCGTTTGTTCGCAGCCTTCCTTTTATGACCGAGCGACACATACTCGACGCCGTCCGATCGAAGTCTCATTGGCTGGCGGCAGTTGAAAGCCTTTTTTTCTACATGCAAAGGAATCTCAAATAACCGGGTTGATTAAAAAATGTCGTTTAAAATTTACGCGAAACAATGTACGATTATTTTCTGCAGAAAAAATTCTGAAGATTTCGAGTTTATCTTAGGGTTAGGCTGAAAGTAGTGAATATGGACCACCTCGATTAACATGCAAATCAATTAGTTATCAATGGAACCATATTCACCACTTCCACTCTACTATAAATATTATACCAGCTACACAGACTCAATGCCGTCCGATCGAAGTCTCATTGGCTCACGGCATGTGAAGGCTTTTTTTTTTAATTTCTACGTGCAAAAGAATCTCATAACGCAGTTGATGAAGGAAAATTCGTTCAAATTTTGCGCTTAATAATTGTAAGATCAATTTCCATTGAAAAAATTCGGACGATTATGGGGTCATTTTAGGCTTAGGGTAAAAGTGGCGAATATGGACGACCCCGATTAACACGTAAATCAATTAAATATGGACCGGGCCAGTATTCACCACTTTCACTTTACTATAAATATAATCCCAGCGACGCATACTCGAGACCGTTCGATCGAAGTCTCGTTGGCTCGCGGCACTAAAGAGCATTTTTTGTTACTTCTATTTGCAAAGGAATATTAGGTAACCCGGTTGATAAAAAAAATTTGTTTAATATTTTTGCGAAATAATGTACGATTATTTACCGAAGAAAAAATTCTGAAGATTTTGAGCTCGTTTTAGGTTTAGGGTGAAAGTGGTGAATATGGACCACCCCGCAAATCAATTAATTATGAACGGGGCTGTATCCAACATTTTTATCCTATGATAAATATTCAAATGTTTAGATGTTAACTTGTCGTCGCTATATTGACGCAAATTCTGTCTTGGCTTTCCAATAAGATACAAGAACATTTTGATAAAGCGCGTAAATTGTATAACCGGGTACAGCTCGTCGACGCTCGTTAATACGAACGTCGACACGAGGCTGTTTCATATTATACGACGCTCGAAGTAAATGAAAATCAAAACAGACACCGACGTCGTGCACGGCAAACTTTGCACAGTGGATGCGGAACGGGGCTGGAGTCGAGAAAGTTTGTCGTTGCAATGCCACTAGAGTCTCGCAAACGAGCTGCCGCCGTTTCTTTGAGACCGTTAGAGGATACCTAAGCATTCCATTTCTAAACGAAGAGCAACTACTCCGAAGTGAAGTTTATATCTTTTAAATTCTTTAAGTATTATCATTCGTAGGTAACAGTTCGACTTTTGACCTAAACGGTTAGACGAGTTTAAAGTATTTTGACAATTATTTATGGACAATTTTTAAGTATTTATATATTTTGTATTTATATTATCCAACAAAGTTTGATGCTTATACGTCGATTGAAGGAAGACATTGAAATAAAACTTTCGAGACTTTCAATGTGCTGTAGGGAAGTTTATTTTATTTGTTATTTTTTTTTTTTATATTCTCATTCGTAGCTTACCGTTCCACTTTCAACGGAAACAGTCAGATGAGTTAAATATTTTCATTAAAATTGCATCGAGAATTGTGACGATTATTTATGGACTCTATTTTCCGCGTGTCTTCGGGAATTTTCTAGTGACTTTTTATTTATCTATGTTATCCGACAAAGTATGACGCTTATACGTCGATTCGAGGAAGAAGTTAAAATAAAACTTCCGAGTGTATCAATTTCCTGTCGGGAAAATAAGAATATCTAAGAGTCGTGTGTTCAGTGAACCGACGGTCGATATCTGGAGCAAATATCTCCGGAGATCATGGAGGTTGAACGTTTTCCGAGGCTTGAATCCGGAAGCACTTAGACGAGGCGTTATATATAGAAGGTATTACCCGGGTGGTTGTGCAGATGCCGCCGGGCCTTGGATGTGTGGGAGCACATGCTTTCGGGAATATTAATGACGCACTTGGCACTGACATCCGGGCAAAAGTATCATTCCACATCACTTTCAGGGTCTCGATAAAAATCATACTGAACAAATTGAAATTATCAATGAAATAATGTAGCGACTGTAGTGCCGATATTTTATTGACGGGATGCACAACTCTATTCCCCACGTCATCGAACATGATTATTACAGGAAGAACCTGTAAATAATAATAATAAAAAAAAAACAAAACAAAACAAAACTAAAACTTAAAGCCATAAATAATGTCAATAATAATGTAGGTAAATGTAAAACATGAAAAAACACAAAAATGTAAAAATTCGACGCTAAATATCATATATTTGTGTATTGAAGAAAATAAAGTATATCGACCTTTTACAATATCACTGGCCACACATGCTAGGTTATGGGACAATATATGGTAATGGGTGATTCTATATGATTATATATGATAATATATGGAAAATCGTAAGATTTCATCTATATACATATACACTTACTATATACGATAATCTAGCTCGCGCGCTCGCATGGTTCATTGGATATGGCCAGTCCATGGCCATATGCATATAGCATGGTCCATTCCATGTGCCTATAAAAACGAGAGAGAGGTCAGCTTCACCGAAAGGGGGAGGGGGGGGGGCGAGGTCGCATTTACCGAAGGAGGTCTCAGCTGGGGGTGAGACAAGCATCCAAAGGAACAAGCAAACAATCAAACCTACAGTTTTCCAATATATTTATATAAGATCCGATGATATACTCAGACATATAAACTCGTATATGATCATATATAATGATGTATTAAGCTATACGCAATTTTATATGGCACATAGCTTAAGATGATGATTGCATACAATCGTTTCTTTTTTTAATCCCGGTTGGGCACTGCTCGACGAGATGAGTATGAGGTTCTGTTTGTGGAAATCCCATGAATTTCTTTTCTGGTAGGAAAATTGCAAATACTCTTTAACTATCGACTCGACTAACCGCACGATAGTTCCATTCAGACGCAGTGAGAGTTCGCCGTTAACAGCCACCACCGCCACGAGCCCCAGCAGCTTTTCGCAGTTCGAATAACGTAGTAGTTTAGCAAACGGGGCGCGCTCGCGATAAGAAAAGGATTGTGGGGCTGCGTCTGGCTGTGCTCGGGGCTTAATTACCACCCCGGCCGCTGGTGTAAATTCCCGAACAATAGTCAGTCGGTGAGTCGAAGCAGTGGTGCAGAATACACTTCCATAGGTGGAAAAAAAAAGTGGAAAAATATAGGACAGTTACTTGTCGACGACGAGTTCCGGCCCTGTAAAGTATTACCATCAGTTTCGACTCTGGTTTTAAGATTATACCAAAGTTGCATCGAACTTTGTACGTCAATAGCTGCAATACATCGATCTGACAAACTACTGACTTTTTCCGATAGATTTTTAACGATCAGTGCATACCATTTTTTTCATCGAACGGGCAGTCTTCGTTGTCGGCACAACTCGACGTGCTGGTGCAAAATACACTTCCATTGGTACAAAAAAAAGTGGAAAAATATACGACGGTTCCTCGTCGAAGATAGTTGTGGCCTCGTACAGGATTGGCATCAGTCTCGATCCTGGTTTCAAGATTATTTCATTAATTGATTATGACAGATTTCTCCTTTTACAACAAGTTTCCAGTAAATCTTAATTTAAAGCTAAGAATAATGAATTATATAACAGTAACAATTCATAAATTAAGATCAAGTTTATAAAATCCCCGGAAATTTGTTCAGCAACGTTGCATCCAATGTTGTACGTAAATAGCTTGAATTTCATCGACCTCTGGCGAGTTACTGACTTCTTCAGATATATTTTCAATGACCAGTAGGTACATAAATTTCTTTTTAATCGAACGGGAAATTTTCGCCGCCGTCTCAAGTCGAGGCGATGATGCTGAATACACTTCCATGGATGGAAAAAAACGTGGCAAAATATACGACAGTTGTGGTCCCGTACAGTATTAGCATCAGTATCGACCGTGCTTTCGAGATAATACGAAAGCCGCATCCAATGTTGTATGTCGATAGCCGCAATTATATCGACCTGACAAGCTACTGACCCCTTCAGATATATTTTAAACGACCAGTGCATAGCATTTTTCAATCTAACGGGCAATCTTAATCTGCGACATGTAGGTCGAATTTTGGTTTAGTTTTTAGATTGCAAAGTAACAAACTCACGCCTAGTGCATAAAACAAATTTAAGTTTAGAGTCAAATGAAAGTTGAGTGAAAAGCTTTGAGCCAATCTTTAGCTGAAGTCCACAGTCAACTGCTAATAACTTGATTGTAGTCTAGCGTCTTGACTTAAGTTTTTACTTAACTTTCCTGAATTTTCGCGGGCAAATTATGGTACCTTTACCTTAATTTGTATGATACGAGATAGTTTCTTTTATACGGCGACGTGAGCTCGTCGTCTATGTCTACGAGGATCGTGCTAGACTCCGGTGCTTCAGAGCGACGCCTTGCGAGGGTCGGAAGGATTTTTTTTTAGCATCCCTTCATGGTTCTCCCCACCGAGGATTCTCGGACGAGCGTGAATACGCGTGTGAAAAGGTATACTCGCGATATTACTATATATAGGCTATAGGTACATACAGGGAACGGCGGGGCTGCACCGCTCGCGGGTGCTTGAAGGGGGGGGGGGGGTGCATATATGAGGGCGTCGTCAAGTAGATCTCACCCGTCGACGTGCATGTACGTACGCAGAGAGCACCCCGGGAATCGCAAAATTCTCTCAAGTTCGAGCCCGCGCGCGACGAGTAGCTGGTGCAAGTCTACCTGAACCCGGCGGTCGGGTCGATGGGCCACTCCATCGCTATATTGAATGAAGTAATCTACTTGTTTCTTCAGACCGGAAGGCTGAATACGATCGTAAAATTTTCCTCCAATTTTCGTGCATCCATTAACTGTGAAACTATTTTGTACTTTTTCCAAGACGACAATGACCTATTTCGTTTCTGCATAAGTAATCAAATTTTTGTCTTATTCGGTCATTCGGACACGGAGACACATATCCTCGAGTCTGATTGTTCTCGTTTGTGTCCTGGTGCGCGTCTCGCCACCCCTCGGCTGTATCGAGGGTTGCATAGCGCTGCTGAATAATGCATGGGTCGCGTCTACCGAGAGCACCAGCCTGCAACGTATATTTGTTCTACAATAGTACAGCGGCACCGGGCCGCTGCCTATTTCCACGTCTGGGCAACATCTGAGGCACGTTTCTCTGATCCTCGTGGCACGTTACCAATGCGTGTCGTCATCCCAACTCGGATCCATACGCCCCAGCGGATGCACGGAGAGCTTTATGTCTACCCTGTTATCCGTTAGCGTCTGAGACGCATTTCAGACTTGACGAATTATTGACGAGACCCGGCCGAACTTCAGCTACATTACCCCGTGAAGCGCTTGGTGCTACGTGTATGGACTACTAAGAATCAGAACGGCGTATCGCGCATCAGTCAATACGTAAAACGATATGAGATACACCCTTCTGTTTCTCAGCAGTCTATATGGTCCAGCGACGTTTCTTCTCTTGGGATTGAGGATACTACACGATAGGTAATAACTACACAATAGGTAATAACAGTTGGAAAAAGAGGATGTTTACGGTGAATCTGCTGGGGAATTGATCGGTATGGAATATGGGATGGGTAAGAGGTATGCTCATGCAGGACGGGACACTTATTTTATCTTTTAATACCCAATTCCTCGACTCACCGGTCCATCCTACTTCGTCATCCACGTTCCGAAATCAGCTCATTGCCATGGTGCCGGTGACGAGGGAGTGTCTCCTGCTGATAAACGGATCACCTCGTTCGACGAGAGGATAATAAAACCAGGCCTTATATGAGAGAGGTTAATGGACTTTCTCGTCTCGTCACCGCAAACGCTCTTCCATATCTTCGCATTCTCTTGCTACCCTGTCTTCGCTTTGCCGGTTTAACTTCAAACCCGCGGTTTATACGTTGCGGCTCTCATCTACCGTTAATGCAAGTCCTGGTGATTGTGTACCTCCGCAAGCGCCTCAACGGCGCTGCTTGGGCCTGCACTACCGCAGCATAGAAGCGGCGAGGCTCGGTGGTACACTTTGTTAACTTTAGTAGACAAGGATTGGTATGTCGAGTGGTATAGCCGACCACGATGGCACCTAACGATCTCTTCCACTTTCGTAATTCCATCTTCGCACCGTGGCGAAATTGCCCCAAACTCGTTGTCACTATTTTGACCAGAGGTCGGATGTCGATGATATCCTAGCGCTATGGCTAAGGCCGATTTAAATTGTTGCAGCAATCGAAATTTCTAACAGCGCGTCTTAGGATGAACTTAAGGAGATACGAGCACGAACTTAATTATTGGATACAATGCACATTTTTATACACTACAAATAATGTATAGAGAATTACGTCTACAAAAATTCAAGCAAGGTTCAAAATCGACACAGATTTAGCATGGTTGCATGTCGGAATGGGATCACGAACGCACTTTTGTTCTGTTTTATTCGTATCTCGCGATTAGTTGCATATAAAGTAAAAGGCCCAGTTTATGACACTTCTACGCAGCTCTCTCACTTTGAGCGTGTAAAATCATAGGGATAAACAAGGAGGACCAAGAGTCGCAGTTTGTGACCCCCCCAAACGCGCGCTACCCATTGGTTACATATCAACTGGCGGGGCGAGCCGACTATGCTAAACGTACACCTGTCAAAAATTGGACCGTTTACCTTGGGAATTATAACCGCAACGTGATTCCGATATTTCGAGAAACAAAATGATATTGGAAAAGATTGGGTTTACCGAATGTTTCAATGATAATTCTTTATTTAATATCGGTTATTAGGCTGCCGGTGGTGCTCTTACTGTATACCAATATGACGACACGATGAATCCGAAATGAGTTGTTTACTAGCTGTGCCAAACCATTGTGCTAAATCGGTAGCTCACAAGCATATATGAACACGTGAAATTTATGTAAGCATGAATCATTACCAAATTTATTATCGACCGTGAAATTGTACTGATAAACTTTCTGTTTAAATACATATCCTGGAGGCTATGTCCACGTGCCAAATTTTTCACCTGGTGAAACTATGTAAGCCAACATTCAATGTGTCTTGATGTTTAACAGTTGCCAAAGAATGCTATCAGGTAGTGTCATACGCATGGAAAATAATACCTTATCATATTAATATTGTTTGAAAACTTAAATAGTGGTACTTCAAAATGTTCTTAATACAACTCTTTAGTTTAAGTAGTTAAGGCAGACAAGGTACTACATTATCATGTCATCGGGATCCGAGCCCAAATAGCTCGCACCTCCTTCTATTTCCTGCAGATTAGGGATTGTCTCAGACAAACTCGGTAGTGCTAATTCGATTATCTCCAAATTGTCGAACGGAGATTCGGTTAGCGATTCATCGACCTACTTCGATGTCTTGGCTCCTGTGCGAATTCAAAACGTCGCTTGTGGTGGTTGTGGTTTGTCATCTTGTCTGGTCGAAATTTACCATATGTCTTGGTTGTTTTTCCAAGGTCCTTCCCCGGAGAGCGGACAAAGTCGGCTCAACAGTAGACCGTCAAGAAGCTCATGTTATTAACTCTTTATCCAGGGTGATGCAGTGACCGTAGGTCCGCTTCAGCATTTGCATAAGACACATAAATATGTATATCCAGATGTATGTGGGGGAAAGCCGTAAAAATAATTTCGCTTACTCCGAGAGTAAGAGTTTTGGCCGCGCACTCAGTTTCTCGGAGTCCCCGACGCGCGGACTCTCATATTCGGGCAAGCGGGTCTTGAATTACTAGAACTCTTATTAAACCGCTCCTAAACTGCTCGTAAATTTACCAAACTGCCGTCGTTACAGTTCTTCGAACGAGATAGTCGCGTCGGGTTTTCGTTCGTCTCTTCTTCGCTTGAT
This sequence comes from Stenichneumon culpator, assembly GCA_964017025.1. NCBI lineage: Eukaryota > Metazoa > Arthropoda > Insecta > Hymenoptera > Ichneumonidae > Stenichneumon > Stenichneumon culpator. The sequence continues at coordinate 7,306,478 of OZ024772.1, forward strand.
CCTTGCAAGACTTGTTCCGTCTGTTTGCACCCTCGAACTGACGGATGCACGATTCAGAGCTATTCTTCTTAGTTTCACGAGAAACGTCCAGTTTGCATCATATCGAATGGAAAGTGGCCGTGGGATAAGAAGGGCGAATACGGCCCACCGCTATTATCGCATAAAACAATGATATATAGACCAGTCCAGATTCACGACTTTTACCCAGATAATAAAACAATGATAAATAGGGTTTCTTCTTCGAAAACAACCCCTTAGACGTCGTAGCGCACTTCCCTATAGCCACGCCAGAACGATGCCAGGCTATATTCCCTGTACTTGAAATTTCATTCCGCCTCCCCGCTAATATACGGAGTAATTTCCGGCAGTCTGACGTGAGCGGCATTTCCCGTTGCTATAGCTATTTTACCTTCATATACAAGCCGTACTATCCCATGGTACCGTTACTGGGTACACGTCCTCGAACATCGTATGTCTGCAGGATTATAGGAACCCCGGGCGTTCCCGGCCTGTTTTCGCTCTGCTCGGTACTACTGTGCACCACTACGATCTGGTACGAACCTCTTCATTACGGTTCAGTCCACGGGAAAGCACATACACGTGCACTACGCTTGGACACACATCTCTGACCGGAGATACATCGAGATTGAAGCCAGATTTGTGAAAATACGCCTCCTGCTGCTACCGACATGTACCCTTCGGGCGTATGTGATTACACATTGCAATCTTATCCCATCTCAAATTTCCTCTGGGATCTGAACGTAGTTTACATTCATTTTTACATGTCATAATTACCATTCGAACATCCCTCACCGGCCGTTTCCATTTTCGCCGTTTTTGGTACCAACATTTCATGTCGTCACGTTTTTGGCGCCCGGTGCTGTGGTATAACGTTTTTGCGTTCTATGAGTTCCTTCGAGAATTCAATTGCAATTTTAACACTCAAGTTTGTTCGGGAATCTGTTTCTTTATGTTACTGTACAGATTGTATAATCATACGTTACAATCTTATCCCATCTCAAATTTCCTGTGGGATCTGAACGTACTGTACACTCATTTCCAGATTTCGAAATTACATAATTACACCATTACTTCACTACATCATTACATCATTACATCATTAGTACGATTTAAACATCCCTCACCGACCCTTACTTTTTTAACGTTTTGGTGTATCATTTCATGTTGCCAGATTTTTGACGCGAGATGCGCCATAAGTATGTTTACGTCCTTACGAGTATACCTTTGAGAATTCGTGATAACAGATTGTAATCTCCACACTCGAGTTCCCTCAGGAATCTGCCTCTTTACGTTACTCTACGAATTTAATAATTATGTCTCGAATATCCTTCCCCGACTGTAATTTCCTTATTACGGAGTCCTACGAGCGTTAAAGAATGAACAAGACGGGAGCTTGAGCTTCCCGGCAAAGTTTCCTCGCAGTTCGTGGCGCAGCATCGCGGAAAGGAATTAAGAGACGGTGCGGGGAAGGAAACTTTTGTCCGAGAGTTTAACGTAACGACGGACGAAGTATCTCTATCGAAATAGTCAATGTGCCTCTGAAATTAATATTTTTCTCCAGTTTCGCGAAATAACAAATTAAAAAAATCTGGTGGCAGGCTATAACTATGTCTTCGTTCACACGGAGTTGTGGCATAGAAAGCAAGAACGAGCGCAAAGCTTCAAGGCAACAAGCTGTTACCCGATCTTAACGACGTTTCGTTTTGTTGTTTGCAGAAGTGGAGAAGACTGTCGCCGGCGAAGCGTCGTCGAGGGTGGCTGTAACAGCGGGGGGTCCTCGGGCGCTGGCGACCTCTTCCGCTCCATCAGCACCCTCGACAACCTCGGAATCTAACGTCTTGTCCTCCAGCCCCGTAGCTTCTTCGACCTCGTCGTCATCACCGTCGCTAGGATCATCGCCTGTTGCCCTCATCGCAGGCCTCGACAAAACTGTTCTTCAGGTGAGTTCGCAAATTAATCACATCCGTGAATTGTGTAGGTTTCGAGTTGGAAGCAGATAAAGTTCAACGAATAGAAGTCGCTGAATCGATGGCGTGCAGCTCGCCTGATTAACTGATTTATATCCGATTGTAACTCGAAAATTTAGCCAGTTTAGTGCAAATCGGTTGTTAACATGGCGAGAAAGGGGCTGCAAAAACGTGAAGAACAACACTGAGAGATAAAACAGGGATGAAGCGAAAATCCATGAGCGCTTGAGCCAACGTAATATGGTTGGTTCAATGACGATTTAGGTGGCTCAACCACCGAGAAGTTGAGTTAATGACATAAGCTTGACTCAACCTCTCGAGATTAAATACGGCGAAATTGATGGTGAACCTGGACCAATTGACCACATTGAGGTTGAGTCAACCTCAATTTCAATCAATCAGCCTCACTGAGGTTGATTCAGCTTCGATGAAATCTATTGATTCAAGTGCACCATGAGTTTTGCGATATTTAACCTTACCGAGAGATTATGTTGTTAACCTTATGTCGTTAACTCAACCTCTCGGTGGTTAAGCCACCTAAATCATCATTGAGCCAACCATATTTGTTTGGGTCAACCTCTCATGTCTGTTCACTCCATCCCCATTTTTCTCTCAGTAAAGAAATGAAAGAATAGCTTCCACTTGTACGGTTCAGTACACGATATATTTCGTTAGTTTTGTAGCATGAATGAAAGGATAGAGAGTTAGTACATACAAGATATTTGAAAGGAACGGAATTGCACCACGTAATTCGTGTTACGCTGAATTCTATGGACGTAGCAATGAAACAGTGGTGAATCGGTTGACGACGTCTCAATAGCTGATGAACGTATCCGTCTATAATTCGAAAACTCAGCCAATTAAGTGCAAGTCTCTTGTCAATATGCTTTGGGGGGCTACAGAGAAAAGTGAAGGAAAAGAAATTGGAAAAATAGCTTTCAATTGCACGGTTACAGCACAGGAAACGTTCGTTTACTTTGAAGCATGAATGGAAGTATAGAAAATCGGCACTTATAAGATATCTGAAAGGAACGGAATTGCACAACGTAATTTGTGTAACGCTGAGGTTCTATGGACGCGTAGCGATGTAACAGTGGTGAATCGGTCGACGACGGGTAACCGCACGGTACTGACAGTAACCAATGCGTCAGACCCTCTTCTCTAGAAAGGGCGTTGCTAACTCGATTACCGATGTCTCGCGCAGATTAGTTCTCCATTGGACATTTCGAGAGCGGTACTCTGCTTTCGGTACGCGCGTTGAAACATCCGAAGCGTGGTACATCGAATAACTGTCTGCGCGATCGTGACACAAATTAATTGTCCAATTGGTTGTCTACAGATTTACCGATCTATATAGGTTCAACGATATCTCATAAAGCGTTCAAACATTTGCCGTCAGAATTAAAGAGGTACATAAAAAAATCTTAACAGAATTTCATTGAAACAAATTGAACATCGATTTCTCGTGGTCGCAGCTTTGGTAAAAATCTCGACGGCGCAATGAACATCGAGCAAAAGAAAATGTCTATTTGCGCTTCGCTATGATGACCTTTAGTGTACCATCTTTGTAACGTAATAAAGCTGTCGGACGGCTCGAGCAGGGAATCGATCCGCTGCCACCCGACGAATACCCTTTTACCCCGACGTACATCGCGGCAGCGTACTCGTTACATCTCAGATTTTATTTCGTTGTTTCATTCGGGCCGTTGAGGAAAAGGGTGCAAATGCTCGGACGGTTAAAAGCATCCCCAGATTCCAGCAGTTATTAATTGGTCAAGAACAGATTTTTTGTGAGAATAAATGAAACTAATGTGATGCTGATAGTTTATAGTTTCCAATACTCATCGATTAATTACAAAAAGATAAATATTTTTTTTAATTACAGAAGAACATAACATGAGAGTCCAAATGTACCAGTCTACGGACGCGGTTTTTTGGAACGTCGCTATATTCGGACACTGTAACACTCAATATTTCCGACAATCATAGAATTCGAGTTAAATTTATTATCTACAGTTACCTTCTTATACTAGATTTTATACCTAATGCTAATTTTACACCTTGGCAAAGGGTCATCGACCTGGGTCTTTCAGCCCGAGATGTTCTTTGGTATTTGGAGACTGTTTTTTCCTTTCCTTAGTTTACGGTTAAACGATTTGCGGATTTTATTCCGTGATTCTTTCGTTGGCCATTAATTTAAATTGTTGATAAATTGTGTGCATGGGAAATGTGTGTTTGGGCATAACATGTTGGAGCGGTTGTTTACATAGTGGCTTAATATCATTGATATGGTTTTCCGCAAATGAAAGAAAGAATTTCTTTGCCATTTATTTATTAATTACATCAATGATGAAAGCTATATTTATGTGAAACATTACTGAACATAAGGCACGTCGAAAGCTGAGTGACCCAACTTCTTCGAACTGTCCGATTACTTGGTCGAATGTATATTAACGCTTGTACCAATTGGCGAACACTATATCGTCTATTATTTAACAAAATGCAACAATAGAAAATAATTTATGCTTAAAGGGTTGACGGTCAAAATTTTCATCGATCGAATGTGAAAAAGGCCGATACTTGGAAATACAAAAATAACGAACGTTCAAATGCACAACGGCCAGTCTGCTGAGAGTCCTTAAGTAGTCAATAAAAATTGAGAACTTAAGTATATTGAAATGAACTTATATCAAGAACAAATATATGAATAGGCGATACTGCTAGGCGTGAACCTTGGAATAGACGGTCCAACACTTCAATCGTTCAAAATGTTGACCCTCACTCGCTTAAACCTTGTATATAACTTTTTTCGGTGCATCAAAGAATGTTCGTAGATACGATTGCAAGTGACAAATTGGATTTCTAATACTTGAATTCGGAATAAATCAAATGTGTATAGGACTGTCCGACGACCGGTAAGTGTCCGAGCATTGGCACTGTTACCATATTGCGCACAGTTAATCAAATTTTCGTCATGATGCGGCACGATCCTCTGAAAAATAAACAAAACTGACGATCGATCGATCGATCGTTTGTTTTGTTTGTTTTTTCCTCGTCCCTTTACCGAAATTCGCATAGTTTACTTTGATGCGCTGTACAAACATAGCTTGCAGCAGCAGGGGATCCTGATCGTTACGGACGAGCTGAAACTTTCCTTAATCCGGCGTTAGCGCTCACGAGAAATCCCGAAGCGATACGTTGTGTGTCGCGTCTGGCGAGATAATACCGCAATGGGTAGAGGCCTAATTACAGGCTGTGTTTAGCGATGGAAAGTTTGCGGGCACAGCGGTTGCACGAGCACAGCTGTAGTTAATGGCTCCTAATCGAAAGAGGAAAATGTCCAATGATTAACGGCCAGCGGAGTAATAATGAAAGCCGTGAAGCCAATCTCGCATATCGCTTGTTGCGTCTTTGTCGTGTTGGACGGGATGTCTTTCGAATGGCAGAATACAGCTTGAAAAAAATCGGTGTCCTTTTGCAATTTTTTGTCGGATCTTCGCTCGACGCTACAACATCCATGGATTCTAAAACATCCATGGACGCTAAAACATCCACTTGTTTTTTACTTAAGAAAATCCAAAAGATACTTTATCTGGCTCTTTCAACGCCATCATAGCCATAATCTTGCGTATTTCGTGTCGCAGAACATGATAGGCGCCTGGGCTTTTCCGCGGTGCTATCGGGAAGTAAAGAACTCGCTGTTTGAAAGTACACACAAATCACTAATTTTTACAATATCTGCTATAAAAATTCCCCATAAACTTTTTTTGTTAAGTCGTCGCTACGGGACTATAATTATTTCATTTTCCCACGCCGATCACGATTTACCACTTCTTTATTCATAGCTGAATATTTAATACGGAAAATTGCGCCTAAAATAAAGTACTCGTAGTAGTAAAAGGGTATTTATTGACAATATCCATTGTTCCATACATTTTTCGATACTGTTCGACTATATTTATGTTGTTACGTCGATTTTACTGACATTGCCAATGGGCCATCGACCGGAGTCCTTCAGCCAATAAAGTACTAATTTGTCATGAAATTTAAAAAATTTTAAGTGACATAAAATGTACACGGTGAGATCGGTTCTCCGCAAACTTAATAGGGATCATCTGGCGATGATATTCCATCTGTGTACATGTTCTTAGCCAGATAGCTAAAAAATTGTAGACGCTAGATCGCGGACAAATACTTTTGAAGAAATTTAAAAAGGCGTATAAAAAAAACAAATGCAAATTTTCTATTGAAGTTTTGAAAAATATTGAATATTAACCACACATACTGCCTGTGAAATTTCAGCTTGATCGGTCGAGGCATTCTCGAGTGTCAGCGGTTTGAGTTTTTCGCGTCTGATTGACACACATACTCGCATGCATCCGAACATTTTTTTCTAAATATGATTTTTTGATGTTTTGGAACATTCTGAACACGTTTTCATTAAAATCTCAACATTTTTTTTCTCACCAAAACAAATCTTCGTCCATGACGAAGCAAAATGCATACATAGATTATTGGTGGATTTATGTATATGTATGTATACATGAAAAAAATTGATCGACGTAATATGTCAGTGTAACCTGCAAATCTAACACAAACGGTTCGCGATCGCGACGCCACCGATTGCTATATTTTCTAGTAAGAACAACTTACATTCTAGCAAAAATGACGGGACATTCGAGTAATATCTACGGTAGCAAAAAATTAACATATTTTCTATTAGAATATGTTAAGTTCAATACCAATGTTTGCCAGGATGTCGTTGTAGTTCCCACATATTCGAAATTTCTATTACTTTTTACCAGATTTATGTTGATTTCTGTCAAATACTTCTCTCAGTGTACTCAGCTCTGGTAGCTTGACTCCTTTCTGAGGGAAGTAGAAACCGTGAAAAAGCACCTGCATTTTTAAACTTCCACCATACACCAGTCAACGAATCCTACGAATAGCTCACCGAGTTATCTCCACCGAAGCTCGTTTATCTCGGAAATTTTCGTCGAAGATCGAGGGTAATGGGCTTCATTTTCTTTTGCCCTTTCGATGTACGCTTTCATGTCCCATCATGTCGTGAGTGAGCTTGTCAGCGTTGGGTGAACTGATTTGAAACCAGCCACTTATACGAGCAGCACTCCCGTCCAATTTCCTGTCCCAAACACCCCGATGCTTGCTGTCTGATCCTCACCCACAGCCACTTTCGCCGCCTCTTTATCCTCCTTCTCCTGCTTACACCGCTATTTCTCCCTGGTCAATATCAACGCGACCTACTTTACGCTATATGTAAAATTCAACAAACTGCGCGAACCGAAACGTGTTTCCCTGTTTGAAAAATTTAACAAGGTCTCTGTAAACGTTGTAATTAACACGGAGAAGGTCTATGTCTCCTTTATTTAAATTTATCAATATCATGGTTGGATAAAATAGGCATGATTCCTGCGAGACTCTGTGGTGCTCGCCATATTATAGAGTCGGGGAACCAGGTATTGAATTTCAAAAGCAAGATGATATCCCAATTTTTCTGCAGCTTTCTCATCCATCCAATGAGATTAAAGTTTGTTTCTTTGCACATTTACATCTTAACCACTCACAACTTTACCAGATAACAACGCTACCAGAAAGTAAACATTTTTACCGGACTTGAAATAAAACCCTACCAGAATACGAGGCTACCGTCTAGCCTTGTATTCCGGTAGAGTTTCATTGTACTTCCGGTAGAGTTTTATTTGCATTCCAGTAGAGTTTTACTTGAAGACCGATAGAGTTTTGTTCCTTTCTGGTAGAGATTTTGGTAGAGTTCTAACACGGTAGAGTTGTTTAGGAAGAGATGCTTTCTGGTAGAGTTGTGAGTGGTAGAGTTCTGAATGTACGTTTTTCTCTTTATTGTATCTTTTTATTCTTTCTATATCTAAAAATTAAAAAAGTCCGCGAATCGAAATGTGCTTCTCTGTTTGAGGAATCCAACAAGCTCTTTTCAAACGTTGTAATTAATTAAACACGGAGAAAGTCATGTATTCCTAATGTAAATCCGTCAAAAGGATGATTGGATAAAATAGGGTTTACCCCTGCCAGCCTCCTTAGTGCCCGTATTATAGAGTAGGGAATCTGGGTATTGAATTTCGTAGGCAAGACGATATCCTTTTCTGCAGCTTTCTCATCCATCCAAATGGGATTAATGATTTTTTTCTCTCGTTTGCAGATACGTGATTGGCTCACCGTCGAGGAAGAGATGTTGCGACAACAGGCCGTCGTCGTCGGCGATGTCGATGAGATACTTCAGCTACTCGACAAACAGAGGGTCAGTATTGGTTTAACAATTTTAAAACGTGCAGCTTTAGTTCACGAACGTAGAAGAATTCCCTGCATAGGGACTCCGGTGACTTCCGATCGAAACTCTCAAAATCGTAAACAATGCAAATACTGCAATTTCTGGTCACTGTTTTACCATCGATTAAGTTTTTTCCAATAATCTTCGAATTCACCACTGCGACCCCAGATTTACAGTTCCCTCCCCCCTCTCCGTCCCTCCCCCGAGTAGGTCGGTAAAACCAATTTCAGACTGTCCGACCACAGCGTCGACTCGTACTACTCGTACTGTCCACCGCTATTTTCTATCCGCTGGTAAGTGTCCGACATTGTGCGGTCCTCGCGTTGTGGCGTGGTATCAGCAAGTGGTCGTGAAGATCGCCTTCGAGAATCTTTTTTTTTTTTTTTTTTTTTTACTGATAACAGAGACGAGTTTAGTGGCGCCATCGTAATCGTCCGGGTAACGCTGACATGGGTCGGTAGCCGGAAGAACCCTGACATTGACATTGGAATTAAGAGGCCAATGACCGCATTCGCGGTTTTCTTACCGCTCACATCGGATCTTCCTTCAAACTCAATTTCATTCACGAGAGTGCCGATCGAACATGTTCGATCGGCACTGTTCTTGAAGGAATCAATGTCGCGACTGTTATGTCGGGTCACATGGCAAGCTGAGGGTGTGTGGCTGCTTTGTACAGAAAGGAATGGTACCACAGGGAGCTCCCAGGTGTACGGGACAGGTTCAGCCTCCTCTCAAGGCGATATGACACCCTCTCCGCCCCTGTCGACCCGGACCTGGTTGGTAACCGAAACTGTCACTAATTTTCCCATCGCTGCTGACCATTCCCGGTCGAAAGCGAATTCTTTCATGAGTCGGATGGATCAATGCGGATTCATGTAAGAATTTTATTTTTCACCTAAATCGTCAAGATGGTTAAAAAAAAAATGAATGACTGTTTTTTTTTGTTACCGACTGCGGTATTTCGTATCGCCTTAAGGCGAAGTGAAAGTCACGTGACGAAGTCAGGTGTGTGAGAGAAATGGCAGCAATGGTCTTACGGTGGAGCAAGAGAGAGCGACAGACAACGTATTTCACTTCACCTTAAGACGTTTCGGTTGAATCGAAGCGCGGACTAAATTTGCTCCCTGTTTAATCAACAGTGGTAGAGTGGCTATCGAGCCGTCTACGAGGACAATATTTTGATAACGTTTTGCTCTGTCTGACTCGCCTCCGCAAGCTTTGCATTGAGTCTTCGTGATAGGAGCCTTAACTTTCCCTTCCCCCCATCCTCTCCACTTCATGTTCAAACTTCATTTCATATTCGAGTTGGAACCTTAGCTTAAATTTATATTCACGCTACGCTGAGAAAGAAGGTTATTAGAAAAACTAAAAGTCACACAGTGTAAAATTCGGCCATGCAACATAGTACACCACCACCACCACCACCACCACCACCACCACCACCACCACCACCACCACCACCACCACCACCACCACCACCACTAGCAATATGTTAAATTCTCATAGTGGTCATAGCAATTTTTACCTAACCCACATGGTAATTTTTCCCAGATGGCGGGATTGGAAAAATTGCGTATCTGGCTAAGAATTTCGTGGATAAAACTTAGAATTTCGTCAACCAAATTTTATATTAACGAAGAAACTATTTAATCGACATAATATGCCGGTATAGCCTACAAACCTAAAACAAACGGTTTGCGACCGCGACGCCACCAATTGCTATATTTTTTTATAAGAAATACTTATAAACTCGCAAAAATTACGGGATATCTACAATACTATCATATTTTCGAAAATGACGAAAATCGGAAGTAAATAACCCCGGGACTTGCCATGAAGTGAACGATTCAGCCGTCCAATTATCTCCGAGATGAATTCCAAGGGTATTCACCGCTACTCGAGAAATCGCAAGCATGTATCAACTCGTAAGGCTCTCCCCTTCTGCGGAGGTTGTAGCCGGGGATTCGGAAGGTGAGGATGCTCAGCGGGGTATTTCATGCTTCCTGTATACTCTGCTACAAAGCGCTACGTCCATTGCAAATCGAAAATCAATAACTCTCCACCTGGGTGTCGCAGTTCATCGCTACTTTTCGACACCTCCCTAATTCGCGGGGTTTTTTTTTTTTTTTTTTTTTAATACCGTTGGAACTTTTATCGAACTTTAATGGGACGTCTCATTCAGCGCGAGAAATCGCCGAATCCTTCTTAAAGAAAAGCTCGGCTTGCATGTCCAAATGATTTCGAATCGGTCGTGCATAAGGGGCAAATTTTTAAGCAAATACGGCAGCGCGCTTCGACATTTTTTTATTCCTCGTAATAGTTTAGAGTAGAGCTGAAAACCCGGGCTAGAATCCACCGGTAAATACAGCTGCGAATACCTCGTACTCAAATCGTTTCATGGCTGCGAAAGTACGGGGAAAGCATAACGAGGTCGAAGCACGCGAGCGAATCATTCCACATGCTGGTAGAATTCTCGTCGTTTTACCTCACGCATACTCCGACACGTCGTATAAACATACATGCACAAGTACTAATAACGCATTTTAATTGTTCTCGCTGCCACGAAACCGGAATAATGCGGCATTTAATAATTTTGCGGTTGACAGTGTGACTAAAAAAAAAAAATCGTTGTCGAATAGTCTATCGCGGTGGTAGGGCAAAATTTCGGTTTTCTAAAAATAAATGTCGTTTTTATTTTTTCTATTAAGATTACTGTCATTTACTTATTAAGATTAGTTTTATTTATTTATTAAGATAGGATGATTAATGAGGTATTTCGTTTTTTTCCTCCCTTAAACTTCCCTTCATACTCCGGAGTTTAATTTCAATCGTAAGATAACTTAACGTTGCCGTTCAATAAATGTTTTTTTTTTTCATCTCTGTATACCCGCGTAAAGTGAGCGTGTGAGAGTTATTACTTGAAGGATCACTCGCAAATACCGTAGACCGTAGAGAATCAAGGAGTTGTACTCGTTCTTTGTTTAGTACGGTTCGCGTCAGCCGACACCCTTCGCTTCCGCCATTCGAATTTCGCTCAACCCCATGGCTTATCTACCCCCGTTGTACATCGAAAGAGCGTGGGCGGTTCAGGGAGAGTGAGAGATGCTCCCGGCAGCTCTCCCTAACTTCGGAACCATTTTCCACAGTTCCCGGTTACCAGTTTCACAACGTGCCTCAGTCGAAATGCACGCTTTCTGAAACTAAGCGTGCCCGCGCCTGCCGCTCGCACCCGTTCGCGCGTTCGGTCGTGATTGTCTTTGATTTTTTTTTTTTCTGCACGACGACACACGATTAAAATACGGTATGCGCCGTCGATAGGACTAATCTCGCTGGGAATATTCGTAGTCGCAAATTAAGGCCGGGTGTGCAAATATTTCCGGCTGCTGGCGAGTCACGTAATCGAGTCTCGTTTCGTCTCCCACGTGCTAGCGCCGACTCTCTGCTGGACTTGGAGTTCCGATAAATATTAAAATGATCAATGAAAAAAATTAATAAATAGCGCGTATTAAAATTTGAATGTTGCTAGATGAAAACAGTTTGAATATTTTTTCTTAGTGAAATTTAGGATAGTTTTTGCACAGATTTCTAGTACTGGTTCAGAAATTTTCGATCAAATTTTGTTATTTTTCTTTTACAGTAGACATAAAAAATAAAATGATAAATTTAATTTTTGACGTTTTGGGAACAGTTTCGGATGCGGTAGTAATTATGCCGATCACATACATCAATTATAAAGAGCGGGATCATTAGTGTTGCAACGCGTATCATTGGCTCGATTTCGAGCATCACCCGAAATCGAGACGCTACTATATAATACTGTAGTATAGATACTATAGTATATGCGGACGGTAGACACGAAATACCGTAGAGAGGAAAGGAAAATCGATAACCAGCGACCGCGAGAGCAGCGTGCAATAGTACGCCACTTGTAGTACTCATCGAAGGATTCCAACGAATCCACGAGGCGCACGACTATCGGAGCCGAGATACTCGAGAATAGCTCTTGGGTTCTTTTCTCTCGTTTCAAACGTCTGTTACAACGGAATACGTTTATTTTTAGTTAAATATTGATGAATGAAAAATATTTATAACCAAATGAAATCTGTACGGGAGTGGAGCTTGTAAAAGAGCACGAAATCCGTACAGACGGCGGAAATATATTGCATTTTTTGAAAAAAGAACCCTTTTCTACGCACAAATAAAATTATATTGGCCAGCAGGCAGTCCGTTTCGATAGCGAAATTAATAACTGTAATTCTCAATGAGAGTTAAATTTCAAAATTCAATCCTTTGATGAAAGTAAATATGACATTTCATATTCTGTTGCCATTTGCCGGATATGGCATCCGAAGCCGTATGAATAGGGCATCCGAAGCGAGCTTTTAGGGTGAAAGTAAATTTGTTCTCGATTCCAAATCAATCAAACATTTCCTTGGAACAAATAAAACGTAGGAACGTAATCGTACGTCGTCACTTTCTCATTACATTTCTCGTAGGATTGAAGTTATCGTCATCAAATTGTCGGGTCTAGCATCGTTCTGCACTAGAATATTTGAATATGCCGTCACAGATGGCGTGTCGAACTTTCGGCACTACATGTTCACGGTCGCGCGCTGTTTTTCCTGCGGTTGGCTAGTGAATATCGACTCAGGGCTGCTTCCACGGACGTCAGCAATAGGCTATCAATTATCAATAAGAGCTAAATATCGAAGTTCAACCCTTTAACCTCTTATAAGTCACATCGCCCGAAATTGTACTGAAACGGCACTAACGGACGCGGAGTGGGGACACGCATTGCTACGCTAACGCCTCATAGTAGTGACAGAGGTGTAATTTATGAAGGGTTAATGCAAGTAAATATGAAATCTTAGTTTCCCTGAGCATTTGCTAATTAGGACACCCGAAGCCGTTCGGGAATGCGCTTTTGGGCTAAAAATAGGGTGTTTCGTAATTCCAAATCGACTGAATATTTTCTTGCAATAAAAAAAGGTACTAACGTAATAGTACGTCGTTACTTCGTCATTACATTCCTTGTAGAATTGATATTACTGTCGTAAAATTATCGGGGATAGCTTCCTACGCTAGAATTTTTCGCAGTATATCAGGTGGGCACGCAAACATATGACCATGAATATAGGCTATACACCAAGTCAATGGTACACCGAAGAGAGTGAACACATTACCAACTGAATACTCAGCAACTGCACACAAATGACCGCATACTTCAGGGGGCTATTCTCAGGTGATACCCCCATGATCGTTTACGACAACACCACATAGGCGATACTACCGTTGAGAAAAATCTATACCTAAAGTGTCATAATAATATTCATGCTGAAATTACGCGCTCTTGGTATGGCGTTGCGGCATGGGCATTCGACTCAGTGGCCTGAAGTGGTCTGCACCTGTGTTGAGTTATCGAGTGTTCAGTTGTTGGGCTGTTCAGTTGGTAGTGTCTACACTCTCTCGGTGTTGATTTGACTTGGTGTACAGCCTATTCGGGATCACATGTTTGCGTACCAATATTCACGGTGTACAGTCTGTGTGTCAACTTTTTTTTTTGTGTCTACCTGATGTACTGCCGAATTTGTGGAGATCCCGCCGACAGCTGGAGTGGCGAGCTTCCGGCGCCAGATATCCTTGAGTGCGCGCCGCGCCTCTCGTGGCTGGCGAGTGAACGTCGGCTCAGGGCTGTCCCCAAGGACATCAGTAACAGGCTATCAATCAGTGGCAGCTTCATTACTTTCCGGTTCGCGTTCACAGTTATGTTGAGGTTGTCGAAAATTGTAGTGCACAGCTTTCTAAGTTGCAGCTGGATACGCAGCTGTTATGAAAATCGGCTATGAATTATTTTTACGAAATCCTACGCTTGTAGTCATTCAAAGGCCCACCATGGGCGGAAACACTGTGTTCGATGGATCTTGAGGTGACTGAATGGAAAGTTTAACGAAACGAAATTTCCTTAATGTTTTGACCCCGGATGCGACCCTAAAATTTCCATGCCGCCTGATCGCGTCAGATTGGCCAAAAATATAACGCTTTTCTGGTACACGAAAGACAACGAAATTCCCGGCGCGATAGTTTGCTCGATAGCGACAGTGTTCTCGTGTGCGTCCGATAAGCGAGTGGTACATTTTTAGTGACTTTTAAATTTCCGACATCGAAAGATGGAACCGAAGAAAGAGCCGAGAGCAGGAAGTTCCGCGACGCCGACGCCGCAGTACACAGGGACCCTGCAGCTCCGCTTCGACGTAAGTGGACGAAAAAGGCTATCGGCAATTACATAATCGTTGAGGCCCTCGTAGGCGCGCGGAACCCACAAGGACTTGTGCATCCTCGATATATCATGCCATGACAAAGATTTTTTGCAGATAGTAGAACTGTGGAAAATAATTTTTAAATAGTATATTATGCCACAAGGGAGGAAAGTGCCTCTTTTCACTGAGTGTGAAGTCCGATTCACTCGCTTTTCACCGAGTGAAGCGAGGGTAGAAATTCACACGAAGTGAAAAAGCACTTCCTCCCTAGTGGCCATAGAACGGCAACGGGGATGGAAAGTTGCCGATTTCTGACGAGCGGGAGGAAAATAGTATATTATATAGTACATTATAAAAGTGAAACTTTCCTTCCGCTAAATCACTTTTCCTCTCGCTAAATTATTTTTCTACCCGTTCGTCAAGAATCGGCCACTTTCCAACCCCATAGCGGGCATGAAATAGGGTCTTTTTGGCGTAGACGGGAACAAAAGAAATCACAGTAGGTATATAATATAGTCTTGACAGCTGATTCGTATGCGGAACGCAAAAATCTGGGGAGATCGTGCATTAAGCCGTTGTGAAATTAGCATCGGTATACGGTGAAAAGGCAAATGACGGCATGTCTCGCTGAAATTTCGATATGGAATAACGAGTTTTTTTCCGCAAAGCCTTTATTTCTATGAATTTGCATCGAGACGTTACAAATCCGAAAAAAGGCATGAGTCATGACTTAAAGAAAAATGCCTGACGAATTTTGTCAAGAGATTTTTTGTCGATTTGGAGAACTTTGAGTAAAGAGAAAACACGCCGTCATGTGATCGCCATGAAACGCATAAATTTCGTCTTTTGCCCTTTGGGCAGTCGGAAATTGAAAATGGATGCGATCTAAGCTGGGGTTAGCATTAGGTGGGACAATGCCCCATGGTAACGGTAGTCTCACCATAGAGTCCATACCATACCATAGAATACATGAGTGTCGATCGAGTATACAACTGTAGGCTCTTTTGTCCTTTGTTCAGTTTTCAAGGAGTTTGCGCGAGCGGAGCCCACAAGAGCCTTAGAGTATACCTGTGTGAGAAAAATAGACACAATCGAAGCTGGGGGTTAGTATTAGGTGGGGCAATACCCCATGGCAACGCTGTATGATAAAAATCCACCGCTAGGTGGAGACACCAGAGCCAACCACAAACACAAAAAGAAGAAACTTGCGCATCCTTGATATAACCTTGCTACTGCAAAAATATTTGCAGATGGTACAACTGCGCGGAAAAAATAGATGCGATCTACGTTGGGGATCGCATTAGGTGCGATCTAAGTTGGTGGTAGAATTAGGTGGGACAATACCCCATGGCAACGCGGATCTCACCGTAGAATAAAACATGAGTGTCGATCGAGTATACGAGTGTGGGGTCTTTCGTCCTCTGTTCAGTTTTCACGGAGTATGCGCGCTCATCTCTGCACGTCCCCCCCTCCCCCCCCCCCCCCCTCGGTCCGCTGGATAATGAACGATATTACTTGGCGGTAAGACGCATCACATGCCTTCCTTTATGAAAGGATATTTCCGAGTTGGAAAAGTTGCCCCGGACCGACAGACGGGAATTCGCCTCTCTACGATTTATCATGAAAGTAGCGGACCAGTGGGCTCTCTTCCTCGTCCACGTCACTCGTTTTTCACTTTAACCAGACCTCTCCGTATCTTCTCGTTTTATTTTCAATTACTCGACGTTTTTAATTAGATCGAAAATATGCTGAGACTCGAGAGTTCTTACGAAGCTTGTACCCGAATAAAAATAAAATAAAAGAAACAAAACGAAGAACTATGGCTTTACCCAGTTGCAACTTCAGATATAAACTTTGAGTTCACATTTTCCTTTTTTTACCTTCCGACAGTCTCGATTGATAAAACTGATGCTCCGGGCGGAGACTCGTTATTTAAAATTAATGGACAATTATAGTATGGAAATTTAGATCGAATTGAAATATGGCAAGTAAAGATGTATGGTCGGACGACAATACAAATCGGTCGTAACGAATTCGATCGGAGTCGTCTGCGGGGAAAAACTTAATTCGACCGAGAAAAAAAAGTAACTTCATACGGGATATCAGTCATTGGAATATTAAATTGTTCCATATTTCGAAATAATTTATCGGGTCGTATTGTAAAATAATTTATCTGTCCGTATTTTGAAATCATTTATTAATTATTAATTAAGCCAATTAATAAGTTTCATAATCAAAATCTTAACGAAGTCGACGCGTGCAATGTAAATTCAAACGTGATGACCGCACTCAAACTATTGTAAGCAGTTTCAAACAAGTGTAAGAAAATTCAAACTTGCGTATGCTGTAAGCTCGAGTTTAAGCTGAAAGGCTTGTACAAGCGCCGAATCCAGTTTAAACTTAATATCAGTCTCATGATTCTGAAAACAGAGTATAGTTTAACTACCTTAACTTTAGCGATGCTCAGACACACCCAAGTTTTCGGACATAAGTCTACATATATTACTTTAACTATATTAGTCTGGATGTTTTACACGTTTAAGCTTGACATCTTCCGGACGAGCAGAAGCTAATTTGTTGCTGCTGATTGTGAAGTTGGAATAATTATCTATATTCCAAGTGCACGAGATAAATACCGAGGATTAAGGTAGTCCTTGCAAATAGTGTTCACTTCGCATAAGTTTCAGAGAGATGCGAGGGAATTGCAAACACTTCTCGATGGTATAAAATTCTGATAAAAATTAAGCACATTAGATCTTCTGAACAGATTAATTTTGCATAGTGATAATTCCAAAATGTTATTAACAAATTAACGATAAATAAAATTGTTCAACAAATCTTCCGGAAAACTAATATTTTTTTTAATGAAAATGATTCCGTTATTTTTCTGAATAGGTATTCTAAAGAAATTCATACGGGTTCAGAAAAGTGAACGAATTATTTTCTTTAAAAAAAAATTAGGTTTCCGAGAGATTTGTTGAACAATTTAACTTTTCATCAATATGTTAATAAAATTTTAGAATTATTATTATGCAAAATTAATGTTTGCGGCACCTTTAATATGCTTGATGTTTTTTCAGATTCTTATACCGTCCAGAAATGTTTGCAATTCCCTCTCATTTATCTGAAACTCATGCGAAGTGAACACTATTTGCAAGGACTACCTTAAGTTTTGCCCCGTAGACACCGATGTATGATAAGGACCCATGCTCAGACACGTCAAAGTCTTCGGACATAAGTCTATATATATGAATTTATTATTGCGCTTAGCTAAACTATTTTCCCTCGATGTTTTACACGTTTAAGCTTAATATCTTTCGGTCGAACAGCAGATCATTTGTTGCTGCCGACTGTGAGATGGGAATAATTGTCTTCATTCGAAGAGCACGAGATAGATACCGCGGATTAAGTTTTGCTCCGTAGACACCGGGGAATGATAAGCTGCGCGCCGTTAATCCTCATGGTGAAAGTTCGGCATGGGAATGAACAGCTTTTCTGGTATTACGCTAGGATTGTCTCGAGAGGAATTATACTGAGTCCGCATAACGTGCCGTCGGTGTTTCGATAGGATCGACAGATTCTCGAGTTTATTTGCTATGATGTATTATTCACGGCTATAAACTCTTTCAAATCTTTTTAAACTTCGGCCCTAATTCTCGTACATTTGCCCGGCAATTTTCATCGTCGCGTTTCTGTGTTAAATATCCCTGCTCATCCATAAAATAAAATCTCTGCTCATCCATAGTTAACCGTAGCTAACCATCGGGAAAAAATATCGAGAATAATGATAGAGACCGCTTCGTTTTTGTCTTCACTGACATCGATCGTTTGTCTTGTTGCAGAATGTTTTGCGGGAATTGGAGCAAAAGAAACCGCAATTGGACGAGCTGGTTCACACCGCCGAGAATCTCAGGGCTGACACGAATCGGCAACAACTGCACGGTAAAGGTGAGTTAACGAATTAATACTCAATTATTTTAATAGTCAATGAGCCCGTGTTATCGGCTCGACGCTTTCGCACACTTTACAGAGTGGGAGATTACGTACGGGAGCCAATTTTAACGATCCCGCGAGTTTCATATTTGAATCAGCAAGGACATACCAATTTAGGGACCGTATATAGCGCTCACCCGCTATTCTTAGCTTACCGATGTCGCCGAGGAAAATGGGAATTTCATTCTTATAATTCCGATTTTCTCACGAGTTTAATTATTCAACTGGGCTCTTCGGTCCTCACAAAACTTAATCCGAATTAGAATTGGAGAGGTTGGAAAAAAAAAACAATTTGAAAATCATCCTCGAAAACTCCGAGTGACTGTTCGGAATGGCTTTAGATATAATGCAGTCGGGCTTCAGCTAGCTTTTGACTGGTCACAGATTTTGAAATTATAATCAGAAAAAATGTCGGGAACAGTTTTAATCATCGGAAAAATAAGGAAAAAATTTCGTACCAGGGTGGGACGATGAGCATTTACCAGTGTCCCCTCGGGGTAGCCGGGGATCGATAGAGGCCCAACGACGACGACGGATTATCCTTGAATCCTCTTCGCAACTCTCATTCGCATTGTCGGGATGCACGCCGGGAAGAGTTTATTCATCGAAACATATATATTCCGTGTTTTCTAGACATCGTCGGGGACATTTTTCGAAATAAAGCACGAGTATCCATCGGAGAACGAGTCACAGCGCTCATTGTATCCAACGTTTCGGTACCACCGAGTTTCCTGAATATACCTCAAGCTTTCCGTGTAACATCGAGATCACTCTTTTCACCATAGCTGCGCGCTGCCGCTATTGTCTATCGAGTGCAATGTTACACGACTGAGATTCGAGGCACCGTCAGAATAATTTCTATCGTTCGACAGTGACACAACTCTCTGGGTATTAAATCCTTGAGCAAAATATTACACGCAGAATTGAACACAAAAAAACTCGAACCGAAAAATAGGTCGACCCAAACATCGTCATTGATAAATTCTACACTGAAAGAAGGATCTCGGAAACACTGCCAAATTATATGGTAAATTTCGCCCAAGCAACGTGTATACCAGCACCACCACTAGCGATATGTGAATTCTATCGGTTTTTTCGAGATTTATCGTAACTTCTATCAGATGCTTCGCTCGGTGTACCTACTTTGCATTCTTAAGGCCGTATGAAGGATAAACTGACGTTTTAGAATAAGTGCCGCCTTTCCTCAGGTGAGAAAAACGAGACACTATTTTTCCAGTGATTATAAATTTACAATTGTCGAGACACACACTGAGAATACTTTATACTATCCTCGGTACCACCGAGAATTCTGAATATACTTCAAGCTTTCCGTGTAACATCGAGATCACTCTGTTCACCATAGAGCTGTGCGCTACCGCCATTGTCCATCAATTCCAATATCCGCGACTGGGACTCGAGACACCGTCAGAACCATTTCTATCGCTCGTCAGTCACATACCCTCTGTCTCTCTCTACCTCTCTCTCTCTTGATATTAAATCCTCGGGCAAAATATTGCACGCTAAATTGAACACAAAAATACTCCGACCGAAAAATAGATCGCCCCAAGATTGTCATTGATAAATTCTACTTTGCAGTCTTAGAGCAGTCTGAAAGATAAAGTCACGCTTAAGAGTAAATGCCGCTTTTCGCCAGCTGAGAAAAATGTAACTCACTTTTTTCCCCCCGACGATTATGAATTCGCAATGGTGAATAATGGCATTCTGTGTACTCGATCGTACCTGCGATTGTGTATGGATTAGGATAGACGATTGATGTCCAGAAAGGAATCGATTGAACAAGCTCAACCGTGCTCGGATAAAAGCCCTTCTCAATACCGTCCACGACCAAATTGAGATGTATGCTCATCGGACGTCGCCGCTCGTTTCTCGAAATAACGAGGCATGGAGTGGATAACGGAGTGCTTTTCTCCACTGTTTCCTAAATATTCGCAGGGTCAGCATTTTTGCTGGGTTCGTATTCGCGTGCTCCATCGATTTTTCTCGAGTACCCCGGAACCTGGCCTCGAAAAAGATTCGTCCAGGCAATTCTACTATCTAATAGCCCGACGGGTCTGGGACGTTTTTCTCTCCGTTCGAATTTGCAAACTCTTAGATTTCTCAGCTTATTGCCGTCCCAACACGTACTTGGGTATGCGAAGAGCGGGAGTATTATAATATTAAAAAATCGATGGTCATTGGATAGGCATTGAAAAAAAAAAACACATTAATCCTTCGAAGCATAACATTTTTTTTATTTACAAGTATAAAGTTCCAAATACATCGTTTGGTTATTAATGCATTTCATGTAACTCATGCATGAAAAGCGCTACATCTCGTGCTTGCCCAGAATGGCGTGAGTGGCGCTTTACACGCACGCTTCTCGTGCTTTACGCACGCTGGCTGTACAGCGAGAACAATCAGCAGGCACGGACTAGTACTTCACCTGAATTCGTAACAGAAAATATAATGCGATACTAATGCGGTGTAGCGAATATCATACGCGGACGGTGAAGTGAGTCGCACTTCACATCGTACGTATAAAGTTCACTTTACCGCACTTGTATAGCTAGTTACAATTTTCTGAATTCAAAGAGGTGTATCACCTGTGATAGATCGTGCTTCAAATGGTTGATCGTTACCACAGATTATTCTCCATATTTTTTCCCCCAATATCTCAATTAAACTGATTTTTTACGTTTCCGTTTTTTCATCGCCAAACTCCAACTCACAAGTCTGCTGAATTTTCGTCCAAGTATTATATGAAAAAGAAAAATAGACGGTCGTTGAATAGGCATTGGAAAAAAACATTGTATGTTTTTACGTACGATTCTTTAATTGGTACCGCAGGTTATTCCCGATATTTTTTTGCTCCAATTTCTGAATGCAACCAATTTTTTTTACTTTTTTTTTTCATTGGCAATCTACAATTCATAAATCTGCAGAGTTTCCGTCTAACGCAATGGTACACTTAGTTGCGGCAACATCTGTGAACAAAAAAATAGTCCACCGAACCGTTGCCCGGCTATGAGCTCGTTGAGACGGCGAAACGTACGAGGGAGTCGTGCGCAAGCACAGCTTTATAATTGCTAGGTCAAGACCGAAGGAGTCTGGCCCCGAGAGAGAGAGAGGGAGAGAGAGAGAGAGGTAGAGGTAGAGAGAACGGCGCTGACACTCGTAACTTCCGTGCGGTTGAGAGTGTATTTCCTTACCCCTGCGGAGACTGCTTACAGGCTTATGTGTCGTGCAAACCGACTCGCACTTGTTTCCGAACTCAACGCCGCCCCCTCCCAAGCTCTGATTCTAATTCGTCGTTGGGTACGTGAATTACCGACACACTCGAGACTTCATAGCATTGAGACTGCGATTCTTCTATATCCCGTATAAAATGTCTGGATCAACTGAACAGACGAAAATGAATTTATTGTTGAAAAAATTAATAAAGTCGAGTAAGGACATTTGCCCCTGAATCGTCATAAACCGTGCATCACTTCTCCGAGTTATCCGACGACCAGCGTTACTGATCGTGTAAATTGGCGCCCTCATTGACCGGATAATATTTCAATCGTGTCATTGAATACGATAATTGCCAACACACTCGAAACTTCGTACCACTGAAACTGTTGTTCTTCTATTCACGTGAATAATGCCGGGGTGAACAGACTAGAGGAAAATACATTTACTTTGAAAAAAAAGTAAAAAGTAAAGTAATGCCATTTGCTCGTGAATCGTGATAAACCATCACTACCATCACTACTCCGAGTTAGCCGTCGACCAGCGTTAATGATCATGTGAATTATCGGACTCATTTACCTGTTAATACATCAATCGTGTCGTTAGACATGAAAATTCCCATACCACTGAGGTTCATGCCCCTGAGGTTCGTACCACTGAGGTTCGCACCACTGAGGTTCGTGCCTCTGAGGTTCGTACCACTGAGGTTCGTACCAGTGAGGTGCGTACCACTGGGGTTCACGCACAAAGCAAAAAAATCGATTGAGTCAACAAAATGTGCGCTTACGGGTGTCGAAACAAATGTTTGGTTGATCGAAAGGAATACCTCGTTGATCGAACTAACAGGCCGTCAAATCAAATGTTTCTTTACTTACTACGATAATTATTTTGTTCGATCAAACAAAAATTTGTTTCGCCACCCGTAAGCGCTCATTTTGTTGACTCAATCGATTTTTTTTTCTCAGTATACCACCGAGGTTCATAACACTGGGATTCTTTTATTCTCGTGTAATATCTATGTCTGGTCGTGTAATAGTAAATTAAGGACTTTTGTCGCTGAATGCACTGAGAAAAAGGATAGTATTTTGTACTATACCAATAGTTTCTAGGGGGAACGTCTATATAGATAGTTTCCGATAGTACATATTCAATTGGTTAAATTACAATTATAGTTGCAACCATGATTTTTTGTCACTGTCGTAACTATAAAATGTAAACGTTCCCCCTGGCAACTATTTTTTATGGTATAAAGTCAATACTGTTGCTTGTACGATGTCATTTTTTCTCAGTGTGCTCCAAGTTTTCCGTTGACCAGCGTTATTATTGATCGTTTGAATTATCGCACTTATTGACCCGTTAATACTTGAATAGCGTGACTCGCGAGGTCCCTTATCGTGTTCTCCAATGTCCAAGCAGCGATTCGCCACCGATCGTTGTATCTCAGCTATCCGGATTTATCGAAAGCCCCATGCAGAGTTCCTCGCACTTGCACGTACCATGGAAGACCGATTCGATTCGCAACTCGATAGCACTCCAGGGAATGGAACGAAACGTGGACTATCTTCCCGGTAAATGCATTAGTATTCCGGTATTCCGGCGAGAGATGGAAAGGACAGGCGCACACAAACACAACCGAGCCGGTGCAAACAACGAGAAACTGGATAACGCCTCGTCCTTAACGGGACACCGACTCATCCTTTACATCCCCATCGACGCTCGCGGTGCAGAGGACCGCTATATTTCCTCCGCTCGCTAGAGTGGACCAGCAAAGAGAAACTCGCGCAATGCTCGATTAATTACTTATCTCGATTGCCTTTCATCTCGATCCTTTGTTCGTAATCTACGGTTTTCACGATAGAACGACTCCGAACAAGTTTTCATTGTTTCAGTCGCGCTCACCGGCTACGGGAAAAGTCATTCATAGCCGGCGTCCCGCGGGTTCTTCCTCGATTGCTTTACACAATGAGGCTCAATATAGTGACGTCCGTGTTGGGCAGTCCGATACCCGAGTAAAAAACGTACAGAGCACATGCAGCTTAGGAATCTCTCGGACAGGCAATTTACATAAAGTTATGAAAGTGGAAGTAATAAAAAAAAAAAAAAAAAGTTGTAGTGGGAAAAAAGTGGAATGATACACAGGCTACCCGCAATCTGCATAGAACGTCGACCTCTCGAGCATCGCAGCTTACTGTCACGTTTCTTTCGTCCTTTTTATCCTGTCTTTCCGTCGATATGGATACAGAAGCTACCTCCCGATCGCGACTGCACTCCGAACTCCCCCGTACGTATCTCGATAGGGGTAGCTGCACAGTTCGAATCTCCAAGGGGATTATTTGCACGGAGGCCGATTCGCGCGCATGCATTGCCGATGTCTCTTCGGGCAAATATCTTCCGCCGTATAAACCTCTCTCTGTGTCACGCGGCATAACCGAGTGGCGACAAATTTCTCAGAGACACGAGGTGCTATCGTCTCTCTTCGGTAGGCTGACGGAGTTTGCTCTCTGCCAATAATTCACCGACAAATTCGAATCGATATTCTGCACGAACACGCCAGAAATAAGTTGCCAGTTCCCATTCGACAGTCCTCACGGTTTTTCATTCGATAGACCTGAGTTCAGTTTGATTGATGTTGTGTTTTGATTCGGATTGACAATCAAATTGACGCGTCAATTTTTAAAACAACATTTCGGATGTTGGAGGATCGCCTACAGTTGAAGCAGAAGTGCCCGTTCTTTCGATAATGAATTATGATTATGAATACTTACGATTATGAAGTTTTGATTTATGCACAGGTACGATCTTAGCTGGAACTGACATTTTTTAGTGTAACTTCAATTCCGAGTCTCTCAAGGTTGAACCGGAAATGCTTTCACGAGTATGAAATAAAGGTCAATTTTAAATTAATAAATCCATGCCACGCTCGCGACTCTCCGGTTTTATCTAAAACGGTCCGCCTATTAATCGGCCCTATTCTGGGAACTCTGCACCGAGAAAAAGAAATCTTTGAATTAACCCAGGCGCGGTGACATAGACGTTCAGAGGTCTTATTTGGTTCGTAAAAGAAAGTGTTTATTTAAATCGATGAATTTTGAAACGCTTCAGGCAAATAATCGTTTGACCAAAGAATGTTTCATTTGCACCAAAGAAACAATAACATTGAACGTATGTCACCACGACTCTTGGTTAATCAGCCATTTTTTTTTCTCAGTGTGTTACTCTACCGGCACGAAGTTGGTTCACAGGCGTTTTTGTGACTGGTAATTCCAATTCGACAGTCCGTACAGTTTTTGATTCCATCAATTTGACGATTCGGATTGGCGATCGAACTGGCGGATAAATTTTGAAAACAGAATCTCGGATTCGAGTAAAATTGAACCGGAAGTGCCCATTCTTCTGGATCTAAGCTGGAGCTGAAATTTTTACTGTAACTTCAACAATTCGGTTTTACAAGCATGAAATAAATTTCAAGCGTAAATTCATAATTCCGTGCCGCGCTCGTGCCTCTGCGGTCTTATCTAAAACGGTCCGCTATTAATCGGCACTATTCCGGGAACTCTGTTACCTCACCGGCACGAAGTAGATGCACACGCCGTTTTTGTGAGTGATAACAAGAAAATTTTTGTCCGCCGCTTGTTGCTAATAGCAGCGGAACTGGGTTCGCTTCGCTGAGCTGCAAAAACGTCAGCCCCGTCCCCTCTTTTTCTCTGTCTCTCCTACTCCTCTCGAGGATAATAATTGTACCATTACGTCGAGCTTCCGGAGGCGAGTCGATGCCGAAAGTTTGTTCAACTCGCGAGCGCGTCACGACAATGAGTCTGGGGCTAGCTTCCTCGCGTTTTCCTCAGTCGGAAATAAATGTTGAGGTAGAACACGAGCCGGCAAACAGACGAGCCGGTGCATCCTTGCAGCTTGTGCTCCGATATAACACACGTATACTCGGCACTCGGCGCTATCGGACGGACAAAACTTTGTCGGCTGACTATATACCGATGTACGAGTGAAGTAGTGGAAGGCTCTTCGCAATTACGTTAAATCTATGGCCGGGTGTACGGTGAGAGAATGAACGTCGGCCACCAGACATATCATCCAAATTGTACGTATTTAACGCACAAGTTGGACGGAAGAAGGCGAGGCTGTACGTGCCGAACGATTCATCAAGTCACCGGACGTAATTGCTTATTTTGTATTACCTAATGGGACTTGCGGCTAGCGGGTAGGTAAGGCTTTCGGGACCAAGTGTTCCGCACGCTATCGTTCTTCGTGGATATAGGCGTTTCGCAGACAGCCCGTGGGAGCCTGGACAGAAAATTTCAACAGCTTGGGGCCGCTTCGTGTTAACATTTGTACGATGCCAGGAGGATTACACTTTTATGGAGACTCCCTACGATGTTCTCCGCTCTGTTTCACCAGAGGGACTACTCTTGTCAAACGAGATTTCGTTTTTATGACGGAATACGGTGAGACTTTGCTCGAGTTACTTAATTATTGACGGGCTCGTTACTCGAACGTCAAAAATAGGTGGGACCACTCGGACGTTGTTACTACGAGATTGTTCGTACAATGGAACTTGCATTGCGGAAACTACGTCATTGATATCAGAGCCGAAAAATCTGGGAGCGCCGTTTGTTTTTATTCGTTGGAATAATCAAATATTATCGTGATATTTTAAAGGAAAAACAACATTAAAGACTCATTTCAGGCAAATGCTTATATTAGAAACCCTTCGGAGCAGCACGACCCCTTCAACGCTCCGTTGAGAAGTGTCTCTCTCGATCCGTCATATGAACTTCCTCATATGTTTCCCGAATCTCCAGACCTTTGTTTTCCGTCCGCCAATCAGCGATATCGTTATAGCTGTGTACCTTCCGTTTTATTTATGGTAACGCTCGATTGTAACGTTCTGGAAACATTTATCCATAGCCTACTAAGGAAACGATAGAAAGGGTAGTAGCGTATAAACGTATAGATATGAAGTACGAGACGCTACAATATATAATAAAAAGTATGTTATACAACGTGTAGGAGCTTAGCTATTCAATGAGAACCGTCGGATAACTATGCGTCTAGCGATAAAATAGCCATGTTCTATAGTACGCGTTTATAAAATCGGACGTATATCTATTTAGAAGAGACTATTCGAACGTTGCTATTACGAGATTGTTCGTACAGTGGAATCCCCATTGTGGATATGACGTCATTGATAATGGAGACGGGAAATCTGTATGCACCGATTTTTATCCGTTGCAAGAATAAAATGTTATCGTGATAAATAATACAAAAGTAAATATAAAAATAAAATTCGTAAAACAGCGTGTAGGAGCCTGGCTATTGAGTGAGAACCGTCGGATAGCTACGTCTCTAGCGATAACATAGAAATTTTCGATAGTACGCCTTCACCTAATCAAACGTACCTATATCTATTTAATAGAGACTATTCGGTCGTTGTTATGGCCATATTATTCGTACAGCGAAACTTCCATCGTGGAAATTAAGTCACTGATAATAGAGAAAGGAGATCTAGACGCGCCAGTTCTTATTCGTCTCAACAATAAAATATTATCGTGCTATATGAAAAAAGTAAATGTAAGAATAAAATACGTAAAAGAACGTGTAAGAGCTTGGCTATTTAATTCGAACCGTCGGATAACTATGCTACCATCGATAACATAGCCATTTGCGATAGTACGCGTTTATATAATCGAACGGATATCTATTTAGAAGTCTATTGTACCTACATAGAAAGCCCGTGGAGAGTAAGAGAACGGGGAAACAGAATGAACCGGGCAGACCTTCCAAATTCGCTCTCGAAATAGCCGAACCGTTTGCAGTGTAGCGTCGAATGCAACGGGTTGGCCACACCAACGAGATCTAGTGTTCCTGTAGCGGTCACTTCATTAATGAAAACGTGTTTCCCCACTAGAGTCTCCGCCACCGCTAGACCCGCACGTTCGAACATACTCGTGAAACCTGCTGCAAGGAAAGTACGTTAGTGTATTCGTATACTCGTGTACGGATCTTCCTGAATATTTCCTGGCAATACCCGTACGATATTACGGGCGTGTCGTGCATGCATCATCGTTGATATTTCATAGTATCTTTATTTCATACACGAATCGCGATAGGGATTAACGTATCGATAAACGATGAATATATGCTCCGATAAATCCGGAAATCGATTCCGCTTGTACTATACGATTATACCTCTGCCAGCGACCTATTGACGTATATCAAGGTATAGAGCTGTCCATTGATGCAGAATTTATTTATAAAAGAAAAGCGAAGCACTGTGAAATGATATGTCCCGAAAATAGTACCATCTAAATAGCTAAATGGAGAAGCGTCGATAAAAAATTAATTGTGAAATATTAACGTTGAAATTAAGGTTTAACTCAAAGTCCAGATTAAGAGCATGTGAAATACCGCGGTCGGTAATAGCAACTTTAATTAATTTCTCTTTTAAAATGCTGACCACCTACGTTCGAAGCAAATTCTCATACGAAGCTGCAGTTATATGCCCGGTTCGTGTGAGAATGTGCTTTTAATCGGAAGTTGTTAGCAAGCGTGAAAAAAAAAGAAAAATTCATTACAGTTTTCATCACCGAGTTGTGCGTGAGGAAGGATTTACACATCGTCTTAAATGTTCCCGGCAATTAATTATTACATACCGCACACCCGGAACAACAGTGCAATGACTTGCACGGCAATCCCACGAGAGATGTTAAGCTCTCGAGAACCTCCGTAGTGGTTCAATGAAGCAGTCACGTGACCGCGTTGAGACGCATGACCCTACGCACGATGCGGTCGCATCATCGAAATATGAAGTGCCAGCGACAGTAACGGTAACGAAGTCGAGAGACGAGGGGAATAGGTATCCGCTACCTGGCGCACCACCGAAGACTGGGCGGGGGGGGGGGGGGGGTTGTAACGGAACATACACGGCGCGCACATACGCGAAGGTGCCGGCGGAGGTTGCGGGAGGGTTGTTCAACGTTACACAGCCCAACGCTCTAGGGTTGGCTATTGGCGTCTCAGGCAGCGAGTCGGTGGTGGAGATAGTGGCCGAGGGTCGTGAACGGTGCGCGCTGCGGAAGGTGGTATTCGGGAGGGTGCGGCGATAGTGGCGGCGGCGGCACTACCAACAACCCCTGGCGTCGGAGGTGCCGGCGTGAGTTTCAGTGTTCGCGCGGCCGCTCCCTGTCGCACAACGTGATTCCCAGTACGGATCTCGCGACTCCACTCGTTTTCTACCCCTCACGTCTGCGCCGCACAATAACACACAAAAGCCCCGTTATCTTCGAGATCAATCAAAATTTTTGCGAAAAACGAAGAGAAAAAAAAACAACCCAACGCTGTGAAATCTTACATATCTTAATTAAGGCTAAAAACTAAGTAACAAAAACATATCGGACTTTAAACGGATCTGGAAAAATTTTGTTGGAGAAAATTCAACGTTGGGATCAAGAGTGTTCGGAGTTTTTTTTATTTTTTATACACTGTGAGGATGATGATGTCTCAACGCACTGGAGTTTTTGAGTGAGAAGGCTGGTGGATCAGGCTGCAATTTTTGTATGTGCGGTCAACGAATGACCACACGTTCGCCTCTTTCACCTATTAAACTGCAAAGGGATAACCTTGTTATTGCAACAGTAAGATCCCCTGGCACTTCATCCCAGTGGCTATGAAGTCGGAGCCCAAAGCCGGCAGAGTTACAAGACTATTGCCAGCCATCTGCGCAACCCCGACAACGGTAACACGCTCCAGTCATCCTCTTGTGGCCTGAGTTCACTGTACTCGTTTAAACCTCACACGTGCTTCTAACTTTTATCGATCAGTAAAAATCCACAGCGGGACGTAGAGAATCGGTGGAGATCTGCGGATCAAAAATGAAGATTGCCGCAATCTTCGACAGTCTCCGGATCGCTTCGTGATTTATGAATTCCTGAATCAATTTGTCCTTCTTCTACCGGCGTCGGTGGGGCCAGCAAGAGTCTCAAGAGCAACGGCTTCACGGAGTGCTTCGAAGTGTGGAGGGCTTGTCGAGTATAGAGATTTGCAGGGTTACGAGGGACTTTGATTCTCGAGTTTATGAGTAGCGCAAATTGTCGGGAGAATCAAGGCTTCCCGAATCACATTAGAGGGGCGTGGAGGGTTCGTGTTAACACACTTGTGCGCAACGCTGGTCTACTTCAAATTTAATGCCAATGAATACCGGTTGAGGGCTGACGGTATTCAAATCAGTAAGATTTTAAAAGCATCGAATAAAGGTCTTCGATCCAATAAATCATCGGGTACTAACATTTAATACCAGAAATATTGGAACTATTGACAAGATCGGTATCCGATTGATCCGGACTTTGGTAATCTTTTATCCATCCGATCGACACGCACAACTAAATCAAGAAGATATCTCCACACCAACAGATTCCGGATTTAGCGAATTCGACCTGAGAAAAATCTGTATTGGTGTCGACTGATTCCATTGATACAGAATCGATTCAAACCAGAAAAGGTTTGTAGTTCCAAATCCGGAAGAAGACTTGGACAAATCAGGCCCGGCAGAGCTTAAGCATCCGGAAGCGATTCGGTTTCAGTAAATCATCAAATTGGCTTTCCCCAACATTCAAGTGTTGAACCAACGCGGTTTCAAGTAAATCTTAATTCTGATAATCTTTAGTCCAATCGAGCCGGAAATCGGATAATCACGTTGACAGCCACATCAAATTGAAGCCAAGGCTGGATCTCCATTTCCACGATTCATAAGCCACATAATTGAATACTGCAAGCGTTACAACGACACGAGAAGTTGGTATCCGGTGAATCTGAATTGTGGCTAACTTTGATTCAACCGAGGGGTAAGACGATTCCAGTGCAGAAGAGACATCGGACATTGGAATAATGTCGCAAAGCCGGCGGAGTTCGATTCACGGGAGTGGTAGTCCAACCCTATCAGGTGGTCAGCAGCATCAAGTCGTCGTCTCGGGTACATCCATCGGATCTCACGATGGGCAAATACCGCGGGGTATTCCGCTACCAGGAATGGTTCAGCCAAGCCGTTCGATTCAGCACTCTAACCCGAGCCACGGATTCGTCAATCCTCTCGGTCCAACTGGTCTGACACAGGTTGCTTCGAGTATTAGTGGTAGTACCGGTGGTGGCTCGCATGCTGGTTCACCAGGGCTGACCCGTTCGGCCCTCGCGACTGCCGGAATGCCAATTCGTCCCGCGGTTCTCCATCAAGGTATTGGCTACGCTACTTTTGTACGCATACTATCACTTCAATGCGGAATACACGACTAGTACGTACCGTACGTACGTATACATATAGTTAGGTATTTCATGGACCATTCGGCGCGGCGAGGACAACGTCCGAGTGTTAAATGTGATTCGCACACGAGGCAAATCGACAGACGTGATCGATAGGTGAAAGGGTTATGGAGATAACGTCACGTATGCGAATAGATTCACAGCTTGAGGCATAGATATTGGCCGGACATCTCTGAATGCAATATCGAATTCCGAGTCACGAACTCCTCGACGCTTATGATTGTCAATATTCATGGAATTTTATATTAAATTTCTCTATTTCGAGATACTTAACCAGTTGTTGATGTTATATCGATAATAAATCAGATTGACCTAGTTTGGGAACTGATGAATCGGCAGTTCGAGCAATGAAAGGGTTAGTCGAATGCCGTTAGGAGCTTAATTGGACCCTGAGTTTAAAATCGAGGTAACTTTACCTTTGACACATTTTTCATTCAATTAATAGTTTTCGAGTAACGAGCTGTTAGAGTTCGTATCCAACGAGGCCACGGGACAGATGGCAGGCGCGTCTCGGTTGATAACCTTGGCTGTTCATAACTCGAAAACTTAAATGAAAAGTTCATAAGGAAGATGGCTTAAGAGTGTTTCTGATGTCACCGTGAAAAAAGATACAGTATTTTTAGAGCTCGTGATTTCAATTGTTATAAACGACGGTGTTTGACGATTTTTCGTTGACTCGAAATGGACTTCCGCCCCGTGTTTCTCCCAAGCAACGCTAAAAAAAGCGCTGGTAGCACCCGGTTGTAATCTTGACAGTTCATAACTCGAAATGTAAAAAAAAAGTTCTTGACGAAACTTGTTTAAGGGCTGAATTAAGATCAAAGTTAAGATCGAAGTTTGGTGCGAACTTGACCCTTTATAAGTCACACCTCTATCCCCACTTTTCGGCGCCACCGTAGCAACGCGTGGCGCCCACTCCGCGTCCGCTAGGTCCGTTTCGGTAGGTTCGGGCGGTGTGACTTATAAAGGGTTAAGATCGAAGTTTTTATCTGAACTCAAATTCGATTGTAATTCGAGTTCGATATTAAGTTCAAACTTAAGATCGAACTTTAACACTTTTTCGGCGTAGAATCTATATCTGCTTTCGAAATGCGGTAACTTCGATGACACTGTACTCTCATGAGTAGGGGATTTGAATCTTGAATCCGTTTTTATGGAATGATTGCTAATTGTTCTCCTCAATGACATGATCAATGGTTGTGAAGATGGGTGGAAGAGAAGATTTTTTACGTGAAGACTCCACGTAAGAAGATTTTTCTGGATATCCTCTTATCACTTCTTATATTAGTTTGAACTTAAGATCGATCTTGAGCTCGGACTTACTATCAAATTTGAGTTCAGACTTAAGAGCATGTGAAACATGTTCTCAGCGTGTCTCTCGCTCCGCCGAGAGCATAGTGTTTTACATGCTCTTAACTTTGAATTTATGATCAAACTTAACCACAAAATCAAGATCGAACTGAGGTTCGATGTTAAGTTCGAACTAAAGATAGATCTTAAACAATAAAGTTCGGGCCAAATTTCGATCTTAAGTTCGATTCCAAGAGTGATCTTAAGTTCAAACTAACGTCTTCAAATTCGACCATAAGAGCGTTTCTGAAATTACCCCGAAATAAGGTACACTAGGACCTCAATTTCGTTCACAGCGGTGGGACCGGCTCCGTATTAAACTTAACAAAATCGAGGTTGCGCATGCTCGGCCCGTACTAACTGTCCAACATGCCCCATAGCGTCCCCTTCCACGGGTCGCGCCCATCGATATTCGCTCCGTGGGGGAAACTGTTGAGCAAATCGAGGGCGCAAAAATGGAGGTCCCAGTGTATAGTCTTTTTTGTTTTCCGTACAGCGTTATGTGAAGCTCGCTATTTCCATTTTTTCACTCTTGGAAATTTTCGCAATAAACGACGGTGTTTGACAATTTTACTTGAGCCGCCTCCTTGACATCGATTATTCGTTCGTCGAGCCACAAAAATGTGCGGCATCTCTCCTTTGGCACTCGCGAATGGATTCCATTTTCTTTTACGAGAAAAGTTTAACGAAACACGAGTTGTTCGCTCTGGAGGCACGTTGTACCGGTACACGCGGATCGTCGCCAGTGATGTTCGTTCCTCGTGAACCAGACGATCCTGCCTTTACCTTTTATCTTTTCGCAATATTATGCAGCCATCGCGCGGAAGGCGCTTCGAAACATGGAAGAACTCGAGGCCGAAGCAATCCTACGGGTGTTTCGCAACATCTCAGTTTCACTTATTTTACATCATATCCTTACCAGTGGTGTACAACTATCTGTACGGGTGTACCTATAACTATCCGTGTATAGTCTCGGGTTTACGAGCGTCCTAGTTTCAGAGATAACGAGGCGCCCAGCGTTACTTAGCTGAAGACCGAAGTTGGTTACCTTTCCCGGAAGTACGACCGACGACACCGGTGTTCCGCGTCCTTACGGAAGGGCTCGTCTAGGTAAAAGCTTAGTGACTGCAAGATAGCTGTACCACTCCAATCAACTAGAATACGTGTATTGACCGTAAATAATCTACCCATTGACGTTTGCTGATATTCGTTGAAACTTTAAATCCTGCCATGAGGAAACTTTCGAGTAATTGCGATTAAAATCGATCCGGTCACTAGAAAAGTTATATATATATTTTTTTTTTTTCTTTTGGAAGACGCCTCTGTAATACAAAGTTCTCGCAATAGAGACTCAAAACTGAGCGAATTTTTCCTCTGACGAAATGTCGTATAGTGCATTTTTAATAGTGCATTGTGAATAGTGTTCACTACACATAAGTTTCAGATAAATGAGAGAGAATTGCAAACACTTCCGGTTGGTATAAAAATCTGAAAAAATCAAGCATATTGGAGGTGCTGAAAATATTAATTTTGTACAATAATAATTCCAAAATGATAAAAAATAAACTTGTTCGACAAATCTCCTGGAAACCTACCTTTTTTTATGAAAGTGCTTCGTTCACTTTTCTGAATGCGTATGCATTTTTTCAGATTTTTATATTCACTTTGATTTTTTTTTATATGGCAAAAATGTGTAGAAAGTCACAAAGTTCAAAGTGAATTTAACCCTCCCACGTCACACGTTCTGGAAATAACGCGCCGGTCACAGGGGGTCGCAATGACCCATGCCAAGTTAAAACGATTGCCGCGTTGCCAGTATCTTTCCGAACGACTCATAAAAATTCAGGATATTAGTTTGAACCTATAAGAATAAGAATATCATGGCAAAAAATGTTTATCAAATTTACAAAATGGCGAAAAAAATCGGCAAAGAGGCAATGCGTAAAAAAAACCATTTTTTACTTTAAAAAAATCATAATTCTGGCAATTTTTAATATATTTTCATAAAATATATTAGGGTTAAAAAACTGAAAAGAATCATACGTATTCAGAAAAATGAACGAATAATTTTCATAAAAGAAACTTATGTTTCCGGGAGATTTGTTGAACAATTTTATTTTTCATCAATTTATTAATAACATTTCGGAATTATTATTGTGCAAAATTTATCTTTTCAGCATCTTTAATACGCTCGATTCTTTCGGATTTTTATACCATCGGGAAGTGTTAACAATTCCCTCTTATTTCTCTGAAATTTATGCTAAGTGAACTATATTCGCAAGTATTAACTTAAAGCCTCCGGTACCTATATATGTATTGCACGAAAATCTCCCGACAGTACCCGATACTTCAAGATTCTTAGCTGTTTGATGATATTCGTTGGAACTTGAAATCTGAGTGATGAGGGAAGTTTCAACAAATTGCGATTCATAGCGATCCGATCAGTACAAAAGTTATAAATTTTTTCAAGGACGCTTCTGTGATACAAAATTCTCGCAATGAAAGCTCAAAATGAGCGAATTTTCTCTCCGACGAAATGTCGTATATTGCATGATTTGTTTTGGTAAGCTGGTAAAGCTCACCTCAAAAGATAAGGTCAACTCACCTTGCTTTGTAATTTACTCGCAAAGCTATTGCGAAAACGTTGTTGTCTGTCGATTTGCAACGTGTGCCACGGCTAAGCGTGAATCTCGGTAACGGGAGAAAACTGATCTGGTGGAATTTACTTTAAGCCTCTGGTATATATATATTGCACGCAAAGCTCCCGAGAGGATACTTCAAGATTCGTTGTACGGAGGTCGCGAAGCGTTGCTGAGGTCGCCTCTGCGGATCGGTCCTGCGATGCAGCAAGATCTTCTACTGCACGCCGTAAGACTTCGGAGAGACTCCGATAATAGCTCGCCAATTCTCGGCAGCATGTCCGACAGACATAGCAACGACGCTTCGCCTGTATTGTCCGAAGCGCGTTCGACTGATTCGCCCGAACAACGCGGTCGACGTCGACTCGATCATGGACCTCATCAGAGTACGTTTATCCCCAACTTCCGCTTTCATACGCACAGCAAAATATTCGTCTCCGGCAAAAATCTATTTATCGCACGCACGAAATATGTCTGCACTTGTGATAAATAAAATATTGTGATTTGTTTCTTCATTACGAGTTGCACCGTAAAAATTCTGGTCCAAAAAATTTGACATAAAACCATGAACTATAATATATATATATATATTTTTTTTATATTTCTAAAATATGTGAATATCCTGTCATTTGTTATTTTCATGTAGATCGTACCGGCCCAATTAATTGCTATTGTGTCCGGTCTTTAGAATGGACCGTTAATTTGAAGTCCGTACTTGTGCATTGTGTGCACAGAATCGTAAACCGCGAATGGGAACTGTCTTTTAGCTTCGACGAAGCATAAAGAGTTGTTCCTTTGGTGCTTCCGACTTTGTGGGTGATATGCCGCGGGGCGCGTTATATTATACGAAAGTAGTGACTTTTCGCAACCAAAATAGTCATATACACAAGTACGATTCAACGTGAACCCTTTTTGTCTGCCCTGCGCAGTTCATCGAGCGGAACGCGAGAGTAGGAAAGAATTTCGTGGGCCGTTCATCTTCGAAGTTCAATGTCTGCAGTCCAGAATCCAAGTTACTTACCATAAACACGTTATCAAAAAAATGCGATTAGGTATCGACTTCTGTCCCCTTTTTCTTCCAAGCAACGACAAAAAAAACAATTACCACAAATGAGTTACCAAAAATGCTGAGAATTGAAATTTTCATATCGCTTCCTCATAAAAGTTGAAAGTTTAAAGTTGACATTTTTATATAACTTTCTCATAATGCCCTTTATTCGCAAAGCTCCTTCTATGAGAAAGCATTTACTATATTTTTGGCTCCCTCATAGAGGAAGCTTTGCGAATAAAGGGCCATTATGAGAAAGTCATAAAAAAATGCCAATTTTCAACTTTCAACTTTTATGAGGAAGCGATATGGAAATTTCAATTTTCAGCTTTTTCAATATCAACGTCGTATTTAACTTTTAAGCAAAACTGCTGGCCGACTCATGTTTAGTCCGAAAAAAATACACCAACCTGGTGCTTTTGGTCAAAACGGCTGTCGAATCTGTACTCGAGGCGAAAAAATACATAGAGTATCGTAGAGTATCCATCGGGAAGCAAAGAAATCGCTGTTTGAAAATACGCAAAATCACCCATTTTCGCAATTTTTTCTATATAAATGCCCGATAAACTCTTTCGTTAGTTGTCACTCCAGGATTGTTTTCCATGTATTTTTTCACGCTGATCACGAATCTGACACTTCTTTTATCCATAAATGGATATTTAGTGAGAAAAATTGCATCTAAAGTAGAGTACAAATTTGTCAAAAAATTCGAAAATTTCAAAATGGCATAAAATTTGAACGATTAGACCCATTCTCTTGAAATTTTAATGGGATCATTGGGTGATGATATTCTATCTGTGTTCCATTTTTAGTCCGTTAGGTAAAAAAATTTTAGCTATAGGGCCAACATTTTTTTTTTACCAAAACAAAGTTTCCTCTATGAGGAAGCGAAAACAAAAAAATACGACTCGCAATCGACTTCTGGCCGTCCATCTCCCTAGCAACGCCAAAAAATAGAAAAAAAAAAAAAAAAAAAACTTACCATAAACGCGTTGGCATAAAAAAACACGATGCGGAATCGACTTCATTGCCTTTTTTTTCCAAGCGACGCGAAAAAAAAAACTTACCATAAAAAAATACGATTCGTCATCGACTTTTGTCCCGTTTTTCTACCAAGCAACGCTAAAAAAAAAAACAGCTTCAGTAGCACTATAGAATTTCACCTTTCATAGAATCTTCGAGCTCGTTAAGCCAACTACGATACGACAACTATCTTTACGTTAAAATCGTTTTCTCTATGTGCGGTACAGTGAAAGAAACGCGAGTCGAGCATTGCCACAGAAAATCCTTTCGTGTGTCTATGGCTATGGTAGTGCTTGGTCTAACGTTTTCCGAGTTTCACGTCACGTGCGACGTACCTGTGCGGTGAAACAACGAGAAAATAAGAAGAAGAAGCGGAGGGGTTTCGTGCAGCGGGCAGAGTTCGTAGGGGAAGAAAAGTTTGGATGTAACGAATGGAGGAGGGAACATCGAGATTCCAACCGCGTTAACAGACTTTTCAAAGGCAGACGAGATCGATAGTCATCGTAGCCGAGTCTGCTCGCTCTTACTGCTTTCCTTCAATTCCATGATATTTTTTTTTATTTCTTTTTTTTTTACCCAGACCATTCGAATTTCTGTGAGATAAATTTATTTAACGACAGCCTCTTTGAGCAGATTCAGTCGCTCTGCAGAACACGCTCTGCAGCAGACGTTATTAATTTTTTTTTTCGCACCAGGCCGTCGATCGACCCCGATTATTTTTTCTGCGTTCTTATCAAATATGAAATATGCAAGGGTAGCAATTAAAAAAAAAATACTCAGAATATAGTCCGAATACATGTTTTACAGGTCCTAGAAGAAGAAAAAAAAATTTAACGACAGCCTCTTTGAGCGGACCTTATCAATTTTCTGTCGCACCAGCCCGGCGTTCGGCTCCCATTATTTTTTCTACTTTCTTATTAAATACGAAGTATGCAAGGATAGAAAGAATAGCAATAAAAAAATCTGCTCAGAATATAGGCTGAGTACAGGTTTAATAGGTCCTAGAGTAAAAAAGTATTTAATGACAGCCTCTTTGAGCAGATCCAATCGCTCTGCAAAACACGCATCACTGCAGCACACGCTATTAATTTTGTTCACACTAGCCCGACGAACCCGCTCTCATTATTTGTTTACTTATCAAACGTAAAGTGTGCAAGGATAGAAAGTATAGCAATAAAAAAAATCTACTCACAATCACAATATAATCTGAATAAATGTTTTACAGCCACGATAAAAAAAGTTGGAAATTTAATGTACCAGACTGGAAGTTTTTATGCGAAAACTGCTGCATGAAATTTAACGTACAATTGTGACGGAAAATTAATATGCTTTTTCATTGAAATTTAAGTAAATTATAAAAAAAAAAAAGTATTTCTAATGCGTTAAATACACCGAACATTAAATTTTCACGACAATTGTACATGATATGTAATATAGGTACCAGTTTTTGCTCAAAAACTTCCAGTCTGGTACATTAAGGTAGTCGGAGCGATACAGTCCCGTTAAACGTTAGTTTCACAAAAAATTTCGAACACCTCCCGATGAGATAAAAATGTGAATAAAATCGAGCATATGGGAGGTGCTGCAAAAATTGTTTTTACGAAATAATAATTCCAATTTTTTATGAATAAATTGAAGATAAAGATCATTGTTGAACAAATTACGCGGCAACTTAAGTGTTTCCTTCATAAAAATGATTCGTTTATTTTTCTGAATACCTATGATTTTTTCAGAATTTTTTTGTATTCTTTGAAAATTGCGTTTTTTTTACACCTTGGACATAGAAAAAACACGATTTTTTATTCAAACAATAGTTAAATTTTCGGGTAATTTGTTGAACAATTATTTTTATCGTTAATTTGTCAATAATATTTTTGAAATTATTATTACATTAAAACATTTGCAGCACCTCCCGTACGGTTGCTTTTCTCAGATTTTTATCCCATCGAAAAATGTTCGAATTTTGCCCTGAAACTTACGTTGGGCGGGACTGTACGCTCCCACTAACTTAAATGACATACGAATTTTTTTTACAGTGAGGTCTTGGAAGAAAAAAAGCATTTTCTTAATTATGTCTATTCGCGTGTCGGTCTGTACGGTCCTGGAACACAATAACTAACCTATCGAAGAGGCTCCGAATAACAGCGAAATTCGCGGAGGTTGCAAAAAAGTAAATTAGTTCAGTATTGAACCTTGAATACCATGCGATAGCCGTACAGCGTTCATTCTGCTTCGGCTTTTCTTCGGTCCCATTGAGTGGCGAAATGTGTATCGTGCACCGATCTCGCTGACTGAACGAATGTCTTTGCTTTGCAGTAACGAAGCTGCGAGAGCATTGGGACGAAACGAACTCGAAAGTGACGCAGAGAAAGACGCAGTTGGACGCGATGCTCGGCGACAGTCAGCGATACGAAGCGAAGAGGACCGAGGTGGAGATCTGGCTGGATCGAATGGAAACACGACTGGGCAGGATGCGGTCTGTCGGCCACACTGCCGACGTACTCGAGGCTCAATTGCGGGAGCAGAAGGTAAATACGTTTTTTTTTTCTCTTTCCATTAATATAATCGACTATCTCGTTTCTGGAA
Source organism: Stenichneumon culpator (assembly GCA_964017025.1). Lineage (NCBI taxonomy): Eukaryota > Metazoa > Arthropoda > Insecta > Hymenoptera > Ichneumonidae > Stenichneumon > Stenichneumon culpator. Next base: position 7,346,239 of record OZ024772.1, read on the forward strand.
AATTCCATCTTGAACTCGTTTCCTCGCCGGTTCCAGTCCTTCCACGCTGAACTGCATCAATACAAGCACCAGATTGAATTGTTCAATCATCTGACCCAGAAGCTCATCGCGGTGTATCTGCAGGACGATACCACACGCGTCAAAAGAATGACCGAGATGATAAATCAGCGTTACAACAATCTCAACACAAGGTGTGTACCGGAAAGTGAAGCAATTCTAAGCATTTTTAGAAAAAAAATACAACTCTTTTTTCCTCTGGAAATTTTACCCCTGAATTTCACAAACATGCTGCACGGCATATTGGGTAAACGGGCGCAATAAATTTTCAGTATCATCAACCGTGGCAAGCTGTTGCACTCGGCGATGAACTCCCTCCATAACTTCGACCGCTCGTTGGACAAGTTCTTGGCATGGCTGAGCGAGGCTGAATCCTCGATGGAGGGACTGGAAGCGGAAGCCGATCGGCTCGGTGGACGACGTGACCAGGGAGCTCTCAGACGACCGCAGCATCAGCTCAAGGTAGGATTAACAACATTGACCGATTTTCTATACCGGTTCAAATTCGCCCTTTAACTTAGTTAGTCTTCAATGGAAAGGATTTGCAAAAAGTCACGTCGTATCGATCAGAGTTTGTTTTTTACCATTAAAAAGGGATAAAAAAAAAACCGGACGGCGTTCGCAGGATTCACATTGGATTTTATTGTTTGAGTACCGAGTTTATAAATTCGAGGGCGCGGAAGAGTCGCCGAGAGCGTTTTTGTCGTTTAATCGAGTACCGCCATAAATTTGCAATGGCCGCAGGTAACACGTGAAATCGGGTATTGTGAACCCTTGATATGTTCCGCCGACGCTCGGTTACTCGTAAATATCACTGCGGATCGGATTACACCAGTCACGCCCGTGACACCCAATCCTCAATTCCCATCACGGCTTGTTTTCAATTTTCTTTAACGATCCGTGGTACTCGTAAAAAAGAGCTGGCCATTTGAATGCACGAGCCTTTTTAATTAGCCAGTGGGACTGCCGGGTGACTTGAAATATTCGCATCCTAAACTGAATTACTGGTTGGCCGGTTCAGACGTAAAAAAGATAGGGCGGGAGCAGTTTTTTTTAATATACGATTTTTCAAAAATTATTTGCGTGCCTGCAACGAACAAGTCACGGGGCGCAATATGAATTGGTAACAACTGTGATAAAGAATAAGGACGCGTGAGGATATTCGTTAAAATGCAGTTCGGCGTTGGTCAGTGGGGCCGCAAAGCAGGTCGCTGTTCGGAGGTGTACGCGGGCACGAGAGCTCAGCAGGAATCTCATTCGCTCGCAAAATGAAGCCTCATTGTCTAGGGCACTTTTCCCTTTATTCGAGTCACTCGTCGTACCAACAAAGCCGGTACAGAGCGTGTCCATTTTCTCCTCTACCTACACTATAATAATAAACGAAGAGAGGCTATTAGTGTTGAAAAGCTCCAGTAGACGTTATTTGATTCTCTAAATAGACAGCCAGTTTTAGTTCTTGCTTTCGATGCTTGTCAGTCCTCGTACAATGTACGTAATTCGCATGCGGTACTGGAAGGTTTCACACAAAAGTTTTACGGCGTTGTAAGAATTGAAAATGTATGATAACGTAGGAAACACGCCAAATAGCGCAACTGATGAAAAAGTTCGCTGTAGTCGTCAGAAAAACGTTTATCTGATAGTCGTAACGACATAACTGAGTTTCGGAACTTAATTTAGAGTTTATTTTTTCTCTATTATTTCTGTTCCAATTCAATATTAACTAAACGTCATGTTCTCCCACGATTCCACGAATTTCTTTGGTAAACATGCGGAGTAACGATTCAGTAACAGACCCGGCTATTTTCCCACGTAGGTGTGACAATCGCCGTCATCGTCAGAAAACCATGTATTGGACTAGCACGAAACCGAAAGCAGAGGACCCGTTTACATGATAGACGTAACGATATAACTGAGTTTCGGAACTCATTTTAGGGTTTCTTTTTTTTTCTATTATCTCCGGATCAATTCGCCATTTATTAACGAAACATCATGTTCTCCCACGATCTTCCGCAGTCTTCGGTAAACATGCGGTACAATGGTTCAGTGACGAAGCCAGCTATCTTCCCACGTAGGTGCGAAGATCGCTACTGGCCTGGTTAGGTCAACGCTGAAAGGACGGCAATCCCGATAGGGACGCAGGGGTTGGCATAGGCCGCGCGCTGTATTGATAGTCGTCGCAAGTAGAATGGGCTGAAGGCAGAGCCATCGAGGCCGGCGGAGCGAACGAACCAACCACCCACCCGACCAGGCACTTTCCCTTTCTCGCTTCATCGCGCCAAACGCTGCCGTGAGATCGATAAAGCACTCTTCTCGAGAAGCTCGTACTCCGGCGCCAGGATATAACGCACGAAATACAAACACCATACCACCGCGGTAATTGTGATTACTTCCACGTTCGAAATGCCATTTCTACACGTGTTACGTGCAGAGTCTTCTGCGAAAATGGCACAAAGTCATTCTGAAAAACACGTGCACACCACGACTTCGTTCAGTGGAAATACGTCTTTGTCCCGTACTTATTTTTATACGTCGCTAGTAGTCTAGTGGCCGTTTAGTGAAGACTCTCTTGGGAACTGGACAATCGACCGTCGTGCCACAACGTCGGCGTTTTATGGAAAAGATTTTGCTAGTTTTTATGGCACTCTATTAGACTTTTATCGACCACCTATTTTCTTTTTTTTTTTTTTCCTGATATCGGAAATTCGATTGGTGAATATTTTCGCATACATCGGACACGTTCAGTCAACACTCTGTATGGATAGAACGGTTCGGCACCCAATTACGTTCATCGGTCAATTAATCGCTTATTACATTTTTTTTATGGCTATCATCAATATTGTAAACATTAAATTCCATCCATTCTTCTGGTCTGTATTGATTTCCATGGTGGGTATGCCATGCGGCACGTTATTCGCCCCTCGGGCGATCGTTAGTCAGTTACACTGGGTTGATGTCGTGAGTGTTGCGTTTTTCGAGATCGGCCATTGCTTAATTGCTTCAACTTTCACGTAAAAAATCTTAGGTCGCGACGATAAATAACATCGTTATGAACCCATGAAGAAACTCTCTCAATCCGGATTTTTTAATCACTCAGTCAGGAGACTTTTGCACCGACGTATCAATACCAGGTTCATTTTTGACGTAATGCGCGTAGCTGCTGAACTGTTTGTGCGTGGTGTCAGAAAATAAAGACCCGTTAGCCAGGAACGTTAATCGCACTGGGTGGGTGGTCCACAAATATGCCGGTGCCTAAAAGGGTCCACGTGGCACTCCCTCCGAGTCTCTTCACCCTATTAAGGGGAGTAATTGCGAAGGGCAACTATAGCTCTGTGCCTCCCCCCGTGAATGCCTCCAAATCCGTTCATCCCATCAGTCACGAATTATCTGCAAAGTTTTTCCACCGTACCATAAATTGTCTACTTAATGCTGCTTCTCAGTCAACACGTTTTATCCCGGGCATAATATTTTCTCGCCGATATAGCAGGGTCGAACCCCCCGCGAAGTAGCGGAAGGTCGATACCGTTAGGCTGTTTTCGATGGTTGAGTTACGCGCATGCGCACTCCGCCCGTCCAGAGGGCGCTGCGATTTGCTTGTCACTCGGTCGGTAATGCAGGACGGAATCGCCGGTTGATATCGTTGCTGCCATTTTTATCTTGAAGGGATGTGTTTCCTTCTGAGGGATGTTTCCCTCTGAGATGAAGCGCAGGTGGTTGTGCGTGCGTCGATAAGACAGTAACAGACCCTGCAAGAATCATCAGTCGATTCTGCAACGGGGCTGATAAGGCCGAAGCGTCGTAACACGATCGCCTACTTATCCACGGGAGATAACACTTGGCCTGCGTTATCCTCTGCAGTCTGTGCGATTCGGGAATGCCGACTTCGGGTTTTTTGGGAAACGTTATATTCTTCCGTTGCCTTTGGAGGAACTTGGAACTAGCGATCAACCCTACGCATTCCGTGGACTAGATTGGCAGGAAAAATGCCACGTACGGAACTTTACTGTGGTCAATAATACATAGTACACTGCAAAAGAAAATTTTGATTGGAAACTAATGAACGGTATTGGAAGCTTTTTTTCCATAAACTATTTCTGAAATTTCAAACGCATGTGTAAAATCATTATCTTTAATGGATTTTTGTTGTTGTAAATTTCAGGCCAAATATTTGTAACTTCAATAGCTGATATTTTTATCTTTAGAAACAGTATAGTAATGTTTAATTGATGTACGCAATGTAAACACATTTCATGTTCCAGTACATTAAATGTAATATTCATTTGTACGGTGTAGAGTGAATGTGTCAATTACGGCCCGGTTCATACACATTGAGGAAAAGAAGTGGTTGGATTAACTAAGGCGTGGTGACATACGGTCAAAAGTATTATATAGTTGATAGAAAAAAAAAAAAATGTTTGGTCGAATCGACAAATATTGCATTGCCTGAAGCAAATTATCGCTTAACAAAACAATGCTTTATTTGTACCAAACAAATAACAGCTTTGAACGCCACCGCGACTTTTGGTTACTCGAACTATTTTTTTTTCTCGGCCTACATAATTTATTTACGGGACAATCGAGGCGGTGCATGTTCGCTGCTTTTACCCCACTTAAATTTTATTTGGCACTTGAATCTTATAGAAATTCAGCAAAATTCGTAACTACAAAAACCATCGAAATTCCATTTTGCATTCTGCATAGATCCTCGGCAACGCCAACAAAATGGCGAAATACTTGGCACTCAATATTTCGCCAGTCGGATGATGGAGTTAGCGATGGAAACTTCGGTCGAAACCGATGAAGTTTAAGAGAGTGGGAAAGGGTCGACAGAGATTATGGAGTTTGCGGTTGTTCGACCGGTAGTGGAAGCGAGCTGCGTCTACTTGGCGTTTGTTAGTGCGCCGGAGTTGACTGTACGTATGTTGGTTGTAGTTGTCTGGTATTAGTTGCAGGTTGGTGTAAATGTGTTGGTTCCAGTAGTCATATCGGCAAAGTGGACAACTTCGGGTTTGCAGCATCCCTCTCAAAGGTCTTCCGGTCAGGCATGGACGCGCTTACGCGACTGCCTTGTAAAGTGTCTTAGATGTTTGCCAACCGGAAAACCAAACTTTCAATGTTTGCGGATAGCGTCGAGGAAATTGATAGTTTATTGTTTGACAAACCGTTCGGTTACGTTATTTCCGATCTATGAACTTGACTTTTCTCATTGAACTCGCTGTTACGGGCTGATGGAATATTACGGTCGGTAATATTGCAAACAGATTTCGAGCAGATGAAATAATACGGTCTGTAATCAACTTTTTTCACGGACGATGGCGTCTGAGGAAAATAGAAATTAGTCATAGAAGCTCGATTGCATTTCAGCTTTTTATGACGCTTTTATTTTGACCGTAGATGCTAATATCCGTGAAAAAAGTGGATTGCAGTTTTTGATATCGATTGTGCACGTAATAGTTGGATGGGACGCGGTGTCACATGCTCTTTAGGTAGTCCTTGCGAATAGTGTTCACTCCGCATAAGTTTTCAGAGAAATGAGAGGGAATTGCAAACACTTCTGAATGGTATAAAAATCTGAAAAATTCAAGGATATTAAAGGTGTTTAAGAGATTCTTTTTGCATAACAATAATAATTTCATGAAAAATGAAATTGTTCAACAAATCTCCCGGAAATCTAACTTTTTTTCTTTATGGAAATGATTCGTTAACTTTCCTGAATACGTATGATTTTTTCAGATTTCTTAATTCACTTTGAATTTTTTTATATGGGATAAATGGGTAGAAAGTCACAAAATTCAAACTGAATTTAAAATACTAGAAAAATTCATACGTATTCATAAAACTAAACGAATCATTTTCATTAAAAAAAAGTTAGATTTCCGGGAGATTTGTTGTACAATTTTATTTTCCATGAATTTGTTAATAACATTTTCGAATTATCATTATTAAAAATTAATCTTTCTAGCACCTTTGATATGCTTGATTTTTTTTCTGATTTTCAAACCATCGAGAAGTGTTTGTAATTCTCTCTCTGATTTGAAACTTATGCGAAGTGAACACTATTCGCAAGGACTACCTTAATGGCTAATCGGTCGTCACATTTTCGTCTTCTGGGCGGCACTGCTCGTGGCTTCGACTGTATCGCATCGTCAACCCACTCATCCAACTCGTCTCTCGTGATTGACAACGCAGGCTTTGAATTTCCGTGTCTCTAAACTACGCGACCAAGTGTACAACCTTCACCCTCCCCCGAGGGGGGGTTATTGTAAAGGAAATTTAACAACTTTAATCTCTGTTATGTCAGACGACTCTGGCGCAATCGTTTCTGCAAGGATGCATAAAGGAATGATGAGCTCTTGTATGCGGCGAGGAACTCTCCTCATTTCTCCGTCCTCTCCGCCAAATCCGATAGTTTGTAGTTTCAACCTCGCGGCTTGAGTTGCGGGAGGATGAAAGCCTCCTTCTCCGTCGTCCTCTCGCAGGGGGGGTGCGACGACCACCAGAGCCAAAAGCTCTGATAACGTAGCGAGCAGATGTCGCCGCCTGGTGGCACAGCGAACGGAGGCCACGACAAACTTTACAATACCGTATACATCCACTGTGCAATCGTACTGGTACCGCACGCCCTCACTATATTCGGACATGTATACGTATATATGTTTTATATGTGCAGTTTCGCACAGAGCAATGCCAGCTCCGCAGTTAGTATTAGCTCCCGAGTGTGTCTCGGACAGGGAAGCCCTTTATGCTCCGCACGTTCCGAAGGCGGAGTACGTATATACCCTGTGAGCGGGCCGTCTGTTCCCGCGGAGGATAAGTTACTATGCATTTTTCATATAATCCGGAAAATTCGCGGATGGCAGGGAGCGCCCGACTCGAGCTGTTCTACAAAGTTGTAATGAAATAAATCCGACCCCGCCTTTTTTTTTGCCCCGCGGCATCGTGTTACTGTCCTTTGCTGGGGGATTACAAAATAAAATTAAAAAATTTCTGCACTTTTGGTGACTAAATGTGACAAGGATTGTCGGTTTGTGTGGGAGAAACGTTCTGAATAATGACTTGACCGGTGAACCAGCCTGGAGAGTCATTGCAAATTTAATTTTATCATTGAACTTGATGTTCCAGTTCGAAATTAACTCAGACTCGATCATCTCTTAAGGCCCTTGCGAATAGTTATCAACAAAATAGTTATAAAATGTTATTGAGATATTGATGAAAAATAAAATTGTTCAACTGATATCCCAGAAAGCTAACTTTTTAAAAATGCTTCGTTCATTTTTTTTTAATACGTATGAATCATTTCAGATTTTTAAATCTACTTTGTGCTTTTCTACACATTTTTCCCATAAAAAAAAAAAATCGAAGTGAATTTAAAAATCTGAAAAAAATTCATACGTATTCAGAAAGGTGAACGAAGCATTTTCTACAAAAATGTTATGTTTCCGGGAGTTTTAGTGAACAATTTTATTTTTCATCAATTTGTTAATAACATTTTGCAACTATTATTATTATGCAAAATTAATCTTTTCAGCGCCTTTAATATGCTTAATTATTTTCAGATTTTTAAACGACCCAGAAGTTTTTGCAATTCCTACTCATTTCTTTGAAACTTATGCGAAGTGAACACTATTCTTAAGGACTACCTTGAGTAAAACTAATATGTTAACTTCAATGCGTTGAGAGGCATGAAATCGACTTGAAATAAACGATTCATGTTCACGGCTATCTAATTGGAAAATTGATAGGTTTGAAAGTGATGAAATGATTCCGAAATTGATGAAATTACTCACAAATTTTTTAGGGCTTAACATAAGTTTCAAGGCGCAATTTTTTCACCAACTTCACACCTGTATCGATCCCTAGGGAAAATGTTCGTTTTCCTCAATATCGGAAAACACGAACGCTATGGCGTACGACTATGAACATTAAGAATTCCCGTAGCGAGCAGCAAGACCATGGTAAAAAGAAGAAATTGTGCAAAAATCGCGGTGAGCTCGTTGGAAGCTCTCGATATACGAAGTGTACGAGGGGGGGGGGGGGGGGGGAAGGGGGGAGTCTTGTTCCCACGGGAATCCGCCACCAGACTCGCAACGCTTTTCCGACTTATCTACAAGAACGATGGAACGATGAAGAAGGCGAACCGACGAACGGAACCGTACATCCCTCGTCTTGCACTATCTTTATTTTCGATTTTTGTGCGGTCGAATCTTGACTCGGAGAATAAAACTACCGAGACACTGTGCAACGAAAACATGTCTCGCTCGATAAGAAGAGCATTCAATTCTCTTCTATGCTCGAATTAATAGTCGCAAGATAAAACTTAAGTTTAAGCTTCAAGTCAGATTCCAGTTTAAAGTTCAATTCAGATTCAAGTTCAAACTTCAATTCATATTCTAGTTCAAACTGTAATTCAGATTCGAGTTCAAATTGCAATTTAGATTCAAGTTTGAATTTAAGTTACATATCAAGATAAAAGTTAAGTAAAAAAAAAATACAGTTCAAACTTGAGCATCAAAATGGACGATAAACATTCCTCTATTCGTACTTGTTTTATTTGAACGACAAAGATTATTGGTCGCAGCAGCGAGTGGTAGAAAATTCGAGGCGAGAGTTAGGACCGTCGTGTGTCTTCCTGTCAGGAACCGGCTATACGTACTCGTCTCCCGTGCTCTTCGGCTCCAACACGCGGTGAGACTCGAGCTGCGGTGAATTAATATGCAAATACTCGGGGCGCACTTGGTCGCGTCGTCGTCGTCGTCGTCGTCGTCGTCGTCGTCGTCGTCGTCGTCGTCGTCGTCGTCGTCGTGTGCGACCGGGCGGCGACAGTGGCGAGTGGAGTGCAGTTGGGTGTACGCGGTAGAGCCTCGGGAATGCCAACACCCCTTAGCTATTTCCCCAAAGCGAGGAGACCCGCCGCAGGAACTGTACGCGAGTGTTGGCAGCGCTATATAACCAGCGTACCGCCATCGGGGCAAAACTCGCGAAGCTTTATTTAAATTTCTCTGTGGAATTTTCGTATTAGGGAGACCATTGTCGAAATAGAGGCTCCTGGGTGCAGTCAAATGTGGACCGACGGGAGGTTGACACGATGTACACAGCCCTCTATGACTCGAGTTCCGGGTAAACACTCGAATCTTTCTCGGCTTGTAGTTCGCATTCGTCGAAGAATCGATACATTCGGGATTCGTTGAAAAAGCGCCCTGAATAAAGGTCGATAAAATCGGACAAGCATCCGTTGCTGCTGGTGCATTCGCGACTCGCCACTTCCTCATCACATTTTTCCGACGGAAAATTGAATCGTCCAGGCGTTTTGCATAAAAGTCAAATACGACCTCGACGTTGAAAAAAGTTGAAAATTGAAATTTACTTATTGCTTCCTCATAAAACTTGCAAATTGAAATTTTCATAGGGTTTTCTCATAATGTTTCTTTTTTCGCGAAGCTTCCTCTATGAGGAAGCCAATAACACAGTAAATGCTTTCTCATAGAAGTATCTTCGCGAATAATAGAAAATTATGAGAAATCCATATGAAAATTTAAATTTGCAACTTTTATGAGAAAGTCATATGAAAATTTCAACTTGCAAGTTTTGTGAGGAAGCAATATGAAAATTTCAATTTTCAACTATTTTCTTTACTTTTGTAAAATCATTTTTATCCAAGTCCCGTCGATTAGTCCGTCAGGTTCCCGCTGACTTCCGCCCGATTGAACGAAAAGTGCACAACAAGAGGTCTTGCTGTTTTCGACAAGCAGCTGAGCACTATTGCGTAGGAGTCGCTCCGCCTGTGAAGAACAAACTTGATTATTTCAACATCAAAGCTGCTGTTTCTGTGCTCGTTCTTCGTCATTGTGTGCAACTTTTCGAGCCGTCGTAGTCGTCACCGGTTTATTTTCTTTTTTATCTTTCTGTCTGTCTACAGCTACCTTCCCCTCTTTCGTTTGGATCACATAAAGGGCTAGTTTTTGTCGCTTCGCCTTTCATCTTCTGCTTTGTCCACCTCTTGATCAATTGTCGATTACGTCTCTCTGGGCGGTGCTGACCCACCATTAAATTCGCACTTGTTGGATACATCGAATACGTATGGGGCATTTTTTATATGACAAATACTACTCAAAAGTACTCAGATATTTTACTCGAAAAAAATGATTTATAATTATTTATGTCTAAAAAAATGAACTTATTGATCGCCGCAACATAAAAATCTGAAAATTTTTGTATCATATATACAAAAATGTACGATTTGAGTTGGAGTGGGTCGGCGTCACCTTCTACTTTTTTTTTTTACCTTTTGTCGAAAAAAAATCTGTGAAAAAAATTAGAAGAAAATAATCAGTCGATCATGGATTATCGCTTGAGCATTTTTACATGCAACACTGCATTTAAAAAATCGGATTTTCCGAAAAGTTGTTTGTTTGTTTTACTTAAAATCAAAAAAATTTATTAAAAAATCGCTGGTCATATCCAAGATGTGAAAAGTGAGACACTGATCGAAATGGTAGGGAATGTCCCGTATTTACCTTTCCCACTAACACTTATAAAGATATGATAAACTTGCTTAACGGCATGTGTTAGACTCAGTCGGTAATAAATTTCTTCCACGGCCATTAATATTTTGGAAAAAAGGAATTCGGTTTTCGTGCATCTATATATAACAAACGAAAACCTAATTCGCTTTTTTCCGAAATATTAACAGACGCAGTGAAAACAGAGAAGCCGATTTGTTACCGACTGAGTCTCCATTGCATGATCTTAACACTGAGAACAAAAATTGGTTGGATTAACGAAAAGTCGCGCAGTGACATATGTTCAAAGCTGTTATTTTTTTTGGCACGAATAAAACATTGTTTTTTTTTTAAGATTATTTGCTACAATTTATTCAAAATTTGTCGATTGAAACAAACATTTTTGTTGTACCAACAAAATACGCCTTCAAACGTATGTCATCGCGCATTTACTTAATCCAACCAATTCTTTTTCTCAGTGAACGGATAGCAAGACACGTATGAGTGCGAGAGAGACAGATTAAAGCAATTTTAATCCATTTTCCTCCGAAAGGTCCTTAACACGAAAAACCGTTTCGGATAAAAATGGATCGAAAATATTTTGAGTTTATGTTGATCCTTGGAGCCACATTAGCGATAAACACGAGAATCGATCTATCAACGCTATCGCTAATATTACTCGTCCGGCTCGATTTAAAAATCAATTCCTGCGGTCTCGTGCCGGTCGCCGACGACGTATCCGGAACGATTTATTTTAGGGTCGGTTAACGACCCTTCCCTGTCTCGGCGCGCCGTATTTTCATCCCGTACCTTTCTCGTCGTCGTCCAGCATCTTTCGTTGCTCGCTCGTGTTAAGAGCGAAGCCGAACGCTCCGAGCATCGCTCCCATCAATTTTCCCATCCGTTTTCCCTATAAACACAATCTCGACTGACCAGCGGTGGCGCGAGACTGCACTGTCTCTCCTGTACCGACGGCTCCTCCTGGACAATAGAACCAAGTTCAATAGTTCTCGTACGCCTTCGCTTCGTTTCATCCACGTCGCTCACATGCTCCACAAAACTTTTCTCTCTTGTTTCTCAGCTCGGATCTCGTTTCTCGGCTCTCGGATTTTCCGTGCATGGTCCACGCCGGTCCACACTGCCGGTCGGTAACGTTCGCGGCACCAGACGGCCTTCCGCGTGATCGATCTTCCAGATCTTTCTGACATCGACTTTATTCCTATATTCTAACTATCGGATTTTTCTGTTTGTTTGAAATAACGTTTTTTTTTCTTTTTTGTTTTTATTGCGTTTCACGCACATCTCAGCTTCGTTGATTATTGAAAGCCGAAAGAATATGCGTCGGTACAAATTTGAGTAACGGTTAAGCTGAAACTTTAAACTCCAAGTTCAAGCTGGAGTCTACGCTTACAATTTTTAGTTGATGTACGCATGCGCATAGTTTCAGGTTTTACAATATAATTATCAGTATTGGTATTTTTCTTGTAATAAAGTAGTAAAAGTGCATTTGTTGACAGTATCGGGTAGCTTATCCAGTAGCTAGTACATCTCTCTATGTAGTATTTACAATATTCGTACAAACATTGTCAATGGGTCATCGACTAGAGACCTTCAGCCCTCTTCTAATATTAATTGAATATTTTTACTTGCTCATAGAAGACGCTTTGTTATGGTGAAAAAAAGTTTAAAATAAAAATTTTCACATCGCTTCCTCATGAAAGATCAAAATTGCATTTTTCACATCGCTCTCTCATAATAGTTGAAAATTCTTATTTTCATATCGCTTTCTTGTAATGTTCCATTATTTGCGAAGCTTCCTGTATGAGGAAGCCAAAAACTAAGCCATGGCTTCCTCATAGATAAAGCCTTGTGAATAAAGCAACATTATGAGAAAGCGATATGAGAATAAAAATTTCCAACTTTTATGAGGAACGTTATGAAAATTTCAACTTTCAACTTTTCCTTTAATATTTATTTAATATTTTTCTCCGAATAGTATTTTTCGTTTGTGTCTCCGAGACAGCAGGCTATTTAATCGAATTTACAAGTCGTCGAGAGAGCTTGTTTTTCGTGATATTTTTGTGTATTTATTGTTTTAAAGACGTACTGTTCTCTCCGATGTACCGAACGACATGCACTATTTTCGTGAGGGTATCCGCTCGCATCGATATTATTACCGGTTTCAGAGTCCTCGAATGCGAGTGTATCTAGAGACTCGATATTCTGAGCAGTGCGCGAGAACGTATCGTGTATGTACGCCGTATGAGAGACGCGGAGTTGTGAGTCCGGCAGTCCGGCGGCAGTGAAATGACCCTCTGATGAAAAACGTACAAAGAGCGCTTCTCAACAAAATCAGGACCGCGTGAAATTTACCTCATACCCAACTATCTTCCTCTCCAAAGCGATCGTAATTTCCGGAGTTCAGACGGTAAAAGCTCGGAAAATCCGGTGTTAAGGCGTGCGAATAATTACAATAAATATTGACAAAGAATGCGTCGATGCAGCATTCAAATGTTGCGTCATTTATTTTCATCAACACCTATGCGAAGTACTGAAAAGGTAGTTTATGCAATTAGAAGAAAAAATAACTCTCTAATATTCTGCACGTAAAACGTATAGTTTTTTTTTCTCTAATTTGAAAGTACAAAATTATAATCATAATATTATATATTAACATAATTTTATGATTATAATTTTTTACGATTTTATGATTAACAATTAATCATAAAATCGATTCTTTTTCAGATTCCTTTAAACTATGGAAATTTGCTACCAATTACTTTTCCTCCGAATCTTGATTGAGCCTGCAGCTACGCCAAAGCCGTATAGGATCGATCGAGGATTCGATATTAAAACGAATATATTCAACAAGCGAGTACATCATGTTATTACAAATTCCGATCCCGGCAAAGTTTTGCCGTTACGAAAATATTTTTCGATACCGATTCGGAACTGGGGGATGAAATTCCAAGGCAAACTTTGTCGTGCACTCGGTTGTAGATTTTACTGCACCGGTACAAAAAAAAAAGTGAGTGGTGTTTTTGAGAGGAACGAAGTTGGGCCGGTTTCCCGTTTGCCCGAGTCTTACTGGCGCTCCCAGCTCACGCTGGAATCCCCTCTCGCCGATTACATTACCGAGATTATATCAATGCCATCCGAGTGTCGGTTATGCACACCCTACCGGAGTCATAACCAAGAGTGAATTTCCACCTCTGGTTTTCACCGTTCCTTTTTTACTCCGAATACATTTTTCGCATGGACATACTGTTCGGATAACAGAGCAACGAGCGTCGCCGGTTGTGAGGTAGCCGAGCGTAGGCATGCTGCACGTCACAAATCGCGGCCGGCGGAATTTTTCATTTCCTTCTTAGTGAGAGCAGGCGGATGGTACGGCGCATACCGATACACATTCATATCGTACTGCAAATGTGTACAGTTATACGTCGGGCGTAAACGAATATACACATCTGAATTTTGATTTATGAAATGGATTATAAAAATATATTGCACGAACGAACGGAAATTTCATAGTACAAAGTTTTCCGAAAATTCTCTTGCAACGTATATACAGTTTAAATCGTGTCCCCAGAATTGGGACCAAAAGTGATGGGGTCGTATCGAGACTCGAAATGCCCAAGAGTTTGTTTAAAACAGGAATGCAATTAAGAAAATTATAGTCCAAACTTAGCGAAAAATGGGAATCAAACTTTCCCCTTCATAGACTTCGTTTCATTATTTTCTGGCAAAATTTTCAAAATGATATTTCCAAAATGTAATAAATCGTACAGTCGAATATCTAATTTTTTTTTCATTCCATCTCTATTTGCCCTGTTAATGAATTTTATAGTCGCTTCTGTATTCTTGACGATCGGAGCGACTCGAGAATCTTCGAAAGGTCATAAGGCTTTTGACGTGACGAAGAAAGTGGTAATTATTCGACGGCATTCCCATTTATTTGAGTGTCCTTTCGTGGAGCCCTAGAATACACTTGAGCTTGTTCTATATTGTGTCGCTCTTAAGATAATATGATTTCATTGGCGAACTTCACGAACCAGGATTTTCTTTTGTTATCATTTATTTTCTTTTACTTAACGGCGATTTTATTTTTTGTTTTTTGCATGAATGGAACGTGCACATCGCTTCCACCATCCTTTTCATACCTGATAAAGCTTACTCCATGAGGGAGAAAAAAAATGTAATGCCATATTTATATAAGTCGGTGTCGAGCCAGGTCGGTTCAATTGATTCCCGTGAGAATGCGACGCGATTCTATTATATAGCAATTTGACTATCTCGTTAAAAGTCCCACGGATCGATATCAATGACACGAACAGTATACATATAACTGCGTGGAGCGTCACAGATCGTTGGTCTGGTGTGTGGAGGTCGTAATTGAGATATCTCGACGAATATCTCCGCCGAGCTTGCGCCGGATCTATCATTAAAGTGTACGCCTTTAACTCGGTGACCCATATTTCACCTTAGAACTTGCGTCCTCCATTCTTCACCTCACAAAGCTACTCCGTTGCCGCAATAAAAATGTTCTCGCAACTGAGCCAAAGTCCTTCGGCCATACCGAGCGAAAAACGGATAACGCGGCGAGGGTGAAACCGGATTTAGAAATTCCAAAGAATTCCCGTCCGGATTCGTACCAAGTATGGACCAATTCCATGAAAACTGCATAATTAGAGTTGTTCAAATTTCTCTTTCGGATTCTAAGATCGGAGCCCTTCGTTAACAATTATTTAATACAATTTTATAAAATTCGATTAAACTTAACTCAATATTATAAAATTATTTACTCGCAATTACAATTTATCATTTTTTTCATGTACCTACTACTATTTTTCGGCGATTATCATTTTCATCAAAAGCAGGAGTGAGAACAGACATTGCTGTAAATCCTTTGCAAGCGAAAGGATTTACTGGAAAATTTGACCATTTTCTATTCGCCTGCGCATCAAGACTGCCTGGCAAATGAATTGTATGCGAGTAAATAGTGAAGCGGTCCTCCCTGGAGGTCTGAAGTTTAAATGCGTAAAGCCCGTTGAAATCTGAGGGTACGTAAAATTCCCATCCCCTCGGAGTTCGGGAGTTATTAACTTCATTTTACGAAATTATTCACTCGCGATTATAATTTTAATAATTTTCTTTTAATATACAATTATGATCGGCGGTTATTATTTTCACGAAAAGTCGAAGAAGAAAGAGCAGATTTTGTTCCTCGAATCGCAGCTTCTTCTGCGAGTAAGTAAGCGAGAGGATTTACTGAAAAATTTAACGTTCTTCTATGCGGCTGCGCATCAAGACCGCCGGGCAAATGAATTGAATCCGAGTAAACAGCCGAGCGGTCTTCCCTGGCGGTATGAAGTTTGAATGAGTAAAACCCGTTGGAATCTGAGGATCCGTAAAGTTGTCATCCCCCTCGGAGTTTGAGAGCGATATAGAGTGGCAAAGCGCGAAGCTTGTACGTGTTTGCGTCGGTGGGGTTGGGAATCGTCTCCGAGTCCCCGGTGGTTCACGGGTTGCACCGCGGCTACGCGCATATGTGCGTGTGTTGTTCCCTCTCGACAGCGATGCAGGTTTCCGTCCGCCGCGGTTACCTCGTACCCATTAACGAACCTACTGTGGCAGGCTCAGCCAACATTTGCCCGGCTAATCCGGCAATGTTATTCGCAACTTGACCGTTTCCTCCGCCGTCACGGGGACCCCTAAAACAGGACGAAACAGCCTCGGACGGGTCACGATGTCCCTCGCTCGTCAGCCCAAACCGAGAAACTCGTTTCTGTTCGCCCCCTCGGACCATTTTCTCATCGCCGCATTTCCTATTCATTTACATTAAACATTTATCGTCACCGCGCGCCGTGACGAGAGTCCAGAAAACAATTGTGCTGCTCCTACACCTTGCACCTTCTTGCTCAATAGAATTTGCTTAACTCGCAAGCGGCAAAGTTTAAGCCACTGCAACCGTCCCGAATGGCGCGAACTCGCTCTCGACATAAAAGCCCGGAGTTTCCGTCTCTCGGAATACAGCACCGCACTGTACCGCGTGTCAAACGTAATTAGTAATTACTCAGATGTGTTCGCACTCTCTCTCTCTCTCTCTCTCGTGCTCGCGGTAATCCCTCAATGTTCACCTACGTACTCCGCCCGGCGCAAACGTTCGACGTTCATGCTCGTTGAGTTAGCGAGTTTTTCACCACCGTCAATTGGCTCCGACGATGTTTAACTCGTGACCACTTTACTCCGCATAGACAAGTGGACAGACGAAAATTATTAAACTTCGACATGAATTTTAATTCGTTCGGACGAGTCTAAGAAGGAAGCCTAATTTTATTTTGGGCGTTTCGGACGATTCTGGTTTCGCAACGCTCGGAATTGTAACGATGCAAGAATGGAATGTGACATCGACGAGAATGACAAGCTCGCGATGTAAAATTATTAAACCTCGAGATGAATTTGTATTCGTTCGAACGACTGTAAGAAGAACGCGTAATTGTTTTATGGTCGGTTCGAAAGATTCTGGTTTCGCAACAGTCGGAATTAACAACGACCCAGGTGGCGATGGCCAATGCTCTGAGTATGCCAGACGGTTACTTTTTAGTCAGCAGCAGGTTGGCAGCCGACGATCGGATCTCAACAAATGCAAAGCATCGCGCTGAGAAAAAGAATAGTATTTTCTATTATACCAATAGTTCCCAGGGCGAACGTATAGACGTTCAACAACAACAATACAGACTTTTTACCATAAAAAATAGTTGCCAGGCGGAACTTTTACATTTTATAGTTACGACAGTGACAAAAAAATCATGGTTGCAACTGTAATTATAATTTAACCAATTGAATATATACTATCTATCTAGATAGTATATATTCAATTGGTTAAATTATAATTACAGTTGCAACCATGATTTTTTTGTCACTGTCGTAACTATAAAATGTAAAAGTTCCGCCTGGCAACTATTTTTTATGGTAAAAAGTCTGTATTGTTGTTTCTACTATGTCATTTTAACTCAGTGCGGCTAAACTGTAGATTGACAACCACCCCAACGTTGGGCTCAACAGTTGGCAAAACGCTGCTCACCAGAGTTGACCCGGCGCTGGCGTATCGTCGTAATGAGGCATGTTCGGCGATATCAAGTAGACGTTCGCTCACGACGTCGAACGACTTTGGCCCAGTACCTGCTAGCGACGTTCGGCCAACGTCCAACACCAAATATTTATTAAGTATACATTTTTTGTTTTATTTGCGCAACTGCTGAATCCCTTTTTATTATTCCAGTTGCCTTCGTTTTAGTTTTATCTACAGTACTACAGTGCAGACAGCCTAAGTTTCATCGATATTATTTCCTCTTGAAAAAAGACATGGCACTCGAATAATCGAGATAAATACTTGTACGTCCGCTTTGACGTACAAGTATCGCATACTATTTTATGTAAGGAATGCAGGAGAAGCGCTACTCCGTGCCTGCTGATTGTGGCGCTGCGAGCAGCGTGCAATAATTTCCAGAAAACGCACGCAACGAAGCCGAACTGCGCATGCGCAGGAAATTTTCTAAACTCATGGCTACAAAGCGCCAGTTACATGAGTTACATTAATGCATTTAAAAGTCGCGCAGATCGGTAAATTTTTTTTTGTTATTGTTATTAATATTTTCACTTCAACGTTGGCTGGACATCAGCAGCCAACACTGGGACAACGTCGTTTGATAACGTTGGGCCGATTTGATCATTTCAACGTTAATTGGTAGTCGGGCCTACATTGGCGACCAGAGTCGGGTCGACTTTCTAACTCAGGCGGTCATAGTTGGTCCAACGTCAGCCCGGCTCTAAAACCGCACCTGGGCATGCAAAAACAGAATGTAACATCGACGAATGACGAGCTTGCGGTAACACGATATATCGTCGCTGCTCGATAATCGAGAGATTCCTGCTTGGTTATTCGCGGTTGAACATCATTTAGCCTGCTACCATCATGAC
This sequence comes from Stenichneumon culpator, assembly GCA_964017025.1. NCBI lineage: Eukaryota > Metazoa > Arthropoda > Insecta > Hymenoptera > Ichneumonidae > Stenichneumon > Stenichneumon culpator. The sequence continues at coordinate 7,364,772 of OZ024772.1, forward strand.
TTTGATCCCCCCTGCTCCGCAGCTAGAACACGTCCGCAACAACGTGCACGCATGCAAAGCGTTCCCCACAGCGGCACATGCCGCGCGAATATTTTTCGCCGTTCGGGAACCAACTCGGCCGTCGATCTCCCACCCCCTCCCCAAACCTCGGCTGCCTGTAACGTTCAGCGAACTTTTGGTATGAATAAAATCCGCCATGGTAGGTACCGCTGGTCACGTCCATGCAATGTCCGATAATCGTATTTTTTTTTAAGTATCTCGCCCCATACCAAAGACGGACGAACGGTTATGCAGACAGATATGCAGAGCTCGTGACTATGATCGAATATCGACATTTTTTTCTCGATCATTCCGCATTTCCGAAATAAGTCGATTACGTCCAGACACGAAAATTGAAGTTTCTATTGAATGTTGGACTCGATTTTTGAAGCCTTTCGATTCGGCACTTATTGACAAAAGGATTTCGTTAAGAAACGGTTTTTAGTTGAGAAACGGTCTCTAGCTGAGAAACGGCCTTTAGTTGAGAAACGGTCTTAAGTTGAGAAACGGTCTTTAGTTGAGAATCGGTCTTTAGTTGATAAACGGTCTTTAGATGAGAAACGGCCTTTAGTTGAGAAACGGTCTTTTTTGAGAAACGGTCTTTAGTTAAGAAAACTTTTTGCGTTACGAAACGGTCTTCCGTTAAGAAACGGTCCTTCGTTAAGAAACTTTCCTTAAAATGAAAATAAGCTGCGCGATTGATCGACGGAGCTTTACTCAAGGAGGACTTGGTGACCGACAGTGAAAATGAGAAAGCGATTCGGGTATCGATGGTCAGTGCATTCTCGTACCGAATTACGAACAAAGGTTTAACGAAGCGTCGCTTCCGGTCTTCTGCGCCGGCGTTTCGTTGGTACTTCCGAGTGGGGTGGGCTCTCGTCCGCAAAGAGCACGTAGCGCCGGCCGGCTAGCGATGACGTAGGAGGCACGAGGCTGCTGCATCTGCATGCGTTTATCCAAACGAGCTCTCCGTCCCCCCGATAGTCATTCGTCGGCGTTCCTCGACTGTGGAACATGCCGCACGGACTACGCTGTAATATCGCCTCTGCGAAAAGCGACGCAGCAACTTAACTCGCACTGGCGTCCTACGTAGAGTACACGCGGTCCGAAGAGTGGTAGTGAACGCGTTTCCTTGTTCTTCTCTGTGCCGGTTAGTCGTGGAAAGTTGAGTTGGGCGCGCAGGGTACACCAACGGCCGTTTCGCACAAAGATGTGGAACGGGGAAGTGGAGGCCGGAGGCTGAAGACTCGGGTGCGCGGTCCGCGGAGAGAGGCGAAAACGGGAGCGGTGCGAGCGAGAGCCGGCCGTCCTGGTGGGGGGAGGGGTGGAGAGGGGGCGTGGGGGCGGGGGGGGGGTGGGTGAGGAGGAGTATAACCTCGGCGTCGAAACGGGATTCGAACGGTGGCGGTGTACCGATGTCAGAGGGCCGCCGGTGGTGGTGCAGGGTGCAGGCCGGGAGGATGATACCGACTGCCCGGCGCAGGCGTGCACCCCCGCGTTGTACTCGAGAGTCCCGCCGCACCGGCGAAGAAGAGGAACGAGAGCGCGCGACGGTCACTCCGCCCCCGGCACCGCGCAGCCACGCGACGCGTACACAGCAGTCCGGAGCAGTGCTGAAAACTCACGCGAGGTTATCGCTGTGATATCCGCACACATCCCGTGTTCTCGGAAGTGCTGACCGTCCCGGGTCCCCAACCGTACCCGGGAGTCGGCCCACGATTTTGTGTGATTTTTTTGTTTGTTTTTTTTTTTTTTCGTTCCTTTTTTTTCTCTCCGTTCGAAAGTAAACTCGCGGCTGGCATTAAATTTCATCGAGCATAAAGTAATGTTTCAACGAAATAAAATTTTACGAAGAGGGTAATTTTTTTATTCTCTTGTCTCCGGGATAGTCAGGATATGACGGAAGCACTGCCGTAACTCGATATACGGAATTGCCTTGCCGGGCAAGATCCGCGCTCCGCGAGCTTCGAATTCCTGACCCCGGGCCGACAACCCACCCGCACGGAAAAGTCACCAAAGTTCCTGAGGTCATTCCGCGGTCCTCGGGTTTCTCCGGACACTCGTCTGGTCGACCCTCGACCTTTCACAGAAAAAAAGTGAATTCTCCGAGGCGTTTTATTATTGTTAGCCTTCATATATATATATATATATTTTTTTTGTTGTTGTACCTTCGCGATGAGGGGTGAAAAGTGCGTCTTCGTGGGTGCGCGTCCGAACGGAGTGGCGGATACTCCGGAGTGAAGTCTCGAACGTCAGGGATGACACGTGCGTGTGCACGATGTTAGAGTCGCTTTCGAAAAATAATTTTCGTCACGGCGTGTGCGAATTCACCTTAATGAGAGTAATCTTATCTCGAAATCAAACGGCATTTATATTTTCTCCGAAACTATATGAAAGAGACGTTAAAATAGCATTCGTTAAATTCTAACAAGTTACTAAACTTTAACAAGAATCTATATCATAAACATTAAATGTAAAGAAAAAAAAACAAATATACTATAAAGTTTGACTCATGGTAGATAATTATACGAAAGAAAATTATATAAAATCGTTGATCCGAATGGTTGATTATTATCTTTGACGAATCGCGACGTCGAAGACATATCGGAGCACGTAGCAACGGCGGGTCTGAGGAAGGTCGCCTTGCCGAGTGTGAACCGAAAAGGCACGGTAAGAAAGCTCTATTAGTGCAAAAAAAGATCGGGGCATAGATTTATTGGCAAAGTGAAGCTGGAGCCCCTAAAAGAGATCCATATAGCACTTTGGTGTCTGGCGGAGTCGAGCAAACGTTGTTAGAGGCATCGGAAGAGGCAGCAACGGGCTTCTGGCGAATCGAAACGATCAGAGGGAACTGGCTCGTAGAGCCGCTGCACACCGCGTATTTTTATTTCTCGTTATCTCGGTGCTCAAAGGAAGGTCTGGCCTGTGTGAGGGACGAAGCGAGGTTTCGGTGGAACGAGCGAAAAGAAACTAATAGTGGCAGTAGTGGCGGTACGCGAGCGATAGTGGAAGAAGGCATCAGTGCTGGCGGGAAGTCGGTCGAGGGCTGAGCGGCACGCGAGTGTGTATCCGAGTGCTGAAGAATACCGAGACGACTCGAGAAGAGAGGAGCCGAGCCACGAGGCCGCGCGATCCGCATCCAGCGAACGACTCGAGGTGGTGACGAACGAGAAAGAATCTTCGAGGGCCTTTGAGAATTAAAGAAAAGCAACAATAAGAAGAAAAGCCATGACCGGATATTTCGCGGACAATGAAAACACTTGTGGTATAGTCGCGTCGCACTATAGGTAGTATCATCCTAGGATCAATTTCATCAAGGTATTATATTCAGAATTGGATTACAGCCCTAAACCTAGTTGTTATCGGATCGTAACTTCAAAATCCGCGGGTCGGCATTAAACCACTTCGGGTGATCGTCGTATACTTGAACGTGAACTTGAGTGGTTCGAGAAGCTGCGATATACATATGCAAGCTTTGATAAACTAGATACCGTCGCTGAGACGCCCGAGGCAAGGCGGCCGGAAACAATGGCCGACAATCCAGTAATCTAGACAACCAAGAGGGCGATAATAGAACATTGTTGCAAATGGGCGAGCCTAAGCCTGCCGCGAGTCCGCAGTCGAACGGCGGTGTGAAGCAGAAACCAACGAGCCTGAACCTCGCGCTGGGTTCAGCTTCTTTTTATCGAAACGTAAACGGTCGCGTTAACTTGAATGATCGTAACTTACAACATGCCGGCAACCCCACCGGTTCCCTCGGCACCGGTGCCAGCGGACGTGGCCTCATCGCCCTATGGAATCACAACCACACAAACAACAATAACAACAACAACAACAACAACAACAACAACAACAACAGCAACGGGAACGGAGGAATCTCAAAGTCAATCTCACTATCGTCAAGCCCTGCTTTCAATGAATCCGTCAATCTATCACAACTACCAGCGTTACCTTCAGTACCTTCATTATTATCAGCAATACCTAGCTGGAGCTTGTCAGAGGAACGGGAAAGTCTTTTGGAGTCAATGCCGCCGCCCCCTCCAGCGCCATCAAGCGGCCCAGCAGGTCATAGGTCAAACATCGCTGAACAGCAGCAACAGCTCCATCATCAACAGCAGCAACAATTGCAACAACAGTCTCAGGTACAATCAGCGCAACGAAACAATGTTCAATCTTCACCAATCCTATCAGGCTGCAGTCCAAGTCACAACGGGCACGGAGCCGTTGGTGCACCCGGTAACTTCTCACTGTACACCCCACCAGCTCCTATACCAGCATCCGGTGCAAATAAAATTCGGTCAACACCAAACGGTCTATCCCAATCACCAGCGATGCGACGCCCTCATAGTATTGCCGCACCACCATACGGCCTCGGTCAGTACACCCCGAGATCAAGTGTACCATCGGGTCCTTCATCGTGGGGAAATTGTGTTGAGCCGAATGCAACATCAGTCACCGGTACGAGTAGCAACGGAGCCGACGGTCCTGCCTATGGGGTACCAAGGCGTGCACATTCAGTCGCCAGTACCCCAGTATCAACAGTACCCAGCAACATGCAACAGCAACAATTGCAGCAGCACGAACAATTTCAATTGTCAAGCGGGAACGTGGTGCCTGCCGCGACAAGAAGCGCCGTGCCACCTCAGTCATTGTGGAACGGTCAGCTTCAGCAGCCGTTACCACGTCGGCCTCACAGTATCGCCTCAACACCGGTCAACGCCGTTGTTACTCCAGGCTTGTCTGGCAGCGGGGGTTCCGTCTCCTCCTCCGGCTCATGTTCATCCGCTGGGGGTGGCGGTGGCTGCGGCGCAAGGACTCCGTCCATCGAGCCAATACAGTGGGGCGCCTCGGGGATGGTCCTGCACCAACCCATTCCCCGTCGTCCATATCCAACGACCCTTCCCCATCCCCAACCACCAACGCCAACGTCACAAGGGCCAACTCTGAGCGTACTTACCAATCCGGGGAATTCCAATACGTGGACAGCCGGAGCTGCTCTTCGGCACAGACCTCACAGCATCGCCACGACACCCCAAGGTTCTACAACGATTATCGGTAATAATGCTAACGGCGCTAACGGCGCTTGTCTGCCGATGCCACCTGCATCCCCGTCGGACTCGGGCTATCGCTCTTTGCCCTCGTCGTCGAGCGACTATCAACTTCTCAAATCACCGTCGCAATCTCAGCAACAGCAGAAGCAAAATAATCGAAGTGCCGTGCGTCGTCTTTCGCTTCCGTCCTCGGCCCAGAATATACTGCGCGCGACCGGACCCAGGCCCAGCCCTACGTTTCATGGTCTTCCATTCAGGCCCTTCAGCTGCGGCGTATCACCGAACGGAAATCCAATTTTTCTCGGCTGCACACATCTTCACGGGAACGCGGGCGGTGTCAATGGCAACGGCGGAGGTGGCAATGGAAATGGAAACGGATCCACCAGAGTCTCCACGCCGGCGACGAGCCCGGCACACGCACTCACCACGTCCCAAGCTATACAGCAGCTTCTGGCACAGCCAAGAAATGGCTTCAAGATCGTCGATGACAAGGTATCGCTCTTCATCGAGATCCTCGACACCCAGGAGAGATTTGCCAAGGTCAGTCCGCCCATGGCTCAGTACGTGTAAACTCGCTCAATCTGACTCGTCCAGATTGAGTTGATCAAGAAAAAGATGAAAAAGAAAAATGAACGATCGTACATATACTATTTTCGTAGTATGTGGCTTAAGATGATGCGAAGGTATTTCGAGGGTAAAACAATTGTCTACCATAGGAAATTCGAATTGTTTCCGATTCCATGGCATCGCAGCTAAGAAATGAATTTCTTGCTCTTGACTATATAAAAACACGGACCGCTCGTACCTTTCGACGATCAATTTGACAAAGTTGCCATTGAAATTACTGGGTCGCGAAAAATCGTCGCTGATAAGAAAAACCAAGTGTTCCGTCTTTACCCAGTTTTTGATGCGATGGCTTTGTCGAATTGCGACGGAAAATACGCGTTGTATGCTTTTGATTTCCTCGAGGTTAGCAGAATTTATTTTTCAACAGCAATGCCCTGTGATCGTGAAAAATTTGAATCTCAGATCACAGCTGATCGTTTCGTCCTCGAAGAGCTTTCGCATCGCCTTGACGCGATTCGAAAAAGGAAACAAACCGGGTAAAATCGAATGAATTTCGCTGAGCATGTATTGCCAAGAGCAAACACCGAAACGAGAGATATCATGAGAGGACTAAACTTCGCCAACAAATTCTACTACACACTATGTGCTTTAAACATGCATGCATTCTCATATTACGAGACAACCCGTGCATATATTCCCCTCATAAATATTACAGTGAATCAATTTTACCAAGCAAATTATTATCTCCGCAATTCTTTTTTTTTTTTTTTTCTTCCTGGAACACCGTTGTTATTGCAGTTCAGCAATCACGAGGCCTGTGATAAATGGCGTTGATCCCGGAGTTTCTATAAACCGAGCGCATAAACATGAAAAACGATTTGCCTCTGGCAAATGTAATTTGTAGTTTAAACGACTTTGTTTTTTCCTCGATGATCCGTGGTAAAAAAAAAAATATCGTCGCCCGCAGAAAGTTTGCCGGCCTTCTTGGTTGCCTGGCTTGTGTAGTCTATACATAAATTAATCCGAATGTATCGAGAAATCAGAGTAGGACGACAGGCTTGGTTGGCGGGTGACGAAGATCGATGAAAGGCTGCGCTTGCCTGTGCAGCCGCCTGAGAGTTACCCGGGGGTAGATTGGAACGAGAGCAATCCGGCTTTGCTTCCCAACCCCCCCTCTCTGCCGGTACAACTTTGGGATCTGACTTTGACGTCTTGCCATATTATTTATATGCAAACGTGGAAAGACTCGTTCAGGCGACCGGATAGACGAAGTGTCTCGAATCTGATTTGCTTCTCTCTATTTCTTGCGCTAAGCCCTCTCAACCCCTCGGCTTCCGGTCGTGTCAGAACCGAATTGAGAAATCGACGTGCCAAATCGCAGTCTCGATCTCGTGAACTGCATGTTACTTTTTTTCGTCAGGGCAATCGCGAAATAGAAAGCTTGTTTTTAGTTCCAACAAAAAAAACATCAACCCCATCTCCATCTCATCAGATAGGGAGCTTTCTAATCTCTGCGAAATGCTCTTTTACTTGGATTCTATCTTGAAACCATTAGATAGGGTATTTTCTAATCGCTGCACTGAGAGAAGGATCTCGAAAAAAACTACCAAGTCATATGGTAAATTTCGACTAGGCAACATGTCACACAAGCGCCATCACTAGCGATATGTGATACTTTAACAGGGGCCATAGAATTTTTACCCAACTCATATGGTAATTTTTTTCCAGAAGGCGGCTTGGTCAAATTTCACGGATTTGGCCAAGAATTTTGTCGATGAAAACTGTCAATTTCTTCGATCAAATTGTTTTTACGTGTGTATACATTAATAAAATTTGATTGAAATTTTATTGTCATTGTCGATACAATATATATAGGTGTATATATATATATATATATTTTTTTTTTTTGCTACATGACATCGACACTTTTATATTAAAATTAACGTATATACGTCCGGCCTAGGGCCATCACATGCCTACGGCGCTTTAACTTACAAATAAAAATTAAATTTTTCTAAGATCTGGATAGCCGAGTGGGTTAAGGCGCAACGTTTGTACTGTCGACCCAGAGTCGACGGTTCGAGCCCCAGCAAGTGACAAAGTTAACAGCGTTTTTTCTGGGCTATTCTTGTGCCTGTCTGTAGAGTGAGTTCATACAAATAATCAAACGTGAAAATTGCCGCCGAAAAGTACGGTTCAAGGTACCGTTTACTTAATTTTCGATTTTTTTAAGCTAAGATTCGAGCTAGATTTTAATCGGTATTCCAGATCAGGATCCTCGTCTGCAATCCCGATCAGAATCCAATCTGCGACCATTACATCTCACTTCTGGAACCTGACTGGATAGCTGACTGGACCCGAGTTGCAAGTAGGGAGTCTCTAGTAAGAATCCAGCTGGATCCCTACCCAAATTTCTGCACGGGTCCCGTTCTAGTCCCTTGCCACACAAATAACTATTCTAGTAAGAACTTATATTGTTATAAAAATTACTGGATATTGGGGTCAATATATGCGAAAGCGAAAATCACCATATTTTCTAGCAGAATGTGATAAGGTTAATACGAATATTTACCAGGATGTCGCTGTAGTTTCCATATACCTGAACGTTTTGTCAGTTTTTACCAAATTTGCTCTTTTATGTGGCATGGAATCGGTGGGGGTTTGTCTCGTAAAACCCTATTTCCCACGTACTAAAACGATCCCTCTGTGAATGTTCATTCCCAAACAATCTCCATAGAACTGACCTTATACGAAAGGTAATTAAATTTGCCCAAAGTAATTTTCTTGTTGTTGTAATCTCGAAATTCGCTTGACGTTCCGCTGCAATCGACCGGAAGAACCCTCGGTCCTCTTAAAATTATAACTATCGTGACGTTACCCAAAGACTCCCGTCTCGTAAAGAGCATGACTAATAACCTGCCAATTAGTAACGATAGGGAAACCCAGAGAGACCGGAGTCTCGAAACTGGAGCGACGATTGTGAACTGTAAAATAAGTTGGGCAAAGGGATTACCTGTCGTGTGCTTTGACTGTCAGCCTTTCGTAAGTTTGGTTAAAGTCTGCTTTTCAATTTACTCATGATTGTAACGTACAGGTATCATCTTTGCTCCATTTCCTGGTCGGCCCGAGAACGACGGTGAAAGATGAAAGTTCAAATAGGTCCCGCGCGTTTGATACTTATCAAGATTTCCTGGCTTAATCGAGACCTTAATATTGGACCTAAAAGCGAAACCGTCGATCAGGGAGTACAGAAAGCTTCTACAGCAGCAAGAACACAAATCGCAAAGCTCGAGCTCGGCAGGCACGGTGTAATCCCGCGGTATCCGCCTCAGCGGACCGCCGAGCTATAACTACTAGTCTCTAGCCGTTGCCATAGCAAGTGTATACCGAGCTGTGGGACACAGTATGCCGTCCCGTGGTCGCGGAATATAATTTGTACATGCTGTAAGTACCACTGCGCGTATTATACGTACGTCGTTGCAGTCTATCGGATGACCACAGAGGACACCGGCAAGTACGACTTGCGCTGCAGTGTAGTCCAACCGTTGCGACTGGAACTGAAGCTCTTACAGTCCCTTATAGATTACCATGAGTCGAATATTGCAGCATTTATGCTACCATACATATCAGTATATGTATTTATATTCGTATCTTTGTAGCACCGTAGTGGATTCTTCGTGTTTGAGAGTTTTGCGGATCCAACTATGTCGCAGGGCTGTAGAGATAAAAAATTCCTCATAAACATTGCTTATCATCGGGCAGCGTTTCTTTAAAATATGCCCTTTTTTGCACGGTACAGTTTTGATTTTTATTGACGTTGCCAGTCTTGCGTTTCGTCTAAGATGTATCTTAACACCACCGTAGTGGATTCGTTGGGTTTGCGAGTTTCGCGGATCCAACTATGTCGCAGAGAAGTTAACGGAGAGATCACAAATTCCTCATAAAGATTGCTTATCGTCGGGCAGCATTTCTTTAAAATATTCCCTTTTTTGCTCGGTACAATTTTGATTTTTATTGGTGTTGCCAGTTTCACGTTCATCTAAGATGTACCTTTGTAGCATCGTAGCGGATTCGTCGGGTTTGCGAGTTTCGCGGATCCAACTATGTCGCAGGGAAGTAAACGAAGAGATCACAAATTCCTCATAAAGATTGCTTATCGTCGGGCAGTGTTTCTTTAAAATATTCCCTTTTTTTACACGGTACAATTTTGATTTCTATTGACGTTGCCTGTCTCGCGTTCGATCTATGATTTTTCATTCGGTAATATTATGCGGGTTTTTCATGGACTTAAAATTTCTCTCAGCGCAATTTCACGTGGTTCGAACGAAATCGAAAGCGACGCAGTCTCTGTGAGATTTCGTATAAATTATATTTAGGAGCGTTCGATCTCCTGTTTCTACGTCCCCGAAGACTTTCGAAACGGATCTCATACCCTGGGGTATCGGAGACGGGCTCGTATAGCTCGTGATTCCGAGACCCGGCGATGATACAACCCGGAAGAATCATCGTTACGTCGTGAGCCCAGTGTGTGGTAGGGTCCGGATTCAAAGGACGTGTCCAATAAATCATACCGGATATGTGCCTGTGACAAAGTTTACTCTGCTTCGAGATCCGTCCTTCCCTTCGCATTCAATCACATTTTATCGTGCTTCTTTTTTTCTGACACACAATAGGGCTGTTTGCAAAAAAAAAAAAAAAAAAATTGTTTGCTCCATAAATTTCTTTTTTTTTTTTTAACATTACAAGTTGAACTCTCCCAGGTTGAACTGTACAGTCCGATGAACTCGAGATCCATTTTTTAAATCTTGTGTCCACAATAATTCAATTAATATCTAGAATTTCTTCAACGGATAAGAGTGTGTAAGTAACGCTAAAATTCTATCGGGTCTATTCGGGTCGCGAGATGGAACACCGCGTTTAATTCATTCGGCCAGACCCCTCGTTGCAGTCGTAGGATGGACGGTGACTTGATGATATAAGCTCGGTGAGGGTGACGACTTGTAACAAAATGTGCGTCCGTACAAAAACTATAACTACTACAGGTCTGTCTGCAAACAAATTTTTTTGCCCAATAAAAAAATATATATAAAAAATGAACACTACACATTGAGGTCTAGCGGTTTGAACTTTACAGTCTGATGAACTTGAGACCCATTATAAAATCTTATCTTCACTGTAATTAAATTAATATTCTTACCATTATCAATCGTTAAAAAATGTCTTCAACGGATAAGAATGGGCAAGTTTCGCTAAAGTTCTATCGAAATAGTTGCACCAACCCCGGCCTGTTCGCGGGATGGAACAACGCGTTTTATCCATTCGACCAGACGCCTCGTTGTAGTCGTAGGATGGACGGTGACTGGATGATATAAGCTCGGGGAGGGTGAGAACTTGTAGCAAAATGCGCTTCCGGACAAAAACTTACGGCTCACCCTCGCAAGCACAATGAATTTCATTTGAGTAGGTTCGGGGCGGCGGAGGGTGAGGCGTCCGTGGGCTACTGCCGGAAGACGAGACAAGCTCTTGCAGGACGCATCTCGCCGTTGCACAACCTTCTCGTCTCAGGTGTCCGAACTTCGAACACATTTTACCCCGGCTTCCCCTTAACGAAAACTCGGCGTTGTCCGCACGAGCTCTATCATTATGGAAGACGGGGTGCGCTAAATAAGTAAGGACTCGTGACGCTGCGCATTTTATCTTCCATTTTTTATTTACACGTTTATGTTGACGTGTTAATAAAAAGACGCTGCGCAGAAATAAATGATACGCGATCCAATAATGCGCATCATTGCCCAAAGTGCTAACCGGCATGTTCGCACGATATTATAATCATACGAGAAGCCTCCGACACGCCCGACCTCGTCTCGAGTGCGCCGTCCGCCGGTAAAACAATTCCCCCAATCCATTTCAAGAACCGCAACCGAAATATTATCCGGTGTGTCTGCCGGAAACAAGATATTTCAATCCACCGACGCTTCATTGTCATCTTCTTCTTCCCTCGCGGCTAGTGAATTATCTTTCGCGATGAAATTCTATCGGCCCGATAACGAAATTCCTCGGAGCGGTGGTGGCGTCGGTGATCGATCGAATCAACGATTTGCGGGGTGGGGAAGATAGAGTGAGCTGAAAGTAGGGAAAATATAAAATAAAATAAAGAGCCTCGCCACTATATCTCGTTAATCTTTTCTCGCCGATCGCGACGCGAAACGTCCTACTCCTCCGTCAGTTTCGGTAAAAGTCTGCCGTACCGAGAGTGGCAGTGAGCAACGCCGGCCTTCCAGATTTCGACGGCGCCTCGTAAAATGATTATGCAAAGCGAAAGAGGGAAGTCGCCGGGCCGCTCGCGCGAGCTTGCCCGACGTCGCCGGGCCAGAGACGCGAGAGCGCTTTAATTTGGCGGCATTGTCAACGGGACTCGAGCGAAAATTAAAAGCTTATCGCTGTGAGCCGGTACCAAGAGCTATAACCGGCCGTGCCGGGAGCGGCAAGACCAACCACGCTTGGCTCTCGGTGCCGGGGGCATTGTCTACAAGAGGAATTAATATCGATAAGGCACTGGCTTCTGAACTCACTCTCTCTCCAGCCCTACAACCGGAGCTTACTGCTGCCGAAAAGGTGCTAATTGTTAGCACGCTGATTCGCCTATTGTTTCGCTGCCGTCGTCAACGGTATTCTTCGTCGCGCCTTGCACCATGTTTGTATCCGAGGATTCGTCAATCGTAGTCCCGGAAACTTTTCGGGTTAATAATTGATTACGCGAGCTCTCGTTCTTGCCCGGGAGAGCTGAAACGATATTCATTAACCGTCCTCGGTTAAATGATCACAGTTAAATTGTACTTCCCACGGTAAAATTTTACTTGCCACGATCCAATTTGGCTTGTCGCAGTCAAATTTGTCTTGCCACAGTCAACTTTGACTTACCACAGTCAAATTTTACTTACCACTGTCACATTTTACTTGTCACAGTCAAATTTTACTTGCCACGGTGACATTTTACTTGCCACAATCAAATTTTACTTGCGACAGTCAATGCTTACTTGGCACAGTCAAATTATTTCCATTCCCTTGTGAACGGTCCGCCGAGATAGGATGTCACGAAATAATGACCACCGTTCTACGATATTCAAAGCATAAATCAATTTTTTAAATCAGTTTACCCGATTGAATCGAGTATTTAGCCCGGGATTGTACGATGGTGAATTCCTGTGCGGGCAGCTTTCCGCTTGAAAATTCAACTCGAAGTTGAAACGTCGTAGAGCCGCAGGGCGAAAGGGGTCGGTTTAATATGAATTGCGTATTAATAACGGACTAACTAGGCGCGAGACTACGCGTCGTCAGTTATTATTATTTATCAGGGTGATTAATTCCAGCCGCTGTTGTGGTGCGCCGCACCTGTGCCGCGCATGTTAGGTGCATCACACTGGCAAATTGGCGAATTGCAACCCACCGGCAATTGGTTCGCCTCTCTCGCTTCCTTTCGGTTTAACCTCGCCCACGAGTTAGCGTACCCAAAGGCGCGTGCGGACCCACCAAGGGGATCACATTATACACTGCCACTGACACCCACACTTTTACGACGACATCACACAAAAAAAACACACACACATCCCAACCCCTATTCGCCGACCGTTACCGTAACGTCGGATATAATGTTACGATTATTATTATTATTATTATAGAGATTATTAAATTTTTTCCCCGATGAAAGTGATATAAAATCCAGTGGATTAAATTGCAGAGTTTATCCACGCCGGTCTCTCTAACGCCGGTACAATTAGTCCAGCGCCAAAGGCTACTTTCCTTTTTGTCGGAAATACACGAAAGAATTTCATGTCCACGCTTTGGTTTATTGAATTCATTGAAACAGCGGGTTTATTTAATTTTTCCGCCCATTACCGTATGGCACAGTTTTAAACCAAAAGAGTTTCAATTAACCAGACAATGATCATTGATCGAGTCGAAGGCAACGAAACGATAGAGGCATAAAGGGGACTTGATGCGTATTCGAGATCACTGAAATTGGATCGTTAAGAGTTTTTGTAATATTGGAACGAATTCACAATCACCGTCCACTTTTGAACTTTGGCATACAATAAAAAAAACCGGGGAGGAGTGCATGCATTTTTTTTAAATTCAGAACGTTTTTATTATTATTCTTTATATTATGAATAGAGGATAAAGGAAAATTACGAGGACGAAATTAATTTCCGTGGTACATTGTTTGTCGTTGAAGAATTCAGTTTCGGTATGGAACGTAACACGAACGTTTCGCCTGAAACACTCACTCTTGAAACCAAGCGAGACTGCGTGCTGATCCCTCTAATGCGGCTTCTTTTGTAACTAATGTATACGTTCGTCCAAACGTTGCGAAATTCGGGAGGTAAAAAGACCCGGGGGAAATCAGGAGTGAGGTGTTCCACAACGTACGCATAAAATGAACCAACTGTACATACCCACGTGGGTTAAATCATTCAACGAGTTTCGGGTTTTCGACTCGGTGAGCCAAAGTGACGAATCTAGTACTGCAATTTCAGCACCGGATGATAATTTTTAATCGAATGAGATTAAATTTTATGAGAACGGTTCATTGGCCGATTGATTCGAAATTATCAAAGCGATATTTTCGATACCGTTTTACACATCGACAGCCGCTGCATTGCCGCTTAAGGTAGTAGTTGCGCGTTAGCTGGTCAAATTAACATTTTATTATCATGTAGGAGTATCACTATTTAAGTTTTGAGAAAATAGTAATATGATAAAAAATTCTTTCTTTCCATGTGTATGACACTACCGATAGCATTCTTTGGGAAATGTTAAATATTAAGACAGACCGAATTTTGGGACGTATATTTCACCGCTTATCTACATACGTTTGAGGGCTACCGCATCTAACTTAATCGCTTGGCATAGCTAATAAACCGGTGTTCTCGATTTCACAGTGTCGCCGTAATATTGGTATGGAGTGGAGACCACCGTCGGCAGTCTAATAACCGATATTAAATAAAGAATTATCATTGGAACATTCGTTACACCCAATATCTTTTGGAAATTTGGTTTTACATTACGGTTATCGTGCCTACATGCACCTATCGCGGAATACAAATAAAATGAAACAAAAGTGTGATCGTGATGCTTTTCCGCCAAACAACCATGCTAAATCCGTTAACTTTGGACTATGTATTTAGTGTAAACAGCCGGTAACCTTGCTCGAATTTGTGCAGACGTGATCCTCTATTCATTGTTTGTAACACTTAAAAAATTTGCATTGCATCTAATAGTCAAGCTTGTGCTTGTGCAACCTTAAGTTGGCGCTAAAGATCAGCATAGACTCAAAATATTTTGAAACGATTTTTCTCCGAAGTGGTTTTATAAAATAAAAAACGAATTGCGGGGCGCACTGCATATTTGATTAACACAATTCGCTCCGCAATTCGTTTTTCATTTTATAGAATCGTTTCGGAGAAAAATGGGTCCAACATTTTTACTCTGCCTCTCCCGCATTCATACATGGTTTAGCTTTCCCTTAAGAGGAGGCTAAACCCAGCCGGCGGTTGCTTGGAAGTGAGAGAGATCACGCCATGGGGTTTCTGTGACAGCGAGAGAAGGGAGTTTGGGCTCCCCTTAAGGAGAGTCTAAAATCCTCTCTCTCTCTCTCTCTCTCTCTCTCTCTCTCTCTCTCTCTCTCTCTCTCTCTCTCTCTCTCTCTCTCTCTCTCTCTCTCTCTCTCTCTCTCTCTCTCTCTCTCTCTCTCTCTCTCTCTCTCTCTCTCTCTCTCTCTCTCTCTCTCCCCCCCCCCCCCCAGAGTCCCCATGGCGCTGTCTCTCTCACACCCAAGCAACCGCCGACTGGGTTCAGACTCCTCTTAAACGCAAACGAACGTTCGAACTTGGATTCAAACTTATCGTACTTTGAAGCGAAGTTAATACTTGACTAAACACCGTTGAGTTATGTCTCTATTACACAGCGTCCCGCAATTTCTTTGCTCTTCGTTAGCAGGCTGCACGAATGTTTGTAGCGAAGCGCAATTTTTTTTTCCTCCCCCCTGGTATCTCGTAACCGACGAAGGTTTTGGTATACCGGGCCAGTATACGCGGTACCGTTGGGAGTGGCCAAGAACCCAGAGCGACAGCGGTCATAACTCTTACAAATCCTGGCTTCCTGGTTAAGTGACGGGATGCACCACTCTCGTCCCTACCGTCATGACACGGACTGATGCGGGATCTCCCTGGCAGACCGTATAAGAGCCCGGGTACCGGTGGCGTACTCCTCCCCCTCCACGACTTGGCACATGCACGTAACAGTCTCTCCGCCCGGTGTACCTACCGCAAAGTCATTTCTTCCAGCGGAAAATATAAGTGCCACGTACTTCGCGGGAAAACTCGAAGACGCTCACTTGTGGTACAGTCAATTTTTCTTTCACTTTGTAAGGCTTTCAACTCGATTCCGGAAAGCGCAGGACGCCGCTCCTGAGCGCTCCTCGCTCTATGGCGAGGGCGCAACCGAATTTCCAATCTATCTCGCTAAATTGAACGTAACCAAAGTGCTCGTGATTGAACACTGGAAATACTGTCCTCTCGTGTCCTACGCGCCGGATGAATAAATTTACTGGAAAAGTTTCGTTCGGAACGATGTCTTCGTGTGGTGCGTCATTGGCGTTGCCGCGCAACTTGCCCGGTCTATGCTTGATTTTTTAGAGTATTCGTTATGCTTGATCCGAAGCCAAACCCGTCTTCGCATCCAGTTATATGCCTAGAGATCTGTCGTTACGGTCACTTTTTGTGAGCGTCGATTGACCAAAAAATCACTGTCATTTCGCCATCTTTTGACCGTCTTTTTTGATTCCACAAAATGTTTATTGCCCCATGACCATTTGTTTTTTGATCTTTAAAATTAATGATTAATTAATTAAACAATATCACAAAATGAATACAACATGTTTTTTTTCTGGTTAACGAGATTGGTACTTTGTCAATTTTGACGTTGGGACGGTAGAGATTGTTAGAGTCGATGTCGCTGTTGTCACAATGCAGTCATTTCTGGACCGATCAATTGACGGTCACGTGACTGTCAATCGACAAAAAAACTTAAAAATAGTTTCTCGATGAACTTCGATGCGGCGGATTGGAGAAACAGAGAAGTGCAGCTATAAGTGAAGCCGCGAGAAAGCGAAGATGCCGGAAGAATGGTCGAAATATGACGAAGTGGGACACGTGGTACGTTTTAGTTACATGGACGTCGGCGTGCGAGCGAAGGAATGGGAAGGGATACACGGAATCTGGAAGGTGGTTCGAGTGAGACGGAGACGAGTAGCCCGGACCAAACTCTAAGTACTCCTGACAGGATTTACTCCGACGCGAGGATGCACACGAAGAGCCGAACGGTAGGAGCCGGCATCTGCCTCGAGGTTGGAGAAGCACTGGTGCGGAGACGAGCAACCCACCGGGGTAGCTCTATCTTACGCGAGAGATCGTTTCCCCGAACCGGAAAGCTCGTAAATCACTAATCAGAATTCCCTGTTGGGCGGCGAGGAACTCGAGACCGTGCGCACGCTACTGACAGTACCTACTTACCGACGAGGAACAGACACAGGGAAAGGAACTGGCTCACACTTGCGCCTTGTAAACCTCCCTGTGGCAAACCAATTGATTACCGTCGCAAACTTCCGTGTCCGTTCGTTTCCTCCCAGGAACTCTTCGTGTTTGTCCCGTTATCCTCAAGGATAACGGGACAAACACGAAGAGTTACACACCGGAAACTTTCCAACTCGTCGATTGGAGAGGCTTCGATACTCATCGAGCCCAAGATCTTGTCGCTCCAGTGACATCGATAAGACGTTCTTAACGGTGGCGACCGATATCGGGCCATTGATCTACACAAGAGAGTGCCCGAACTAAACGTCAGGACATTGATAAAAATATTTCCAAGTTCTTTTCGAGACGGGACGATGGTTGAATTGTTCGTCGAACGATCCAGACGAGGTTCTCAAATCCAACTAACGCGCGAGAGAAAACAAGCGGGTTGCTGGAAATTCTCGTCTCGTGCCGCATCACTAGAGAAAAAGATATAAATTACGGGATGGAGGAAGGATAAAACAAAATAAAAAAGAAAACAGAGGAAGAAACTCCGGACCTCCGGCGTGTCTGCCACACAAAAGGAAAATACTAAAAACTCTGCGATATTATCACCGGGGCGCATTAATTCGTGTACTCACGCGAGTTCTGGATTTCCCTGCAGGGCGACCCCAAACCTCCCCTTCCGCCACGCTACGTTACTACTTACGTATACTGACCCCTGCGCGCTGTTGTAATCCATAAGCGCCAAGCGTTTCTCCCGCGGTAGAGAACTCGGTGAAAAAAAAATCCTGTGCAAGCGAAAATACTCAGTTGCTCGGATTACCAACTTTCTGCTTATTCTTTGCAGCATTACAAATAATCCCACGATAAACATTGAAGGGGCTTAAGACGTCTCAATATGAAGAAAAATATATGTATTATTTGACACGAGATTGTAGGGCAGGGTAAAATTAGGTTTTAAAAATTGGATCTCTGCCTACGTTTAGTGATTGTCGTTGGTTCTTCAATGATCATGTCGGTGGTAAGGTAAAAGGACCAGTTTTCCTGATTAGGGCGCTAAACGCGTCTTTCCATTATTTATACACGGGTCATATTGCCGGCTTGGAGAGAAAACTGTTCTATTATATGCATCTAAGCCTTTTCAATGCGATTCAGATATTATTGAAGTTAATTAAGTAGGATCTACTTATTAAATGATCGTTTTAATAGTGTCAGTTATATTGCAGTTTTCGTCATCATCGTGTACCCAATTTCCGTCGTGACGCAGTATGTAGGGTCAGCGAGTACCAAGTTTCTATCATTATGTCGGACTTTATGGCACAGTGGCACAGATATTATTATTTTTCAATAATCTTACGAGTCAAAATGATATCAAAACATTAACGTCAATTAATAATGACGGCGGTGCAACAAGTGACGGAAAGTACAGCATATCCTGTTTTGGCTGACGCACTTTTCGTCATGACAAACTTAATAAAGCACGTAATCAAAAAACAAATTATTACCAATTTAATTGATAAAACTACTTGCACTGACACGATTGGTATGACTTTTATGTTTTTTGATACTTGCTAGTTAATGCATTCGGACAAGTCCCGATGTACTTCGGCTAGAATGCCCTCATAGAAATTGCAGCTCGGAAGTACCGAAACGCAAGTTGCGACACACACCATTAAATTGTTAAATGCACAATTGAAAATAAATATACCTACGTATCGCGGCAATAACCCAGAGTAAAATCCGGGCTTCGACACGCCGTCAATGTTTTGTTTGTATTAAACGAAAGCTGTATTTATAATTACTATAAATTGCATTCTATGATGGTAACTGGGACAGTGACAAAAACTGGGCCGTTTACAATAAAGGCAGCTCGCAGTTTCCACGCATTTTTTGCTCAAGGTAGTAGGATTTGGAACTTCGACAGCAATCTCGCATTTCCGTATCGCGTTTCTCGAGCATTTCACCGGCGCGCTTTAACAACAACACGTTTCAACGATTTATTTGCCGCACAGACAAGAGCAAAATACCGGAGAGCAAAGCAGTCAGAAAGGACAAAAAGTGTGTTGGAGACCAGGAAATCTCGGGCCGGGAAATAACGAGCGAAATATAGCCTCTGAATGTATAGGTACGAAAATGTGAGTTTTTAACCATTAGCCGACAGCTTTCGTTGGCAGCGGAGTTGGCTAGTTATTTCTCAACAAATTGAATTGCGCCTCGAAATAATGAGGGTGTCGGAGGCGCCGCGCACGGCCGACTGTAGGGGCAACAGATTTACCCCTCGTGTTTCGAAAAACCTGCGACCCCAGGAGCTTTTGGTTTCCTGGCACACATCCAAGCCCGTCGCGGGGTCGGAAGGTTACTCCTCGGGAGGACGAGAGAGCCTGGGAGAGAACGGCAGATATTCTATGGGGCGATTTATGCCGCCATTATTTGTCCGACGTGCGTGCGGTCCAACGAGCAGAGATAGAGTTCTGCGCATACAGTGGGTTTGATAACGAAAGTAGCGGAAAGCCAGAAAACGTCGCCAATATACGAGCCATTCCACTTCAGTTCAACCACCCTCCGGCCGGTTCAACAGCTAATAGGTTTCGACTCTCGACTGTCGTTACCCCTTTTCCGTCATCGCCTCACCCCGAAATTCACTAACGATTATTTAGTGAATAAGGGTAAATTGAAAACTACCGAAGTGGAGAAAACCCTTTTTCCCGATAACGATAAAGCTCGCTTCTAACTTGATTCTTTAATGTTAATAGAAGTAAAAAAAAAAAGTTAAGAAAAGGATCGCACACTTCGCAAAGTAAGTTTCCGACCTCAAATCTGGCGTTAAGCGTTGCACTGTCGAGAAGCATTACCGCCCGGACCCGCACGACCATCGAAGCCAGGGAGTTAATTTCCCAAGCGGAGTTTCAGTTTCCGCGATCTTCTTCCGTAAGAAAGAGAAATCGATCGGTTCTCAGTTCCACCGAGGAATTATTGTTCCATTGCAATGGGGTGGTTGCACAAACTATAGCCCCCCCCCCTCCCTCTCTCTCCCATTCGACCGACCTGGTGCGATTCGCCGATTTTCCGATTTAAAGTACCGCTGGCCCGTGCCGTCGCGCACTCTCTAAAGCCGAGGCGCATTCCCGGCTTAATTAACGGTAGATTAGCTCGCTCGGGTTCCCCCAGCGGTGCCGAGCATTCCTGTATACCATTACTACCCCCTCCCCCCCCCCCCCCCCGCGAACTTGGACATCGGGCCAGCCGCAGTAAATCTGCATTTCCGTCTTCGGAAGTTGGGGAGAATTGTGACTCCGTATATATCTACTAGTATACTCGGAAGCGTGCAGTCGTACATGTACCTACCTATATAGATATATATACGCGGTACCATTATATTATGCTTCGATAACCCACTCGCGTGTGGTATGCCCAGAATTCGTCTTCCGGCTCGCCGACGACTCTTCGGTGTGCCTTCGGGTGTCGATCAGCGTGAGGACGTTGGCTACGGGATTATAAAATTGCCACGACCCCTGAAATACAATTTTTCGACCACGCATGACAATGATAATGATAATATTATAAGAGATTTGATAAGAGAAATAGGACGTTTCGGTAAATTATAACGGCATTCCCCAGTGTACACTGACACCTCCGAGATATTGGAGAAACGTATATTTATAAAATTAAAAAGAAGAAAAAATAAAATCCTATATAGTGATGAAAAAAAGCGCGTTCGTTCTCTCCGATTTCCGATAGAGAAGCCAGCGGGCGAGCACCGTCACGCCGTTATTCATTTATTAACTGTGCCCGGGCTGCCAGTTCGGTGCCGCATATACTATGACGGCAGAACATTCACGGACAGCACCCCTGAAATTCTTCGATACGGCAGACGACTCGAATTTCTCTACATTTTAAGCCCTGTGATTAACGTCCTTGTAGCAACGTCCTTGCGGACGGATGCGCCGAGAGAGGGAGTGAGAAAGAGACAGCTGATCTGTCTGGGTTAAATTCGATTTTATATTTATAGGTAGGATAGGAACCATAATTAATATTCTCTAAGCTCGTAGAGTCTACCTCGTGCTGGACTGACAAAATCCGTCCCGATCGTATTACCATTAAGCATATAGTATGGACGGCATTTCAATGGGCTTATGGTGGGCTTTTTGTGTGTGTGTGTGTGTGTGTGTGTGTGTGTTTTTTTTTTCCCCGAATACAAATCGATATCAAATCGGAGACAGGCTGATGGATATACGACCAGCTGATCCGTATTTCATAGTCGCGAAACCCGTTTGACACTTCACGATGATAGATCGCGCGTCGGTACTCGAACGGCGATGAAAGAAAAAAGAATCGCCGAACAATGGAGGTCTCGCGCTCGCAATCAGTCGAGGAAAGCGTGTCGCAGTCGTCGGTCGAAGATGACTCCAGGCACGAAAATATCCGCCAAGTCGTTGGGACTGAACTGGCCGGAGTTCAAGACGGAAGAAGGCACAGTAATCAACGGTCTATCGAATCCGCGCCACGTCCTCCGACTGCCTTCCTTCATTTGTGATCAAACTAAATTTATCATGCTCGGTCGAGTTTCGGAGAAATATAAAGAAAGAAAAAAAAATTGAATTAACCAGAGAAAGTACGAATATGAAAATGATCTTAAAGCTGGAGCTTGAGTTTTCTCAATAATTTTCTAATTCGGAGGTCTTACCGTATGTTTGTTTATTCGTTAAATGCGATATGAAAAAAAGAGAGAGAGTTCAGAATTATATAAAGACAGACGATATTTTTGCTTGGCGTCATAACAGCGAAATGGCAATACTCGGGTGTGTCACGTTTTCGCAATATAATACCAGACTACAAGAACAGTTACTTATATCGCTCTTCACGATGGCAAAGTGTTCACGGGGTTTTAAAGGTTAACCCCATTGTAACAGCGAATCCGGGAAAGACTTTTTTCCGACCGCTGTTCCATTGCGATGGCTGCAACGACTCGAGACGAGAGAAAAGCTTGAGAACTAATTTTCTATTGCGCCGCTCGCGTAATACAGCTGTAAAAGGGTTGTAACGAGGTCTGAGGAATATCTCGACTTTCGGCTCGGGTCTTGAGAAAATTTATCGTTAAGTCCGAATGGAATTACAATTTTTTTGTTGCACTAAAAAAAGGTCTTCTATGCGAATTATTTGCTAGATCATCAAAGGGTGTTCGCAGTTAGCAGCAAGATCCATGAACTGACTCCGCAAAACGTTAAAAAGCAGAGAATAGCGACGCTATTTCCAGCGAGGCCCGGCATTGATCGCCGTTGAATTATTTCAGCCAGTGACGTATCTATAAGCAACCCGAGCGAGTAGCTGAGAAAACTGACCTACATCTCGTCCGAGAGAGTACGAGCTGCTGTGGCAAGACAGCTATCGCTCTGTACGTACCTACGGCTAAGGGGGCAAAAAGTTTCTTAACAGAAACTGACAGAGATCCTCTTTCCTTGTGCCTCTTGACTTTTACCTTAACGGCAATCCATAAACTTCTGCGATGTTCACAAGCGTGTATTGCCACGTACTTTCGTAACTTTGACGAGAAAAATAGTCTATTCAACAGAGAGTGCCTCTTCTAACTGTAACATCAGCAGGGTTAAAAAAAAAACCTCAATTACCCGAATAGAACTAGACAAATTTAAGGACAGAATGTCATTTCGTTCGAGCAAATCTCGTCCAGAATAAAAAATTAGTAGTCGTTTTCCTCAAATTAGTAAGCCCAGACTCTACAGTACAGTGGTAGTTGAAAAAACTATTTATTAGTCTTATCTCGTTTAACGGTCCATGCGATAGTTGGGCAAACATCCAGCATCCATGGCTGCCTGTAAATCATATATTCGGTCGGTCGGGCGGGATCCGAGCTGTTCCTGCGATAAGGTACTCCGACAGCAGTGGTTAGCAACGGGTGCACTGCTGCAAGTGAAAGCCCCAGTGCGGCATGTGCAAACTTCGGATTTCTAAAGGGATTGGTGGACTCATTGATTCGACGAGTGGCTGTAAGTTTAGGGTCCGTCTCCTCCAACCCAGTGTGCGTACAGTTGTCACTTTGGCAGTTGACAATCATACCCGGCGGACACGTTTGGGATCCATCCAATTTCCCAGAGTGCCTGCGTGTGTGCGCAAGCTAGTTCGTTGGCATCGCCCCCGGACGGTTATTCCCCCATGAATGCCCTCCGAAAAGAGTGAAGCACGAAACGCATGTCTTCCGAAAAGCGGAATCCTCGAAACGTCAATTTATTAAAGTAATGCGACGTAATGCGATAGGTGGCGTTCTTTCAATTAACTGAGCTAACGTTGGCCACGGTATAAAGAGAAGCACATTGGCGATTGTAAATTAATCTGGGGTCTCATGTCCGGTGGATTCAATAATATCTTAAGATGAGGCTTTCTCTCTGCAAAAACATATTTTTTCCGTCGTGGCTTTCGAATATGGACGATGCGTGGACTGAAGTATCGAATAACGCGGTCAATCAATTCGAGCCTATTTTATTATTAAATTCTTATTAACCCTTAGTAAGTCACATGTCTATACCCACTCTTAAGCGCTATCGTAACAACGTCTGGCCGCCACTCCACCCCCGTTAGTACCGTTTCGGTACGGTTTTGTGCGGTGTCACTTATAAACGGTTAATTCATTTATTTCGGACCCTCGAAAAATATTGATCAATTTGGCTTGTGTGAGCGAGAAAAAAATTTGGTCATAAGTATAATAGGTAATCTGTTGGAGCATCCCGATGGCATCATAATGAAAAAACTAGAACAATACTTACCATAAAATTTTATATATATATATATTATAAAAATGGTACGCCATGTACTTACATTTTTTTTGACTATTCCAGAAAAGATGTATATCGAAACAAACTTGAAAAAAAAAAATCGAAAAAAATTGAATCACATGAGCTAACTTGTGGTAAACTGATTTACACAGTTCTATATATATTTAGTATAGTAATTATGTGGTCAAAAAATGAAGAAAAAAATATATTCTGTTTTCTTTCTACATTAAAGTTAAAAAGATAAAAAAAAAGAAAAACTTTTTTTTTACCTTTGTGTCAGATTAATATTGGAGCTGAAATGGAAAGTATATCCTCGCGGGAAATACTCAACATCTCATTACTGAAACAGCCTTACCTGTACGGGCGTACCTAATATTCGCATATAATAGAATATTACCTCGATCCTCTGACGATGCCAAAGTTTGGAAACCTAGAGAAAGCCACCATCGAACATCGATACCATAATCGTAGTTCCCGAAAATCAACAACGTAACAGCGTAGCTGAACACACCCATCCAGACGATGTGGAGTATTCGGTCCATCGGATAACAGGTCCGTGTAGCTGAAGATAAGCTCTCGAGTTCCCGCTTATTAGGACTTTCATAACTTCGACGTCAAGGTAGCATGAAGGCATGCACGTCCGGCTGAGGGCTTTCGAAGACTTGTGGTCTTAACACGTTACCTGCTTACACGTTAGGTCGCAGCTGCAGCGTGGTAACATCGCGGTAATCACGTACATCGATGCCTTAATTCCATTAGAGCGTATCGGCTGCCCATGAGCATGGGCTATGCGCTCTTCCGGCGTTGGACCATCGATATAATCTGCATCGGCTCGGAGAATCACGCAACACGCAACAAGCGAGAGCCACGCTTTTCGCTCACTCTCAGCCCTTCCGGTTCCCTTGTAGCGGACTGATGCCTCCGAGTGCCTTCCAAAGTCGCCCTACCAAGCGAAACTGCTAACCACTGTGCCAACGTTACCTTCGGTCCTTGTCGTTCCAATCGTCGACTTGTTTGGCCCCTTTAGACGTCCCGAAATGCTCTGCAGCCTTTATCCTACACGCAACAGAAGACAGCGTGTCCGCGGTATAGTTTGAGCCGATAGGTTCAGACCGGTAACAAAGTATCGATAACAAGGCACTAATGGACGTGCAATCAGGCAGGCAGGCTTTGCATCTGGTCCGAAGTGAAGTCAGCCCTGTTGACATGCACCGGAGGTATCGAAAACGGTGCATAGAAATAGCTCAGAGAAAGCAACATCGTCGTCGGCGTTCGCGAAACTTCAACCGACGGCCCATCACGCGCGCATTATCAAGTTTGTCTCGAGTAATTCGACACGTAGAGGCGCTATTACCATCAATCCAAAGAAACGTCGGTACGTGCCACAGCCCTCTTGCTGCCACCTCACTTCACAATCCGCTTATATATATATATACCTATATTCATGAAGCAGCTAGCAACATCTCGAAAAATTCTCCAGAAGTTAGTTTCTCTTTACGAATCATCTTCTTCGAGTTTCTCACAACTTTGAAGAAACTCCCTTTCTTCGACTCGCGCTCTCCTCGTGATTTCTTTAAAACGTTTTGTATATACATATATCTTGGGGAAAATCAGAGGAACGCTGTCTAGGTGATTTGCGTGAGACGTGATTTGTGCTTTGATAGAGACGAAACATGAGGACAAACGATGGTAGCCGACGAGGGCGGAAGAAAAAATGAAAAACAAGATACTGGGGAAAAATCGGGTGGAGAGGATGGAACAGATAGGGAAAGAAGAACGGAGAAATGACGAATGGA
The DNA here is from genome assembly GCA_964017025.1 of Stenichneumon culpator. Lineage (NCBI taxonomy): Eukaryota > Metazoa > Arthropoda > Insecta > Hymenoptera > Ichneumonidae > Stenichneumon > Stenichneumon culpator. Next base: position 7,390,583 of record OZ024772.1, read on the forward strand.
CCGAGCGCAGAGGTAGTAGGTGGGAATGAGGCTTTGGATAACTTTTGCGCGCACGATCGCGAGTTCCGATATTAAGAAACTTTTCATCGGTTCTACCGTTCTCGCTTCCGCTTGTGTGATTTCTCGGTTCTCCCGTTCTTTCTCCGTCTCTCTCATAGTGCCGCGGGGCAAAATGAAGCGAGCCGTACACCATCCGAGATGAAGCGTCGTTAGCGTGCCAGCAGAGCCCGCAGGACGGATGAAAGCAAAACAGTGAGCACTCGTTGCCGGAATACAGACGGAAGTGTTTTACGTTGGTCGATGGGCACCCCGTTGAGAGGTGGAAAAGCAGTTTCGGCTGCGGTGGTGGTAGATAGTGGATATCGCGCTTGCTCTACAGACTCGGTGGTTCTTGGATTGGGCCATACTCGCAAGTAGTGACGGTACCCGGATCTTTGGCAAAATCAATATCGACAACTCGGACGTACTTCGTCCTATTTATCATGGGTTCATCTAATTCCGACATTCGAGTACTGCCGATGTTTCGATATAGGAATTTCACTTTGAGAAATTATTTTTAAAAAAACATTGCATAGGTTTTCTCGATTTTGTTTTTCATAGTGCCTCCGGCTTTAATGGAGATCCTCGTTCGGATTAATGATTTTGGGCCATACCCGCGAGTACACCCAGCTGAAGGATCTGACAGAATTTACATCAAATCTGGTAAAAACCGACAGAACTTTTGGGTGTATGGGAAGTACGGCGACGTCCTCGCAAACATTTGTATTAAAGTTAACACATGCTGCTATAAAACATGGTAATTTTCGCTACCGCAGATATTAACCGGATATCCCGTAATTTTTGTTAGAATATAAGTTCTTCTTACTATAAAATGTAGTAATTGGAGGCATCGCGAACTGTTTGTCTTACGTTTGTAGGTTCATCTGCATATTATATCGATCTTTTTTTTTTATGTATAGGTACATAAAAAAAATTCATTCACGAAATTCTTAGCGAGATACGCCACGTTTTGCCAACTCGCCGTCTGCATAAAATTACCATATCGGTTGGATAAAAATTGCTGTGGCCCCTGTGAAAATTTCACACACCGCTAGTGTTGACGCTGGTGTATCGTTTGCTTGGTCGTTTTTATGACCAAGTCATATTTACCATATGACTTGGCAGTTTTTCCTAGATCGTTCTCTTAATCTACTGACGATACGCGGATCTTCCGAAAAGTCAATATGTAATAACTATTTGTCAATAGTTTGTTATTTGTTAACAGAGATTCTCGTTCGGATTCATGATTTTGGGGATTTTCATCGCAAATCGAGTAGGTAATCAGAGTACTGGAAAAGCATTAACACGATATCCCAATATTACGAGATATTTTTTGAATGAAAAGAAATTCTTCATCGTTTATTACGAAGCAAGTTTGACCCTCGCTTTATTATTATATATAATTACTTTCTTCTTATATACCTTGGGAAGTTGAACGGCGAAACTTAACCAATTTATGTGGAGTTCGCGCGTAAGAAGAGAGGAGAGAAAGATAAAAAAAACGAAATGGCGAGAAGAAAAGAAATTAGCAAAGTTGGCGGAGGTCTGTGAGCCGCAATTTGCGCACAGTGCGTAAAGACATATATGTGTAATCTTGTGAATTGCTAGTTAAATAAAAATTAACAATTAAAGAACCGGCGTGGCGACTGCATAAAAATGGCGAAGGGGCGGAGGACGGTGATGGAGGTAAGCTCGAGGTTTAAAGGCTCGGGGTGAACAGCGTTTTTTTCTTCCACGAATGAGAATGCATTTTCAGTGTCGTAGGAGCGAGCTTGTAGATTCATAGCGTGAGGCTCACTCGTGAACAATTGCCTTCCGTCGGAACTGGAAGAGAGCGAATCGGCAAATCCGGAGACCGCGAACTCACTTCGCCGGCCTTGCGGCGTTTTATTCCACATGGTCGTATAATAGGTACGTACAAGCCAGGAAGTTAAGTAATCGTGAAAAGGGCGCTAATTTGGCATTTCCACATTGAAAAATATGAATGGCGGCGAAGAGGGTGGGGAAAGGTTGAGCTCGGAGAAATAGAGTCGAGGACGGCTGAGACGAAAGCGACGAGACGTCGGCTTTTGAATACCGGAACTCGGCATCTCGCTCTCGCCCCCACACACTTTTTCTCAAGGATATATTGAAAATTTATATTTATATTTTAGAATTACACGAACACCCCGAGAGTCGAGTTTTCGGAATTGAATTATCGTGGGTGAAGTAAAAAATGCACCGACTATGCACAAGAAAATGAATACTTAATCCCTTACGTGGGGAAATTAAATTCAAACTTGTGCATGCACTCACACTTGATCCTAAGTTCAAGCTGAATTTTAACTGATGTTCAAATAAAAGTTTTTATTTAAATTTGGGGTAAAGTTTTTATGATAATTTATATGAAATTTTTAACTAAAGTTCCAAGGTTGGACCAATGGGATTTAATCCCAGCTGTTAACGGCTCTGATGAGATAGCGAACAGAGGACAGCAACCGAGCTTTCACGGAACTCAAACTGGGTGAACTTTTTTAAACGCTGTTTTTAGCTGAAAAGCCGCGTATGGACATTGAGATCGTAGATAACCCCTGCCTGGTTAGAGTTTTCGGCGTCGTGTAAACTCACCGTCGACGAAGGTTTCGGGCTCCACGCACGTACTGGCACATTTACGATGATTGCGCATTCCCGGAGAGCTCCGACGTACTTAGCGGGAATGTGATATGACACGTATTATAGTCGAGTTACGTCGCGGATAATTAACGTGCGTCACTACCGGACTAACGAATCGACTGGTCAAATCGTACTTGGCACTCGGGGGTTCGATCTTTCTAACTCTGAAATTTACACTCTCATAAAATCATGTTGCATCAAGTGAATCGTCGAATACAATCCTCGTACACTCAATCGAATTTGCCCGCACTCTTCATCTATGCTCAAGCGGAAACTTAAACTTGCTCACAGTCAAGTCCAAAATTCTAAAAGCGTAGCCACGTAAACGATTTCTCACATAGTTTGAACGGAGTCTCAAATTTTCCGAGGTTTCGACGCCAAGCATCAGACTACGCGAACTAGCGTTCAAACAGAAACTTGCGATCGTGTATAGATCTTAACATCCGGCGTTATACACCTTCGTCGAACAGGACTAACTTCACCCGCGTAGATTGTCGTAAAAACTTGGTGCATGATTATGGCCTCCATTTAATTGGGCAACACAAAACACCCGATACAGTCTGGAAACTCCGGATTCTTGGTAGTACGCTATACAAGCAGGTACGGGCAAGGATAAACTTCAGAGAGTCAGTAGCTACGACTACTTTCTCAAAAGCGAGAGGGCATCGTATATACTGTAACTTTCAGACTACCTTAAGTAAAAGTTTCCTCAATGTGGAAAAGAACTTTCGACCCAAGAGCTTCCCTTTTCGCTCCCCCCCCCCTCCCCCATCGCCCATTTCGTTCTACCAGTCACCGAAGCAACAACAGAAATCTTCGTCCTATTTTCCTTGCGCAGCTTTTACCAGAAGTCGAATCCTCGTCATCGCTCTTCCTTGGCTTCCAAAACTTTCAGAGACTTGATGCGGTCGCCAATGTCGTCGCATCCGTCTAACGGGTCGGCGTAAACGCAACGGCGGAACGGTATAACGATCGTTTTTATAACGTTCCTTCTAAATTCTTTACGACCCGAGAGTACTTACTTTACGAGAACGTAAGACACGTATCAGTCGTATGATTTTCACGAATGCGGGCCTGGAGGGAAAGAAGAGAGGAGGAGAACGACTGCGTGCGAACTGATACCCTGCGAAGTGAGTTTCTTTTCTCGTAGAACAGCTAGGTCAGCGATGGCATTAAGTGCTCCACTGACGGCAGCGAGAACTCGCGGGAATGTACCCAACCAGTACGAGCATTAGGAATCCCGGCCGTTGGTCGATCTATCAGCGAGTGACAATTCCATTCCATTTTATCTTGATTGTCATTGAATTTTAGGAGGAGCAAGTCTTCTGTTAACGATAACGATAAGGGAAAGGGATTCCACTCAAACAGCTTGTCCACTTATCAACCGTGAGTACGACGACACATTGGTTCATCAAATTTTAGGATCGCACCTTACGATCAACAGGGTCGCACCCGATCGCAGTACAGTCGAAAACTCGGCCGGATCGTACTGATAGGTAGCAATAAGATGCCACCAGCGAATTCTCGGAACGTTGGTGGTAGCCAGGAAATGGTTGAAGCATCAGGCAAACACTGATAGAATCAGTAGGATCCCAAGCCAGAGTAGCAGGAGTCATGAACCAAGGGGGCACTCACGGCGTCGGAATCGCGAGCACGAGGGTTTCCCCGGGTTCGGCGCTAATCAAGTTTGCCGTCGCTCAAAATACGCGCCGAGCAGTAGAGTTTCAATCTGAACGGATGGCAGAGGGTGGGGGAAGCGGGCGATACGTGCGCCCGATAGCGGTAGCGTCCCGAACTGCAATGGTTGCAGAACAGCAGAAGGAGGTGGAATACGCAGAGCCGAATGAGAAACGCTAGGTGCTGGTTAAATTGTGTATTCATGCGGCGTATATCATCCGTTGTAGCGTTGAACGGGGGAGTATGGGTAGTCGATGTACGAGAGAACATTCTGTGCGCGCACGTATAATACACAAGTGCGTGCAATATTGCCGAGGCGTACAACGCCGCCGCTTCGGAGCCGGAGTCATTCGGGTTTCTGCCACTGCCTGCTTCACCTATGTCGGGCGTGATTTCCGACAACGCGAAATCAACCTAAAGTGGTACAGTTGTCGGTAACTTACTGGTCACTTGGCCACCCTACGGTCGGAGCCCCCCCAGAAGACATCGAACGGAAAGAAATTGAAGTTTTCCAATAACCAATTATTGGTTGTGCCTTGAAACGACAATGTCTGTACAGTTTACTCTATGGAGTGCACAACATTGTACAGCGACGCGGTGTGACAAGGATGACGAACAAGAGGGACGACCCTTGTGGGTTTGTAGGGTACGGCAGCCCGCGTCCCGCATCGATTCACTCTTCGCGCGGTGACGAAATGAGAAACGCCGTTGGCTTTGCCATCCACCGCGACGACAATCGAGCCTTGAAATGAGGAAGAGTGACGGGATGAGAATGAAAAAAAAAAACAAAAAACAATGAAAATAAAAAAGCATGGAAAAAAAGACGACATAATAATTTGCGAGATTGAAATATACGGTCGAATGGAAACGCGTACTATCCTTTTTTTGTTACACTTTGGATGACAGGTTTTCTCGCGAGGTAGAGCGAAACATGAAATCAAATAACGTATTCATGACGTAGAAAGGATGTGAGGAACGCAGTAATGCTAGAAGAAAACATCGACTTTTAGGCAATTACTTTTGACGTTTTTCTTTTCTTTTTGTGTTTTTTAATGCAATATGCACTTAGCGCAACGGGCTTTGGACGATTGTAATATATCCGATGAAATTTTGTCTCTTTACTGCGTATCGACTAGTCAACGCTGAGCGAACATTGCCATTCGAGTTTTTTTTTTTACTTTGGTACTTTGGATAAATTCTATGTAAAAATTTGTTTTCCCCTCTTCGACGTACAGATATCCGCGTCTCGATGGAAACTCTGAATCGCCCGCATTGAAGATCGCCCTGATTTCCCCAAGGTATCTTTCATTGCAGGCTATTCGCGTTGTACTTCTAATCCGGCATCGTCCGTTTAATTGGATCCACCGATGACAGTGCGATTGAGAAAAATGGCGGAAGGACAAAAAAATTTGAGTGCGGGTTCTTATCCACGGTGACTGTGCGCGAGGAAGGCTCAAAAAGTACCATGTTACTTAGCTCCCCCGGTGTACCTGCCGACGGAGCCAGCACGCGCGCACTTTAAAGACCGTCGAGTAGATACTAACGATTTCCCGCTCGACCCAGTTTCAACCCGCGGTAGGACGCGGTAGATTCACGGGTGTACTCGCCCACCACCGCGTCTATCCCGTTTCCGTGCATTCCCACCGAGCGTGTATACGTAGTTCCCTCACCTTTCAATTATACACGGAGTGTTTGCGGGCTCGCGTCTGGGGAAGCGCATCAGCCAGCTAGGAATCACGTCATGCATGTAATATGTGACCGCGGCAACGACACGGGGCCGGAAGTACGTTAACTGGATATTATTTTTACCTTCCACCCGTTCAACGCGGTTCTTCACCGTGCAAACACGTATTTTGTTAATCGCTCACCGACTCGCGAACAGTTTAAACAACACATTCTGCACAGTATTCCGAATCTCGCTGGGAAAAAGGTTGTGGACTCGTATTTTCACCGGTCAAAAAATGTACAGTCGTGCTTTTCTCTTTGAACATTTTCTGCAAATTACCGTTCCAATTTTCAGACACGGAAACCGGAAGGGTCACTCCGTAACGGTAGAAATTTGCTTGTTGGAGCATTTTTCCCACACCAAATGACAGTTTGCATGAATTGAAAATCAATAACATTATTTATAAAAAAAATAGTTTTATACATTTTTTTAAAATAACCATCAAGAGACGCGTTAGCGTCTTGATGCCGAGTACTACATTTTTTTTTTTTATTCATCAGTAAACTACAAACGGTGATTGTGGTCCACCCCGATTAGCACGAAAATCAGTGACCGGGCCATATTCACGACTCCTTTTAACTAAGTACGCCGTTTAATTGAAAACTGAATTTTAAATATACACAATTGTTTCGTATCGGATGAAGTTCTATCTTTTCGTCCTACTCTGCCACTCTACTGTTTCTGTTGATATTTCTCTGGGAACGTGCGCGGCTCTTATAATTTTCTTCTGTTGGTTCAACTTCGTTTCCACTGCCGGTTCCTGTTACCGTTATCCGACTTCCATAGCCCCGGGCCAGCGATCTTCCCATTCGCTTTAACTTCCAACCAGCTCTCCAACTCGCTCAATCAAATTTCTCGTCCTCGACTTCACCGAACGATGATGGATGAAGACGTTCTTTGCTGCGCGAGTCGTACTTTTAGCGGCGCACTACTCGCTTTTCCACTTGTCTCGGATAGCGCGTCGAATGTCTCCCGCTATTTCCACGAACTCCACACTTTATACACCTTATTCGATCCACGATCCATCGGTTATGTAATATAGCATCTATATTTATGGTTTTAAGAGTCGACGAAGTACCCCACAGTTTTTACGATCCCGCACTGAAAGCGCGCGCATACACACCCAGACTTCTGTAGATGGCATTTCATTATACGATGAAAGTGGTTTTCTCTGTACGCTGTACGTACCTTCGTAGTACGATCTTTCCCATTACTTATTTATAGAGAGGCATTACATACTCTATGCAATTTATAGCATAAACGTCTCCGTCCAGTTAACCGATTTTTCAACATGTCGAATGCAATCCAGATTGTAACTTTTGCTTTACGAAAAAAAAAATTGCCATTTTGGGACCGATGAAACGAACGAACGGTTTTCAAACGGCGTTTAGTTCCAACGTTACGGCAAAACGCCCAACGATCAAAGATTTAAAAAACCGATTTACTCTAATTACAGTAAGTAAGATGTCCAACCAAGTTGAACATAACCAGCATTGATGAATGCACATTCATGATCATTGCGCAATGAAAGTGTCGGTTTATCAGCAACCGTACGTTAAATAGGATGCGGTGATGCGCTCGCCTGCGCCTCATCATTTTTTTTTATTTTTTTCCCCCCGTTACGCCGTTGAAATTATTATTATTATTATTTTTTTTTTTACAAACGTTGCCGGTATAGCTCCCGCGAGTGCACTGCTTGGAGTATGTACAGAGTGCACGTTGAGAGCGAGGGGATGGCTGAGCATAGTACGGCATCAGAGACTGCAGCCGGGGCGTGACCTCCGCCTCTCGGGCCGGCAGAGACAAAGAGTATATAGTGGAGCAGATATTCGAGTCCATACAGTACACACGAGAGTGAGATATATGCGTTTGCGTGTCTCGTGGACCGCTGCATATTTCACTTCCCGTTCGCCGACTGTGCTGCACTGTTCTTTATCTATCCTTTGGTCGTCCATTTTCCTGGGTAGATTAAAGTCTCTCAACCAGGGTCATTCTCACGTCGTCAGCGCACCGCGAGAAACGAGAACAGTTGCCATCGATCGCAAGTTCCGCAATCTCAAGGGCACATTCCAGACAACAAGTATTTTTGCTATTCACCGCGACGCATGCGTTTGCCAGATTCGGCAACTTTGTCGGTGCGCCACTGTGCTAAGGATCCATTTGGTCAAAGCTTTTTCGGAGCGAAGTTGGTACGGCAGAATTTAAGCAATATGTCTTGTACAGGTTCCAAGGCAAATTTAGTCTCGCTGTTGAAATTACAGGCATTGCAGACAGCAGCAGCAACACCGTGGTCTCCGCGCATCCGCCCAACCCTTGGTAGTATCCGCTAAATTTAATCGATAACTTGATTCTGTAAGGGCCGATTCCGGAAATTATAGAAATTGATTTAAATGTAGGATAGACGGGGGCAAAACGGCACACCTTGACTAAAAATAAAAATTGGAGTCAAAACCGGCGGCAAGTTCGAAAACTTCTAATTTCATCTGAATTGATTTTTTGTGATATGACGGCCTTTTTTAATTAATAATCCCACAAGAAAACCGAAGGATAAACGAAAATTGGAAAAAATTGTTTACAATACAATACAATACAGTACAGTAATACAATTGCATCTGACTGATTTATTTTTCGTCACTACCATCCGATGAAATTTTATTAGAATTAAACGAAAAGGCAAGTTTTAAGGAAGGGTATAGAATGAAGTTACCAAGCCATCGCCTTTATTTTTACACTATAATATGCGTACTCCTTTTAAGAGTATGGTTCGAAGAACTGCGAATTGTCGTGAAACTTCGGCATAATTCGTTGCCTCATCGACAACACACGTCACCACGTCTGCGATTGCAACGTCACGCCATGACTGTGTATTGGTACTTCTAACGTAGTTTTTCACTGTATTTCCTTTACTATTGTAAATAGACGATAAGAGCAACCACTTCAATCGCGCGTGAGCGTGAACAAAATCGTAAGCTACATGGTGGCGTAATGAAGTTCACGACGCTCGCGGAAAAATGCCACCGAGTGATTGAAAACTGACGGAATTCCAACTTTGAAGGGATATTATTAGAGGTTGGAGCTTACAAAGTGGCAATCGTTGTAGATGGAAACGTCTTACAGACAATGTAACCTTTTAACACGGTAACAATACGAAACTCGTTTATACTCAAAAAGAAGGCCGTGGCAAAGATTTTTAAAAATAATAATAATAAAAAGGCATGAACTTGCTCAACAAATTTTTGAAAAAAGTTCTGATTGAATGTTTTAAATAATTCCGAGTTGATCAATATATGTATACATATTTTTATCATGAACAATTTGTTCATGACACTGATCTTGTGTAAGGAACGTCGGAAAACTGAAATAAGTCGTTTATGAGAAAGTTGAGTCGGTGCCCGTTTTGCCCCCAGTATCTATTTTTACTCGGCTGCCCGTTTTGCCCCATCTCCCCTATACCCTCCGAAAGTCGAAAGAGTGGTATGAAGATCCCGCCATATTTGTATCGATATCTAAAAATGAACCATCCAATTAAAACACATCTGTATTTTGTATGTTACAGGTATGTACAGAGAAGAGATCAACATCACTCTAGACTACGATATAACAGCCAATAGGTAAACCCCATCACAAATTATCCTACACCACGCGCGTCCCCGAGTCCCGATCGCGTTAGCTACTCATTTATTTTATCGTCTTATTCGCTCGGAAATAGGCTTAGGTGTAACTGCAAGAGGAGACCTCGATCTCCTAGGCACACAACTCCGTGTCGTATCATCGAAGCAACCGGGGTGCCTGCTCGATGGCACTCGATTCTTGCTCGCGATATCGCGGTGGGGACCCTTCAAACGACAGGGACCTTCCTACAGGGGTAAAGCCAAACAACGCGCTTCCATGTAACACGAGCAGCTTTTCATGCTTCTCCATCTACACCCTTCCGCACTTCGTCCTATCTATCTACGAGAACACCTTGGGGGAACTCGTGGTCACTTGACGACAATGGCTCACCCAACCTACCGCTACTTAACACAGTCTCTCTCTCCCCCGCGGTAGCTCAGACTACCTATGTCTTCGGCTATATTGGCCCACGGGATATTGTCGGACAGTTTCCTCCCTTGCATCGCTGCCCATCCTCACCGTACACTGCGCGCCATAGTATTTAGGGCAAGATACTATAGCTGGCAATGTTCGTCGAGAGACTGAAGAACCAGCACATCCGTGCAGCTGTTAAATCCGTAATTGAACCATTTTTTCATCGAAATTACGGCTGGGAAATGAGATTGTGACGAACCGTCGTAAGTTTTCACAATTAGGGTAGACCGGGACAAAACGGGAACGCTAAGCAATAAAACCTGCTAAATAAAACAATACCGAAAGCATACATCCATTGTTTTTCACACCAAAATTGTATTGGCACCGGTTTTGTAAGGATGTTTTTTAAAAAAGCATCTGGGGCGAAACGGGGTAACCTTCGATTTGACTTGCGGCAACTTTTATTAGCTTCATTATTGGCCTATTTTGCCCCATGTCTATATGACATTTCATATCCGCATTTTGCCCCGGTTTTCGTCGTTAGTTGGCTATTATGAATCGATTTGTTCAATAATTTTGGATACCGCATTTTGCCCCACGTCGATATGACATTTCATGTCCCCGTTTTGCCCCGGTTTCCCCTACATTACGAACGGAAAAATTTGTTGCTACTCAACAACAAATTTAGAACAAGTGTTCTAAATTTTGCCGGTATCGAGACACCAGCTCGGGTCTGTTTATTCGTTTTCGGATTCTCGATTAATTTCCCAACATGGATGGACAGACGATTATTGCTGGTCCGTTCATGTTTCCGGCATTGTTGCACCAGGCCTTCGGAGGAGGATCGTCTGGAGGGTGGTAGTAAAGTCTGGAAGAAGGAGAATTCCGTCGAGATGCTTTTGGGGATATAGAGACATCCGTCGAAGGAATGCCGAGCCATTATCGGTTCGAATCAGAGCGGAATGTGAACCCTGTAGAGCAGCAGTACAGGACCAATAGCATCAGAAGCTGCGCTCGTTTTCTCGTTCCGTCCGTTGGATCGCGGTCGATTCCGGGCCGAAGAAAGCTTGGCGCGAGGCTGAAACGAACAGACGGAATGGGGGGATTGCCGGGTAGTCGAGGTGTTCGCCGGAGCAAGGGAAAGGAGACGAGAAATAAAACCTGGGAAATGGGAAAACGAATACGAGAAGTGTAAAGAAAGAAGGCTCTCGTCAATATGGGGCCGCTGCTGCCGCTGCCGCTGTTGTTGGTTGGGTCGATGTCAATTTCCCGAGCGATCTTACATGGCTGGGAAAGCTCTGGCTTTATGTGTCCTGCATGTTCCCGTTTCTGCTATACAATACCAGGTAACTATTGTAACGTAAGAGGGTGCGGTGATTGGCAGTTTCGGATAGAAGCGGTAATCAGTCATTGGCATACTTTCACATCTTTGACTCGTCTATTTCATTGGGCATTTTTGAGTATTCAATGACCGTTGAGTAGTCAAACCTCACGAAGATCGAACTATTGGTGACCGTTGAATTGCCGAATAGCAACCCGTTGGTTGCCATTCAATTTCTCGTGAACACCATTATGGTCACGAGAAATTACGGTGAACTGCAGTTTAGGATAGAAGCAGTGATCTGTCATTGGCATACTTCCGCATATTTGACTGGTGTATTTCGTCGGGCATTTCAGTATTTAATCTAGTATTCAATTACCAACGAATAGTCAAGAAGATTGAACAACTGATAACCATTGAATTGTCGAATATAAACCAATGATGTTCACGAGATATTGCCAGATTTTCCTCGTTGTTTCGAATATCTGCAAGTATATGGTTACGTAAGGATTGGTTAGGTGCCCTTTGTTTTATCTGGATGATATAGAACTTTGGAGGGAATCGGAGGCAGAGCAAGTTGAATAATCACCGGATCGCAAACAGGATGAACGGACGATTGAGTACTGGCATGAGGCAGCGCATCGTCGTCAAATTGTGAACTCGCTAACCCTACTCGCAGCTTTACGCGGTATCCGTGGATCGCGCGCAAACGCAATACCGAGAATATGGGGCGTGCGCCAACGTTGAGAACGACAATCGTTCAACAGACTGTAGAGCCCGGGACTCGAACGTGCACTATCCCCCCCCCCTCCCCCTTCACCCTTCCCCCTTCCCAACCTCCATGTCACCAGGATCAGGCCACACGTGTGCTGGATAAACGGAGTGCTTTAGGCAGACAGTAAGTACTGCAGTCTATATTGTAGCCCCACATAGGTACCGATGGACAAAAAGTCAAATCCGGGCACTCCGAATGGTCCAAGGGTTCATCCCAAAGGCTGATTTAAAAGGTTTTTTGTCTCCATCAAGTTTCACGAACGATTCAATGCAAGCTCAACCGTTAAAGCTCGTATTGTTCATTCACTGATTGGAATAGATGACTGATGTTTTTTTAAGTTAAAACTTCAAAAAACGGTATCCGAATGGTTTACGATTGGAGAGTAAAGTATCATTTAAAAGCCGAATTTACGGACAAATTTCGTTTTTTATAATGTCGCTGGACTCGCGTCTCCTGTCCCAAAAACTTACTGCTTCGCATCTATATAAATTCATTCTTTTTTATTTCATTCATAAAGCAAAAAAAAACACGAAAAAAAACGATATTCCCCAAAAACCTGCCGAAGGCAAAATGGTCGACAGCCTACAAAAGGTTCAAAGGTATTGATTGCAATACGACATGTTGGTCTTTCGTATCGACAACAAAAAGGCCTTTTTTCCGGTGCAAACAATTCAAACTGCGCTCACCGGATAGACCTTTTACCGTAACAAACAGAGCTGATTGAAATAAACGTTGCGCGGTCCCATTTTACAACTAAAAAAAATCGCGCAAACTGTCCGAAATAAAAAATAAAAGAATAGTACAATGGCCTCCACGGAATTTCGTATAGGATATCCCAACGGTGCTAAAGTCAGCCTTGCGCATATATATTGTAAACATAAATCTTCATTTCAATATCCTCGCGGAGATAATTAATATCGGTGTTGGAGGAGGTTCCGTTGGATGGGTATGTGCTCGACGGGTATGTGAGCTCAGCAGGTACCCATATCGAGTTTCCAACATGCTTCATGTACACCCGTACTGTTCTGACTGTGTGCGTACTCATCCGCTCACACCTTATTACATCTGGAAACGTATGGTAAGCCGCATGTATAGCGTGGAGTCGAGGTTGAAACGAGTGATCAGGCGAGCTGGGGACCGTGAGGGACGCGAACGTGTTCACGGTTTTACTCTAGCTGCCCGGATACTGAAATTGTATCACGGGTACGCCACCCGCATACCCGACTGCCCATTCGATCTCTGTCTCCAGCGAGAGTCAACCCACCGCGAACGGGCCTCCCAACTGCAATCCTCCAACCGACCCACCCACCCGTCCCTCTCTTGCGACTTTCAATGCTGAATTGAAATTAATTTACCGACGTTTTTTCAATACCATCGGTAGGCCGAGCATGATTTACGACCGCGGTATATCACGAGGTGGAAATCGTTAATACAAACAACCATACGCATATTACGAAATTCTCGTACTGTGCAGTGGCAACTTTAGTAGGGTTGACAGGAACATGTAAAATACTTTCAAAGACGGTGATTTAGAATTAAATTAAATATATATTTTTTTATTATTGAAGTATTATTAACTAATGATGAGGTACGAGGGTGTTGTGTTTTTTGCTAAATGTTTATGAAACCGAAAGGATTACTACGATCGCAAAAAAAAGAGGAACGCACGCGTATAAATCTATTTCTTAAGTAATTGAAATACCGTGAAAATTTTAATTCGTCGATCGCTTTCTCATCATAGCCGTTTTCTCCGGAAGCCTTTTCTATGAGGAATAATTCGTTGATAATTAATAATTATCATACAATGTAACGATTACAATTGTCGCCGCGAAAAGTAGCTTGATTTTCTTGATCTTTTTTTTCGCTTTTCGTTAAGCTATTTCGTTTCGAAATGTGTGTTGCCTCTGCACGCAACGACGGATAAATATGCGCTCCGGAAGCAATTTCATTGTGTATACATTTCCCGTCGAACGTTTCAGCTTGCACCTGCGTACAAACGTCAAATATATTCAATGCTGGCTAACAGTGGACTTTATGAATTGAACTCACTCTATTACGTGATTACATGCCTCGAAACGCTTTCTATATCTACATATACCATACACATGTCTATATCTATATTTATCTAGCTCGATAAATTCAGTCGGCGGTGCAGTCTCAGCATCTACGGACCAGCGGACGTAAAAACCCATTATCCCTGTGACGAACGAAAAAAAAAAAAAAAGAAAAATGAAAAGGATAAAACTCTGTTGTCATGCTAAATTTCTCCCACATTCGTATTAATCCAATCGTATTGTGAGTGCAACTCTATCGTTCCAATTTGGGGATTACGATTTTTTTTTTTTTTTTTCATCGGATTATTTTTTCCGTCAGTAGGAATAGTTATTAGTCGCCGTAGCTATGGGTACAAGATAGGGTTCCGCAAGTATCTCGCTGGGACATTTTGCCGGTGGTAATTGAATTACGAGGTCGTTGAAATATTACGACTTATCGGTATTATTCGCATATAGTTCACGCCGCAAGACTCCCTCGCGCGCTATGATACTCCTTCGTCGGGATCGCGCGTCGTATAAGAGACACGCAGTTCCGTTGGGGTCGGACTGTCCTTCTCGTTCTATTTCCACCTACTATATATCCCATAACTTGCCATTATTACGATCCTATTTATATTATACATATATATATATATATAGATATGTTTGTTTTTTACGATAGGGCTATTATTTTTTTAACCGGCTATATCATAAGTTATACCCTTTCCCGGACGTGAAAGATATAATAGCGGCAACGTGGAGTAATCAACTCTCTATGGGTACATGATAAAAGTCCGTCGAATATCTCTAATATGATACTAAAACTATTCGAGTTCCCTAGTGCGTAAAAATGTATATCCTTTAGGCATTCGCCAAAAGGGAAACGTCACTTCCGATTTGAAAACCTCCATTTTTGACCGGGAAAAATGTAGTTTTTCGTTGCGCAGCGACTTTATACGGAAATTTGCTTTAAAACGGTAAAAACAAAGTCGTAACGTATGTGCAAACCTGTTTAATTGATACCAACGTACAGTTGGATAGTTGATTTTACAAGTTTATCACTGTTTTAAGGTAGACAGCCCAGTTTGTGACACTTTTAAAGCAGCGGTGTGGGTTTTCTATTAATTACGAACGCGTAACATTGTTGAACTGAAAGTGAACTGTCTCAACACGTGCATTAAAACGTTCTAAATGAATTCCACCTACTATGCACGTTAAATAATCGAGAATTTTTATAATAATATTGATTTAATAAATAATCGAATAATATCGATAATTTTTATTGAATAATGTTTGCCTTACATGATCTTGATAAGATTTAGCCGAGGTTAAATCGAATGAATAAAACCGGTGTGTGAAGTCCCGAGAGTGTGAAAAATTCGGAAAATTTTCTTGTAAACGGTAGAGACGATCATCATTTAGCCACTTGGAAACTGTGTCTACTTTTACGGGTCAGTGAGTATCTCGAGACGTTGGAAACAGTTCAAATTACAACGAACCTCTGCACCCCGAGATCGAGTTAGTTTTACGGGACGAGGTTTTGCCGGACTGTACGTACTCCGAAGCTCTTTGACGCGTTCGCTGTCGACATTCTAAGATCAAGTGACTTTTGAGAAGCCTAGGGAACAAACCAATTCCACCTGCTTCGGTTTCATTGATCAAAGGCGACACCTCTTGAACTCCGAATCATCCACAGCTTCTAGGACCCTTCAGCACAATCTCAGTGATACACGCGCCATCCTTCATCCCCTCGGAGTTGCAACAGACGATATACACCTTTCCTTGCCCGAGCTCCGACTGCACGTTATCAAAGGTTCTCACTGTTTTACATGGGATGCTCTCTCACCGCAATTCCGAGCTTTGTCAATTTACTTCTTCCGTCGAACTTCTTTGTTCTTCATTCTATGTCGCTACTGTGCACTTTCAGAGGTTTTTCTAATCAATTATTAAATACAATCCAAAGAAAGGAATCTAGATTGTCGATTAGGGGCATTTTTTTTGTAAAACTAGAAAAGTATTTTTGTAGATTTCGTTCGAGACGATTGATGTTTACCAGGCTTTATTGCGTGCTGCAACTGGTCTTATGAGTATACCGCTCGTCACGCCAGGTGCTTGTTATAAAAATGTTTTTTTTATTATTCAATTTTTTTTTCTCTCTCACCAGTTATTCAAGCGGCGACAATCTCCGATGTGGAGTGAAAACTCTTGTTTCGAAACTCTATTTATGCTACGAATAATTAATGGAATAATGAATAACTCGTAAGCCGCGCGGTAAATGTGACGCTTTTTTATAAGGTTAAAGAGTCCCTTCTCAGTTCGAAAACCCCTTTGGCCTGAATATCATCACATGTTCAACTTTCCTTTACTTTTTTTTGCTTATTTCTTTTTACTTTTATTTTTTCCACCTTGGTATAAAAATGTATACAAAGTTTTGCCGAGAAGCCGGCAGCGAATAGTCTTAGTACCAATCTTATTCGTCCCATCAGCTATGTCGAGCGGTGGATTTTTTTTTTCATTTAGTTTTTGTTTCCTTATAGATGAGGCTGTTTTAGTAAAAAAAAAAGCCAGACTCGGCAAAGGCCCGCAATTTTGCACTCTGTACCTCTTACATGATCACTCTTATCTATAGCGAGGGAATTGGACGGGATGAGAAGAAGAAAAAAAGTTGAAAATTGGAATTTTCGTAGCGCTTCCTCATAAAGTCGAAAAAATTGTCATATCGTGTTCTTATGCAATATTTAATTTGTACATTAAATATTGCGGTAAATTTTCACTTTCCATTGAATGTCAAAAGTAAACATAAAAACATCTCGTACTATTTTTTGAGATGCAGAAATTTTTTTATGTTACGATAAAGTGCAAACTACTTTGCATATGGCTTTCTCATTCATTACAATTTTCAACATAGCTCCCTCTATTCGGAAGCGAAAATTGTTCAGCGGACTTTCTCATAGGGAAAGCTATCCGCAAAATTGTAATAAATGAGGAAGCCGTGTGCACATTTTTTTTTAACCATTATCACGATGCCAGTCGTGACCGCAACTTTGAGTAACTGTTGTTGCGTCGCGGTGTCGTTGCATCGTAAATTTCTATGTTACTCGATCATTAACAAGCGAATGGGAATCCAGTACAGGATAGAACCGTGTTCATTGTGGCGAAGCGTTCGTGCTCAGTTGCATGTCACATTAGTTTCCAGCATCATGTGGGTACGGCAGTCCCGTAACCGTTGATATTAGTCATGCTAACTATGGCATCGTTTTACTGTGTATTCACGATATTGGGCCAATATTCCTGTAGAGAACGAAATTTATAACCAGTTACTTTGAAGCAACGATACCGCCTCCGACATGCCGATTCAATTAACAACCTTCTCGGGTCATACATTGCCGTTTATTAATAATTCAAGTGAACCCTTTCGGTACTCATAATTTTCTTATCTCTCCGAATAGTAGCTTAAATTTAAATGGTATAAACGCGACCGATGCCGGTCGATTTTGAGAAAAAAATTAGCAACGCAAACGAATTTTAAGCCACGAGTATCGCATTGATAAGAAACAAAACATTCGAGACTCGACCCATACTTGCGTTATCGAAAAATGTACAGATGATCGATTTTCTATTTTTTTTAATTTTATATAAAAATCTTCGATACACTTTCCTGCATTGTATACGAAACTTGAGGTTCCGGGTCGAAGTGTACGACTTAAAAATTATCTGCGACAAATCCGAATCGTCAGTGAACTATCGGTAGTAATGCGTGAAAATAGTAATATCCCGAGGAATATAACTCTTAATTTGTCTTAATTAGGGTAAACCGGCGTTAACGAAGATTTTACTTCTGCGGCGAATTAATTAAGTAGATTCCGCGAAGTTTGCCGGTGTAGCCCGGTGGTTTGATAGGCTGTGGGTGCTGCAGCCCGGAGAGGGCTTTACCATTCTTGCGTTTCTCCGGTGTATAATGCCGGTGGTGGAGGAGAAAAAAAAAACGAGGAACAGGAAGAAGAAAATAGAGAAGAGGAATGGAGAGACGAAAGAGGAGAAGTGGCGCGGGTACTCGCGTCACTGAATATTCATATATTGTAATCAAGCCCCCAGGAGTAGGGTGGTGCGGAAACCAGGGATCCCAGACTCGCAGTGGAGAAACGCGAAGCTCGGACCCGGTATCGCGAAACTCCCGCGGTCAACCTCCTTCCGAGAGAGTTTTGCCCACTTCGATATTTGCTATAGCTTTCGGTCACACTGCCCAAGCGCCGGCGAGAAAGCACATCCCGGTAGCCGGTGTGCGGCCACGTTTCGTGCAGCCAGCTGTGAGATAAGTGCCGCGATGCGGAAGAGCCGCCAAGAGGGAACGAGTCATGAAAGTACGCCCGAGAGGGGTTCGCGACTAGCAACGTTATATATATATATATGCGTGGGTGCAGATACTGAAATTTTTATTGATCGCAGCTCACAGATGTGACCGGATGCGAGACGTTTCGAGTATGTGCGAAACGTATCGAGATTAGCTTTCTATTGTAGGAAATTAAATTTGGGGGTCCGACGTAGCGAAACTTCTTAATTGCGCTTCAGGCGAGATATATATATTTTTTAAATTGTCTTTGCGACTGTTTTCTGAAAAGAATAGCTTACGCTTTTGAGCGGACAAAGCTTTTTTATTTCCTCGTACATCCCCTCGTAGCTCTGGGTCACTTTTCGCCCCTTGCGGCCTGCTCATTCGTTCGAAATCGTGTTTTATTGATTGTCTTAGACGATAGAATAATTTTCTTACACAGTTATTCAGGAAAGACATTTAGGAAAGTTTTTTTTATGGAGATAATCCATCCCAACAGTTCAGCACGCCTCGAATGATTGCGAGAAAAATATTCGGATTGTCGCAGGTCACAGATGTGACCGGATGGAAGACGTTTCGAATATGTG
This sequence comes from Stenichneumon culpator, assembly GCA_964017025.1. Lineage (NCBI taxonomy): Eukaryota > Metazoa > Arthropoda > Insecta > Hymenoptera > Ichneumonidae > Stenichneumon > Stenichneumon culpator. The sequence continues at coordinate 7,409,749 of OZ024772.1, forward strand.
CGAAATGTATCGAGATTATTTTTCTATTGTTGGAAATTAAATTTGATGGGGTGAGGTATCGAAACTCCTTAATTATGCTCTAGGAGGGATATTATTTTAAAAAATTGTCTTTGATACTGTTTTCTGAAAGGCATGACTTACGCGTTTGAGCAGATAATTGTACATTACGATACTAGTGCGAAAAACTTTTTCTGACGAGTGTGAGTTTGCAGCATGAGCCGAAGACCTCATGCTACAAACTCACACCCGTCAGAAAGTTTTTTCGCACTAGTATCGTGCCAAACTTTACTTCACAAGGTGTGAAAATGGGGGTTTTGCGAAGCGTGCGTAAAACTGTCATTTTCGCACTGAGTGTAATAAAGCTTTTTTAAATTCCCCATACACCCCCTCGTAGTCCTGCGTCTTTTAGTCCCTTACAGCCTCCTCATGATTTCGAAATCGTGTTTTAATGTTCTTCTTAGTCATTACGATTAGTTTTCTTAAGTAATATTTCATACTTAAGTTTTTTCCAGAATTATTCAGGAAAGTCATTTAAGAAAGTTTTCTTATGGCGAAACCAAACCCAAAACCCGTCACTCGTCGAATGATTGCGATAAAAAAATATTCAGATTGTCAATAATTAATTATGCAAGCGCCACATCAGCGTATACAAAATAACCATTGTAGCGACTTGACGAACAAAACGAAAGGGTGAGAAAAATAACGAAACCGTGCAGTTCGTTGCATGAAACTGTAGAATAGTTAACAGAGAATCGAGGGTAGCGATAGTATGTATCGCAGCACACAGCCTATTGCTGTGTGCTGCGTGGTATAATAACGAGCCGATATCCACAGCCCACTTGAATCTGTATTCCAGCGCCGCTTCAAGAAATCGTTGGTCCAAGCAAATCCGAGGCAACGGACTCAGAGTCGGCCCCAAGTAGCATTCAAGTTTGTTTTCCGTGGCCCGAAGCTCGGTATACAAATACACACAAATACAAATACGATGCTGGGGGCGAACGTGGTTAGGGAAATAAAAAAAAAAATTTAATAAAAACACCGCGCCAGAGAGAAGCTCGAGAAACTGAAAATTATTTCTCTCTGTTAGGTAGGTTAAGTGCCGACGTAACGAAGCTACCACTTACGATTCTCAGGAGCGTGAGCCCGCCATGATGGTCCTTCCATTCCGTTCCGTGTTGAGGGCACAGGCATTTTTGTGTTATTTCTTTTCTTTTTTAAACATAGTTGTATGTACCAGGCGCATTCTGTACCGCGTTGCTGCTGCTTACTCTTTTGATTCGAACTGCACTTTGCGCCCCCCCCCCCCGTTCCCCTTGGTTAATATACGTACATTGAACTACCGTAAGCTTGAATTTCGTACGGAGCAAAGCAGGTACGCTCGTGAGCCGAAGGAGAGTTTGTTGGTAGGCGAGAGTGGATAGTAAATTATAACACAACCACGCGTGTAGTTTCACGAATATATGAGATTCCATATGGGTATCTGGAAACGATATCATTCCGTTGCGCTCGGGGTTAAGCTCGGGTACGTGCTCATATTTGCTCGGTATGCAGACTTTATGTTCTTGTCAATCGGAATGAGGCACCGGTTAGAAATTTATCGCAGTTCGGGGCAGTTCGAGTGCACCTCGACAAGACTTTCCCTACGAAGGAGTAAAAAAAGTCACAGAAAATGCTTTCATAAGAAAATCTTTTGCATAAGAATCCTTGCTAAATTTTAATAAAAAATGAAAATTTCACGATGAGTGAATGTGAATATTTTTCATTTTTAGAGATTTCAAAGAAAAATCGAAAATGAAGCCTCTTCAACGAGGAAGCAAGAAGACAAAAAAATGATACGGAGATAATTCACTCGAAAAAAAAAAAAAAAAATCGTACTTCATAGATGAGAAACAAGCTCTTGACGCTCTTCAACGAATTTATAACACGTGACCTTTTCCATACGACTACCCATCCGCCGACTCTCTTTTAATCAGGGATTCTTCATCGTTGACCCAGTCTCGTGTTAGCCGGGGCTCCTGCACCTCAAGCAAGCACCACCTTCGTCATGTAGTTTCTCTTTCGCTGTTGCAGGCGAAACACTTGTCCACTCTTCCGTAAGGTTGTTGAGATTTCTTTTTCACTCAGCATTGTCTTGAAATATAACGACCCGCTATTATTATAACTCGGAGCTGTCGAGAGTCTTTGACTAATATTGTACACGTGACCTTAAGAGTAAGAAAAAAAAAACAACTTGGCATAACCTTTTGATGTATCCATATTTCGTAAAGCTCTAAAGATTTTTCAATAAACGAAAAATCTGCACAGTGTAGTTCGATTCCAAATATTCCTTTCGAACTTTTTCATTTAATGCACAGCTTTTCACTTTCAACTGCACGGAAGAAAGATAGTCGTTGTAACAGAACGTAACGGAAATGACCAGAGGCAAAGTTCGTCCCATCGTCAATGTAGAATGCAGCTCTCCCATTTGTTTCCCACAATATTGTGACACTGTTTATACAATCGGTGCCGCGAGAAAGCTATAATATTTTAATGCTCACAAATATTTAGATTGCACGTTACGAATCTTTATAGAAACGAAATAAATAACTTGGAAAAATCTTGATGTATCCGTATTTCGTAAAATCCTAAAGATTTTCCAACACTGAAAAATCTGCATAGGGTAGATCGATGTGAAATCTCCCTTTTAAACTTTTTCATTCCGTGCACAGCTTTTCACTTGAAATTGCACGAAAAAGGACAATCGTTCTAACAGAATGTAACGGAAATTACCAGAGGCAAAGCTCGTCCCATCGAGAATGTAGAAAACGACTCTGCCATTTTTTTTGTGCCAATACTGTGACACTGGGCGCACAATCGGAACAGCAATAATGTCTTAATGGTGAAACATATTTTTACTACACGTTGAACCCCTCGGTAGTTCGCTTTTATGTCCGATGCCGTTCGCAAAAACTGCACTAATCTTGAGTGAACAGAGCGATGCTGGCATTGCGTTTTTCCATAATCATTACAGCGGATCGTCCTGCGAGAACCGGGAGGAATTCAGACGTCGAAAAATAAAAGGAAACGGTTAGCGGAGATGAAAAGGAAATGGAAAGGAATACAGATAAGTAGACTCGTGGCTGGGCGAGAAAGACGGAAAAGTAATGTGGGATAGAGAATAGAGTGACTGCGATAAGCGATCTTAAGGAGGTCTCTGTGTCACTTCAATTAGCCCGTTCCACCCTACCTCGAATCGTACAATCACGGCAACCTTTATGCTCCTTTCGACCCACTCGTTCCTGACTCTCCTTCTGCCTTACACCGGAGAGCTTCGCTCGGACGTATCGATCTACCTCTTTTTTTGGCTTACCGACATTCCGCACTCGAGGCTCTCGAGGCGAGGGCAACAAAATAGCATCGTCGGGATAGAAAAAAAAAATGGGTGGCAGACCAACATTGCTTTCCTAAGGGAAACAAACAGTCTGACGAATAACTGGACGAAAATAATGTTTTTACTCTACAAGGACGGAAATTTAAACCTCAAGCTTGCATTCTCTCAGTAAATACTTTTTTTTTTTACATTTGTGTCAAATATTTAAATTTTGGTTTTCATAAGTCGCACGAAATTGATTTTTTTCTCTTTCTGTCGAGAATTTCGATCACTCTAAAATGGAACGTAACTATTATGTCCGGTTAACCCGGTAGGATTAACCGAAAGCCCGTCGCTTCCGAAAATCGTGAATTCCACTATCTCTGCTCGCTGTTTTTCAAAATTGGGGCTAGCTCTGTTGGATTGACGGTCGGAGATGACAATTTGACTGTCGAATCGCACGCAAATACGAAACATGCCAAAGCTACTAAACTAGATTTTTTTTTTAAATCCGATCTGTTCGTATCTTCGGTTGCCCGAAAATATTCATAAATAGGCCGAATACTGCATGAAGCTTTCGCGAAACTTTAGAATTTCTCTTACGAAACTCTACAAATCGGATATTCAGTGGCGCTAACGACGCAGGAAGTACGAAGATGAGAAAAGTTTCGCATCTTATTGTAAATCTAAACACTTCTCGTACCCCCACTACCCGGGGGAGAGTAATCGTATTTTTATTCCGACCAAGCGCCGCGTAAAGCGCAACGAAACTTCACTCTATGAAAATTTATCTCCGGTACATATTTTGTAAAATTTATTTTTTCATTTATTTCGTTCCTCACTATCGTCAATTTACCCTCAATTTCTGTCACGTATTGCCGTGAAATATCGGTAATTTGAGTTACTTATTGAAAACTTGATGAAAATCGCAATTTCCGTGACGTTCCCGTAGATTATTCGATTCAGTCCCGATAATATTATCTATTTGCGATGTATCAATGGAATCCAACGTTGCCACGTACCGACCAACAGATACCGCTTAACGAACTTTGAATGAAAATCCCGGTGGTTATGTAACACGATGATTACGCTCCTTTCAGCGTGTTTTCCCATGCCGAATGTGCGATCGACCCTGTTTCATCGACCGATCGAACCGAACCAAAGCATTTTCCTGTGCGCGCTCACCGTCCAATGACAAATTTGTGGACGATCAAAGTTATTTTTCCGGACGTATTGAAGCATCGATTAATAGTATATCATGCCACAAGAGGAAGGAAAATGCACTTCCTCCCTTGTCGCATACGATATTTTTTTTCCTATTTCGTTAAAATAACCACAATTCTTGCGTCACAAAATCGCCATATTCGCCAATGACCATTACCCCCCCGAGTAATAGAACTTCCAGAGGGAGTAATGAGCCCTATTACTCCCTAGGGAGTAACGAAACTGTACTGCGCATGCGCACAGGTTAATAATGATCATCGGTCAATAATATATAGGCTATTTTCCGCCCGTATTGCACGCAAGGAATGTGGTTATTTTAGCGAAGTCGGGAACAAATATATTTAGGATCGAATTCCAGTTCTCCAATGACGATTGCATCGAAAGGTCACTTTTATTAAAATAACTCCAGCACCAATTCACAGGGTGCTATTTAAGCCCGCATTTTTGGTTTGTGTGCTGTGACAGATAGACATTCGATTTTTACCATTTTTTTTTTGACATATTCTGTTTTACCGCACGTCACGTTTTAGCTCACATCGTATTGAATTTTCAAAAAAATGTCGACATTCCGCGAAAAATGTCAACATAAATAGAACATGTAAAGACGTTTGAAAATAAATTTAGTTTTAGGTGAAAAAACAATCACTCGAATCAACGCATGACAGGCAAACCTTATAGCTCAAGTTCGGCCTTAAGTAATCACTGCATTAAGTTCAAACTTATCTTCGAATCGTGAATTTTTTTTATATAAAATAGTTACATATGTTGATATTAACTCTAGTATGCGATATTGCAGAGTTAAAGCTTTCCAAGCGGATTAGCTTAAGGATCGATTCGCCCGACGGTCGGATTGTCTTGAGTATTCGTAGCAGAATCATGAGAACTTCTGTCTACACATATGTGGAGACTTGGTAACGGTGACTGCAATAATGTGATGGTCATGGCCGTAAGAGATATTCGGGAAAACGGAAATGCATTGCATTGAATGGTCTGGCGAGTGTAGCTTTTATGCAGGACCCTACAAAGATAGTACGCGAGCAAAGTCTCAGACACGAAAACGCGCGCGAACGACAAGCCCGAGTGGTAATAAGCCGGAACGATAACATTCGGTTCTTGCATTCCTGAGTAGAACAATGCGGAGATTGCCGGGCTTTCGGATTCTTATTCTTCTATTGCGATGAGACTTTAAGCAGAGTCGCGACTCTTTTCTCTACTCGGCTTCAGACAAAAAAAAATGTTTCTTATTCAATGTTATCGTTAAAAAATCGTGTAAAAAATTCCATGCGATTGATCGTTCAATTTAGTCTTTCCAATGGCTCGAACGGTAAAAAAAGAAAAAATGCTGGTTTTATCAATTTCCAATTATCAACTCCGAAGGTTTAACGCGAATTATCGAGAGTTCGATCATTAACGACTTTGAGATACGCGGCAGAATGTTCTACATATGAGATTTGCGGTCGTACACGAGACACGACGCAAGGTCGATATTGATTATCGATGAAGGGATAATCGAATCTATTCTATGGCAACACGGATCTAGGTCGTTTTCGCGCCGCGCGTTATTGGTCGACGATGGATATACGGGATGTCGAAAAATTTCATCGTCCACTTCTCGTACAACATTTTTTTATGAAAGACCACGGATAATAAAATTTTTATTAAAATTTTAACGACAAGTGATATAAACGAAATTGATAATATTCATAAATTCTTCCTTAATGCACTAAAATTAAAAGAATTCTCGTTAAAGGAATAAGCGTAATAATTAAATCCGTCCAGACATAGCAATTAACCCTCGAAGCCTAAAAATCTTTGTTTCGCTTGAAATCCCGCAAATTTATTGTGAACAAAAAAAAATACGAATAATTAACCTCACGGGTGTTATAATATATCTCGAAGGATTAAACGCAACGTAGCTCGCCGTGCCTGATACGAATCGCCCGACTAATAGTATAGGTGCAGCAATAATATGCTAATTAATTTACATCTCAAACCTGATAAAATATTTACGTGTAAAGGATTTTTATATTATTAATAAGGATGATGATCGATAAAAAAAATTCTACATAGATACATCTATTGGAGCATTGTGAAAAAAAAAAAAAAAAAAAATACGAATAATTAACCTTACCGGTGTTATAATATATCTCAAAGGATTAAATGCAACGTAGTTCGCCATGCGTGGTAGGGGAGAACGGGGCAAAATGGGCAGCGGGGCAAAACGGGACAGTGGGGTAAAACCCAGTTTCCAATTTCCGTTCCGTTTTGCCCCGCTCTCCCCTACGTATCGACCGACTAATAGTATAGGTACAGCAATAATACGCAAATTAATTTACATCTCAAGCCTGAATGAAAATGTTTAGGTGTAAAGTATTTATGTATTATTAATAAGGATGATGTTCCATAAAAAAATGCTATATAGATACATCGATTGGAGCAAATTAATGCTCCGATTGATGATTTTATCTAGCTGCTGGCAGCTTATATCGGTACTGTCAGTGTCCAAATATGGAAAGTTGCAGTACCAGCTGGACTACTAATGAATACATTGCAACCTCCCCCTCCTTACTACACTTCGCTTTTAAGCCTCTTTCAGTATTCACGGCACGCGAATGAAAACCGGAACTTGACGGAGTGGCAAAAAAAAAAAAATAATAATAAGAAGCAACCAAGCTTCCAACGAGCTCGCTCACACCCTCGTGTCTACTCCCGTTCTGCCATTGATTATTGTATTCGTTATTCGTTATTATACAGTATGTATTTCTATATACTTTTTCGAGTCTATATTCTAACGAAGCGTCGGACTCGAGTGAGTTCATCCTCGGTGCGTTAATTGCAGCTACAGAGAAGGGAAACTAAAGAAGGCGAACAATTGCCATTAAAATCACAGCAGTAACGACGAGTATAATAACAATCGCTCGGTACAAAGGGCCTCCCCTGACATAAGCATCGGCCGCGACGGACGGCAGGAGGGCGCTCCGTGCGCTTCGCGGTTCCGGTCCCGAATAAATCCTCGAGAAACCAGTCGGGAACCTCTAAAGAATTCTTTCGAACAATGAACCATCGTCCCTCCCTCCCATCTTCACGAGAATCTCCCGTTACCGCTACCCTTTTTTTTTTTTTTCTTATTTTAGCAACGTTATACAAAGATCGTTGTCCGCGTAAAAGGGACCACGCTTTTTTTATCATCGTTGTAGACTCTTCGGTGTAATCATTAGTTTGGCAACGTTCTCGGGAATAATGGCTTTGACGATTTCTAAAGATGACCGACGCGCAAAAAAATTATTATAAACAAGTCCATTGGCAATTTTTTCTTTTCCTGTTTCAAGATGTTCAGCCGAGGCGTCGATTCAAACGGGTATTCAAATTCAAACAATCATTTACACAAGCTTTTTTAAAAAAGACGCTATCACTAATGAAAAATCAATCTGGATTAAAATTACGTCCGTTCGACAGCAAAAAAAAAGTAAAAATAAAAAAAGGTAACCATGATAATTTTACACATTTGGCTTCCGCACAGAGGAAGTTTTGCTTTGATGAAAAAAAAAAATGTCGGGATTTTAATGAAAACGTGTTCCGAATATTCCGAAACATCGAAAAATGACATTTAGAACACATGAGAAAATGACATTTAGATGTCGGGATGAATATGTGTGTGTCAGGCGTGAAAAATTCAAACCGCTATAACTCGGGAAGGTTTCCACCGATCAAGCAGAAATTTTACACACAGTATGGATGGTTAATAGTCAATGTTTCTTTAAAATCTCATTAAAAAATATGCAGTTGTGTTTTCGTACACGATTTATAACTTCTTCAAAAATGTCGTCATCAAGCTCTTCCATTTTTTTAGCTGTCTGGTTAAAACCGTGTATACAGATGAAACACGATAGCCGGATGATCCTTAAGTATTAAATTTGGGGAGAATAAATCGGAATGTTTAAATTTTATGACATTTTGCATTTTTTCAATTTCAAGAAAAATTCAAATTTCACATTTGGCGCAAGCTTTCCCATTAAATATTCATCTATAAATAAAATAAGTGGTGTATTCGTGATCAGCGAGAAAAAATACGTTAAACATAGTACTGGAACGACGACCAACGAAAAAAGTTTATTGGGAATTATTATAGTAAATATTGCACAAAGGAGAGATTTTGGGTATTTTCAAACGGCGATATATTTCCTTCGGGATAGTATCGCGGAAAAATTCAGGTGGCTATCATATTCTACGCCACGAAATATATGAGATAATGGATATGACGGGATCGAAAAAGCTAGACAAAAAGGTATCATTTGAATTTCTTGAGTAAATAAAAATCGAGAGTTTCTAATGAAAAATACGGAGCGCATAATTCCATGTATTTTTTCGCGCCGCGCACAGATCCGTCATCAGCTTTGATCAAAAGTCAAGCAGGACGATGGTATATTTTTTCATATATTTTTTGGCGCTGAACCTGAATCGGTCAGCCGTTTTGCCTAAAAGTCAAGCGCGACGGTGACGTAAGAAAAGTTGGAAATTGAAATTTTCACATCACTTCTTCATAATATCCCTTTAGTCGCAAAAGTTCCCGCTATGATGATCCCAAAAATACAGAAAATGCTTTTCCATAGAACAAGCTTTTGCGAATAAAGGAACATAACGAGGAAGCGATATGAAAATCTCAATTTTCACCTTTTTAAATAATGGTTTTTCACTCGGTGCACAAATGGCGGTTTTTTCACACCATATGAAATAAAATTGTGTGCGATACACGTGCGAAAATCCTTATCCTAATTCGTGTGATTGCAACACCCGCATTAGGCTCGTGCTGCAAAGTCGTCAGAAAAAGTTTTTTCGCACTAGTATCGTAATATTCTATTTTATATGGGTGAATTGAAAATTTTTTTTAAGGACAGCTCTCAACCATTAACATTAACAATTGACAATTAACAATTCTGAAACGACCTGTATACACGCATATATATATGACAGTCACACGATCTCCCTCGACTCCGTCGAGTGTCTCAATTTTTCATTGGCCCACGCGCGCATCGTCTTATCGCCCGGTTCGCCGGGTCGCTTCCTCTCATGAATCCATCCATCCACTCCCTTTCGCTTTCCCTCGAAATGGTCGACGCAATCGTTCGCCCGTCGCCGCTCCTTCCCTCGCCAGTTCCTTTCCCTTCTTCACCTCCACACGCCCGACGACCTCTCACACTTCTCCCAAAACTCATACAGTCAAAATTCTTTGGAAAAGGGTGTGTATTGTCCGTATCCATGCACAGGATACCGAAACGTGCTCGAGACGCACACACGGAATCCACGTCGTGCCGCCGTCCGGCAGACTCGAGTGCGGATGCAGAGTAGGCATCCCCCCTTTCTGTCAGCCAGACAGAGACTCGTGGCCACGAGCGCGACAGTCCCGCGTAAACATTACAACGCTTCGCATTCATACCGGATTTCGCGTGTACGATTTGCACGCGCGTGATTACCGCTGGACACGGATCCTCGACTCATCCGTGCGATCGACGATCAAGCCGCTCACGCTTCTCAAACTTTTAATCAAAATTATTATTTTTTTTCAAATTTCTCACCCGCGATCGGTCAGTCTATGTTTACCCGCGTAAATATTACAACGTATCGCACTCATACCGGATTTCGCGTGTACGATTTGCACGCGCGTGGTTACCGCTGGACACGAACCCTTGACTCGCTCGCGTGATCGACGATGATCTGCGCGTGCTTTTGAAATTTTTGGTCAAAATTGTTATTGCTATTTTTTGCTGTGACATCGTTCGGTATATAGTTTTATTCGCAAAGGGGCGTTGATCGAAGATCCAAGGAATAAACGATTTGATTATTTTTTTGGTTGCACTATCATTATTATCATTTTATTTCACTCGACGGGAGATTCGAATATCGTAATATCATTGACTCAAGTAAAATTCGCTTGCGGACTGCCAAAGAAAAAAAATTATTATTTCAATTCTACTTTCAATTCTTACAATTGCATATGGGTTTGAAACGATAACATGTCACTTTGGCACTTTTGCTGTCGTCGTTTCAATGTCATATGAAATTGTAAGGATTGAAAGTAGAATTGAGATAAAAATTTTTTGCTTTGGCAGCCGCAAACATATTTTTTTCAGTGTAAGGAATATGGATGAAATACTTGTGATTGTAATGAATAATAACCGCCCCAAAACCAAATACGCGTGTTGATTTCGTTCCGTCTCAATAATATTCTCAACTATCATATTTGAATATCACCTTTCGATATCGTTATATTTTTTAATTATCGGCGAGGGGCAGCTAAAACGTTAATTTTGCCGGATATTTTCTGATAGGGTTAGTCCCGAAAAGAAATTTTAATTTTTGTTTATCCGTGAAAAGTTGATGAAAGACGCCCTTCGAGAAGTTGTGTCCAACGCCGCGATTCCACGAAATAACAGAGCCACTATATGTTACGTAATATATGTAAACTGGTCCAGATCAAAGTATAGCCGCATCGTACTATGAACCATCGAGATGAGCGCAGAAGCTGTGTGAGCGCATACCGCGTATTTATTGAGCCCCTCGGAATCACGTCGGCAAGAGTCGATTCGCGTGTCGGTCGTACCACGAGTCAGTCCTCGCAGGTGTCGATTGGCAATAGACGGCGACAAGTGGCGCGAGCGCGTTGCTGACGCTTCGATAGTCGTCACCTACCGCGAATTAAATATGACCGACGAAATGACTGCAGCACGGATACTTAAAAATTCGCCAGTGATTCTGTGGGTGTTTTAACAAATTTTTTTTTCAAGTGTAGTGATGCTGTGAGTAAGAAAAAGAAAAGAAAATAGAAGAAGAAAATGAGGTCGAATGGAATATTTATTCCGAGTCGCAATTTTCATCAACTCGCTTTGTTTGGTTATTCTTTTAGGTCTCGAGTATTGTAGCATTCATTAAGACGCGCCAGTTGAATCGTTATACGGCGGTATCTCTCGCGACTCGCGGGTGGAAGAGGGGGGGGGGGGGGGGGGGATGGGTTGGAAGGAAGGACGAGGTCGAGACGTTTCTTCAGTGCCGCAAGCGGCCGGAGTAATTGCAAGGCAAGCGAACACCGCCGAGACGAGAAAACGGCAATGCGAATTCTAGCCCACGTGCAAGTTCCGAATTTTCAATCGTAGTTTCAATCTAGAGTTCGAACTTTAGTGAAAACGCAATTTCGATTTATTGAAAGGAGGGGCAGTAATCGATTTATTGAAAGACGGTCGTAGGTGAGCGAATAAAATCAAAGGTGTAGTCGGGTGACGATATGTAGTTATGTGTGAGGTACAAGATATGTATGGTGTAACGACGCTGCATTGGACTGCAAACAAAATTGCAAACAAAATTCGTATGAAATTTAATGCACTGGTACTGGAAGTTTGTACGCATAAACTGGTAGATTAATTTTTTTTATGTAAAGTTGTGACGAAAAAGTAACGTATTAACGTACAGTATATAAAAAACTTTAGAAACACTTTACTTTTAATAATTCGATTAAATTTACTATTTAATTAATTTAATTACTTTTAATTAATTTAATCCTTTCCGTTAACCCTTCATACAACGCGCTCAACTGCGAATTGTTGTGGAAAAATTGGATTTCAAGTTCTGTATGGATCATTCATAAATTCGCCCACCGATTCGTCACAACACTTTAACCCTTTAGTTACCGGGGACTTTTTGCCAATCGCAAACCTTCTTTTAAGGTGAAGTGAAACACGTTCGATTTCGCTCTCTCTCGCTCCACCGTCAGACCAATGGCGCTGTCTCACACTCCTGGCACGTCTGTGCGTTTTTTCAGATTTTTTTAGTACGTTAACTTTTTTTAGTACTGATACAAAAATACGGTTGAATCAACTAAGATTCGGGCAGGGACGTTCAATAAAAAATTTTATTGGTACAGCTAAAAAATTTGTTAGTTCAACAATTTGTTGGTCGATGTGACCAAAATATTTTTTCAATCAATTAAATATTTATTTGAACGTCCCTATCCGAATCTTAGTTGAATCAACTGTACTTTTTTATCGGTGTGCGTCTTGGCAAATTCTCGGGTTTCGCTGAGCGAGACACTGGTACGTGAAGGATAAAAAATATGGGGCCATTTCCAATCGTCATAATCATTCGTACGAGGCGTGGTATCGATTAGGTTGCCAGTTTCGCCTGGAATCGATGAGAATTCCATCTACCCGCCCATCATCGCCACAATCCATCGGCATTGAGGGACAAACCATTCTCCTTTCACTGCTCGATTTTATTAGCGGCTTCGCGTAAACCTAGTCGACCGGGAGTATAAACGCAGATAGACTGACGCGAATCGGGGCCGGTACCCTAGGGAAAATAATACGAGCGTATATATACACACAAGAATGAATACACATGGCCGATGCTCAATCCGTTCAGCCACAACCATGCGAGCTTTTGCTATGTCAAGGATTTGCAGACAGCGCGCGAGATTCGCCGGAAATGTGCGACTGTTCCATTCATCCATTTGTGTCTGCAATTGCAGAAAAAAAAAAAACAAATCTCCGACCAAGCTCCGACTATTGTCAACTAGCTCTTCACTGGCAGTAATCAACTGTCGTAACGACTGGGTAGATTTCTATAGGGCAACATGCATTATTGTTATTATTATTGTTATTATTACGTTATATGGAACGCCTGGTAACCCACTTGTTAAATAACTGGGTCGTTATTGGAAGTTATAACAATTAGCCATTTAGCCCGAACGTCACGTTGAAATATGAGTTTCAAAGTTTACAACAACGTGAAGTAGCATTTGCAGAAATTCATGGCGAGCTACTTTGGAAATCGTTATAGGTATTCTATATAAATTGCAAACTCTGTTTCCGAATAATAAAGTTCGTCTCGTACGGGGAATTTGATACTGAGTATTAACTGTAGTGCGCAATTCGTTTTTTTAATATTCGGAGGATATTGTTAATTTATGAAAGCTAAATCAAGCTTCACGGTTGAACTAAAATTTCAATCGTAAGGTAGAGCTTTACGTTCCATTCAAGTTTTCTTGTATAGAAAAATTGATTTGTTGGATGCCCCCGATTGGCGACGCTGCTAATGAGCAAGTGTCATACAGCCGAGTTTACCCAATCGTCCAGTAAGCGACGTCTTAATTAAAGTCCGTTTGAATCAATTGATCGATTGGTCGGCATCGGCTCCGACGACGCTAGTAGTAATGAAGCCATCGTCCATGCAATCACCGTCTTTCCCTAAGGCTACTACCAGGCCAAACTTTGTTGTTGAGTGTCCAACCGGACTGTAGCAATTCCAAACGCAGCATGTGCTGTCCGATCGGATGGAAATACGACCGAGGCCGTTATAACGGAACGCTCGTATTTCTCGGCTAGCTCGTCAATAAATGACGCCACCATCTCATACGCGTGGCAGCAAACATACAACAATCCGCATTGACATCAGGCATCAACGACAGGCACGAAAGGTGGACAAGACTGATTTTCATTACTTCGAAATGTGACGACGTGTCGTTCCGAGTAATAGAAGTATTCATCGACGTCACTTCCGACTTGAAAATCTCAGTTTCCGACCGGAAGGGACCTCATACGGGATAACGTCTCTTCCCGGTTTGAAAATCTCAATCTTCGACCGGATTCGACGTCATACCGAAAATACGTCAATTCCCGTTTCAGAATCTCAGTTATCGACCGGTAGTGACGTTTCGCCATATGACATCACTTCCAGCCGAATTGAAAGAAACGAGTTCAAAACAGTAACATCCGGAGAGAGTTCATAATGGAAACTATAAATTCGACCCATAGACCTTATAATCTCGGTTCAGTCAGTTCGAAGCAGTCGTTCGTAATAGTGTCGACGACCTGCAGGTTATGGCAGTTTTGCCGTCAAAAACAGAACAGTTTCTATAAGTGCTATGACAACCGGGTAAAATCGGGATTTCGTGCTCGTCTTTAGACATCACACGCTGTCCATCCTTAGAGCTGTCCCTTACCTTACACGATCGTATTACTTCCTGGCCCTTTCCTACAGCATCCTGTACACACCACATGTGTGTACTACGTATCGATGGTCCTATACCATAAGGGAGCATATAGTTATATATCATGCTTATAAACAGCCCATATGGTCATGTGGCATTAAGCCATCGATATATACGAGCGGGTAAAACCGCGTGCTTCCAGTTTGTCGGACACTCGGTAGACCGTGCGTTCAGCTACTTCCCAGAGGTAGCTATCCGCAAGCTCGTAAAGTCCCAAGGGAACTGGATAGCTGCCTCCGGCGAAGGAAGAATCTGGTCCGAGCCACTGCCGCACCAGAACCCTCCGATATTTACTTTCCTTCCTTCCGCCGGAGCTCTTTCTGCTTTTCTCGCTCCATCCGACCAGCAACCCTCTATTCAACATTTTCCCCTCCATATATATCCCCGAAGGTGCTGAAATCATTCCAGGCATTGTTGGCAGAATAGAATATATCTCGTTTTGGTTGAAAATCCGATGGGGATTCGTCAAGACCAGTCGTTGTGCTCGCGTGCCTCGTGCTTAAGTAGACCTAAAGAAATTTCTGTATATTCGGTCGATGTTTCTGTTGAGACAAAACAGAAATGTTTTGTAGTGTTCCAGGAAGTTCAAACTGTAAACTTATTTTTATTTTACGTTTAAAGTTAGGGTACTTCAATTTGAAGTTTAAAGTTAGGTACCTTAATTCGAAGTTTAATGTTAGGTACTTCAGTTCGAAGATTAAAGTGACTCCGGTACGAAGTTTACAGTGACGTTGACGCGAAGTTTAACGTTACTTAACTTCAACCTTTAAGGTACTATTGAAGCTTTACTGTCAGAAGTTTACCGTTCAAACCCCAATTTCCGAACTTAAAAGTGCGTTTAACTTTGAGCTTAAGCTCGAGCTCACGACCTCAGAGCGCCCCAAAATCAATCTCGCAATTCGTCATACCATTATCGCAAAATTACTCCCGACGATTTCAATCTCCATAATTGTGCGGTCAGACCCAGTTGTGGCTATGAAAATCAAATTACCAAACTAATAATCGTACTCAACATGCAGCCCCATTGAATTGCAAGCCGGAAGATAGAATCTTGCACGCGGTGGAGATGGGCCAGTGTTATAATTGTCCGCGCATGCCATTATGTATATTCATCCACAGTGATATAACTGTTTATGCTGGTCCGTCGGCTGTTAGTTTGAGGGTGCGAAAAGCGACAGATTGGCGGAGGAACCTTTCCCCCTGGTTCGTCGCTGTTGCTGTTCGGGCTCAGGGCATCTCGGTCGCGAGAGAGGACAGGAGCATCAGCACCGACGACGAGAGCATGACCAACCAGCGCAATCAGCGGGCAACGGAGCGTGCCAGCTCTCGATGACGTATTAATGCCATTACCGGGCGATAATCAGCGGCGCTATCAGTGAGACGTGGTCTCGTTATTATCCGGTCGCCGGACTCTGATTGACTAATTTGTGTGTCCCGTAATCGGGATGCCCAAACTATCACAACCTATCTATAGGCGTCTCGAGGTTGTAAATAGTAAACTTATTTTTGTCGGAGCATGCGGGATCGATTGTGGAGTGGAAATCTTAATTTTCATATACGAATCAATTGTCGCGGGGTCATTGACCCTCTGCCTAGGAAACTCGCGCATTTGTCGGCGACCAAATTATGTAATCCGTAATCGGAATACCCTAACTATCACGACCTATCGATAAGTATCTCGGGTTTATAAATAGTAAGCTTGTTTTCGTCGAAGCATGCGAAATCGATTGCGGAGTGGAAATCTTAATTTTCATTTAGGAATCAATTTTCGCGGGGTCACCGACCCTTTGTCTAGGATACTCGTGCATTTGTGGGTGACCAATTTGTGTATACCGTAATCGGGATACCCAAACAACTATCACGATCGATAGATCGATAGATCGTGATGGTTTAAGTATACACGACCTATCGGTCGTGATAGTAGGTATAAGCATCTTGGGGTTAAAAATCAATAAGCTTATTTTTGACGAAACATATGGGCTCGGTTGTGATGTGGAAATCTTAAATTTCATGTAGGACTCAATTTTCGTGGGGTCATCGACTCTCTGTCTAGGAAACTCGCTCATTTATGGGTGTAGAAATGCAGAATCACTTCATCGCCATGCTACGTTGCTTGTAATTAATATTCTGGAACTTGCTCGTAGTGCAATCGATACGGCAGAACGTAAACTGCATGCTCGGAGAGATGTCGAGCTCGCGTCATAATTATTACAACAATGACAGCCCCTAAGAATAATAAGGCATTTCGTTGTGTTTCAAAACTCCCAGTTCGCCAAACCCACGTATAAACCGTCCAGGCTTAAACCGCACCGTTTTGGACGTTTCGTCTGGATGTACGAAGCTCTCTCGACGGATCGTCCAACTCCGCGCGAATACGATAATTATGCCTCGTTAGAGAACCCCAGCCCAGGCTTCGTCCTTTGATGTAGCTCGGGCGAGCGGCCCACACGCGGGAGCGAAACTTCTGTTTCCACCGTCTCTCTCTTGGGGCGCGTACACGCAATAGAATACTTACACTTTTACAATAGTGTACGTAGAAAAGACAGACATCGAGACAGACGCAAATAGAGCACAGAGCCCGAGGACCGCGGGAAAAAAACCCTTCGTAGTGGAGAAAACTTCTCACGGTGTCCGAAACAACTCGATCGATGTTTCGCACGAACCCACCAGACATACAGGGCATTCCGTTTCAAATAAACCACCGTTATCCATGATGCAAATTCTTCTGCTGGTTTCACAGGTGTCAGACAAAATATTCAATTATCTATATTCTACGTAACGATGTAGATATGCATTGTTAAAAAAAAAATGTAAATTGAATGTACCGGACTGGAAGTTTTTATGCAAACACTCGTACATTAAATTCAATGCATAATTGTGATTAAAAATTAATAGACTGTTAAAAGACAGAAAATTAATAGATTTTACTTTTAAGAATTTAATTCAATTGCAATGTAACAACATTGCAATTAAAGTAAATTCTTAAAAGTAAAGTGTTTCTACAGTTTTTGATATGGTGTACGTTAATTTTTCCTCACAGCTGTACATGAAATTGAATATATCAATTTATACATAAAAACTTCCAGTACCAGTACGTTAAATTTCATACGATTTTTTTTATCGTGTCCCCCGTTCTTCGTTGTGGTAAAGCGAAAAAGAGTTATCTTGTCCGCGCCTTAATGACAAGGGTGGAGTCGTTGTTGGGGGGTTTCTTTTTCGTCACATGTGGCAAAAAGATTCTGCCAAGTGTTCTTCTGTGTCTCGTAGAGTCAAGCCGGTTTCGCGGAGTTTCTCGTTCTGCGGTTGAAACCGAATATCGAAAACAGGACGAACTACGTAAAGCGGTATACGAGGATGAAATGCCGTGCTGTTTATATATCATGAGAATCTCTGGTTTCGCCACGCTCCTGCAGGCAGGTTTGAAGTGGAGACCCGTAAGAGGGAACGCGCCCAAAGACACGCGTCCTATCGGTAGGCATAAATTATTCATCACCGGATATTGACGTCGTAGTGCGCCTGATGCGTCTAGACGGCGTACGCAACGGATCGTAATGATTCGGTATGCCTCGTGTATATCGAAGAGCAATTTACACGTACAAGGGATGCAATGCGATTTAAGAAAAAAAAATTATGAATATATTACAACATATTTGAAAATCAGACCAACTTTTCCGTGAGACCTTTTTTTATATTGTACAATTTTCGATGCATCTTGTTTATAACTGTATAAAAAAATGGTATGAACTTTAATATACTGGACATTTGTATGCATAAATTGGTATATTAAATTTCATGTACAATTGTAATAAAAAATTAACGTACAGTACATTGAAAACTTTAGAAATACTTTTAGTAATCATACTTTAATATGTCAGGTTGATGACGCTTTGTCACTCCGCCGACGGGCAAAGGATCGTAATGATTCGGTATACCTCGTGTATATCGAAAAGCAACTTATACGTATGAGGGACGGAACTATTTATTTACTTATTACCAAATCATATACGGTGAAAACTCAATTACAAGCTGTCAGGAAGCCCTAACAATTAAAAAAACATATAGGAAATATATAGATATTTAGTGTGTATAGACGCTAGGTATGGTAGATCTGAAGTCATATAAGAACGGTCGCCTGAGATTGAATCTGTGATACCTCGATCGGAAAAAAATGTCTAAAGCAAATCTTTGAGTTGGGACAATGAACCTCCAAAGAGATTCACTATACTCGTTTCCCAATCTCGAAATTCTCAGAAGCCAGCTGTAATAGGCATAGTTTGCACTATTGCGGTCTATCGTCGCACCCACACACAACCGTACAAGTGCATTCAACGCCGGGGAATCGATCCTATGATTAACTATACTGAAAAGAAACAAAATAGCCGCCCTCCTCCTTCGAGTTACAAGTCAGTTAAGAACTAAACAATACATAATGGGACCGTAGTCATGTTCGAGACAGTTCATTGGAGGGTATAGACGATATGATATGAACCCAAGGAACTCATGCTGGACCCGTTCGATGAAGTCGGAAAACGAATATTAATATAAAGGCTCATTGTAATGTCATTTGCGAGAAAAAAAAAAATGTGCAAATATATTCCCACGTATTTGAATATCGGGCAAACTTTTCCGTAAGACCCTTTTCTATAATCTATAATGCAAAATTTTCGGTGCATCTTATGTGTGAGTACTTGGATTTCTCTCACAGTATTTCAACTAAACGGATGCATCGGACCAAACGCGCAAGGAGAAACAAGGTTTTCATCGCAACAATTTCTAACATCCTCAAATTGCCAAATCATTTAACATGTCACGTTGATCGCGCGTTGTCACTAGGGCGAGCACGCGATGGTAGGGGATGTTCGGTTTCGAAGCGGAGATAAGCTTTCGGTAGAGCGGTAACCGCTAAGCTCGAACTCTCCTGAGAAATCACACAGCGGGTTCTCGGTGTGTACCCCCAACACGATATAGTACCATAGGTACGTGGACTTCACCGCCGCAGTCTCGTTAACTCTCACTGCTTCTGTTCTCGTGCGACTGCTCTTGTTTCCTCTGCTAGTCGGTACTGCCGTAACCCCTTAACCCGCCGGTTTCACCGAGATCAATAACCGTTCCAAGGACCGTAACAGCCCGGAATTATCGCGTTACGAGGACCCCTGACAAATCGAGCGTGCAGCTTGTTTCATTCTTTCGCTCGGTTCGCCGCAGACTTTTCCTAATCATCGTCTGCACTGTCTTCCTGGCCAATTTCATTGCACCTTTGACCAATATTAAATCCATGAAAATATTTAAAACCTATTAAAACTGAATGCATTTAGCTCAAATGCCATATTTTGAACTCGTTTTTTTTTGTCTTTTTTTTTTTTTTTGTCATCCATCAGATTGATGCCTGGCACGTAAGCCTATGATACCGATTTGGTAAATGGTGCATTAACCTTTCAAGCGAGTACAACTCTCCTCTCGGTGTTCCATTCACAGCGAGCCGCAACGGAGCCAAGTCGCGCATAGACAGTCGAGGTGAAAAAATATATATACCTATATCTGACTATATCGACCGTGTGAATAGGCCACACACATGTCGCAGTGATGATGGACCTGGATTGGCGAACGAGTAGATGACTAAGTTCTCTCTATCGCTGTATAGCATATTCTAGATAAAATCTCACTCGGGTCGACCTGACCTGCCGATAGATTCAACACACGTGATGTTAATGCAAACGTGTGCATTCCACCTATGCCGGTCGGTCCGTCCCTTTGTGTACGGATTCCGTGTGGCCCTCTTGGTGTGCGGACGCTAATAAGCCTTGGCAAATGAACGAGCGAGCGAACGAATGAACAAGTACCAATCCCTTCTCACTGATCTCGTATGACTCCACTCCGGTCATTCCTCTGCGCATGTGTTCATCGGTCTATATGAATATCCTATCTGTCTGTGTATATATATATGTAATATATAGGTACGGGAATGCACCGATTGGGGGTGCAGAGCTGATTACATTCTCGGCTCTTTAATTAACCCACGTCGACCTCAAACCTATCCCTGGTCTCCCCTTTTGGCTTCCGTTCTCACCAACGAACGGGATCGATTTTTTACCACGTTTTTCCGAGCCATTGAAAAAATAGCCACGAATAATTTAGCGCCAATGCGACAAAACCGACATTACTCCACATAACGATCTTCATTATTATTTTTATCAATTGAATTTTTACATTTTCTATCGAGGCCCAAGAATTATGTTACTTGCCAAGTTGCGAGTGTATTGCCCGCATATTTACCAAAATTCCCCGAACCCTCATGCGAGGCTCTCTCGTATTTGCGGCGATAATGTTTGCAGTGCCTATACAGAAATTTTGAAGTCTTTGATCGGTACACGATCGGAGAACACGACTATTCTGTCATGCCGTTGATCGAGGTCATGTCGATGCGAACGAGATGCCGCCGTGCAATGGCCCAAACCCTTTGGTCTCCGCATGATACCGGATGCCGGGTGTACACAGCAGGGGATCGGTACGAACTTGTCCTGTTCGGGCCAACATGAGCGACCACAAGCACAGATACAGGGACACGGGTAAACAGGCTCGGACGACAGGGCAGAGTAACATGGCGAGTACGCGTTCAGGGACGCGTTATCACAAGCCTCCGCCGTGATCGAGTCCACTCGACGGTATGTGCAGCATCAGCGTTGTTCTATCTTCCCGTATTAGTGGACCTTTCAACGAGAATAACACTGGAAAGGCCTCAATGAGGGCTGAACGCTCATTTGTGCCCTCCTCGATGCTAAAATGTCAATCATTGTATGACAGTGAGTACGACGATGTTTCACGCCAAGCTTCGCAGCTTTGAGTGTATGTTCCGTTTTACAGTCACCCGAGTAGAAATTTACATCGGGCCTTGATAGATTCCTGATGAGGCCTTATCAGGCCCTTGTCAGGCCTGCTCAGGGCCTTATCAGGGCCCGATCTAACGCGCGAATATTTCTACTCGGGCAGGCGAAAAAAACATTTACGGACGCTACCGCTAGCGGCGCGCACGACATGCGCTATCGCGCCTATGACGATCGAGACGTTCGTTTATTCATCCAATGAACTCCTTGCGCGCCGCCAGTGGTAGCGTCAGCAACTGTTGTTTCTGAACACACTGTAAGAAGGAGCAAAATACTGAATAAATAAATTATGATGATTTCACGGATAATAGACGTAGAATGGTGATTTTCTGATTATTAAAAATCAACACAGACAGCCAATTTTATGTAGGGGTCGCGCGACGCGGGTCACTAGGAAAAGCTTATTATGAGGAAAGTTCGAGCCCCTCGATTTGGTGTATCGTTGGCGAACTAAATTCAGCGCCCATCACCGTCTGAACCTGAGACCTTTGCCTCGAAGAGCCCCGCCGAGTGAATGGACGAAACTGGGCCACAGACAATGGACCGTACGAGGTGACTTGTGCAGACCCTATACGTGCTCTGTATAAATTGTATATCTGTATGCAGTTTGTACGAGCGTAGACATGCGGGGCAGCAACAGCCGACTCGGACGAGTGCCAACAGTGGAAGGCATCGTTGCCTGCAGGGCTTGCCGCCGAGCTCACAAGTCCAAACGGAGCCTCAGAACTACTTAGGGGGGATACCTCTTGTGCATACGTTGGTCGTGGATAGTAATGAGACATCTATATCTTCTTGGCCCAAAAGAAGATTGCATGCAATTACGTTTTAGCCAATTGCGGATTATAAATTCTTGGTTAAATGTCGCAGGCTGCAAGATGCCTATTTCTCGAGCAGTTCCAAGACGACAAATTGTTCCTTTAAATCTTAATTCGTGGTTTAAGAATTGAGACATCGGTTGACTGTTTCGAACTCTCGAGCAGAATTCCAAACTGATAAAAGTTTACCTTGGAACATTTTTTAATCAATTGACAGTTTTCCCGTAACCAGCAGTTAAAATTTCGGCCGATGAACGCTGTGCATGTGCAAATTTTGGTCATCATAGAGACGATTTCTATATGATCCAAATATGGAGATTATGTCACTTCTCGAATCGTGAGCTTCCTGTGCCAATTCAAAGCAACTTTCTACCATCGTGCAGGACTATTGATTTTCGATAGTTCAGCGTCCACCTGCCTGTGTCAATTTTCGTATCCGCATTTACATTCGCACACTTACACATTTGACAAAGATAGAGCTGCCCGGGCTGCTGGGAATTCAATTTCCTTAAAAGCCGAATAACGGATGCTGCCTCTCCTGCATGAACATTTATTCGTCACGTTTTGTCTGCCTGGACATAAGTTTCCAATACACTCGGATGGTACATAGGGACGCTCGTACGGCGAATCCTTTGCGGACTCTGGCCACCTACGGGTGGCGATCGCGTCGAGTGGATATCGATACCTACTTATTGCGCAGACAAATAAGGGTGATTATCGCTAGAGTGGCTCAAACCCGCGATCTATCGGCCGCTCGCGCCGTGGTTGAGACCGTCTAAGGGAGTCTAAGCGAGCATCCTTATCCGTCCCCGAGGATAACGCACAATTGGGCGCTACACATACGGTGACATCCGACCGGATAGATGTAACGTACCCGCGATCGGACGTACATAGAACAGCGGGAGAACATAGCGGTGTTCTGCATATGTACAACGGAGAGGCGTAGGGATAGACGTCAAATGTCGTTATAAGACATGCAGGATAGCACGGTCCGTTCCCACGTACCTTGATGTGGTGCTCTATGTGCTTGGGCACTGCGTTGACGCTCGTACGCCAAACTCTATACGTATTACGCAGAGAAATAAGTGTGGTTACTGTCAGAGTGGCTCAACCCCGTGATGTATAATTCGCTCGCACATAGAATAGCTAGAGAGCATTGCAAAGTTTCGTGTATGTATAACGGAAAGGCGGAGGGTTTGGCGTGAAATACCTCTGTAAAACACGCAGGTTAGCACAGTCTGTTGCCACGTACCCTGATGTAGTGCTGCATGTGCTTGGGCATTGCGTCGACGGTCGTACGCCAAACCGTCTGCTGACTCTGGCTAGTTATAAGTAACGATTGTGTCAAGTACGTATCGATACCTACTTATGACGCAGACAAATAAGGGTGATTATTGCCAGAGTGGCTCAATCCAGCGATGTATCATTCGCTCGCACGGTGGCTGGGACTGTTTGAGGAATTCTGAGCGAGTATCCGTATCTGTCCCCGTGGATAACGCACAATTGGACGTTACACATACGGTGACATCCGACTGGATCGATTTAAAGTACATACGGTCGGCCGTACATAGAACAGCTAGAGAGCATAGCAGATTTCCGTGTATGTATAACGGAAAGGAAGAGGGCTGGACGTGAAATGTCGGTCCGTGCTCATGCATCCGTAAGAACCATTCGCAACGTGAAGAATTTTGTGACACCCCAGGTTCGCTCAGAATTCAGAGCAAGATCAGCCTTAGCCAGTCTTACACGTCAGGAAAACGCCCTAACCAATCTTGGGTTCGCGGGATCCCTAGCGATTTTCAAGGAGGCAGCGGCAGGCAGGATCTTGTCCTACGCCTAAATGGAGACTTATAATCTGCTTCGGCTACTTCCAAATCAAAAATGTCTACGTCAATGTTGATTCTAGTGTTTTAAAATGTACTTATATTTTCTGTTATCTTATTGCAAAAAGACTTTTTTAATATGTAAAAGGGCTTTGCCCGTTGATAAATAAATAAATAAATAAATAAATAAATAAATAAATAAGACACGGAAGGTAGCAAACTCCATTCCCACGTACCCCGATGTGGTGCTGTATGTGCTTGGGCATTGCGTCGCCGGTCGTACGCCAAACCATCTGCCGACTTTGCCCAGCTACGGGTGACGATTCTGTAGAGCGGGTATCGATACCCGCTTATTACGCAGACAAATAAGGGTGATTATTGTCAGAGTGGCTGAAACCCGCGACGCAGCCACCGCTCGCGCGGTGGCTGCGACTGTCTAAGGGAGTTTAAGGGTCCTTGCTCATGAAACAAAGTGTGCAGTTTACTGCCACACGGATGAACTGGTCGGACACCCATACGAGAGCATCTGCCAATCACGGCTGTGTGTGGATATTGTACGGCTTCCTTGTATTCCGTACGTAGTTTCGTGTGTAGGCAGCCTCAGCGAGTATCTTTATCCGTCCCCGAGGATGACACACAATTGGACGTTACACATACGGTGACATATGACCGGATAGATGTAATGTACCTGCGATCGGTCGTATATAGAACGGCGAGAGAGTATAGCAGAGTTCAGTGTACGTATAACGGAGAGGCAGAGTGATATACGTCAAATGTCGTTGTAAGACACGCAGGATAGCATAGGATAGGATAGGTCCGTTTCCACGTACCTTGATGTGGTGCTCTATGTGCTTTGGCACTGCGTCGAGTGCCATGTTCAATGCGGTGAGAGCAGATGCTATATACAGCGTAACTCGATTAGTTGTACAACGGTCGTCGGCTCCGAGACTGTCCATACTGTCCATCTGTGTTATGCGTGTCGGTTTCCAAATGGAAAAATCCAGCCTTGCTAATGAATGTATCGAACGAAAAGTTCGGCAGCGACAGCACGGCGGACTGGGGGAACTTGAGGGATTTTGCCATTTGTTTTTAAATATCATTTTTATTTCTATTGCTGTATGACGAATCAATCTGCACTTTGACACTTTTCCAGAGATGGTCTTTATTTTCAGTATAAAAATATGCGATGCTTGAACGATTCCAATACCTTAGCAGAAGCCAGCAACGTTGTAAGGTCGGGTGCGTACAATGGCCTCACTTGAGTTACTGGAATTACTTGATTTTGTTTATTTTTATTTACCCTCAAACAAAAACGCCACGCTGTTGACCTCGACTGCTCTTGTGTACCAATGAGACCAAACCCTCGGAAAATTAAAAAATAAAAAATATTTTTAAAATCGGTACAAAGCGGGCAAGAACCAATAACGAAACGTTTTGAGCGCTTCACGGAGTCCCCGGGTGCGAGTAAAATAATAGAGAGAAAATTGTTACAGACGAACGGAAGTTCGAGTATGGCTGGAACTATAACTGGCAATACCGCAACACTATAGAGAGAGAGAGAGAGAGAGAGAGAGAGAGAGAGAGAGAGAGAGAGAGAGAGAGAGAGAGAGAGAGAGAGAGAGAGAGAGAGAGAGAGAGAGAGAGAGAGAGGGAGAGACGAAGCTCGGTTTGTCGGTTGTGAATTCGTTCAACCACGAAATACTAGAGTATCGATATCGATTTTTCGATTGGTGCATCGAAATAAAAATC
The DNA here is from genome assembly GCA_964017025.1 of Stenichneumon culpator. NCBI lineage: Eukaryota > Metazoa > Arthropoda > Insecta > Hymenoptera > Ichneumonidae > Stenichneumon > Stenichneumon culpator. Next base: position 7,435,626 of record OZ024772.1, read on the forward strand.
GCCTCGACGGATGACAAAAGTCTCACGCCCGATGTGCTGCTTCGTTATCAGATTGTCGGTCGAGCGTTAACGCACTGTTGGGTAACGCACATCGATCGGCGTTTCATTATATCCATTGTGTGCCACGAATCCTCGCTGATTCACTCTTGACATTGCCCTACGAACCATACCAGACGCTTTCCTAATTAATAACCACCGCGATCTTGGGTCGCGAGATTCAGCAAGCGCGAGTAACTGCAAAATCATCGATGACTGTCGCATCGTAAGTTTTTCTTCGAACTTCAAATAGCCCGAATAGTAATGAAGTAAGACAAAAAAAAGGATAGAGATGTCTTAAAGTACCCTTTCTTCGATGAACCCCAAAATAAAAAATTCATGTTACAATCATATACTTTTTATTGCAAAAATAAGAAAAAATGTCACATGCTGTGAAACGTTGAACGTGCCATTTTGGTGAGCTAATAAACGGTGCGTTCTCAAGACACAAATCCCATCATCAACGAAATAAATGGCGAATGCAGGTTCCGGACCACGCTTTCACGCTAGCGCCAGAAGTATAAATAAATTATCTTATAAGTGCCATTCATCTTCGCGGTCTTAACATTGCCGTATGAACCATACCAGACGCTTTCCTAATTTATAACGCTGGCGATCTTGGATCTCGAGACTCAGCGAACGCGAGAGACTGGGAATTTATCGACGACTCTCACATCGTGTGGATTTTTTTTCAAATTTCAAATAGTTCGAACAGTAACGAAATATGATAAAAATTGTATAGAGAGATCTCTTGAAATGTCCTTTCTATAAGTAACCACAAACTCAAAATTCATGTTACAATCATATAGTTTTTTTTTCACAAATAAGAAAAATATCACCTACGGTGAAACGTTGAAGGTGCCATTTTGGTGAGAGAATAGACGATGCCTTCTCGAGGCAAAAATCATCGAAGAAATAAGTGGTGGATGTCATGTCCGGACCACACATCCATGCTAGCGCTACAGGTATAAATAAATTATCTGATGAATGCCTTTTTTTCAACGAACCACAAAATCAAAATTCATGTTACAATCATACAGTTTTTATTGGAAAAATATTAAAAATGTTACCTACGATGAAACGTTGAAGGTGCCATTTCGGTGAGAGAATAGACGGTGCCTCCTCGAACCACAAATCCCATCATCAAAGAAATAAATGGTACCTGTCACGTCCAGACCACGCAGCCACGTTAACGCTACAGGTATAAATAAATTATCTGATAAGTGCCATTCGTTGCTCGAGTAGAACGTATCCGGTCGTGTGCCCGTCATTCGACCGCCGAGTGTTGTGTGTGATGCAGCTCGGGTGTACAAGCAGGCTCCCACATACCTTCTCAGCCAACGGTTCCGAACGCGTTCGGAATATTTATCGCGTTCGACAAACCTCCGTAGAAACGTGATCGCACTTCCTTTTACTCTTTCTTTCACTTTGACCCTTTTTTATTATTTTTCTCTCTCCACAAATTTTTCTCGTTCTCGCGAATGGATGCAGTCATATTTCTGGATTTCGCGATGCGGAGAATTCCCGTTGAATCCGACCGTTGGGCCAATGAAAATTCACTTGAACGCCTCGCCGCTCGACTGATGTGCTTTCACTCCGAGCTCGAAAATGCACGCTTTTCGGGTATTCGCCTCGGTATTCCCAGAGGGATTTATGCTCTGTACTTATGCGCGTGTGCGGTAGAAAAAGGATTCGGGCATCTCGGTGGAATGCATAACCAGAGAGAGAGAGAGAGCGATTCGTTGAGATAAATACATTTCGTACCGCGTCACGATATGGATTTACAAGAAAATTGCGTTATTTCATTCGCTTTGCGATGGATGCGTTAATGGAATATTCATTATCCTGGGAAACAAGTCATAAGCCTCCGAAATACTGCGTATTGAGGTAATTGGGGACAGTATTTCGTATGTCAATAGCGGGAACTTCGTTAAATCGCGAAAAATAAATACAAAATAAAAACGTACGTTCAAATGTTGTCTTTTTGATAGTGCGAAAAAAATCCTAAAAATTATAAATGTTGCATTAGAACAAAATTTCCTCTGTGACGATGAGAAAATAAAATTGTTGGATTAACCAAAAGTCGCGTTGACATACGTTCAAAGCTCTGGTCTCTTGGATGTAAAGGATCGTGTTGTTAAACGATTATTTGCTGCAAGCGATTCAAAATTTGTCGATTCAAAAATTTTCGTTGCACCACCCAAATAACACCTTGGAACGTATGTCATTTCTTTTTCTCAGTGGAAAAAGTTATATCGTTAACAAACATCTATCTCGTTTACTCTTGGCAAAAAATCGCCCACACAACGGATCAACAAAAAAGTTGGCATTGACAAGTGATTAATAGTTCCATTTCCATCGTAAAGCGATTAATTACCCTTTGCAAAAACAAAAAAAAGCGCCCGAAGAAAATATTTGCCCCTTGAACGTACTCTAATTCCTTCACTCACCGCTCATCCTCCAATCTGCATAAAAGAATCCGTCCGAGCCCGTGCCTTAATTTATATTATCGAACCGTTGAAGCTGGCGCCCGGAAGACGCTCCAAGAATAACGAGTTTAAGTGAAGAACCGACGGCGGACGTTCGATTCATCGTCAGATTGAAAAGTCCAACGGAAAGTGCAGTGTGTGGGGTGCAAAAGTTCAACCAACCTCGCACTGGAGTGTAGACATAGAATTAGCCGTCGAGTTCCTAGTTCGAAGAGGTATTACACTCCCCTGAGAATTTCCAGTTTTACTGCATACACATCCGACCAAACTCGACTTCCGGTTATTCCCAATTTAATTAGCTTGTTCGATCGCCCCGAGCCTCTATTATTTATCATTTCGATTCGATGCTAAAAATAATGGCGCGAAATTAGGGCAAAGCTTGACTATAGAGAACCTTGAGTGTCGCCATTTTCGCCGCGAGGAATTAAATTGGATACACAAGAATTAACAAGCCGGTTCATTTGTTAGCGTCCATAGGCGGTACACTGAGAAAAAGGATAGTATTTTCTACTATACAAATAGTTCACAGGGGTTAAATTATCATTATAGTTGCAATCATGATTTTTTGTCACTGTCGTAACTATAAAATGTAAACGTTCCTTCTGGGAACTATTTTTAATGGTAAAAAACCAGTATTTTTGCTTTCACGACATTTTTGATGTTTCTGTCATTTTTCTTAGTGTAATCTCACCAACACCGCACTAGAGAGGAGGCATGGAAGCCGTCGAGTTTCGAGATCTAAGAAAACTCCCCTGAGAATTTCCAGTTTTCCGGCATACGCATCGGACGAAACTCGCTTTTCGGATATTCCCAATTTGATTAGCTTGCTCGGTCGCCCGAGCCTTTATTACCTGTCATCTTGATTCGACTCTACAAATAAGGGCGTACATTTAGGGTAAAGCTTGAGAGAGCTATAAAGCGTTTTGTACACGGAGAAAAAAAAATTGTTGGTACAACAAGAATTTTGTTACCACAACTGATTTACCTGGTTAATATAGGGATAACAAAATATTTTGCTGTCGCAACAAGTATTTTGCTGTGGCAACAAATATTTTGCTGTAGTAACAAAATATTTTTGCTACCACAACAATAAATTATTAACTATCTACATTTTGTTAGAGAAACAGAACTATTTTTCTCCGTGTATGTCGCCATTTTTTCCCCCGCACAATTAAATACGATAAACGAGGATTAACAAGCCAGTTTATTTTTTAGCCACCATAGGCGATGTAACCCCTTAAACTGCTGTATAATATTCCATTCAGGATGCAATGTCGGTAGAAATTCATACAGATTCATCTCTTGGCGGCTGGGACGGGCACTGCGAAGCTCATTAATTATTTCGCGAACAGTGGAATCGTGCGAGCCGTCGCTCGCGATATGAACCGCTGCCTCGTTGTCCTATATATAAATCTCCTCGGCGCTATATAGTTCCGATGGCGTACTATATCTATGGGTTTCTGCATCCTACCCTACAAGTAACTACGTACCTGATACGTGTATGCACTCCGCAAGTACGCCAGCGAGTTTGTAATACATCTGCGTATTGCCGGACGTTTCTGTCTGCGGCGAACATGTAAGGCTGCAATAATGTACGATATATGTATCCCAGTGTATATTCGCCTACCGTAATCGAAATTGATTGCGCTCTTGCATCGAAGGAAATACGCTCCGCGTTGCGGCGTGATCCATCTACTATATTCGAGAATCCTTTATCATAGGTATGTACGTCTCAGCCTCAACCGAGCGGGCCCGCAAATCTCATTTTACGTGCAGGAAATCGTATGAGACGTTTCATCATTTTTTTTTTAATAACATTCGGGACTGAACGAAAGCACAGAGCACGAGAATTCGGTTAGAGCTTACGTTCAAACTTCAGTTCGTTCGTATATTCGGGGCAATCTTGAGCTTTAAATTTCCTGACAATGTTTTTTTTTTTTTATTTAACTCAAGTATAAATACGCATTTGAACTTTTAGTTAAAAAAAAAAATTGGAAAATTAATACTACCCTCATTCATTTTTTAACGATAAAAAAACAACATCACTTTATGCTGGGATTTCGCTTCAGTGCGGTGCTCGTGACACACCGTTATGGTTTCTCCGTCAGTCGGGAATATAATCGGGTTATTAGCCGAGAGAATTTTGAAGGCTAAGTCTTAAATCACTCCGGGATCGAACCGTTGCGGATGCCAATGAATAACGAGAGTAAGATTAACGTCAAGCCGTCCAGGACGAATTAATCCCCGCCCCGAGTTATTGTGTACTTAGCAGGACGATCGATGGAATATCATTCGGGCGACGTTCCCATGCGCTCTCCATCTAATATGGCCTCCGCATAGCGATGAAATATTGAATGGATCCCGGCTTAAACTTCGTCCAAGTAAGATGAACGGACCAATATGCTCCACCGCGTATATACCTAATACCCGCGTTCACTACCGCTGCCTTTAAGCGCCCACCGACTGCTGAATTTAGTGACCGCTATAACCGATGTAACTCGATAAACTCGATTCTTATCAACTAACTCTATCCCACTTTGAACCATTCTCAAACATCGAATGCGAATTGTAAAAAAATCAAATTTCTATTCGGCACCGGGTTACATTTTTTTTAGATAACGGCATGTTTATAATTAAATTTTTTGCGCAACATCATGTTGTATAATTAAATGCAAAATCAGATTCACGGAATACAGGGAGTTTCGTCCCTCCGCAAAACTAATTTTCATCTCTCCGCGCATCGTAATAATGTTTAACAGTCGGTTAATTAAATAGAGTGCAAATAGAATTTTGCGTACGCAGATGAAAATTATTCGCATGGTTGTAAAACTGTGCGGATTTGGAGGACGGTAGGCGTTCGGGGAGTCCCATGCGTCGACACCCACCAACTCGTTACTGTAGAAATAATTATTCTAAAGTATTAAAAAAACAACGTTGCAGGACAAGTGCAAACTTCAATTCGATGGTAACGCAAGCTCAGCGTAAATGTAGCACAACTAAAACTTCCATTCATTCATGATTCAGTTCCTCTTCACCGGAGTAGAAGTCGATAATCGTCGGAGCGAAGCTTCCTTGCTGTTTATCACTTTTTTCCCTATGAAAAATCCTGAAGGGACGACAGATGTTTTTACGGAGCGTCTCACAGTGAATGAAAAAAAGAAATTGCAGTAAAGCAACGAACCCAGAGTGTCGTTTGACCATGAAAATTATCCGACACCCACAAATTCGTTACCGTACGGATTATTAATTAAAATTAGCAAAATTAAAACATAGTGTCGGGACAATTGCAAACTTGAATTCGAACTTACCGCAAG